>OZ025293.1:273989309-275189309 GCA_964019185.1 Maratus speculifer | reverse complement strand
TTGACATTGCTGGAAACAACGATGAAAGTTCTGTTTTGGAATTTTCCCAACTTCAACCGTAGCGTTGATTTTGATGTCTTCAACAGCTTCAAAACGGTTATATTTAAAGTCAATTTTAATCTTGAGGGCAATGAGAGAATTAGTCATGCTTTGTTTTTTTACAGCCATGGAAAAAACTATAATGACAAGCGAAACGTCGCTAAAAGTTGGAGTCAATTGGCTAGAAAGGATTATACTGATATTTGTATGAAAAATGCTAGAAATGGAACGTTTCCACAAAATTTTATGTCGAAAATTTGGAAAATCATAAAAGACAACTATTTAAAAAATAATAGGTTGCTATGTGGGAAAAATTAAATAACACGCATTTCTTTTGGAATCGCGAATAAAATTTTGCATATTTCGTTATATCGCATGAATATTAAAAATAGCACAAAATTATTAACCTATACCAGTGTTCTCATTCTCGCTTTCTTCATCATGGCAAGAAGCACACAAAAATCTGAATTTGAAAAACAAAAAAGTATTACCGCCAAAAAGCCCTTGAACCCCACTGAGAATCTATCGGGCATTTTAGCTAGAGAAGTATGTAAGTATGGCATACAATATGCAAATATAGACGATTTGACATCAGCGAATTAATTAGCGTGGAAAAACATTTCTAAAGAAATTTTAACTGGACTTTCTGAGTCAATGACTGTACGATTAATAAGGATCATTAAAAAAAAAGGTGACTTTAGCATATTAATGTATTTCAAGAAACGTTTAATTATTTTCTTTTATTTTTTTTCCTGTTTCACATGATATATTTATATTAATGTGTGATATATAAATTTTACTGTGATTTTATTAAGTATTTGTATCATACTAACGTTTGCTAGTTAGGAATGATAAATTATGTTTGATTTTATTTTCAATAAATGATTGTTTTAAAGCATATCACTCATCATCCAAAACGTGTCCTTATATTTTTTCTATGGCTGTGCTTGGCGTCCGTTTGTAAGGCTAAACACAGAGTACGGAACAGACAATCAACTTTCATATACTGTAATGGCAACTTGTTTAACATGGGATTGCGCATAGACAGTAGCGATAAGAGCGGATCACTCTGAAACTACGATCATAACATAAGAGAGGTTGCTAATTCGGCGAAACATCGCTTCCTTGGCGACAAATGATAAGGGAAAAAAGAAAAAAAAATAGAGCGACGGCTTGCTGCTCATTGTTTTGAAATTTATGAAAGAATTATTTTAATATAAAATAACTTTGTCGTATTCGTCTTGCAAAAAATACATGTGTCACTTCTTAACATAACGACCTAATGATGTAAACTTGAAAATTCAAGAACAATAACAGTAATAATTACGAATCAATATAAGCGCGGAAATCTAAGATCAAATAGAATAAGCAATAAGCACGTGTGCAAAGATAATCAAATCAGCATTCAGCAAGAAGTGCCAAGCCAGAATATGGTTACAGTTAAACAGAAATCACGAGGAAAAAAATCGTCAACGCGTTTGTTTAGTTTTTAAGTGATCCACTGAGGGCGTTCTTTTCAAGCCGAGTTGAGGCTCTGTCCGTACTCTGTGAGGATAAAAATGTAGCTGACTTCTCTAATTTACCCATCAACTTGATGTTCGCCCTTTAATTCAGAATGGACACCGCGCTAACTGATCAGCGCGCAATGTTTCCTTCAGTGACACTACTATTACATTTCTTGTTATGAATTCCGGTAATTGAGAAATATAATGGTATTACATAATTAAATTCATTTTATCACGGTATTCAAGGCTTACAACTATTCAATTCCTATAACTATGAGATTGTCCAAAAAGAATCTTTAGTATTTTTTATTCCCTTGCACCTTCCAGACAGAGTTGCTAGTTTCAAAGGGATGCATTACTGACGGAGCAAACTTACACCAGTAAACATACGTAGAAATTTTGTAATTGTTCAAGAACCTTATTATTGGATAATTTCAGTCAAATATAATGGCAAAAACTGATATTTACTCTGACAGGTGGGAATCTATTAGATTGTCTAAAAAGTTTCTTCTGTTATTTTTTTTTAAAAAATTAAACCATGGAATTTTTGATAAAGGCATTATTTTATTAACCAACGCTTTTGTCAATCTGTTGAACAAACCTTCTTCTATCTGCCCGGTTGTTTAATAAACTTTCTTTCCGAAACTTTTTTGATTTGATGGCAAAATATTTACCGAGGTGATATTTTATGTCATTCAAAGAGTTCATTTTTAGGGAACAAAATGTTTGAGAGAAAGGAATAATCATTTGTCGGATGACGCAATGATCGGAGAGTAATTAGGATGTGTCAGAATGTCTCAATCGAATCCAAGGTGTTTGTTTCTGGCAGTCAGATATATATATATGTGTGTAATGGAGTCGTGACTAATAAAAACAAATTCTTTGTTTTTAATTGAGTTGTTTTGATGCACCCTCTCTACTCTTCGGACATTGGTTTATCCAATTACTGTTTGCTTTTTTTTCTCGGAAATTCTCTTCACCAATGGAACCATGATGATATGGAACCAAATCAAAATATTTTGGAAGAAGGCTTTTATCATTCTCTTGAAAATGTATTAGAAGGTTCGCAGGACGGAACAGTACAGATATTAGTCAATAAAATCTCGCTGTATCCGAAATTTTCGTGGTTAGTTTTGGTCAAAATATGAAAAAAAAAAGAACTTTTGGATAACCTAATATTTGACTGCCGTTATATATTTAAAAAGTGGTATAGCCATAGATGTCAAATTTTATGCTTTACTTCTACCCTTAACCCTTTCCGGCGTGGACAAATTGTGTTTGTAAAATGAGAAATTGATGACTGACACCGGAATTTACAAAATACTTTTTTAGAAATTAAGAACTCCCTGATTTAAGCTGTCATTTTAGTAAAATTTTACTAAAATATTATTGGTACCGTTTGTAAGTTTGGAATTAAAATTAGGTGTGCCCGGAGAGGACACACTGCGCCGGAAAGGGTTAAAAGTTAACTCTTTGCGGCGCAGTGGTTTCATAGATACACCACTTAATTTTAATTCCCAAACGCCACACTGGCAACGGAAATATGTTTAAAAAAGTTACTGTTTATTGAATGAGTGAAATATAGCGTTTTCTTATTTACAAATAAAGTTGTTTTCAAATCTTGGTGTCAATCATTAATTTCAATACTTAACCCTTTCCGGCACGGGCAAAATCTATACTAAAATGATATATTATCGATTGACACCGGAATTCACAAACGAATTTTTTTAATATTTTCAATTCCTTAATTTAAGCTTTTATTGTAAAAGCAAAATTTTACTAAAATATTATTGGTGCCGTTTGCAAGTTTGGAATTAAAATTAGGTATCCCAGACCGGGCACAGTGTGCCGGAAAGGGTTAAGCTATGAATATGCCCTGCGCCGCAAAGGGTTAAGCGAAATACTTGACATATTTAACCTCTTGGGGACGAGCAACACGTATACGTGCCGCAAATAGGCTTATGAATCCTTGTTTATCCCCACCAGAAAAATTTTACTGTGAAATTTGCCTTACTTAATTGAAGACTTTTCCCGCGTTAATGAGGTAGAAATTTCTGCTTTTAAAAACTGGTGACAAAACATTAAAAATTTTGCAAAAGGCACTCTGGCTCGGAGGGTTTAATCAAAAATTTTCGACAATTTTACAATGCTAAATTTATGGTTCAATTTTATTTGTAAGAAAAAGGCGTAAATGAAGGCGGTCAGGGGTATTTCTTGGCACTCCCAAGTATAAGAATTCTCCGTACTAAATGCCTACTTGCTGCCACGGAATTTTATTTCTCTCATATTTAACCGCTTAATCGTCGCACCCGAGACATTCACGGGCTGCAAGCTTCATGGCTTTTGTTCGGAATTGTTTGATTCCCACCAGTTTTATAAAATAGTGTAATTGGTTTCATTCTGGCATCATTCTACTTGTCATTAAATTAGATAAATATTTTTTAAGAAAAAAATTGGTGGCAATAATGAAATTGAATTTTTAACCAGTAATTTAATGCGACCATTAAGGGGTTAATGACAGAATTTCTGAGAATTTAATAATGCAAGTGGGATTAAATACAGTAATCAGCAAAAGTTTAGACACTGGTGTTTTTTAACCTTTAAATAAAAAATACGAACACGTGAGTTTTACAAATGGCTATACTTATTTTCAAATATATTTTATACAATGTAGAATAAAAATATTGGTTATAATATAAGATAATATTTAATTTAACTGAAAAAAGGGAAATTTGCATATTGCAAAAGTTTAGACACTTTTTTGATTTTTAGCCAGCTGTTCATGGAAAAATGCAAATTTCCAAGTTATGATGTCACATATCTGAAGTATTAAATTATACCTCGATATAGCATCAGTTAGTGAAGACGCCGCGAGCTAAAAATATTCAATTAGATGAGGTAATTGAAGTAGGAAAGCTGAAATCGAGAGGGAAGACTGTTGCAGAAATTTCAGCAGCATTAAATCGTCCAAAGTGGTCTGTCTATGAAGTATAGTCTAAGGATGACTCCTTCAAAACAAAACATAATCTGGAAGATCTTGTGTGACGAGAAAATGAGATGACAAAAGGATCCAGAAACTGACATTAACACAAGTAATGATTGCTAATCACATTAAAAGTAGGTCAAAACTTTCTGTGTCGACGGAAATGATTCGTAGATGAATTAAAGAAACTGGTAAATCAATTTACACGAAAATTATAAAACAATTAGCTTTAAAATACCGCTGTAAATTGGTGAGAATTCAATTAACTTGCAAACATACGTCATATGGAAACAAATGGTACGCTATGATATTCAGTAACGAAAAAAAAATGAAATTTGAATGGCCCAAACAAGTAGGCATACTATTGGAATGACTTAAGTAAAGATCCTGGGACTTTATTATGTCGACAAAAAGAAGGTGATTTTTAAATAATTTGGTCCTCACTTAACATTAATGTTCGTGTATCTGTGGAGTTATGCATTGGTTGCCAAGCAACACAAGACTACGTACATACGTTGGAGATTAATTTTTAGTCATTTGGGGAACTTTTACTGATCTAAAGTATGGATTTTAGCATCTATTCATGTTGCATAGAAAAGAAGATCTTCGTTTAACTCTGGAAGTACTATTGATCTCAACTGGCCGGCGTGTAGTTTTTATCTGCACCCAATCGAAAACTTTTGTAACATCATATGTCGCAATGTTTATGAAAATTTTTGTTATAATTCTCTTTTAATGAGGTTCGAGCTGCTGTTGAACATGTTTGGTACGAAATAGTCCCCCAAGTGACGCAGCATTTAGTTTTTTCGATGAAAGGTCACATACTTGCACTAACTGCAAACAATGCGTGTGCAACTTGATTTTAATTTGTAGTTTTTTTTTCTGTAAATACACAAATTGTCTATATTTTTGCCACAATGTTATTTTTAGTTTTTTGTCATTATATATTATGTAAAAGGTAAAATTCAAAATTTATTGTGTGTGAATAAAGGGTAAGTTACAAGTAATATATGACAGAGGATTTACAAACATTCGGTACATACTTCTGAAATTAGAAGCGTAATCGATCATTGTCTAAACTTTTGCTGAGCACTGTAAATCAAGGAACACTATTAAAATGTTGTTGTGAAATTTAACTATTCGGGACGGAGAATTTTCATCCCCGTACTCATATATTATCTGAAAGCAATTAAAATAATTCGTGGAATAATATACAAGACTGGTTAAAAGAGTAATTTATCTAAATATTCTATACTTAACATTGATAAATTATTTAATAGACACAACTTTGATTCATCAGTCTCGCAGACGAAGTAACATAAATATATATGAAATTTTGCCGGTGGAATATTTAGGATCTCTTTCTGAAAAATTCTAAAAAAATGCATTTTTCGTTTATCTTACCCTCCCCCCTAATAAAATACTATAAAATTACATAAATCAAATAAATCAAACCACGTAGTTCTAAAATGAGTACATCAGCAGATACAGCAATTTTTGTGATGCAATAATACTTCTGTGTAGGCAATAACTAAAACTTGATTTATCTCAAAATTGTTATTGTCATAATTTGTGATCTTTAGTAAATATATCTAAACTAGTTTTGCCAGCTGGCTATATTTACTATAATTGTTGGCTGTCACTATTTTTTAGAACAGTAAAATTCACCTTTTTTATTGACTTTAAATAAGGCGAAAAGAAGGGATGTTTGTATATTTCAAAAAGGAAAACAATGTCAATCATGCAAGTAGATTTTTTTAAGTAACGCACTGAAACCCTGATCCAAACTTTCATAAAATATCTACAAATTTTGTACTGAATTTTTAAGCTGTGATTTTAAAAAGTTTTTTTCGGGATTTTTTCTCTTAAAGAATAAGTTTGAAAATGTATTGTCATGCAAAGCCTCGGATGTAAAAATCCCTATAAAAATACTTTTTTTAAACTTTTAAATTTAAAATAAATTTTGTAAGTAAAGTTTTTTTAAAGTTAAAATACAAATTAATAAGAAATCTTTACGGTACACAATAGTGAATAAGTAATCAATTTAACTTATATTTCTCATGAATTTCATAAAAAGAAAACTTTAACATTCTTAACGTTCCATTTTTTTCAGACAAAATGAAAAACAACATTTTCCAAAACGTTTTATATAGAATATAACCATAACATAAAGTTACACTGTAAAAAATGAAAAACCTTTATAAAAGGCTTCTAAATAAAGAAAATACGACCCCCCCCCCCCCCGAGACCTCATAAAGATAAAGTCCTTACATATAATAAATAAATGGAATATGAAGAAAAATACTTGAGGAACATTTATAGATAGCTTATAAATATTACACGATAAGAATGTAATTAGTCATAGTTATTTATATGGCTTTGCAAGGAACTTTATGTACCTGCATGCTTCTATATAACGAAAATCTAATTATAGCTGAGTCCATAAAATCTGATTTATTATGATACAAACAATTTCTAGTATAGTGTTTCCTGTACAATTAAATTTAGGATTAGAATTATTGTTGCATAGAAGATTTAAACAAATAGTTCAGTTCTATTTTAGGTGAAAACACAAGGCTCGCGTATATATTATAGAATACAATTTACAACTATTAATTCCTTCTATAGACCTTACAAATTCATTCTTACCAATCGAACTAAAAAACTTTTTATTCTAATATTAAAGCAGCAAACAAATCATTTTCAATAAAGAAGAATTAAAAAGTTTGTGTAAAAGTTTATTTTAATCATTTTTAATATTAAATGCGAGCCTTGTTAACACAGTCGCAAAATCTGATGTCCATTCATGTCAATTCGATATCTCGAACAGGCATTTTTTTTCTTTATGTTCAGGGGTTCAAAAATCTAGGCGCCAGTAGGCAGTTTCTCACCACAAAATTTATTCCGTTTTTCTTCGTCTAATATTCCGTGTAAAATTCCTGCTAGAATGCTATTAAATTTTGAGCGAAAAAAACTTTAAAATTTTAGTGGTGAGAGACTACCCTCTGGCGCCTAGAGTTTTGCACCCCTGTTTATGTTCAATTTACATTTTGTTTTTGCAGTATTTCTGTTATTTATACACCTCATACATTATAAGACCTTTAATCATCGGATACTTTAAATTTTACACATTTTGTCGCATATGTAATAATATATTAGAAGTTAGTTGGTTGAATTAGTCCTCCAGTAGTCGTCGGGATGGCTCAGTTGGAAGAGCATTGGCGGCTTCAGCCATTACATCCCTGGTTCGAATCCTGGCTCAGAATTTTTTTACCCACTTGGGAAATTTACATCTGTTATGTTATAATATACTTGTCAGATTCTCCAGAAAGTTTAAAGCTATAAAGAATATGCTTGGCTTCAAATTTATCAACGTCGATTTCATAGGAAGGATAATTAGACGGACAACAAAAAAAAAATCAAAGATAAATAATAATACTTGGAATCACCCTGTAAATTAAAATGCATGAAATGATCGACCGCTGATGAATATAAACATGTGAATATTGTACAAGAAACTTCTGATTGATTTTTGTAATAAAAGACTATATATTCATGGAGATATAATGTTTTTTTTTTGTTTTTTTGTTTTTTTTTTAAAGCTCAAAAATTTCTTGCATGGTTTTAGCATATATCATGCAGTGTTTACAACCAAATTTAACGCCAGTTTAAAAAAAAAAAAATTAAAATATTGTAGTAGAAATAAGATAGCGCAATTGGAATATAAATATACTAAAAGTTGTATAAAATATCAGTACAAAAAACCCTGAACGGGTTAAAAGCTTGTGACGCAGCACTTTATCTTATATATCTAAGAATTTTAAATTTGGGACTTAAAACTAATGATATCAAAATTTATGTGACGCTATGCTATTAATTAATATATACATATATTAAAATTTATTCATTAAGATTTTATCAATTACATCTTTCATAAATTCAAAATATGAATCTTAAAAGATATGATATCAAAATTTAAGTGACGCCTTGACGAGGCTTTAAACAATGTTTTAAAATTCCATTTATTTATTTATTGTCTAAATACATTTTCATATCTAAACAATACTTTTCATTTTCCAATACACTGTTAAATACATCACTTTCACTGAATATATATAATGCACTGAAATTTATTTATTTGAATAAATAGATTTATCTTTTGGGCTACGCTATCCAAAATCAAAAATAACATTTGAATACATATTTTTTGCGTCATTGTATCTATTTGCATCTATTTAACTTACTTTGGATACAATGACGCAAAAAATATTTATTCAAATGTTATTTTTGATTTTGGATAGCGTAGCCCAAAAGATAAATCTATTTATTCAAATAAATAAATTTCAGTGCATTATATATATTCAGTGAAAGTGATGTATTTAACAGTGTATTGGAAAATGAAAAGTATTGTTTAGATATGAAAATGTATTTAGACAATAAATAAATAAATGGAATTTTAAAACATTGTTTAAAGCCTCGTCAAGGCGTCACTTAAATTTTGATATCATATCTTTTAAGATTCATATTTTGAATTTATGAAAGATGTAATTGATAAAATCTTAATGAATAAATTTTAATATATGTATATATTAATTAATAGCATAGCGTCACATAAATTTTGATATCATTAGTTTTAAGTCCCAAATTTAAAATTCTTAGATATATAAGATAAAGTGCTGCGTCACAAGCTTTTAACCCGTTCAGGGTTTTTTGTACTGATATCAGTGCTTTTTTAGGTTAATAATAAAAAGATAAAAACAAAAAATTAAAGACTAATGCAAAGAATTCATTTTCATGATTTCTGATCACCTTTAATTACCCCTCCCCACCCACTTAAAAAAAGATATTTCATATTTTATTATTAATATATGCTGTGCTACTTGATTTCGTTAAAAACAACTCTGTAATAAAGTACGTTAGTATAAGATAAGAAAGTAATGTACATTCAGCACTGTATTTCTAAGAAAGGATTTCATAATCTATGCTGTATGTATCATTTCTCATTCTAGTTAACTATGTTTATTCTTTACACATGATGATACATATACAGCAGATGGATTAAAATGATCAGGAATACAATATTCAGAATGTGCTGGAAAGTATTTCATAATCTATGCTGCGTGCATGATTCTTGTTAATTATGTTTCAACCTTTGTATAGGTTGGTAATATTGCAGATTGATTAAGACTATATCCGTTACAATATTCAGAATATGCTGGAAAGTGTTTAATAATCTATGGTGCACACAGGTTTTTCTTTCTTGTTAATTATGATTTGTTCTTTATATAGAGTGGTAAAATTACTGCAAATGGATTAAAATGATATGTTTACAATAATGAAAATGTGTTGGAAAGTGTTTCATAATCTATACTGTATGTGTAACTTTTCATTCTTGTTAGTTTATTTATTTTTTGCTGTTTGCACAAAACATATATAAACTAACAGGGGGGGGGGGGAAGATTTGGATGGGAAGATTACTGTACAAAGATGAAACTGATAGGTTTAAAGCATTCAGAATAAAATGGAAAGTACAGTAGACTCCCTCAAATCCGCAAACCAGAAATCCGCAACTCTCTAAAATCCGCACATACTTTATGGATGTAAACAATGAAACTTTCAGATTGGATATTTGGACAAAATGTGATTTTTTAAATTTTGTATCAATTCCATATATTTTTTAATTTTTAATTTTCTCAATAATACTCTATTCATGTTTTTTTTTTTTTTTTTTTTTTTTTTTTTTTTTTTTTTCATGAAGGAAGAAAAATTAACAAAAAAAAAAAAATAAAAAATCAAGATATTGCTGATATCACTGGTAATCACAATTTTCTTACCACATATATTTATGCATTAATCAAGATTTTTTGGTTACTAAGCCTGGCTAAACTTCAAAAAAAAATTCTTATTTTATGATTTTGATGTGAATTAGTAATGTACTTTTATGAGGCAAGTTTTGTTGAATAATTTTGGAAAAATATATTTAATTTTTATAATGAATATTTAATCATACACTATTGATCATTAACTTGATCTTTGCTTTTAATATTTTAATCATTTTGAAAATTATCTAAATTTTTATTATTTTAATTTATTACTTATTTTAACATTTTATTATATTGTAAGTATTCATTATAGTCCTGAATGCACTATTAATTGCACTCAAATTACTGTTTAAAAAACGTAAACAAAGCAATGACCAGAAATCCGCAAAATTCTAAAATCCGCACAACCTCTGGTCCCAAGCTGTGCGGATTTGAGGGAGTCTACTGTATATAAACATGTTAAAGGAAATTTTTTTACTCTCGTTAATTATGCTTTGTTTTTTTGCACAGAATGGTAAAATTATTGTACATGAATGACAATAAGTTTACAATATTCAGAATGAGTCAGAAAATGCATCATAATCGAAGCAGTATGCATGACTCTTCGTTCTTGTTAGTTATGTTTTGTGGGGTCATCAAGGCTTCTTGTTAGTTATGTAAGGGAGGGGGAGGAGTTTGTATCGGGTTTAAGATTTTATTAAAATTTCCATGCTCTAGTCTGTACGTATTTACATAATTTTTTTTTCTAAAAATCTTGATTTGGTTAGATAATTGTTTTTTTTTTTTCGGGTTTGAATCTCGATTCAGTTTGACTTGAATTGGAATTTTCAGGTTCTTGCAGAGTTGCATTTCAAGTACTAGTTTTCAATTCTGGTCAGTGGATGGGGACAAAAATTACTTTGTGTTTTTTGAACAGATTTTTATTTCCTAATTTTTTTATTTTGCTTTTTTTTGGGGGGGGGGGATTAGATTGGGTTTCAGGTTATTCTGATCGGGTTTGAGATAGACTTCTATTGGAATTTCCATGATCTGGTCAATACATATCGACAGAAATTGTTCTTTTTTTTCTAAAATCTCGATTTGATTAATTTTTTTTTTTTTGGGGGGGGGATTGAATCTGGTTTCGGATTGACTTCAAACGGAATTTTCAGGTTCTTGTTGAGTTGCATTTCAAGTATATTATTTTGTCGCAGATAAATTGGGTTACAATTGGATTTTTTTTTTTTTTTTTTTTTTTTTTTGGGGGGGGGGGGGCGGGTAGTGTTTGAACTGGGTTTGGGATAGATTTCAGTTGAAATTCTTGTCAGTGTATGTGGACAGAAATTATTTGGTCTTTCTTGGACAGACTTGTGTTTCCATTGTTTTTTCCTTTTCGGGTTTGGATTAGGTTTCATGATAACTTTCAGACTCTTGTCAGTGTGTATCGGCAGAAATAATTTTCTCTTTTCCGGATTAGGTTAAGGTTCGATGGAAATTTTTTTCAGGTTTCAATCAGGTTCAATTCAAATGGAATTTTCAAGTTCTGGTCAGGTTGCGCTTTAATGGAAAATATTTTGTCCTGTATAGATACTGGGCTCCGGTTGTATGGAATTTCCTTTTTCAGGTTCAGATTAGGTTTAAGATAGACTAATTGGAATTTCCAGATTTCTGATCACGCATATATATGGAAATTAAGTTTTCTTTCCCAAATCGATATATGGTTGGATAATTTTTTTTTTTTTTTTTTTTTTTGGGGGGGGGGGGTGAATCTGCTTTCGGTTTGACTTCAAATGTAATTTTCAGGTTCTTGTTCAGTTGCATTTCAATGTATTTTATTTTGCAGCAGATAGATTGAGTTACTCTTGGAGGGATTTTTTTCTTTCCGGTTTTGGATTGTATAGGATAGATTTCAATAGGAATTTTTCGATTCTAGTCAATGTATGTCAATGGAAATTATTTTGTCTTTCTTCGACAAATTTATCTTTCCATTAAATTTTTTTTGGTTTAGAATGGGTTTCAGGATAACTTGTAGGTTCTTGTTGGCAGACTTGTATAAAACCAAAAACTTTCTGCAAATTAATTTAATATTGGGTGTAATTCGTATTTTTTGCGCAATTCATGGTCATCATTCATGTTTTTTATGCGATTTATGAATTTAATTTGCATTTTTGAGCAATTTATGGACATAATTCGCAATTTTTATGCGATTAATGAATGTAATTTACATTTTACATGATTTATGGACGTAATTTGCTATTTTTATGCAATTCATAGACAGAATTTGCGTTTTTTCAGCTTTCTGTTGACGAAATTTGCGTTTTTTAATCGATTTATTGACGTTATTTATGTTTTTATAGGATTTATGAATGTAATTTGCTTTTTTTACCAATTCTTGGACGTAATTTGCATTTTTTGTAATTTATGAACGTTATTAGTGTTTTTTTGCACGATTCATGGAAGTGATTTGCATTTTTTGAGTGATTTATGAATGTAATTCACGTTTTTATGCGTTTCATGGACGTAATTTGTGTTTTTTGAGTGATTCATGAATGTAATTTGCGTTTTTTATGCAATTCATGAATGCAAAACACTATTCGCTATTTTTATGCGATTTATAGACGTAATTTGCGTTTCAGCTTTCTGCTGCCAAAATTCGTGTTTTTTGAGCAATTTATGAACATAATTCCCGTTTTACTACACGATTCATAGACATAATTTGTGTTTCTCATACAATTTCTGAACGTAATTCTCACTTTTTTAAACAATTCATGGACGTAATTAACATTTTGACGATTTGTGGACCCAATTCGCGTTTTTTAAACTATTCATGGGCATAATTCGCGTTTTTTATGCGATTAATGAATGTAATTTACATTTTACATGATTCATGGATGTAATTTGCTATATTTATGCAATTCGTAGATATAATTTGCATTTTTTGAGCTTTCTGTCGACGAAATTTGTGTTTTTGATCAATTTATTGACGTTATTTGTGTTTTTATAGGATTTATGAATATAATCCGCTTTTTTTACCAATTGTTGGACTTAATTCACATTTTTTGCAATTTATGAATGTTATTAGTATTTTTTTGCATGATTCATGGAAGTGATTCGCAATTTATGAGTGATTTATGAACATAATTTGTGTTTCAGCTTTCTGCTGCCAAAATTCGTGTTTTTTGAGCGATTTATGAACATAATTCCCGATTTCCTACACGATTCATAGACATAATTTGTGTTTTTCATACAATTTCTGAACGTAATTCTCACTTTTTTAAACAATTCATGGATGTAATTCACGTTTTGAGCAATTTGTGGACCCAATTTACGTTTTTCATGCAATTCGCTTTTTTTGAGCGATTCATGGACATAATTCGAGATTTTTATGCGATTAATGAATGTAATTTACATTTTACATGATTTATGGACGTAATTTGCTATACTTATGCGATTAATAGACATAATTTGCATCTTTTGAGCTTTCTATCGACGGAATTTGTGTTTTTTGATCGATTTATTGACGTTATTTGTGTTTTTATAGGATTTATGAATGTAATTCGCTTTTCTTACCAATTCTTGGACGTAATTCGCATTTTTTGCAATTTATGAACGTTATTCATGTTTTTTTGCATATTTTGAGCGATTCATGAACGTAATTCACATTTTTTATGCAATTCATGAATCCAATTCGGTATTTTTATGCGTTTTATAGAGGTAATTTCCGTTTCAGATTTCTGCCGCCAAAATTCGTGTTTTTTGAGCGATTTATGAACATAATTCATGTTTTACTATACGATTCATAGACGTAATTTGCGTTTTTCATACAATTTATGAATATAATTCTCGCTTTTTTACATGATTCATGGACGTAATTCACATTTTAAGCAATTTCTGGACGTAATTCCCATTTTTTATGCAATTTGCTTTTTTTTTAGCGATTCATGGATGTAGTTCACATTTTTTATGCGATTCATGCATGTAACTCACATTTTTATGCGATTCATGCATGGAATTCGTATTTTTTATGCGATTCATGGATTGAATTAATGTTTTTATTGCGGTCTTTGCACGGAATTCACGTTTTTCGCGTGGTATTTTGTCGAAATGTTGGGTTTTTTTTAGGGATGCACCGAATAGTGATTTTGGCCGAATACCGAATGCCGAATATTTGGCCGACAGGTGAACCGAATGCCGAATATTCGGCTTTCCAAATACTTTTTATATTTCAAAATTTAAAGGTATTAAAATGTTACTTTTTAAAACAGTTTTACATAACATTTAATAAAAGAAACTTACATTTGTAAGTTGTTGTAAAGCACATGTTTACACATGTGCTTTTTATAAGAACATTTAGTATTGAAAAGAATCTGCCTTGAGTTATTTAAGAAGCACAATTATGAAAGTTAAAAAAATTTTCTACGAATCAAAACAAGCATTTTAAAATCAAATAATGAAAAAATGGTTGAAGAAAAATTTTATAGTCTGATAGTTGTCCTTTTAAAATAACTCAAGGCAGATTTTTTTCAATATAAAATACAAATACTTTCAACTTAATTCTGAATAAAAGTATGTTTGGCTCATAGTTCTTTTCTTATGAATGGTGGTATTTTCCACCCTTCCCATCATATCATATTTTACAGAAATCAAAGCATGGGAGTTGAAAATATATTATCTTATTTAATGTTAATGTAATAAACAAACACACAAGTTATGACCTAGACTGAAATGAAATACAATGTACTTATGACTCAATAAGTTGATTATGGTTTCATGAACAAAAATTGTCTGCCTTGATAGCTATTACTATCTCAAACGGGTTTTTTTTTCTTATAAAGGACTTTTATTTGGGGAAAAGCAAAAAACAGATTATTTACTAAACAAAATTTAGAAACTTGTATCAGCACATAATTTATTCCTTAGGAGAATCCTAAGAAATCACCATTTTAATCCTTCTCATGGTTAATTTTCTTAAGTTATACTTTACAGACAGCAAATAAATAATGTAAAAACATTCTATTTTATTTAAAAATGATTTTGTTTCTAATTATTTTAAATATAAATTTAAAAAATTGACAGTTAAAAGTAGAAATAGCGAAAAGGTTTTATTAAGTATTGGATTCGGCCGAATACTTTGATATTCGGCCATACCGAATATTCGGCAGGCCGAATAGTTTCATATTCGGCCTAACCGAATATTCGGTAACATGGCCGAATACCGAATAGATACCGAATATTCGGTGCATCCCTAGTTTTTTTACATGATTCTTTGTTGAGATACCCTTTTTTTTTTACGCAATTCTTTGTCGAAATAAATAAATAAAAATTGTTTCTTCATAAAATTTTCTGCACATGGCGTGCGTCTATATTATACAACTCTGCTTGTCAGTGTGTATTGTCAGAATTTTTTTTTTTTTTTTTTTCAGATCGAATTAAGGTTTGCTAACCCATAGACTAATTGGAATTTTCAGATTTCTGACCACGCGTATCTATGGAAATTAAGTTTTCTTTCCCAAATCAAGATATGGTTGGATTTTTTTTTTTTTTTTTGGGGGGGGGGGGGTTGAATCTGGTTTCGGTTTGATTTCAAATGTAATTTTCAGGTTCTTGTTCAGTTGCATTTCAATGTATTTTATTTTGCAGCAGATAGATTGAGTTACTCTTGGAGGGATTTTTTTCTTTCTGGTTTTGGAGTGTATAGGATAGATTTCAATAGGAATTTTTCGATTCTGGTCAATGTATGTCAATGGAAATTATTTTGTCTTTCTTGGACAAATTTATCTTTCCATTAAATTTTTGTTGGTTTAGAATGGGTTTCAGGATAACTTGTAGGTTCTTGTTGGCAGACTTGTATAAAACCAAAAACTTTCTGCAAATTAATTTAATGTTGGGTGTAATTCGCATTTTTTGCGCAATTCATGGTCATCATTCGTGTTTTTTATGCGATCTATGAATGTAATTTGCATTTTTGAGCAATTTATAAACATAATTCGCAATTTTTATGCGATTAATGAATGCACTTTACATTTTACATTATTTATGGACATAATTTGCTATTTTTATGCAATTCATAGACATAATTTACGTTTTTTCAGCTTTCTGTCGACGAAATTTGTGTTTTTTGATCAATTTATTGACGTTATTTGTGTTTTTATAGGATTTATGAATGTAATTTGCTTTTTTTACACAACTCTTGGACGTAATTCGCATTTTTTGCAATTTATGAATGTTATTCGTGTTTTTTTGCATGATTCATGGAAGTGATTCGCATTTTTTGAGTGATTTATGAACATAATTCATATTTTTATGCAATTCATGGACGTAATTTGCATTTTTTGAGCGATTCATGAATGTAATTCGCGTTTTTTATGCAAATCATGAATGCAAAATGCTATTCCCTATTTTTATGCGATTTATAGATGTAATTTGCATTTTAGCTTTCTGCTGCCAAAATTCGTGTCTTTTGAGCGATTTATGAACATAATTCCCATTTTACTACACGATTCATAGACATAATTTGTGTTTTTCATACAATTTCTGAACGTAATTCTCACTTTTTTAAACAATTCATGGACGTAATTCATGTTTTGAGCGATTTGTGGACCCAATTCATGTTTTTTATGCAATTTGCTTTTTTTGAGCGATTCATGGACATAATTCGCAATTTTTATGCAATTAATGAATGTAATTTACATTTTACATGATTTATGGACATAATTTGTTATACTTATGCGATTCATAGACATAATTTGCATCTTTTGAGCTTTCTATCGACGAAATTTGCATTTTTTGATCGATTTATTGACATTGTGTTTTTATAGGATTTATGAATGTAATTTGCTTTTTTTCACCAATTCTTGGACGTAATTCGCATTTTTTGTAATTTATGAACGTCCTTAGTGTTTTTTTGCACGATTCATGGAAGTGATTCGCATTTTTTGAGTGATTTATGAATGTAATTCTTGTATTCATGGACGTAATGTGTTTTTTGAGCGATTCATGAATGTAATTCGCGTTTTTTATGCAATTCATGAATGCAAAACACTATTTGCTATTTTTATGCGATTTATAGACGTAATTTGCATTTCAGCTTTCTGCTGCCAAAATTCATGTTTTTTGAGCAATTTATGAACATAATTCCCATTTTACTACACGATTCATAGACACAATTTGTGTTTTTCATACAATTTCTGAACGTAATTCTTACTTTTTTAAACAATTCAAGGACGTAATTCACGTTTTGAGCGATTTGTGGACCCAATTCATGTTTTTTATGCAATTCGCTTTTTTTGAGCGATTCATGGACATAATTAACAATTTTTATGCGATTAATGAATGTAATTTACATTTTACATGATTTATGGATGTAATTTGCTATATTTATGCAATTCGTAGACGTAATTTGCATTTTTTGAGCTTTCTGTCGACGAAATTTGCGTTCTTTGATCGATTTATTGACGTTATTTGTGTTTTTATAGGATTTATGAATGTAATTCGCTTTTTTTACCAATTGCTGGACCTAATTCGCATTTTTTGTAATTTATGAATGTTATTAGTATTTTTTTGCACGATTCATGGAAGTGATTTGCATTTTTTGAGTGATTTATGAACTTAATTTACGTTTCAGCTTTCTGCTGCCAAAATTCGTGTTTTTTGAGCAATTTATGAACATAATTCCCATTTTACTACACGATTCATAGACATAATTTGTGTTTTTCATACAATTTCTGAACGTAATTCTCACTTTTTTAAACAATTCATGGACGTAATTCAAGTTTTGAGCGATTTGTGGACCCAATTCATGTTTTTTATGCAATTTGCTTTTTTTGAGCGATTCATGGACATAATTTAGCAATTTTTATGCGATTAATGAATGTAATTTACATTTTACATGATTTATGGACATAATTTGCTATACTTATGTGATTCGTAGGCATAATATGCATCTTTTGAGCTTTTTATTGACGAAATTTGCGTTTTTTGATCAATTTATTGACATTATTTGTGTTTTTATAGGATTTATGAATGTAATTCGCTTTTTTTTACCAATTCTTGGACGTAATTCGCATTTTTTGCAATTTCTGAACGTTATTCGTGTTTTTTTGCACAATTCATGGAAGTGATTCGCATTTTTTGAGTGATTTATGAACGTAATTCACGTTTTTATGCAATTCATGGATGTAATTTGCGTTTTTTGAGTGATTCATGAACGTAATTCACATTTTTTATGCAATTTATGAATGCAAGTCGCTATTTTTATGAGTTTTATATAGGTAATTTCCGTTTCAGCTTTTTGTTGCCAAAATTCGTGTTTTTTGAGCGATTTATGAACATAATTTATGTTTTACTACACGATTCATAGACGTAATTTGCATTTTTCATACAATTTATGAATATAATTCTCGCCTTTTTTACATGATTCATGGACGTAATTCACATTAAGCAATTTGTGGACGTAATTCCCATTTTTTATGCAATTTGCTTTTTTTTTTTAGCGATTCATGGATGTAGTTCACAAAAACACCCCCTTGGCTGTGCCACTGACAACAAAATCTTATGTTGGTGCAAGGAGTAATTTATTCATAGACATGAGAAAAAAGTTTGACAACAAACCAAAAAAAAGTACAATACAGGATTTTTACCTGGCATTCTCATAAAATTTTGACTATACCCTGCCTCCCCCCTCTAATTCATAAGTTTTCATACATTCTATATTATATTCCATATTAAGAAGGCGCCACTTGTCTAGTTTTTTTTTTTAATCAGAACGCGTTATTAGCATTTTTCATTCAGGTAGAATTTATTTAGAATAGAATTGATAAAGAAAATGCACAAATTGAAAACCATTGAACAGACATGATAGAATCATTACGTATATTTCATGGTTTTAATAATCCACATGGATGTTTCTTGTTATGCCAATACAATCTTGCAATGTCTTAATATACAATGAATAAAGTCTGCAATAAAGTTAACCAGAGAATCTTGCAATGGATTTTTGCCGTCGCTTATTCAAATTTACTTAAGAAGAATCGAGTTAATGAAATGTTGTATAAATGTTACTTGTTAGCTTTATAGACTACTAGGTACTACTAGGTTATCCCGTCGACCAAAAAATTATCGCCAAACTATAAGATTAAATTCCAATAATGGATGATTGTGAATGTCACATTCAATGACATTAAATACAATTTGTATATTTAAAATGTCATTGATTTTTATTTCGACTTTTTATTAATATTTTACTAATTATTTGTTTTTTCATTATTTAAAATAAAAAAATATGATTATGTATAATTTGGCGAAATTGGTCGACGGAATAACAGTAGTAGCGATTACTAAAATATTTCAAATTGAAATAATTTATGAAACTGAAAATGTTTTAGCCAACATTTCACTTAAGTTTAAAACAAGCAATATATAGAAATTGTAAAGTCCATCAAGTGTGTGTACTTTACAATTTCCATTGTTGGGACCAGACATTGCACAAATATGTGCTCATCTTTTGTTTACATTTTTAAAAAGAGTAATTTGAATGTAATAATGTACTAGAAATCATAATGAATGCTTATAATAGAGTATAATACAGTCAACTCTGTGAAATTCACAAAATGTATTATCTGCAAAACATGCTAAAATGCAAACATTGAAAAGTGTTTTAACACTTAAACTCAAAGATAACAGATATGCAATAATTTTATTTTCATGAAATGACAAATTTTAATAAAATAAATTGGGATTTAAGAAAATTCATGTATTTTGTACCCTGTATTTAAAAACAATACTTTAAGCAAGCCAGTAAGTTTCCGTTTTTTAATTATGATTAATGCAAACCTATTCTTTGCTCAAGCAGCGAAAAAATTAAAAAAATAAACAATTTTACCTCTATATATTTTTGTTTATCAAACAATACACATAAAAAGTTCCTTGGCTAAGGAGAATAAACTGCATTTCACCCAAAATTACTGACAACAAAACAAAATGCAGTCCAGATTTTTAACTGGCATTCTCGTAAAATTTTGAATATATCCTGCCTCCACACTGTAATCCATAAGTCTTCAAAAATACAAGCAAAAAACTTTATTGCAAAGTTACACATTCTGTATTAATTACTAATCCATTGCAAGATTCTCCGGTTAACTTTATTGCAGAGCTTATTCGTTGTATATTGACATTGCGAGATTCAATTGGCGTAACAAGAAACAACATGTGGATTATTAAAACTGAAAATTACTTAATGATTCTATCTTGTCTGGTTTATATTTTTTAATTCGTGCATTTTCTATATCAATTTAATGGACATTATGTAAGAATATTACTACCTGAATGAAAAATGCTCCGTGTAACTTGCCGCGTTCGGGTTCGGATTCAAAACAAAACTAGACAAGTGGCGCCCCTAGGCGTATGAATACATGACTTTCCAACAACAAATAATTTAAAATAATTTTTGTTTGAAAACTTAAAAAAAAAATCATAAGTCGAAAGTATATTGAATATGTATAATTAAAAAATATTTTCCTATTTTAAAAAAGGATTCAAAATATTTTTTCCACAAAATGCAAAAATATCCAATGTAAGAAACGTAATATTTTCTTCTTACGAAAAATAAAGGCAAAATAAATAGAAATTTGATTTAGTATATATTTATTGAATGTTTTAAAGCACATGATAAGATGTTTTTGTAGTTTAAAAAACATTTATTGCTTCGATTCGGGTGTTTTAACTGTTACCATAAGTACATAAGGTTTTTCACTCAGGCTCTGTCTGCTAACCCATAGAATAACATGTAATCCGCGAGCTAATATAGTCCAATTTTCCAAGACCAATATATAACAAACAAGAGTTTTCCTAGAAACAAGGCAAGTCTTATTACCTCTATCTTAAAGAGATTCATATTATATATAAGTTTTAATAAAATCTCCCAGCCCGTTTCCTAGATCTCATTATCAGGAACAAACACCATCGATTACAGTTTTAAAATGGTTATCGAGATCTAAAAATATACGGCACGTAGAAATGTAAAAATTATGGGATAGGATTAGACTGGGAATATAAGACTATATTAAAAAAATTGGACCATTCTGACCAATATTTGCTGAGTTATTAGAAGGCGGCTTTTCCGATTTTCTTTGATGTTGAGTTAGCTGTATATATGAAGTTCCGCATCTACCGTTATGACGATGGTAGGTTTAAAGCTGCGTCACTTGAAGGCTGCCGCCTTCTATGATGAGTAGTTGCTTGAAATAATTTTTTATCTGCGCATGCGCGAACTATAACGAAGTTTTTTTACATAATTCAACAGTTAACTTTATGGAGGAACTCTTTAAAAAATCCTGTCAAAAATTGAGAAAGATATTGACGTTAAAATGAAAGGTTTTATAGTTGTTCGCTAAAAGCAGCTGAAAGATAAGGGATTTTTCACAAATTGTCAGTATTAATTCTTTTCTTTTCTCATTTTTACTTTCTTCTATTCAAAGTATTGAATTTGTGAACGTTTTAGAATTCCGATTGTCAGAGATTAACACGTGATATTTCGAAAATCATGTTTTTATAAAATGTCTGTCTGTGAGTCTGTAACTCTCTGTCTCTATGTATGTGATATACATTTAGCGGGTGTTCTCTTTCTAAAAAACGAATACACGAAATTATATAAAAATATTATATTCACTTTATCCCTAATATAAATTTATGCTGATTACTTCTGGTACAAATCACTCAATAGGTGGCGCTGTTAGGCTGCATTTTGTAAGATTTTTGCTACAACTCTATCTCAAGAACTAATGCATAGAATATTATCAAACTTCAGATTCGATTAGTCCTTAACATCAATTGATGCTGTTAACAGTTTGGTGCAAGTCGTCTCAAAGGTGACTTTACAATGCTGCATTTTTCTTGATATCCACAACAGTGTTGCCAGTGGGCTACATTTTTAAAATTTGGATTTCTTCATTGACACCACTTTTTTGAAACGGTAAATTACCTTTTGTTTTCGCCATAATTATCATGTCATTGAATAAGACACATTTAATCATTTGTAAAAAGTGGTGCAAATCAAGAATCTGAATTTAAAAAAAGAAGCCCATTTGACAACACTGTTCCGCAATAGCTGTATTTCAAGAATTAATCCACGGATTTTCATGAAACTTCAGATTAAGTTAATCCTTGATATGGATTGGTTCTATTTACGTTTTGATGTCAATTGCCTAGTAGGTGGCGCTGTTGTGCTGAGTTATGATAAACCAGATTTTTGATACTTTATCTACATCTGTTACAAATCTGTAGTAACAGAAGTTACGAGATACTGAAGTAACATTTAATAAAGAAAGATTTGTACTTTCTATAGTTTTATAAAAATATGTAAATGATGCATTTATTTAAATGAAATTAACTTAATTTAATAAAACAAAAACAAAACTTTACTTAAAATGGAAATATTTAAATTTAAAATTTGTTTAACCCTTTGAGGGGCAAAACACTTCTAGTATTAAAATACTGAAATGATTGAATGACACCAGAATTTAAAAACGAATTTATTTCAAAATATATAAAAGCATTTTTTCCCATACTTCATAAAATTAAAATTTCCATTTCAAAATTCTGGTGGCAATGTGGCATTTTGCAATTAAAATTAAGTGGTATATATTTTATACCACCGCCCTTAAAGGGGTTAACAGTGGTTACAAACAGAAAACACAATCTTGAATTCAAATGTTTCAGCTCACTGACCATGACCGCATGTGTGCAGAACAAATTCAAAATAACTGTGGCATATCTTTACTAATATTTTTATCTACAAATTAGCTCATTATTACTTTCTGTTTCGGACAATATAGGTCATTTCTTTGGTAAGAAAAAATACAGTAACAAAGGTTACAGTTTTAGCGTAAAAAAATTTATTTTAAATTATAATAATAATAAATAAATATTTTAGTGATTCGTGTCTAACTAGATAAAATAGTAGGTTTCATGATCACATAAAACCAGTTAAAAATGTAATTTTAAATATTATTAGTTTAAACCTTAAATTGCAAACTATGCCTTGTGTTACAGACAGTCTCGGTGGTCAAGCTGTATAAAAATAAATAATTTAAATAAAAAAAAATATTTTTTAGCAACTTTTTTCTAATGAAGTCTTTACTTGTAATTTTAATGGAAACAAAAAATAGAAAGAGGTCTTTCATATTTTACTTCATATAAACATTTCTAATTATGGACATGAAATTGACATAACACTTTTTCACCCCTATACTCGCTACTATTTTGGTTGTTTGGGAAAAAAAATAAAAGTGTTCTTTCACATTTTACAAAGAAAAAATATATCTAACTGTGGTCATGAAATGAACATAATCTTTTGTATCACCCATATAACCGCTGCCATTTTGTTTTTTCAAGTTTAGAATAAAAAGTATGTGGAATCAGAAAATTTAATTAATAAAATTAATAAAATTTCATGACATATTTGTATGCAGCACCAGTGTTGCCAGATGGGCTACCTTTTAAAAATTCAGATTCTTGATTTGCACCACTTTTTACAAATGATTAAATGTGCCTTATTCAATGACATGATAATTATGGCGAAAACAAAAGGTAATTTACCGTTTCAAAAAAGTAGTGTCAATGAAGAAATCTGAATTTTAAAAAAGTATCCCACTGGCAACACTGTGCAGCACTCTCTCCCTTCGAATACTAGGCCTAAGGGCTGATACAAAACTACCGTTTATCGTATTCATATTATTTAAGCAATTGTATTGTCCCCTGAATTTAGAAATCAAATTTAGATTTTTGAAAAGTGTTCTTTGACTTATTCAATCTCAGAAAAATAAAGCAGACCTTTAACAATTATTGGTATGCAAATTCAAGAATCAGCATAAACGCTGAAAGAAATCCACACATGGCAGGTAGCCATTTTTGTGTCATAGCTCACGCCTAGTTTTCAGGAGCGATGGTATTTGTTGTTTGACTATATTTATTGAATAAAGTTTTGGTGCAAAGTACGTTTAATGTAGTTTTTACACTACTTTGGGCTTAATGTTTGCGGATATTAAAGAGGGCAATAATCAGGGTTCGTAAGGTTTTAATAAATTTTTCTGAGGAAGAAATCAGTATTTTTAATTAAAAAAAATAAACTAAGTTTTAAAAATTTATCTGTGACGGCCAATTATCAGCACAAGAGATAAAGGCCCTAGGGGGGAGTATGCCCTCCGCGGAGGTCTTTCTAAGGAAACCCAAGGTATGAAGAAAAGCAAGGAAAACTCCGAACGATTAGGCCGACGACCGTGTTTACAATGTTACCGTGTTACATTTTTGTTTTTAGAATGAAAGCTTAAATTAAGGGATTCTTAATTTCTAAAAAAGTCGTTTGTAAACTCCGGTGACAGTCGATAATTTCCCATTTTACTAACAGAATTTGCTCGTGCTGGAAAGGTTTATACAGTGTTTTTAGGAAGATCTATTATATTTAAAGGAAAACGAAAAGCGTCTTTAGATGACTCAGTTTCTGAATAACAACACCCAAAGGTATGAAAACATGGAAGGCTGGGTGCAGGAAGACGCAATACTAAAACTAAGAATCAACCACTAAAATTGGGTTTACAGGTGTTTTCCAACAAAATATGACTTGGCAGACCGATTGCGTTTTAATATGCTAATGGAGCTTTAACTAATTCTCAAATTTTACTCATGAACTGAATGAGATGATAGTCTGTGTTGTCGCCACCCTGCCTATGAATAATGATTTAAGGTTCATGATTTGATATTGTCAAAAATACTTTATTTCATGTAAAATGTTGAAAAAAAACTAAATAAATTAATAGTTTATTTTAATAAATAGTTTATATTCTTTAACATTTAATTTAAAATCATAATTTTTGGTACTGGTCATATTGTTGGTCAAAATTTGCAATATGAAAGCTGCGTTGCCTGTGGGTTTTTTTATTATTATTATTCAGATTTCTTGATTGCAACCAGTTTTTTGAAATGGTTAAATTTTCCTTTCTACGGTTTAATTAATGTGTCTGTTTGTTTGTATGTATGTCGGACAATTATCTACGCTATGGGATACAGGCCCTATGGGGTGGGATGCCTTCCGTTGGGGTCTTTCTAAGGGAACCCAACCCGAATTTACGCAAGGTTCGAAGAAAACCACGGAAAACTCCGAACGGTTAGGCCGACGGCCGCGATTGGGTTCGAACCCAGCACCTACCGTCTACCAGTTTGGAGGCCAGAACCTCGCGGCCACTGGTGGGGCATTAATGTGTCATTAAATTAAGCGCATTTGACTATTTCAAGAAATTGATGCCAATTAAGAAATATGAATTTGAAAAATGTAGTCCTTTGGCAGCCTTGTTTTCATACTGGATAGTTTGGCATGATAATGGAGTTATGAATTAATAGGAGAAGACATATAGTGTACTGCTTACCAGTTGGGTGCAGCGTTGCCAGATGGGATACTTTTTTTAAATTCAGGTTTTTGATTGGCACTATTTTTTACAAATGTTTAAATGTGCCTTATTCAATGACATGATAATAAAGGCGAAAACAAAAGGTAATTTACCGTTTCAAAGAAGTGGCGTCAATCAAGAAATCTGAATTTTAAAAAAGTAGCCCACTGGCAACACTAGTTGGGTGTAAAGTAACTCAGAAGACTGTTGCAAAATGGCGACCAGAATTTTAAAAATATGATAAAGTTTTCGATTACCACCGGAGCAAACTTTCCACCTTAAAAAAAATCGGCTTTTTTAAAGCTCCTTATTTATGGAAATATAGTTTTACAAATATGGAGGAAAATTCTATTTGTTTTTACTAGTGATAACAGTATTGTATTGCCACGGTATTGTATTCTTTTCACTGACACTGGCAGGAAGTTGTCTGAGTGGTCACAATTTGGCAAAAACGCTGGGCCTGACAACAGCCAAAGGAAATTTCAATCAGTAAAAATAAATTTTGTTTCTGACATTGATTGTAACTGAAATTTTGCATTTATTCTGCATTTATTAATCGATTAAATTAGTCGAAAATTTCTTTTTAAATTTCTCCCGCTTATATTCAAACTCAACAAAAGTTAACTTTTACAAGAGTAACTAATTACTCGCATTTATAAGGATATCTCAATTTATTTTCATTGATAGTTCTAAGTTGGTGGTTTGTATTTGTGACGGCCAATTATTAGCGCGAAGGATGTTGGCCCGAAAGGGGGGTTTCCTCCTAGGGAATCTTTCTAAGGGAACGTAACCCGTATTTACGTAAGGAAATCCAAGGTTTGAAGAAAACCACGAAAAACTCCAAACGATTTGGCTGAAGGCCGAACCAGCAGTTGCCGTATACCAGTTTGAAGAGCAGAACATCTCAGCCACGGGTGGGGCAGATAGTTCTAGAGAAATGGCACACATGATATGTTTAAACGAAACGTTAAATTTTAAAATTTTTGTAGTTAATTCATATTCTGAAATGGTTAATTAGCATAAAAGTATAGTTTAAGGCAAAACAAGTTTTACTTCGAAGGCCAGTATAATATACTGGATTTGAGTGCACTGTTCTCAGAAAAAGTTCCCTTGGCGAAATAATAATTCTGGTTAAGCATTATTAGGAACATGTGTTCACAGCCGGTTGGAGGACAGACTGAACATCTCGAACAACGCAATCTGCATATCTTGAACAAGGAGAAATATTTGAGCTAATGGTATGAAAAACAATATTTCAAATTAAATATCATGTTCAACAGTTAGATTTCCTGGTTGTAATGGGATTTCTAAATATATATATTTTTTTCATTGATTGATTGAATTTTTATAATGAAACAATATGTAAAGCTTTAACATCTTGAGGGGCGGAGGTATGTTTATTAAACCACTTACCGTAATTTCGGGTGTATAAGCCGCGGATCAAACAATTCTTTTTGGACCCAGAAATCTTTTTTAGTGATTGAAGACAAATATTTACGGCGATCTAACTAGCTATATTTGTTTCTTAAAAAATTCTGGGTCGAAAAAGAATTGTTTGAGCTGCGGCTTATACACCCGAAATTACGGGTTTTTTTTTTTTTTTTTTTACAAAGACCACAGTCACCGGTGACTGATTGTGTAAAATATGAAATAAAAATGAAAAAATTGTATTGTTATAAATAACCATTAAGAAAGTATAATTCTATAACTAAGTAAATTTTTAATAAATGCTCAGATATTAATTAAAGCAATATATATATATATATATTTTTTTTTTTACATCATTTTCTAGACTGTAAGTCATTGGTAACTAAACGGAAAATTCAGTGTAATTCACCACGGACTGGTGTGACACTCAACGTTTTAATTATCTTGATTTCAAAAGCGGTTAGAAGTAAAAATTGAGAATATAATATCTGCCACTGCTGTCTCATATTTAATCTTTCCTAATTACTATTTTTATTTATTTATGATTTTATTATAATATAACATATTTTTGCTTAGTTCAAAATATCATATTCTCATCTCACTAAAATTAACTTACTACAAACACAGAAACGATGTTCTTAATTTTATCTCTATTGTCCCTGTAACTTCTGTCCCTTTGAATGAAATTACATCATTTCACTATTCTGTGGAAATTTTACTTGACCTTCATTAACCCTTTCCGGCACACTGTGCCCGTCTGGGATACCTAATTTTAATTCCAAACTTGCAAACGGCACCAGTAATATTTTGCTAAAATTTTGCTTTTATAATAAATGCTTTAATTAAGGATTTCAAAGTATCTAAGAAATTCGTTTGTAAATTCCGGTGCCAGTCAAAAATTTCTCTTTTTTTTTTTTTTTTTTTTTTTTTTTTTTTTTTTACAGATTTTGCACGTGCCGGAAAGGGTTAAAGACATGTATAACAGAATTTCTATTTAAAATTATGCACATATATATTGAACCTAGTTCCATATGGCTTTTATTTAAATAACTTTTTAAAGAGATTTTTGATTTGAATCGAATGCAGTAATTTACAGAAACGAATCAAATATAAATAGGTAGATATAGATAAAATGCCAATTAATCCCTTAATGGTCGCATTAAATTACGGTTTAAAAATTCAAATTCATTATTGCCACCACTTTTTTGAAAAAAAAAATATTCATCCTATTTAATGACAAGTAAAATGACACCAGCATAAAACCAATTACACTATTTTATTAAACTGGTGGGAATCAAACAATTTTGAATAAAAACCGTGAAGCACCCCGTGAATGTCCCGGGCGCGACGATTAAGTGGTTAAATTTTATGTCGGAATATTGCACATTACTCGCTACTATCTTAGGTAACTTCCTATTCTAAAAAATGTAACTAACGCTGTCACCGCCGCTGACAATGAATTTTTTGTGACCGTAAGTCTTTCTTCGTTTATATTATAGGAGCTGTTGCACTTAAAAATATGAAAATTCGTGGTGTTATAGAGAAATGTGTGATAAATACGTTGGTGCAGTCATTTTTAAAATCAAATAATTATTTTAAGCGATATTTAATGTTAAAGTTGGTCAAAATCGTTCCATTAAAAAATGTTTTATAGGAGAAAAGACTAGACATAGGAATATAATCATTTTTAGAATATTTTATGCAGTAAAAAATCCCGTTGTGCAGACTGCATTAATTTTTTTAATTTGACTCATTTTATGGGGATTCATTTCCATTTTAAATTGAAATTTTTAGCATATCGAGGGATATTTTTCACATATTTTAGAAAAGAAAATTATTTTAAATTGCTGCCAACTATTAAAACAGCGCAAAGAATAAAATGGTTCCTTCAACTTAAAGATTTATTGATACGTGACTATTATAAGCAGAAAAAATCATTCATATTTAAATTAAATGAATAGTAAGTATTAAAAGCGTAACATGTTGAAATTATTGCATAAAAACTTCATTTAAACGTGATTATAAAACAGAAAGAAAATTGCAAAATAATAAACTCATTAATATGAGTTAATAGTCATAAGGCTAATTCCATGCAAACTTGTCATTTCTGTTACATACTAAGATTTTTGGGTACCAGTATTTTAGAACGGAAAAATGTGGCTTATTTTATCGGATATATCTCATCAATTGAAAAACGCGAAGCAAACTTTTCGAAATATCGGATATATTTCATCAATTGAAAAAGGCGAAGCAAACTTTTCGAAAATAACTGTCGCCAACAAGCATAGCGATTTTCATCTGTGTGACAGACATGACAAACTGGCATTCTATTACCATAAATGGAGAAAAATTACGTCAAATTTAAAATACAAAATAAGACAGTGCGGATAATATTTCTTTCTTCTGATAAAAATATATTCGCGTGAAGATTGCAAAAAAGAAAAAAAAAAGTTATGTCATATTAAAAATGTTACATTTAAGAATCACTTATTTAAAACCATTACCTTATAGATTTGTTACAAAATACCGGGAAGCTAAGATTCTGTTGACTAAGTTTATTTTATATTAGCTGATTTTGAAAAGTTTAAATAATCTTATTTAATTAAATGCAAAAACAGCCCTTAACAGGCGCTCATTTGGCATTAAACCCCCTCTAAATATGGAAAAGAAAAATAGCCTTAAGTTTATTTTATATTAGCTGATTCTGAAAAGTTTAAATAATCTTATTTAATTAAATGCAAAAACAGCCATTAACAGGCGCTCATTTGGCATTAAACCCACTTTAAAAATGGAAAAAAATAGCCTTATATAGGGTAATCGCCAAAGCTTTTTAAAAAATTATAATTCAGTTATCCGTAATTTTTTTAAGTTGATCAAATTATCGGATTTTTAGATGGGGTCGAGGGTTGACGAGCGTAGCTCTTAGAGGGAAGAGACCAGTAGTTATATCTATTATTATTATTATTATCTACTTCTGATGAGACGCTCTATATTCATAGATTATAATTCAATATGGTTTAATTAGTTAAATAAGAGAAAAGTTGATTCTATCGTAAAGAGAATTTAGGAATTATGATTTTGTAGTCAGCACGGAAACTCCTGTAAATCGTGTAGCCTAATTACATGGCATACAGGATTTATCATACACCTTCATTATGTAATTGCTACAGTTTTTGCTCGAGGGAATGGAACTAGTGCTGCTGTTTGCATGCATAGTCAGCAAATAAGTATCAGCCAGTTATCATTCAAATAACTTAACCCTTTCAAAGGCGTTGACTCGACGGTCCAGACAATTAATTTTAATTTCAACAATGACAAGTGACGTCAAGAATATTTTAATAATATTTTGCTTTTCCAAGGGAAGGGAAAAATAGCGGGTTTTTAATGTCTGAAAATTTTTCTGTTGTCATTCAATTATTTTATAATTTTAGGAACAGAAGCCTTCTGCCTTTGAAAGGGTTAATAGGTAAAGCATTTGCGCGGTAAGCCCAGATATACAGGTTTGTTTGGACTTTTTTCACCCGGCTGGAATAAATTTCAACTGTGCTATTCCACCCTTGAATAGGGATATTTAATTTGAATTACCTGTGTATAAATATTTGGAAAATATCGATTATAATTAACCCATTAACGCCCAGCGTCCTCTTTTGAGGACGGTTACAAAACCAGCAAGAAAGCGGTTTTCCCACCAGTAAAGAGGAAGATAAATACATGCCTTCTTTCACGAGATAGAATCCTCCATAAATTTAGATAAAAGTTAATTTGATTTTAAAAGTGGTGGGAAATACAAAATTTAAATTTTAGCGAAGAAAATAATTCGGGCGTTAATGGGTTAAAGCTTTTCTATTTTGATGATGCTCATACACTAAAATCTGAGAGAGGGCGACTTTTTCCATGAATCCAAAATAGAAATTAAAGAATATTAATACATTTATTGTACTAATTAAGTAATATTTTGCGATTCATTTTATAACAATATGATAATCGTATACCTCTTCGCTCAGAAAATTCTACGTAATTAATAAATTACTTACTTACACAATTACATACAGCAACTAATTATAATTAATGATAATGAATTAAATATATGATTGTTATTTAAAGAATTTATTGATGTGGATTTAATTAATTCCTCAAATCAACCGAATTCCTTGAATGGGCGATAATGATGGGAGTTACGTAAAGTGAAATTGTTTGAAATTCTTTCGTTGCGGATAAACTACAGAAGATATAGCCAATAACTTAAAATCACCGAAGGAAACAATTTTTAATTAGTTTATTTTGTGTAAACAAAAGCAAACCAATCAACAAAATTTAGTAAATTACAGCAAAAATTTATTGTAGCTTCTGATTTCTATTGAACAAGATTGAAGAACCATATTATAATATATTGAACAATCATAAAATGGCAGAGAAATACCGTAAATTTTGGTGTATAGAAAAACAAAGACAGTATTGCTAAAAGTTTTATTGTTATTGTCTGATTCTCTCGTAACAAAAACTTAAATAACACCTTAAAATTTATAAAAATTCTGAAATTAAATGAAATACTAAAATACAGTTCAACCACAAGAAACATTAACACTGGAACATCCGGAAGGAGTCGATCCGACTCCGACCATGTGATTAAATTTCCATTGGAGCCAGAAATTTTTCTTCAAATAAGTTAAATTTAATCCACGCAGATGTATGTTAAATAAATGAATTAAGTAATTTTGATTAAAAATTCTGGCGTGAAATATTATTATCAAACTTGAGAAAAATTTCCGGGCTTTCTAGTGTTAAAAATGTCAGATTCAATTTTGAATCAAACATCAGTATACAATTTTACGGATACACAAACAATCACAAAAAGAACCAATGTCAATCTTTAAATTCTAATCAGGGTAAAACAATATATTAAGATGCAATCAGGGCTGCTTTGCTCATCGAAATACTTTAAATTAGGAATGTATATAAAAATCAAAATTGACTCGGATTACTAACTCTCAGAAACAAATTTTAACACCTTTTTTCAAAAACGACAATCCATCAGTTTACCCAAACATTGTGTTAAGCTCGATCAAGATAAATCCAGTCATACTTCTAAATCAAGTGCATATTCGCCAATCTCCTACTTAATTTTCGTGAAATGTAAGTTAATTTAAACCAGGTTAAGCAGATATCTAACCGGAAAAAGTTAAATATGTATTATCGATTACTTAATTTCATATTTTTATTTGAAACTTGTTTGATATAATTGCAAAAATACCGTTTCGAAACATTTTTAACCTGAGTCAAATTACCTCTTATGTTACAGATGAATACAGAAAGGTTGCCAGGTGTGCTAGTGCAATATTTTAGAGAAAAACTGAAAAATGAAAAGGAATTGATAGTCCATTCAAATGTCTCATAATCTCATTCAAATCGTTCAATGTATTTTATTTGGGTTATTGCGAATTCGGGATTTTAAAACAAGATCTTTACAAGAGAGATTCCAAAATATTGAATGGACCCTAAAAGATTATGGCCGAGGTGTGAAACAACATCAACCAGACTATTTTTAAAAAACAGGTTTTTTAACTTGGAAATCAAGATACAATATGATAATTCAGCAAAAGGACTATCAAACAGATAATTTTATAAGATTAAAGACTTAACATTTTGTATACTTATTTTTCCAAAATCGTTACAAAAATGTATGAACACACTTTGCAAACAATGATTTTATCCCTCACCCTTCTGTAACCGAGAAATTTTCAGTGTCACTGACTTTATGTGACTAAAAAAATATTGGATAATAAATGTTTTAACCTTCTCAGGCACAGTGGTCTCACTTCCGGCACACATAATTTTAATTCCAATCCTACAAACGCCACCAAAAATATTTGAATGATTTTTTTTTTCAATGAAACACTAAAGAAGGGAGTTCTTAATTTCTAAAAAAGTCTTTTGCGAATTCCGATGTCAGTCAATCATTTCACATTTTACGAACAGAATTTTTCTGTGTTAAACCAAACTAGATGGAATCCGTTAACATTTGACGATAAACAACTTGTTGCTATAGTACAGAAATGTTCATAATCGCTTTAAAATGTTAGAAAATTTATTGTACGATTCATATAACTAAACATATCCTCCCTTAAATCAAGGCTGGTGATTGCCAATTCCCGTACTTGTATATGCACACAGAAAAATTCACTCTTTATTTTTTAATCTGACAGCTTTATACTTGCCGGCAACACCAGGAGTTCATTTCTAACAAAGAGGTGGCCTGATGTTGGGGACAAAAATTCCAGCGGCCTTTTATGCAGTGGTAGAGTATAATTAGTAGATAAACATAGGACAAGGATAAAGCGCACTATTCTAAAGGATTTTAACACTAGAACTGCGGGAAATTTTACTCAAGTTTTATAAAAATAACTCACATCAGAATTTTCATTAAAGCTATTTAACTTATTTATTTTCAATAATTTTTTCGCCGCTTATATGTAAATTATTTTAAGAAGACTTACCTGGTTCGAATCGACATCTTTTCACTGAGTACGGGTCAAAATGACCCGTCTCCGTGGTTCTAGTGTTAACTCTTTGAGCTCAAATTTGGGTATATATCTTAAACATAGCTGCCAATTTGTACGGAATTTTCATACCACTAAAATTGATTGAAAATATTGGATTTATTTAAAAGGTAAAATATAGTCACTTCTGAACCGTGAAATCGTGAACCGGCCTATAATTCGTGAACAAAATATGTTGCATATCAATATTTTCGTGTAGCCATTTTCATCTTATATGAGGACCTCTGAAGCCAAGGGGTATAAGTGACAAAATTGAAAAAATTGAGTTAAGTGCACAGGGTATCTGGAAATATGCTTTTTTCATTTCAGGTAAAGAAATATAGGTCATTTTCTGATTATTTGGGGAGTTATAGAGATAAACCACTTTTTTCGAAAAACAAACAATATTGTATGTATATACATTTAAAGAAAATTGTACTCTATTTTTTTAACAGTTATTGAAATGAGAGTTCAAAGATTAGAATGCAACAAGCAGATGTTTCCTATTTCAATTTAGTCAATTGTTATTGATGTTCCAATTTAACATCAATTATCTTTAAACTCAATTTACTCCAAATCGACATTTTGTCACTTGTACCCCTTGGCTTCTGGGCTCCTCATATAATATCAACAAATTCTGCACTTAGACAAGACAAAGATAACATTTTTTTAAATACTGACAGTCAATCTGTCATTTCCAGGGTTTGCACAGTTCTACCACTAAATTTTAAGAATATTTTATGTGTTTCACTGCAGGAAAATATCGTAAAATCTGTGAATGAAGGTGCGGTTTGCGCATTATTTAGTTTAAAAATGAAATGTAAATTTTCTTATTTTTAATAGTGGTGCCAGAGTCCTTGGAAATTCCAAAGAGTGTGCTAACCTTCATGAATCATTCCAATGGAGTTTTGAATAAAAAGGGGTAGACATTTATATTGTGTATCAATTAAGAGTGACGTAACTGAGGCGGTTGTCACAAGATGACGGCAATGTTTTTTAAACTGATCAACGGTTTCTTATTACCGCCGATGAAATCTCTGAACTATGAACTTATTAGAACGATCTATGAACGATCAGTGTAATGGTTAAAGAGAGATGGAATTTCAATTATATCACTTAATCTTAACCAAAATTTGTAACAGAGTTTTTTTTTTCAATTTGAATAACAAAAATTCAGCATTCATTTCAATGATTTTAAGACTCATAAATTATTACTTTTTAAATTATTGATAGCGATAAAGCAACTTGAATAATAATTCTGTCTAAACTAAAATCTTCTGAATAAAGTAATATTACTATGCAGAATTAGCTGCAGAATTCAAATTTGATTCTGGCCAACTAGCAAATCTGGTTAGGTAAAGTTTATTTTGTTTCAATTAATGATGTTTGAAAATTCTAGTAAACTTTATAATTATCAATAATGAATTACTTTATCTTTCAAATTCAGTTTTATTGTATTTATACTTTATAATTTTATTTTTCAATTGCAATAATTACACTAGAATGTTTGAATAAAATTTACTTTTGAAACGTACCTGAATTGAAATTGTAATTTACTTTCAAATATTTCTTTTTTCATAAATACAGTTTATACTGAAACATTTCATCATACTATCAACAAATACTTTTTTGCCCTTGAAATGCTTTACATTGGAATAATTGTATATTTTGCACGTGTTTTTAAAAAAATATTAAAACTAGAATATCTATTTAAAATTATTTAACTTACTCATTTAATATTTTTCTAAATGTTATATAATTAACTTATTTTGTAAAGAAATTTCCGTTTCAAATCGATGTGTAGCCATTTGGGACTAGCTATATTGATTCCTATTGGGGCGTTCTAGTGATAAAGCTTTAATTTCTTCGCTTTAGACTTTTAAAGAACACAGACAATAATTAACGATTAAGTCTCAAGAGACTTCGTAAAGTAAGAAGATTTTTCTTTAACTCTTTTTCATCTGTTATCTTGAGTTGGGAGGAAATGAATTTTTCTCGTGTATTTTATTTAATTAAAATATCCTAAGACACAACTGGAAATTGGATTAACTGCAAAACAGATGTTTTTGAAAGGATAAATCTCTAAATTACACTTGCCAGAAAATTTATTATGCTACAGCGGCATTCAATGTATTAAGAAAAAATACTCTCACTTCGCTATTTGTAAGAGTTTGATTCTTACCTTTAATGACAGAAAATCTGAAACTGCATTATGTAAAGATTTAACCGCTTAACCCTTTGACCTCTGATGGTTGAATTTTCGACCACTTAATTTAAATTCCGAAATGTCACATTGACACTGGAAAATTCGCCCAAATTTGTGTGAGTCATGTTTAATGCGTGAGGTTTTGAATTTTAAAGACATTTACTCACCAGAGATCAAAGAGTTAGCCCTTTGAGCTCCGGTGTGCAGTGTTTTCAGCGGGCTAATTTTTTTAAATTAAGATTTCTTGATTGACACCACTTTTTTGAAACGGTAAAGTACGTTTTGTTTTCGCCTTAATTAGCATGTCGTTGAATAAGACACATTTTATCATTTGTAAAAAGTGGTGCCAATCAAGAATCTGAATTTAAAAAGTAACCCATCTGGGGCAACACTGCCGGTGTGTAAATTTCTTAAAAATTCAAAATTTCTCATTGGCACCAGTATTTTGCAAAGAAAAATTTGATTTACGATTTACGAAGGCAGAGAAAGGCATTACACATTCTTCAAATAAATTTGGTCGAATTTCCGGTGCCATTGTGACATTTTGGAATTAAAATTAAGTGGTAGAAAATTCAAACATCAGAGCTCAAAGAGCTAACTGATTTGTTTGTACGTTGTACTTGCAAGTAGAGATTGCTTGATTAACCCTTTGAGGGGAAACCAATTGCGTTCGTGTAATTCTGAACTCCCACCGGAAATTTGTAAAAAAGTTATATCAAAAATAGGAAAAGCAATTTTACGACTGTTTTCCACCAAAGTTAGAAAAGTGAAATTTACTGACATATTTCTGGTGTAAATTTTCATCAATCGTAGGTGGTATAAAATATATACCACCGCCCCTCAAGGGGTTAAAGATTTTCGACACCATTTTTACTTTTTTTAATGCAATTTCAAAATATTTAAAGGCAGAGATCTTTAGACTAAAAATTACGATTACTTCAGCTTGAAAAAAGTGGTGTTTCTCCCATACTATCAATTTATCATTCGTAAAATATAGGATCAGGTAAAGGGTTAGTAAAAATTAGGTACATCAGCTGTCCGTTATCAACGTAGTGAGCAATTGAAAGGAAAACAAAAATAATTAATATGTAATAAGTTAAAACCAGTTTTTGTGAAAATCTTTTCATAAAGTTGTATCTTCCATGCAAACTTGCAAACTTAAGTAGGAAATCATTTATTACTTAATTCAAATAAAGTAAAATTAAAATTAATGTGTTAGATAATTCATAATAAAGTTCAAAATCTGTGCTTTAGATATTTACATGTTAACACTCTTTAACAAAAGATCATGCATTCTTCGTAAATACATTCAATTGAGATTATTTATATTTTCATAACCATAGGGAAACAGAATCATACCACATTGTTAAATCAGTTTCTAGTGTTGAGATGCGGCAACAAAGTTATTAATGAAATGATGCATTGATTATTAGATGAGGAATTTAGCAAAAACCTTAAATACATTTACTGGGAATTTTTACAGCAAACTGTAACTAAACAGCCAACGTATGTAATAAATACAGATTTCCGAAGTATTTATTTCCCAAATCTTTGGATCAAACACTCTATCAAATATTCTACGCTAATAGACAGACTGAGTAACATCGTGGAACTCATTATCCTTGAATAGTTGCCTTACCAATTACGTAAAAAATCTTTTTCAAATTAACATAATTGCATAAATTTTAACGTCATAAACTTGAAATATTCACTTATACCATTACATTTATAAGTTTTCAAGAAGAAAATCTTTCGTGGCAGATTTTACAAATACATTGCAACCAACAATATGTCAATCGCTGTATTGTGTGCTATTCAATTCATATTGATATGATAATAAATTAAGGAACAGTTTTTGGAGTCGCTTGGAGAATATCATTCTGTAATGGGGTTTAATAGATACAGTGAGTGTCAAAAGTTTAAGCACAATAGCAATTTTAAAATAAAAGTTAATAGCAATTTTAAAATAAAAGTTTAAATATTCACTTTATTTCAATATCTATCTTGTATATGCAGGGTTCGCACAGTTCTACCACTAAATTTTAAGAATATTTTCGAAGTGTTTCACTGCAGAAAAATATAGTAAAATCTGTGAATGAACGTGGGTGGTGCGAATGTTGTGTTTTAAAACTTAAATGTAAATTTTCTTAATTTTAATAGTGGTGTCAGAGTCCTTGGAAATTCCAAGGAGTGTGCGAACCTTGATATGTTAATAATATCTATTTTAACACCATATTCATTGAAATTAACTTTAAAATTTTATTTTAAAGGAGTTTAAGAATAGAACAAAAATAACCGTGTCAAAAATTTAAGCACATAATCGTTTTTATGCAAATTTTACAATCTGATGTGTAATTTATGGGTGTATAAGAAGCCGTCAGGTGTTGTTTTTGAGTTTGCACAAAATGCCTACACTGTCAGAAAAATTCGTCAATATACACTAAGTTATCGTTATTTTTTCACAAATAATTTCTGTTCTCCCAGAAAACGTATTTGTTCTGTGAGTTCATTCCGAGCGTCAAAAAATGAGGAAAAGTTTCCGTTTCTATCCAGCACGCATGCGCATTGGGTCTGTTAGTAATAAGTTCGAATTTATTTTTAAAATGAAAAACAAAAATATTCTATTGATTAAAATGTCTAATTTAGTTTTAAAAGACAAAAATGTTTTCGAATTTAAAAATAAATGACAATTACTTTCTTTATTCGTTCAAAAATTCTCACAAATAGAACATCCATGTTTTTTCTCTAACATTCTACGTAATATATTTAAAATTCACATTTTTATACTATATTAATACTAAACGTAAAAAAAACCCAGCCACAGTTTCATTAAAGATGAAATCTTTCCGAGATTAACTGCATAATTAAAAGCTTTTTAACGAAATACACCAACCCACACCATATGAAATGAAGAGTTCTATTTTAACGCACAATCATCATGAGCAGCCGTAGCGCCGTGGATTAGCGTTGGTCTGGTAATCCTGGGGTCCTTGGTTCGATCCCCGCCTCTTCCGCATTGATTTTTTCCAAACTTTTTTCAAGTGACGGATATTTTTCCTCTTTTGACAGAGAAAAAAATAAACAGAAAATCGTCAATATACAGACAATTTTTGGCAGCAGTGCTGCCAGTGCATTTTCTGTGAAAAGACGGAAGTTTTTTTGAGAGTGTAAATCGAAAGAATTTTCAGAGGAGGAGGTGATAAAAATCTGGAGTATAAGAGCAAAATATAAGTCTGTTTCTGAAATTGCAAGTGCATTAAAAAGATCAAAATGAGGTATTCATCAAATTTTGGCTCCTTTTAATGATTTCAAACGAAAATTTCGTTCAGGAAGGCCGCGAGTGACTAGTCTGCGCGAAGATAGCCGCATCAGAAATTTGGTTTCAACTGGTAATTACCCCCTCTCGAAAATAAAACATGCAGCTAGAGGTCAAATATCGAAAAAAACTGTTCATAGAAGAGTTTTGAAATTCAAATACCTCAAATACCGTAAAATAGCTCGATTACCGTGTCTCAACGGACACCATAAAGAAGCAAGATTACATTGGGTCAAGGAGTATATGTCATTTCGTGAAAAGGGCTGAATGTCATATTCAGTGATGAAAAAAATGGAACCTCGATGGCCCTGATGGGTTTAAATACTACTGACATGACCTCCGCAAAGAATCTAGAAGTGTATTTAGACGACAACATAATGGTGGTTCTGTAATAGTAGGGGAGGGGCAATTTCTTTCAATGGTCAGACATCTTTAGCACTCATTAGTGGTCGTGAAAACTCTGAAAACTACCAAGAGACACTTATCGATCATTTGCTTCCTATTGCCGAGGTTTTGGGGTGGGAAAATGGTTATTTCAAAATGATAATGCGTCGATCCATACCTCAACTCATCTTCATCGTGGCTTAAGTTGAAAAATGTGTATGTTTTGAAATGGCCGGAAATTAGTCCAGATTTAAACTCTATAGAATAAATGTTTGGGTATTCTCACTCATGCTGTTTATCCAAATGGAAAGCAGCTAAAGATTAGAAAGATGCCATTGAAAACGCTTGGTTTAAAATTGAACCAGAAAGAATACAAAACATCATTTTATCAATGGAAGACCGTATATTTAAAGTAATTCAGCAGAAAAGAGCAAGTATTAATTTTTTTTATTCTTGTTCTACTACAGACTAAAAAACTACTGCGCTTAAACTTTTGACACATTCCCTTTTGTTTTTGATAAATTTTATTAAGATAAATTTTATAGCATAAATGTGTTAACTATCTTTTTAAAATTAAAATTTGTAAGTTATGCGAAACGGAAAGTAACTTTCACTCATTAATAAAGTTTTATTTTGAAATTTTCTGTTGTGCTTAAGTTTTGACACACAGTGTTGCCAGATGGGCTACTTTTTAAAAATTCAAATTCTTGATTGGCACCACTTTTTTGTAAAGATAAAAAGCGCCTTATTTAATGACGGATAAATAAAGGCGAAAACAAAGGGAATTTTACCGATTCAAAAAAGTGGTGATAATCAAAAAATCTTAATTTAAAAAAAGTAGCCCACTGGCAACACAGTTGACACATACTGTATTACAACTTTGTAATGTTTTTTTGCGTTTTGTGAGACATGACTCGTTCACAAAAAGAACCTATATTTTACATTTAAAGAGTGAAATATATGTATAAAATAAAGAAATTGTCAACAATACAAAGAGAATTAAGGAAAATTTTATTATTGTTAATAATATTATTATTACTAAATATCAAAACGTAAATGAATTCATGTAATAATAAAGGCATTCCCACATACTATCATTTCTATATGAGGAAGTAACAAAAGTAATTATTAAAACCAAATAATATTCGATGAATGGACATGTACTAATAACCACAGAGTACGGAATTGTAACAGAGAATCAACTTTCATACACTGTAATGGCAACTTGTTTAACATGGGATTTTGCATAGACAGTAGCGACACGAGCGGACCACTCTGAAACTACGATCATAACATAAGAGAGGTTGCTAATTCGGCGAAATATCGCTTCCTTGGCGACAAATGATAAGGGAAAAAAGAAAAAAAATACAGCGACGGCTTGCTGCTACTTATTTTGAAATTTATGAAAGAATTATTTTAATATGAAATAACTTTGACGTATTCGTCTTGCAAACAATACATGTGTCACTTCTTAACATAACGACCTAATAATTTAAACTTGAAAATTCAAGAAAAATAACACTAATAATTACGAATCAATATAAGCGCGGAAATCTAAAATCAAATAGCATAAGCACGTGTGCAAAGATAATCAAATCAGAATTCAGCAAGAAGTGCCAAGCCAGAATATGGTTACAGTTAAACAGAAATCACGAGGATAAAAATCGCCAACGCGATGGTTTAGTTTTTAAGTGATCCACTGAGGGCGCTCTTTTCAAGCCGAGTTGAGGCTCTGTCCGTACTCTGTACTATTAACGGTACACCAGACCCGAAAGGGTTAATAAAGTGGAAGAAACTTTAATATATTACTGGTATTCACAGAGTTTGGGCTCCCCAACCCCCATGCTTGGGTACGCCACTGTTAAAGAATTCGATGCTCTTAAATAATTACCGTAATTTCGGGTGTATAAGCCGCAGCTCAAACAATTCTTTTTCGACCCAGAACTTTTTAAGAAACAAATATAACTAGTCAGATCACCGTAAATATTTGTCTTCAATCACTAAATAAGATTTCTGGGTCCAAAAAGAATTGTTTGATCCGTGGCTTATACACCCGAAATTACGGTATGAGACAAAAAGCAATTGCATCTAAATACCCCAAATTATGCATCAAAAAGAATTTTCTCTTATTTCAGTTCGAACTCCCTAAAATAACTTTTCTCCAAACTAACCCTTTCCGGAGCAGTGTGACCAGTCCGAGATACCTAATTTTAATGCTGAACTTGTTAACGGCACCAATAATATTTTAATAAAATGTCACTTTTACAATGAAAGCTCCAATTAAGGAATTATAAATTTCAAAGAAGTCGTTTGTGAATTCCGGTGACAGTCGATAATTTCTCATTTAACTAACAGAATTTGGCCGAGCCGGAAAGTATTAACGGAGTTTCGTTCCGATAGAGATTTGTTTAGAAAGATGTACACCGCCTCGTGATAGAAAGTGAAACTCACATATTTTAGATTTTAGGTTTATTTAACTTTATTATCACGTACCTGGGCAATGCCGGGCGGATCAGCTAGTGATTACTGTTAAAATGCAGTGAGTGTTAAGAAAAGAGCGTAAATGCAGATAGTCATAACTATAACAAAAATTTCGTCATTTATATTCTTGAATAATACCAGAAATTTTTTCTTATATTTGAATTAACAACATGCTATTTCAAAGAATGGTTCTAAAGTAGCTCTGCCGTGATCACTCACGCTGACAGGTACTCTCCGGAGACGCAGTTTTTGAACCGACTGCAGTTCGCCATGAAAGACAGTTAGTTAACCGATTCTCTGATTTGCTCATCTGTCGTACGGGCGGAAGAGTTTGCTTGATCTATCATTTTAAAATATTTGGTAACACTATTTTTTATTATTATTTATTTACGATTACGATTTCATACTATTTAATGGCAGAAGTGTTTGAACAAAATGTTACGAATAATTTTGCTTAAAGTAAGTGCAGTTTATCCCATATATTCAATTTATTGCATGTAAATAAAAACAAATAGTTAAGTGGTTAATCAAGTTAATTTATATTTTAATACACGGCAACGAACGTTACCCTTAGAAGATACCGATGTCGCTAGTTCTCTACTTTTAAATTTTGATTCCCCGATTTCCCATCTTTTAGATTGAAATGTTAGCTATATTAACCGTTAACGGACGATAGCATTAAATATATGATTCTATTTTTTATATTCTAATCACACCACCAGGGCCTGATTATCAACGGGGCACTATCCTACCAGTAAAAAGAAATAGAATTTTTTCCCTTATTTATGACAGTAATTTCGAATGAAAAAGGCGTTTAAACAAGTTGAAACTTTCCATAAAATTTTACTGGTAGGAGAGTGCCCCGTTAGTAATCAGGCTCTGCACACCACTATGTTTTAAAAGGAAATTTAAAACCACTATTCTTTCGCAAACGATATCAAAATTCTGGTTAAAGTGATTCTTAAAAAAAAGGTGATACCAAGCGAGTAAATTTCGTTATAGGTGCCAGTGTCGCTCATATGGTGGCATTGTTCATTAATTGAGTAAAAAAAGACGGAGACTTGGCAGCTCTTGAAAACAATGCACTTACTTCTATTTTGATGTCACTACCTCTAGTGCTATAGCCTTGTTGAAAATAGCCGTGGTTTATTTAATGAACTATAAGTAAAAATATTATTGACATATACTGAAAATGGCAAAGCTTCAACTATAACTCACAGTGGCTTATTATATGTGGGTTAAACGACCAGTAATATTGAATCGAAATTTTTCCATTACTTAACCCCTTAATGGTCGCATTAAATTAAGGTTTAAAAATTCAAATTCATTATTCCCCCCACTTTTTAGAAAAAAAAAATGTTCGTCTTATTTAATGACAAGTAAAACGATACCAGGGGAAAAAAAAAAACAATTACACTATTTTATAAAAATGGTGGGAATCAAACAATTCTGAATAAAAACCGTGAAGCTTGCAGCCCGTGAATGTCTCGGGCGCAACGATTAAGTGGTTAAACATTTTTTAACTGTAGAATTTAATTTACAATTGTGACCAAAAACAAATATTTATTTTTACTGGAAGGATTTTTATTCGGTAGTAGTCAGTCCTCCAATTCTACCATATAGCGGCAAGGAAGTTATGAATAAAGAGGGGAAGACAGGGAACATTCTAGCAGTTGCAAGTGAAGTAATTGAAGAGGTTGTCACAAGATGTCGGTTGTAAATAATTACAAGAATACAAATATTATTCTTGATACAAGTCTACTCAGTCTTGATACAAATATTTGTATTAATCAGATCAACAGTTCTGATTACTGCCGGTGAGAACTTCCACCAATAAATTTTAATATGGCATTGCGTCTTATTTAATTACTTTATTCATGAGAAAGTTTCCTCACAAATATGTTGAAAAATTTTATTTCTTTTTATTGATGTGAGTTTGCATAAATATTATAACATTTAAAAACGCGATTTTTTTGTTCCGAAAAAATTACCTATGATTCTCATAAAAGTATAACCTACTCAGTCTTGATACAAATATTATGTGGGACCAAAAAACCACATTAAAATTACTGTAAAATATTTTCAAAGATGTATTAGTCCATATAACGATGATTATGATACACATGCATTTATTAAAGCATCTAGAAATAATTTTGACAATTCTAGAAAAATTTAAATTGATTTAACTCTAGAACCACAGGAAAATTTACCCAAGCGTCCTAAAAAATAATGTACACTAGAATTTTTATTTACAACTTTTTGACTTGTTTAATTATTCCGATGTGGTAAATTTTGAACTTATTTTAGAAAGACATTACTATATCAAACAGATTTTTTTTCATTTGGATGCATTCAAAATGACTGCTACGGCGGTTCTATTGTAAAAGGCTTTCTTTAGTGTCTCCTAAAGGTGACATCAAGACTGAGGAGATTGTTACACAGGAAAAATGATGAAAAACATCAGAGATATATTTTTCCTATACACTGTCAGAAAAATTCGTCAATATACACTAAGTTATCGTTATTTTTTCACAAATAATTACCGTATTTCCAGAAAACGTATTTGATCTGTGAATTCATTCCGAACGTCGAAAAATGAGGAAAAGATTCTGCTTATTTCTTCCACGCATGCGTATTGGGTCTGTTAGTAATAAATTCGAACTTATTTTTAAAATGAAAAACAAAATATTCTATAGATTAAAATGTCTAATTTAGTTTAAAAAGACACAAATGTTTTCGAATTTAAAAATAAATAACAATTACTTTCTTCATTCATTCAAAAATTCTCACAATTTGTTATTCATATTCAAAGTTGGATAAGTTGAATAAAGTTGAATTTACTAAGTTATTTATATAATAAATATTCCCATTTAAAATATACTTTAAGTGAACACATTTAAAAGATATTTTAATTAAAAAATAAAATGCAAAAAGAAAAAAAATGATATTATTAAAAAAAATCTTGTCATAGAACATCCATATTTTTCTTCTAGTAATCTACGTAAATATAATTAAAATTCACATGTTTATACTATATTAATATAAACGTAAAAAACCCCAGCCACAGTTTCATTAAAGATGAAATCTTCCCGAATTAACTTTAAAACTAAAAGCTCTTTAACGAAATAAACAAACCACACTCATAAGAAATAAAGGCTTCCACTTCAAAGCACTTTTCTCCTGAGTAATCGTGGAGCCGAGGCAAGACGCTCGCTTCCTAATGCTGGGAACATGAGTTCGATCTCCACCGCCGGCGTATTTATCTTTTCCAGACTTTTTTCAAAAGACGGATATTTTACCTATTTTGACGGAGAAAAAAATAAACGGATATTCGTCAATATACAGACAATTTCTGGCAGCAGTGCTGCCAGTACTTTTTCTGTGAAAAGACGGAAGTTTTTTTGAGAGTGTAATACGTCAAACTTTTTCGTTTGTTGTACATCTGCAATACAAGAAAAAACTACTCCCGTGAGGCTAAGTTACGCTAAAATATTGAAAATTGGTAAATATTTTAATAAGTATGAATCCAAATACTTTATTTTATATAATTATTTATTTTACAAAAGTTTACCTTTCATCATTTAATTTCAATGACAGAATACACTCTAGAAATTAAGTTGTTCATAGAATCTAATGTTATTCGAGAAAGTATCAATATTAATTTTGCTTTATTTCAGTACGGAATGGCTGTTGTTATTTAAAGCAAATGTTGCTATTTTAATTTTCTAGTATGAATTAGGAATATAGGAAATTAAGTTATCTATTAAATTCGAATCAGTGTTGTTTGCATATATGCAAGGCTGTGCACTGAAGGATTTTTTTTTATACCGTAATTTCGGGTGTATAAGCCGCGGATCAAACAATTCTTTTTGGTCCCAGAAATCTTATTTAGTGATTGAAGACAAATATTTACGGCGATCTAAGTAGTTACATTTGTTTCTTAAAAAATTCTGGGTCGAAAAAGAATTGTTTGATCCGCGGCTTATACACCCGAAATTACGGTATATAAAACACAAAGGAGGTTGTGTTCGCTGTCACGATGAGATGGAACTACTACCGCAGAAGTAAGTTTCTACCAGTTAAAATGAATGTTATTTTTTTGCTTTATATTTTATTGAAAATGTCCATTAATAATGCGTATAAATGCAGCGAAACATTCTACTATAATTTATTGGTGGAAGTTTGAATCCTAGATAATGAATCCCTGCGAAATTAATTACAGTTTAGCTTCATTATTTCAACCCTTTCCGGCACAGTGTACTCAGTCCAGGATATCTAATTTTAATTTTAAACTTGCAAGTGGTACCAATAGCATTTTAATAAAAATTTTCTTTTACAATGAAAGCTCAAATTATGGAATTGTTTATTTCTAAAAAAGTTGTTTGTAAATTCCGGTGACAGTCAATAATTTCTCATTTAACGAACAGAATTTGTTCGTGCTGAAGAATATCGCAGGCATCATGTCAAATAATCTAATATGAAAACAGTGGAGAAGTGGGCTAATTTTTGAAAGTTCAAATTTCTAGATTGATACCCTTTTTCTGAAATGGTAAAATTCCCGTTGCTTTCGCCTTGTTTGTAAGTGCCTAATGTGTCATAATATGACAAAGTATGCACTGCCATTTGAAAATTTGGGTTACTTCTGAAAATAAAGATGACTTCTTTTTAGAATTTTGTCGTTCTGACAAAACCCTATTCTTCTCTGTCCTCTGTCTGTCTGTCCGCCACAGATTCCGTTCACAAAAACTGTATAAGTCAGAGACTTCGAATTTTGTGTACTTACAGCTGAATAGCTCGTGTTACACGACTCATCATGAAATTTTGAAGAATGCTATTATTTTAATTTAATCATAATTATCATTATCATCCATTCATTCTTGCGATTTAAATTTCAAAAGAGAACCTTAATTCCAATGTTTTGCGTGTATTCGACATTATTTGAAGGCAAAGCATCTCACTTGCAAACGGGAGGTCCTGTGTTAGACCCCGGTGCTGGAACTTGAAATTTTCATTCTAAGTCGGGTTTAATAAGAAGAAATTTCGTATTTTTGACCAATTTAAGAGTTTATATTATTAGGTTTTGTTCATCTGACATTCGTAATATTTCTTGAAATTGAATTTTCTTTTTGTTTTAAAAACTTTTGCGATTTATTATAAATTCAGCATTTTAATTTTAATTTTAGATTAATTTTTTGACTTTAAGAAATTAAAATATTTGGAATTTTGGATTTTATTTAAATAATTTTATTTGAACATTTTTAATTTGTTTTAAAATATATAACTTACTTTTATATTTATTTAATCACATTTATTTGCACTGTCATCTATGTAAGAATTTCATAACTATAAATTAACAATTTGGATTTATTAAATAAAGGATAAGTTGTTTTGAACGACATATTAAACGAAACCCTCTGCGTAATATGCGATCACACTTACACACTTGTTTTAAGTTTTTATTTTTAGAAATAATATAAAATCCCCGGTAGAACGATGCCTCTTGCATCTTATTATAGCAATTAATTTCTTAAAATGTATGGTTCATTAAATTTTTGTTTTCCTCGTTTATACGTGTTAACCCTTTCCGGTGCGGACAAATTTGGTTAGTAAAATGAGAAATTATCGACTGACATCGGAATTTACAAAAGACTTTTTATGAAATCAAGAATTCCTTAATTTAAGCTTTTATCGTAAAAGCAAGATTTTATTAAGATATTATGGTGCCAATTGCAAGCTTGGAATTAAAATTAGGTATTTCCAGACCGAATACACTGCACCGGAAAGGGTTAATAAAGTAAGTTCTTTTACAGACATTTTGACGGAATGAAAACAGAGTACTTTCTTGGTAAATATTTTAAAAACTTTTGCGATTTATTAATATTCCAGCATTTTAATTTAATTTAAAAATATATTTTCACTGTAAAAAATTTAAAATTTCGAAAAATTTAGAATTTTGGATTTTATTTACATAATTTTATTTGGACATTTTTAATATGATTAAAATAAATAACTTACTTTTATAATTAATTAATTACATTTATTGGTGCTATTATTTATGTAAAAATTTAATAATTATAAATTAACAATCTGAATATACCTCGTATTAAATAAAGGAAAGTTGTTTTGAAAGAAATACTAAACAAAACCCTCTATGCCATTTGCAATCGTTCTTACCTACTTGTTTTAAGTGTTTATTTTAGAAATACCAAAAAATTCCCGGTAAAATGGTACCTCTCGCATCTTTCTCTAATAATTAATTTCTTAAAATGCATGGTGCATTTAATTTTTGCTTTCGTCGTTTGTACGTGTTAATAAAGAAAGTTCTGTTACAGACATTTTGACGGAATGAAAACAGAGTATTTCCTTGGTTACACAAGCTTATTAAAATAATATTTGCTGTTCACTTGGTTTCGTCTATTTCGGCTGTGCTTTGTGCAGCATATTTAGTTATTTAGTATGTCATTTCAAGGACTTATCTTTTAAACGCTGATTTATGTGCAAGAGTAAACATTCATAAACCATCGCTTTTTGCTAAAAGAGAAAAAATTATGACAAAAAATCTTTGAAATTTTATGAAGCCGTTTTTACTTAGAATAACAACAATGACATGCTTTTTACATTATTATGTAACACACAAAACAAAAACAAATTTTGAAAAAATAAAGTATAACTGTAAGTTATTAGGTGCGTTCGTAATTATGTAAATACGTAGCACCTATTGTTGTCGCTCAGTCCGTCTGTCCGTCAGTCCGCATATAACAACGCAAAAACTACCCAACCGAATAGTTTGAAATTTAAAATACATAATTATAACATAATTCATTTCAAATTTTATGAAAATCGGATGGACAGATCAATTACAGGGACATTCAAAAGGATTCCGTTACATTACGGTCAATAGGGAAAAAAGTTTTAAATGCATTTTAATCGTTTGAAATTTAAAACATATAATTATTGCGTAATTTAGTCGAGTCATTTCAAATGATATGAAAATCGGATGCATAGATGAATTACAGGGACAATCAAAATGATTTCGTTACATTACGGTCAATGGGGAAAAAGTTTCAAATGCATTTTAATGATGTTACACTCATTCGAACATAATAAAATTGGCATGAATCTATGGAATATATACTAAAATATGCATTCTGTACAATCTGTGATGCAAAGAATTTTTATTATTAAATTACAGGGCCACACAAAAGTATTCCACTATATAATGCTATACGGGGAAACATGGTTTGGTACGTGTTTTAATTATATTCAACTATTTCACATTTTATGAATAAGATATACGTTGCTGAGGTGTAATAAAAATTACTTCCTGTATATTTATAGAAACGTAAAGATTTCGACTACTGTACCGTATCCGGAGTACGCTCTACTATATCAGCAAGATTTGAATATTTTTAAAACTTCGTTATCGTACGAACGCACCTCATTTGCTACGTTCACGTGCAATTTCCAACTTGTTTAAATAGGTAATGGATTTAAAGAAAAAAAATTATAATTTCTGATTTATATATTTATTCATATATTATTTTGAGGCATTTAGATAACATAATTCAGTATTCCTTTAATAAAAAAAGTTTAGTAAAAAAAAAAAAATAATAATAATAGATAAAATTTAAAACCTGCATAAAAAAGCAACTGGGCTGTAAGTTTCCAAGTTTTAAAATATTATAAATGGTGCCTGGTTGGTTATATATTCTATAAATAAAAATATTACTTGTTATTTCAAAATTTTCATATTAGTTGGGAAAAGAACAAGCATGCTAGGTGGATAATGCACCACTCATTCCGAATTATAATCTTTTTTTATTTAAGTTTAAAAAAATAATACATTATTTAATAAAAGCAACATAAAATATGTGATACGGCACCGATTCTCTGCTCTAATGTTCCTACAGAATTGAGCACAATCAGTTGTTTCAAGAGTCATTCCGGCGTACCGGCAGCGGTATTGCTGTTGGCATAGTATCATCAAAAGATAGCCAAAAGGCGCAAATTTCATCAAAATATCACGAGAAAAGCGCCTGTATAAACTTTTGAAAAACTGAGTTTACCTGATCCCAACTTGCGAATCTATGGTCATCTTAAAATGGACCCAAACCGATAGCCGTTCAGTGCCACTGGCTCGCCCAAAAAATCAGTGGTGTTGAATATCCTGTTCCTTTTAGGTCTATAGAAGAAAGAGGGTATTGAAACCAGAGATTCTAATTCATTTACACATAGGATAAAATCTCTGCGAAACCCTTGAAGATTAATCAGACTTCAGCACTTGTCAAGATTCGCCAAATGGAAAGGTGCAACCCTTTACCCTATGTCTTCAGCAACTAGTTTTCAGTTTTCCGTACGCCTTGGGACTCAAAACAGCATAAGATCATTTTTAAATTAAAGAAACCGAAGGTTGCTATTTCTAAATAGTGTTTCAGAGATTTGAACACTAAAAATATTTTAAGACACCGTTTTTGCACAGTAATGTATTTGTTATTTAATCGCACTATCTGAGTGTTAAATAGACATCAATGATGTATTAGAAAATATATTAAATCACAAAAATCCAGATTGTTGATATCTTTTGCGGTGACAATTGCAGAGCTTCCATGGGCGACTATTATTTAATTCTACCTCACACACCCTTAAAAAATTGTTTACGTTTACATATGCGAGAGAAATATACTACAAAAGTTATACTTGAAAAATAGTATTGCGAATATAATAAAAAATAGTCTACTGTAGCTACCGGTGACTTTTTGTACTCGGATTCGCCACTAATTCAAAAGGATGTTACCGTAATTTCGGGTGTATAAGCCGCGGCTGAAACAATTCTTTTTGGACCCAGAAATCTTATTTAGTAATTGAAAACAAATATTTACGGCGATCTAACTAGTTATATTTGTTTCTTAAAAAATTCTGGGTCGAAAAAGAATTGTTTGATCTGCGGCTTATACACCCGAAATTACGGTATAATAAGATCCGGAGATTGTTAATTTATGAAATTTTAAGCATTTGTTCAAATTTTCATTGCACTCGGATTCGCCACTACTTCAGAAGGATGCTATAACAACATCCGGAGATTGTTAATTTATGAAATTTTAAGCATTTGTTCAAATTTTCAATATATTATCTATCACGATACATAGAAATGTTTAGTACCATTATTTACGAGTATGGTTTTCACCTTATTAAATCCTAGAATCCTGTGATAAAATGGGGGCAATTATATGGAACATTTTTATCATAAGTAAAGCAAAACGATGCACCTCGTGATTTACTGCATGAAATTGGAAGCGTAAAAATCAATAGGATTAATTTTGTTTTTAAAAAAATTGCGTACAAACTCTGTTATTGTATGAAATCAGAATTAAAAGTTTAGAAAAAATATCTGAAAAAGGAACACACTAACATAATTTCCAATTACTGATAATTTCCGCATAACAATAAAATTTGCAGATACTATTCATGTTTCAAAAAAGAAATATTTTATACAACATGTCTCTTTTTTTTCGAGAAATATAACCATGAGAGTCGCCAGTTTGACCTCCATCTTCATTCTTAAATGGTGAATACGCACCAGAACTTACAAAAGAAAATTCGTTAAAATAAATAATCACGGAATGCATGCCATTAAATAAAGTCGGAAAACATTGTCTGCATTTTCTGGTAAGAATTCGAAATTTCGAAAAAAATGGCTAATTGGCAATTCAGCTTACCATTAGTGTTGCCAGAGGGCTACTATTTAAAATTCAGATTTCTTGATTGGTGCCACTTTTTGGAATGATAAAATTCTCCTTATTTAATGACATATTATTCAAGGTAAGATGGAAGTAAATTTTACCATTTTTAAAAAGTGTTCCCAATCAAGAAATCTGAATTTAAAAAAAAAATGTAGCTAATAAGCAACGTTTCTAACCATTCTTTCTATTTTTTCGGTAATTCCTGTAAAGCGGCAACAACATCTTCCTTAGTATACAAACACGATTTAAAGGAAGCAAAATGTTTTATAAGATATTTCAAATTTATTGGTGGTTCTTTTTTTCAATTTTATTTTTAATCCTTCTAGTACCAAGTTTTAAATTATAATAAGTCTTTTTACTTTTGCAGGACTTAAAACAGAAATTTAATTAGATGAAAACATGCCTCCTATTATGTATACACCAATAAGATTTTATTAAGTTTAAATTGTTATTTTTTCTCTGTATTCAATCATGAAAGACTAAAAAAAAAAATGGGGTCTAGAAAGATCCCAACAGTACTAAAAGACGCAGAAAAAACGCAGGTTTTATTTAGAAATGATTGACTGAGTAAAAACATACGCAAACTAAATATCAATTTAATAGGTTTCCAGTAACTTGTATGAAAAATAACATCTAAAGCGTTGTCGAAACAACCCCCACTGATAGTTTTCGAGAAATACTATTTACGCATAAAACGGCTACTTTGACGATAAAATTTCTGATATGACGAATTTGATAAACGACAAAAGTTCTGATATGACATCATATCAATTTCGCCAAGTATATTTCGAGATTGCAAAACAGGTTATAAAAATCAAAATATGTATCTCTCGAATTGTCTCGATTACACCGTGATCAACGAGAATCCAAAAAAAAAAAAAAAAAATAACGAAAAATTTTACTTATTTTTGCCTTGTAGTATCCGAAGCTGCAACAAACAAGTCAGAAATTGCATGACAGACGTAAAAAATGAGGCGCTATAACGAAGTTTATAAAATATGCGGTACTTCGGATTCAATATAGCATCCGAATTCTTTTGTGTGTGCCTGTAAATACCAAATAATTTCCATCATGCAGGAATTAACTTGTAGTAAACCTCACCAAAGCATATAATTTTTTTCATTAAAAAATGTGAAATATCTTAATATAATTAAAGCTCATCCCCAAATAATATTTCCACCTATACCATTATGTAACAGAATACTTTTGTGTGGCCCTGTATATTAATAAAAAATATTTTGTGCTCCCCAGAATATACAAAACGATATTTTAGTATATATTTCATAGATTATATGAATTTTATTATGTTCGAAAGAGCGTAACTTCATTAAAATGCACTCGTAACTATTTTTTCCGATTAACCGTAATATAACGAAATAATTTTGATTATCGCTGTAATTGAACTATACATAGGATTTTCAAAAAAATTAAATTACTAGACAAAATTATGTAATAACTATATATTTTACATTTCAAATAATTTCGTTGGTAAGTTTTTGCGTTGTTATATGCGGACAGACGGACGGATTTAACTACTACTATAGGTTCTACGTATTTACATAATTGCAAATGTACCTAAAAATAAGCCATTTTTAAGTTGCAGATTTTTTAAATCGCTAGGATTCGATGATTAGATAAGTCAGTGATGTCTATAAAATTTTTGTTGTTTCCGGCGTGCCGCAATATTAGACAACCTTGATTTACTCAGTTCGTTCAAATCAAGAGATTCAGAGAATTTTTGTACTTTAGCATAAGAAATTTCATAAAGTACTAATCACTTTATCTGAAGACAGATTTTTTTCCTTTACATGAGACAAATACGGCTTTACAAAAATTCCGGTAATAAATCCTTGATACTCCTTGAAGCGTACGGCTCAATATACATTACCGCAAAATAAATAATTTGACTTTGACAAATCCCTTTTTCTTTGATTGAAAAATATGAAATTTAATTTGAAAATAAGTAATAGAAGACGAATAAATTTACACTCAGATGCTTCTATTTCATTTATTTTATTTTACACTTATTTTAATTTTTTTTTGTTTTGTGCTGTGATAGCAAATATTTTTGATAAGGAGATATATCATATGTAGAAAACTCATTAAAACTTTCTTAAAATAAACGATCCATTTTGTATGATACATTCAGAAGTGTTTTCTTGTTTGTTAGATAAATGTTTATTCATATTGCTGTGTAATTACAATAAAGTTCGTTCACTATAAAATTTTCCAGTTTGTTATTATTAAATTTCTTTACATATAATGGACTTTTCTGATTTTCTATCACGTCATATCTTACGCTACTTATTTTTTCTTAATATTCTCAAGTAATGATTTCAAAATGTGCCAGTGCTAATCAAACAAAATAAGCAGATCGACTCTCCCATAATATATAATGAATAAATTATCGAGAAAAGAAGAGACATAAGTACATTTCGAAAATTATTTAGAATAATACAGTCACATAAATCATGGAACAATGAAGAAAGAGGATTTACATACCGTCAACAACATGAAAAACTATTCTGAAAACAGTGTTGCCAGTTGGCTACTTTTTTAAAACACGACATATTATTTAACCCTTTCCGGCGCAAGCAAATTCTATTAGTAAAATGAGAAATTGTCGATTGACACCGGAATTCATAAAGGACTTGTCTAGATATTATGAAATCCTTAATTTAAGCTTTCGTTGTAAAAGCAAAATTATATTAAAATATTACTGGTGTCGCTTGCAAGTTTGGAATTAAAATTAGGTGTTGCCGGCCCGGCAACACTGCGCAAGAAAGGGTTAACACTAGAACGCCTGGAAGGAGTCGTTTCCACTACAACCATGTGATTATTTAATTTGAAACAGAAGATTTTCCTCAAATAATTTAAAATTAATCTATGCAGATCTACATTAAATAAATCAATTACCGTAATTTCGGGTGTATAAGCCGCGGATCAAACAATTCAGAAATCTTATTTAGTGATTGAAGACAAATATTTACGGCGATCTAAGTAGTTACATTTGTTTCTTAAAAAATTCTGGGTCGAAAAAGAATTGTTTGATCCGCGGCTTATACACCCGAAATTACGGTAGATAATTTTTTATAAAAATTTTGGTGAGAAATGTTGTTTTCAAACTTGAGTAAAATTTCATGGCGTTCTAGTTTTAAGACAAAAACAAGGGAAAACCGTTCACAAAATTTGCCAATCAAGAAACAGAAAATATAAAAAAAATTTCAACCTAAGAATACTGTTTTCATTTTGAAAAGTATGGAATGGCACCGACGATATCCTGAAAGCGATAAAGCTTCACAAATAACGGGTTGCTGAGTGGACCATCACTAACGGTGAGACTTCTACATTAGATTTTAATAGAATTTTTCTCTTTATTTAAACACCTTAAGAAGGCAGAATTTCAGTTATAATTATGGCCGAAAATAGACATGTAATATTATTGGAGGAAGTTTACTTGTAGTGGTAGTTTACTTGTGGAAATCATGCCCTACTTTTTTGTTATGTTGTGACACTTAAAGAACTTCCTGACACAGTCAATAAAAGAATGTGTAATACTTGGGCCAACTTCGAGAATAAAAATGAAATCCATTTTCACAGTATTTGTGAAAAAAATGTTGATGAATAAGCTGCTGAAATTATTATGCGCTTTATTTAGCCCTTTATCTGCAAACGGTACTCATGAGTACCATAAAAATATATAATAAAATTCTTGTGATACGTCAATTACACTGGTGTCCAAAAGTTAAGCATAATTGGAAATTAAGTAATTAATGAAAGAAATATAAATCGAAATGTAGTGAAACTCCAGGTGTGTAAACAAAATAGTACGCGTCATATATTTTCGAGAAGAGTTTTCCTCAAAATCGAACAGAGGACCGTCAACAAATTGAAAAAGAACGAAGATCTTTTGGATAACCCTGTCAATACTAATGTAGCAAAAGCGTTCAAACTGCACATTATGATTAGATGGCTTATTGTAATGTACTGTGTTTATTTTTATAAGGATAGCATCCATACTCGTAGAGACATTAAGGTTTTTATAAAAACAGTCCTAAATTTTTCCAAGTTTTTTGCTTATAATTTGCAGAGTTCTTAATATAAAATAATGCTCTTTTCTGAAAATATGACAAACATCATTGTACACAGTACCATAACATCAGAATTTAGAAATAATAAAAATTGTATGAAAAATGAGTTGGTTTAGTAAATATTTTTTCATTGCGCATGCGTCAGCGATATCAAAAGTTCATTTGCATATTGTGTTAGCTAAATGTATAGAGCAACTTCTGTAAAAGTTTCAAAAACATAGTTTGAAAATTCTAAAAATGATCGTCTATAGAATCAACTCAAAATCCGTTATTCATAAAAGGAAGCAAAAAATCAGGGATTTTATTCAAATATAGTTACACAGTACGTGCAATATTGTGTAGGCACTACACAATGGTATATGGATACAGCCCCTCATCTTTTTGCTTCATCTAGGGAATAAGAATTTTGATCTCATTGTATCAACGGTAATTTTCAGAATTTTTAAGCTATGTTTTTGAGACTTTCATAAAAGTTGCTCTATACATTTAACTAACATAATATGCAAATGAAATTTTAATATTGTTCACGCATGCGCAGTAAAAAAATATTTAGCTAATCTGCTCATTTGTCATACAGTTTTTATTATTTTTTAATTCTGATGACAGGGTATTGTGTACAATGATGTTTGTCACATTTTCAGAAAAGAATATTATTTTATATTAAGAACTCTGCAAATTATAAGTAAAAAACTTGGAAAAATTTAGGACTGTTTTTATAAAAGCCTTAATTTCTCTACGAGTGCACATGCTATCCTTATAAAAATAAACACAGTACAATACAATAAGCCACTTAATCATAATGTGCAGTTTGAACGCTTTTGCTACATTCGTTTTGTCAGGGTTATCCAAAAGATCTTCGTTCTTTTTCAATTTGTTGACGGTCCCCTGTTCGATTTCGGGGAAAACTCTTCACGAAAATACATGACGCGTACTATTTTGTTTACACAACTGGAGTTTCACCACATTTAGCTTTATATTTATTTCATTACTTACTTAATGACCAATTATGCTTAACTTTTGGACACTATTGTAGACTTTAGTTTGGACTATTATTGTAGTTGTAATACTGTTCAGAATGAGTTACAGATAACTTACTTTAGTTTGTTCCAAAAGCATTACTGGTTACGCAAAAAAAAAAAAAAAAAAAAAAAAAAAAAAAAAAAAAAAAAAAAATATATATATATATATATATATATATATATATATATATATATATATATATTTAAAAGGATGATTTCTTTTGAATTTGTATCTTTTCAGCTTTCTTGGCACTGGGAGAGGGGGGATGTTTCAATTAATCCTTCTAAATCCTTCTTAAATCCTTTAAAAAATTATTAAATGATTATGTAAACATTTTAATTTAGTTTAAAAAAATCTACGTAAAATGCTTTAGAATGTAAAATTTTCATGAATTCATAATGCGGTAGACAAAATGCTAATATGACTTTAAAAATATTAAGTAAAGTGAATTTTACTATTTTAAAAATGTGGTGCCGATCAATAAAGCTGAATTTTAGAAAAGTAATCCACTGGCAACTTTTTTTATATTGGGTAGTTTGGTATGATACAAATGACATGCTTCAGTGGAAATATGGGAGTAAGAGCAGTTGCTGACTTTTATGATTTTTAAAATCGTAAAACAGTGTTCGTACACCTCCTGGAATTTTGCAGATTAAAAATTTCTTTGGCACCAGTATTTTCTCTTATAAAATCTCTTTCTAAAAGAAGGCAAAATTTTGACCATTTAACCCTCTGGTGCATAAGTTTTTATTTTTCCTTTAAAAAATATATTAGATTTCTTAATGGGTAACATTAAAGAAAAAAATATTGACAAAATTATCACTCTTATATATTCCAGTATCTCGATTTTTTTTAATTGTTGAAATATTGCAGCACCACGCATTAAATACATGCAGGCAATATTTGTTGCAAAATACCTCGCTGAAAATTATTTGAAATGCCGTTTAAAATCATGTTCTTTTACAAAAGCTTCTTAAAAGGAAATTTGAATTTTTTTTTTTTGTTAGAAATCTATGTATAGTTAGGAAAATAGAAGGCTTGGAATGTTCCTTTTTATTTGCAACTGTTAACAATTTATGGTATTTTTAACAAACTAAACCTAAACATATGGTCAATAAGAATACGCAAAGCATAAAGTTATTAAGAAACAACAATGAATAAACGACAAGGAGAAAAATTTTAATATGTTGCCAAATGGCAAAATTTTGCACTAGAGGGTTAACTTATTAAGAGAGGTTAATTAAGAGGGTTAATTTATTTTTCCATAAAAAATACTAATAACTCTGCTGGAAAATGTCTTGACCGCGTACGAACCGTGATATAAGCATGTTTTAAACCAAAAATGTTAGTTATTATGCCTTTCGGGGGCAAAGCTCTTCGGTTGCTGAAATGTTAAAATGACTGAATGAAGCAGGAATTTACGAAAAGATTTGTATGAAAATAAAAAAAAAAGTTTTTCTTTACGTACAAGTTTTTCTGAACTGAATTCAAGTGGAATGTATAATATGCCGGAGTTCTTGAAGGAGTTAAAAGGTGTGCTTCCTTTATTTAACGAAATGCAGTAAATTTCTCATTGTACTTATTAACTCTTTATCTACCGACGGCACTTATAAGTACCATTAAAATAACTTATTACAAAATTCTTTTAATACGTCAGTTAGTTGTAATACTATTTAGAATGAATTACAGATACATTACTTTATCTTGTTTCAAAAGCATTATTGATTGCACAAAACAAAAATATTTTTAAAAGGATGATTTCTTTTGCTTTTGCATCTTTTCAGCTTTCTTGGCGCTGAGGGAGGAAGGTGGGAATTTTTCAATTCGAAAATATTTCTATATTTATACTGTAAGAACATCATATTTGTACATTTTATAATTCTACAAAATACTAAAAAAATAATTAAAAATAAAAGATTTGAGTGGGGTTATAAAAATTGCACAAAATCCCTCTCAATTCAAATGTAATTAATCCTTCTAAATCCTTCAATTCTTCTAAAACCGTTCAAATATTTATTAAACGATTATGTATATCTTTTATTTTAGTTTTAAAAATTTCGTAAAATGCTTTAGAATGTAAAATTTTCTTGAATTCATAATGTGGTAGATAAAGGGTTAAGAAAAGACATGAGTGAAATATTTTGAAAAAATATATTATTTCTTTATTGGCTAAAAAAATTCTTTGAACCGCCCTGAATTCATTGGCATGGCCGTCTTTTTTTCTAACGTTAGAAATAATATTAAAATTTTAAGAAAAAATAATAATAAGACGCCTCCCACACTCACACAAATTTTATTTTAAAATTTTAAACTCATTTATAATATGTAACTAAATTTTATCATTTCTGAAAATAGAAAATTTCAGAAAAATTGACATTGCTCTAAAAAAATTGTAAATCGCAGAAAAAACTGTCAGCCATAAGTCTTGAGCCCAATTTACTGGACAGATACTGATAATTTCACCACAAATTGGTCCAGTAGTTTCCAAGCAAACGGATCGTAAAGCATGTTTTATCTATGAATGCACACAGTATTTTCTCTTCCCTCAAAAACATATTTCTGATTTGTAACTAAAGGTACAACTGTGTAACAAAAAGTACAAGCTCAAAAAATAAAAGTCCTAGCGCAACCCAAAACAAAAAAAAAAAAAAAAAAAAAAAAAAAAAAAAAAAAAGGCATAATTTGATTGAAGATTAAAATGTTCGCTACCGAGTATTAATGTAGTATTACCAATTATTTCTGAATTATTTCTTCGCTCATTTGACTTCAGAGCAAGATTTTCATTTTATTTGCATTAGTTCTAATGTTAGACTTCGATACACATCATCCTGATATTGAAATTGTAATTATGTTCGAGTATTATTAATAAAATAGAAAAAATGGCAGTCCCCATTTGTGGACCCAGAGACAACAGAGTAAATGAAGGTTTTAAAAATATTTATAAACATTTAGTCGACTATTGACACTCCCAACATCTGTTCTCTCGATAAGTAACTAAAAAACTCAATTTGTCAAAGGGAGTAATTATGAATATCTATTGTAATTTTTGGCATATATGAAGCAGTTTAGTTAGTTATTTTTTATACCAGAAATTTGATTTAAAAACTGAAGTCCAATAAATTTTAACCACTTGAGGGGCAAGCAATAATGTTTTTGTAATATTGAGTTCTCACCTGAAAAATCAAAAAATGTTGTTTATAAATAAAAAAAGACAATTTTTCCACATCTTGTTGCCAAAGCTTAAAATATGAAATTTCATTAAGAGTTTCTGGTGAAAATCTCGTTTAAATTAAGTGGAAAAAAAAGTATTCCACCGCCCCTCAAGGGGTTAAACAGACGCAAGTCACATATAGTTTTAAACAAAATGCTTTAAGAAATGATGGTAAACGTCTTGATCTACCTGAAAAATCGTACTTTCAAACAAAAATCCCATTATCTCATGCTTCAGCGATTTCGATATTTTTTTGGTTGTAGAATATAAATATATGACCATTTGTCTCTGAAAGTTAAAAATAAATTATTAATTTTAGAAAAAAATTCTGAAAAAAGAAAATGTTCTGTAAATTTTGCATTGCGTAAAAATTAAAAGATTTAGTCATAGACAAAAACTCTGTCTAACATAGTAAATTTTCAACATAATCAATTGAAGATGGATCTCCAAATTTTATGAAAACCGGTCAGTAGTTTCCGAGGATATAGTTCATACATTCCACGTAGAATTGCTACCAGTCTTGTGATACCTTAAATAAATTCATATATATATTTTTTTTACTTAAAAATGTTAAGCAGCCTAATGAAAATTATTTAAGTAGCTGTTATTGAAATGGATTGAGAAGTTAAGTAGATTCGACAGTTTTTTCTCAAATCTTCACGATTTCTAAAAATTGGGGAAATTCTTTCTTTTTTTTCGAAAAGAGTCATTTTCTTGAATATATCGCAAATTTGGATTACTTAGATATTTTAATCTATTCAAGAAAAATGTCATTATTCTGAAATGTCAAGCATTACAATAATGTTCACTTTAATGTCAGAATGAGAATTTTTTGCATTTTAATACTACACATAAAAATTGCAATTCAACTTTCCAATCAATTCTAAGTATCCTTCGTGTTATTTTAATGCAAGACAAATTGTACATGCATTTTTGTGTCTCCTTCAAGTTTAGTGAAATATGTTCTGGGATTATCATCGAAGAAAAAGAAAAAACAAAACTTTGAGGCGATAAATGCGTTAGTTATGCAAATTTATAAGGAAAAGTAGTTTTTGTTAAAAAGTTTACTAAGGATTTGTGAAAGATGATTATTAAAATAAAAAAAAATTAATCGCTTAACATTTACCGTGGATATTGAAATTTTAATCGCTTAACATTTATCGCGGATATTGAAATTTTCATTCATTTATATCTTCCTATTTTCACTTTATATACCGTTTTTTGCTTTTTGGATTTTGTTTGCAGATTTCTTATGAGGATATTTTCACTTTCATAATCAATTATGAAAGAATCGAAAAAGTAAAAAACGACATTTGCAGAGATCGACCTCGGTTATTCAATGCAACAGAAAATAATTTCAAAATGCTGAAATGCAAACGATTAAACGATATTAAAAATCATTCCGTAGTATTATCATTTGCGAGTTGGTGTTTACGCTGGTAGAAGTAGTCTCTTAACCACTTAATCGTCGCGCCCGAGACATTCACGGGCTGAAAGCTTCACGGCTTTTATCCAGAATTGTTTGATTCCCACCAGTTTTATAAAATATTGTAATTGATTTTATTCTGGTATCAGTTTACTTGTCATTAAATACCATAATTTTTTTTTCAAAAAAGTGGTGGCAATAATGAATTTGAATTTTTACACCGTAATTTAATGCGACCATTAAGTAATTAAGAATGAAACATGTAAATTTTCACATTAGCAGGGTTCGCACAACTATACCACTAAAATTTTACAGTAATTTCAATGTATTTTACTGCAGAAAAATATTGCGAAAATTGTGAATCGAGGTTGTGGTTGCAAATTCTGTTTCTTAAAAATTAAATGGAAATTTTCTTATTATTAATAGTTGTGCCAGAGTCTTTACAAAATATAAGGAGTGTGCAAACCCTGATTAGAAATCGTCATACTGATTCTTTTAATGTTTATTATTTCACTAGTTCTTAAATTGAAATAATATGATAAAATTCAGCTATATATTTAGAGGTTTACTGAAAAAAATGAAGAAAATTTTATGACATACGTAAAAATACACTAAAATGTTTATTTAAATAGCATTTATACCTTAACGAAATAAAGCCACCGTAATTATGTGCTGTAATTGGAAATGAAATAAACAAATAAGAACGAAATAAATATATTAAGACAGTCTACATGCAAAAACTTATTTACAAGGAGTAATTCGCTTCTGTCCCAGCTAGGCAGGAGAAAAATATGAAAGTGTTAAAAAAATTAGGAGAAAAAAGTCCCGTGGAAATCATGGAACTACAATAATTTCGCGCGTATCCGCCACACCTCAGGTAAGTCGATTTCATCCCAGAATTTTTTTTTAATAAAATGTGACTTACTTTTGCTTAGCATTTATTTGACTTATTTTTTACAAGAAAATTTCCGGTCCAAAAAAGTCTTAACCGAGCCGCGGTGCATACTTGCGAAATTACGGTATTAGGAAAAAGTAGCAAACGTATCCTTAAGACTAGAGCCGCCAACCGGTATAGACCGGGAAATAATGAAAATATTTCGATTCGAACAAGAACTTTGTTTTTAAAACAAATTAAGTGTGTTCCATTTACTTGTTCCCTTTAACCCTTTCAGGGGCGGTGTTTGCAGTCTGCAAACACATAATATTACTATTCCAATTTCAAACTGGCACCAGAATAATTTTAGTATAATTTCGATTTTATAATATTTGCGAAAAACAGCTCTTGATTATTTTCAAATAAATCTGTTTTTAAATTGTGGTGTGAATCAATTATTTGAACATTTTTGGAGCAAAAATATCTTGCCCCTGAAAGGGTTAACGTGTTCCCCACTCTTTATCGGTAACTTCCGATATTCAAGCTGCTGCAGTTCAACATGCATGTGATGTTTAGAAAGTTGTCACCTATCCTAGTGTCAAAATACTTGTTCTGTTCCAGTTGATCTTTCTGCAGACATTTGAAGGTTGTATTTTCTATTTCTCCTACAGTATTGAAATGGGATAGAAAAACCATCTATCAAAGTTTAAGAAAGGATAGATAACAACTTTTATAAAACAAGGTGTTCCCACAGACAAATATCTAAGAAAATCAAACAATATAAAACCGTAACAGACAAGTTTATAAATCAGAGTAAAACGTATGGGTATAAAAAAAGGAAGGCATACATGCAAAACAAATGATTTGCAGGATGAAAAGAGCATTGATGCGTCTTTCATGAGAGGGGGGTATTTTGCTGAAATAGTTGGTTGAATAGGATAACAGTGACCTGGCCAAAACAACCCTGTCATGAATTAGAAAAACGTACGAGGAACTTGCAATATAAGAAAATGAGACATTAGTCCATGTTGTAAGACGTATAATTTTCTGCACACATTAGAAAGATGTATTTTCTATTTCTTTTACAGCATTGCAATAGGAAAGAAAATCCATCTATCAAAGTTTGACAAAGGACAGATAACAGCTTTTAGCCATTTGAGCCTGGTGGGTACATTTCTTCAAAATTCCAAATGCCACATTGTCACCAGTATTTTGCAAAGAAAAATTCGCTTTATGATATGCACTGAAAAATGTATTAAACCTCTTTTAAATAAATTTGATCGAATATTCCGATACCATTGTGACCATTGTGATGTTTATACCGCAACTATTCATTTGCGCCCTTACATTCCCATGCAATAACTAATTGTTACAGTGTCGTGTACCAACACGTACAGATTTTAACATGAATTTAGAATCACAATGTATATTTCATTTAACATATATTAAATATCTCTTAACCCTTTAACGATCAAAGCATTTTCATTGCTAAGATGTCGAAATAAATGAATGACACCGGTAATTAAGAACAAATATATTTCTAAATAGGAAAACGTGATTTTTCCACATACATAATAAAAGGGATATTTTTAGATAAAAATACCGGTGTCAGTGTTGCATATCGGAATTAAAATTTTGTGGTTTCATGGCGAAACCAATGAACGTTAAAGGGTTAACCCTTTCCGTCACGGGCAAAATCGGTACTAAAATGAGAAATTATCGACTGACACCGGAATTCACAAACGAATTTTTCAAATATTTTGAATTCCTTAATTAAAGCTTTTATTGTAAAAGCAAAATTTTACTAAAATATTACTGGTGACATTTGCAAGTTTGGAATTAAAATTAGGTATCCCAGACCGGGCACAGTGTGCTGGAGAGGGTTAACCCTTTCAGGGGCAAGATATTTTTGCTCCAAAAATGTTCAAATAATTGATTCACACCACAATTTAAAAACAGATTTATTTGAAAATAATCAAGAGCTGTTTTTCGCAAATATTATAAAATCGAAATTATACTAAAATTATTCTGGTGCCAGTTTGAAATTGGAATAGTAATATTATGTGTTTGCAGACTGCAAACACCGCCCCTGAAAGGGTTAATGCCATATCTGCCAATATGTGCACTATTTTCCTACCACAGTTTTTAATCGGAAAAATATGCCTTATTTAACAGTATGTTTTCGATGATTAAATAAAATGTATGTCTTCATTAAATAATAGTGTTAAGTAAAAGCAAAAAACTTGGCAGCATCGCCTAGAGCTCATATTAAAAAATGCATTTAATATATAGCATAAAATTTTTTAGAAGCTCTAGAATTTTAGCAACTGGATAAACTACATAAATATATAATTTATTATATATTTAATAAATTAAATTTACAAAAAAAAAAACCAATGTATTATAACACAATAACATATTTTTGAGCAATAAAAGTAATTATTTTCCACTAAAAATGTTTAAAAAATACATTATTCTAATTTTTAATTTAAAAATAGAAAACTACCACCATTTTTTTAAATTAGGAAGTGATAAAAAAATTGAATTCGTTTCTAACTATATTCATCTACCGTAATTTCGGGTGTATAAGCCGCAGATCAAATAATTTTTTTTCGACCCAGAATTTTTTAAGAAACAAATATAACTAGTAAGATCGCCGTAAATATTTGCCTTTAATCACTAAATAAGATTTCTGGGTCCGAAAAGAATTGTTTGATACGCGGCTTATACACCCGAAAATACGGTAAATCATTTTTTAAAGAATAAAAATATACAATATGAAAAATAATTTGAGAGGGCATTTTAAATTCAATAAATGAGAAAATGCGTGGGTTTTACTTTTAGAAATACACAATACTTTTAAATTAAAAGTACTTTAATTTCATTACTGGATTTTAATTTGAATTCTTAAAGGATTAGTTTAATTAGCTTATCTTATTTAAAAAAGGAAATAGCTATATTTCCGAATATAAAGAGAAATTCCTGGAGATCACAAGCTATTAATTTTAAATTTGTATAGGTATCAACACTACCTCTTTTTGTACAAAAAAATTTTGATACTAAATTTTGCCTTATTTAATTTTTAAATTACAGCGATCTAAAGCGGTAAACTTTTCTATGAAATTTGTGATACAAAAAAGCGGAAGTGTTGAAAGCTATAAATTTGACGTGCTTTTGAAGCACACTTAATGGACATATACTGGTGTGCAAAATTTAAGGATGGAGTCCCAAAATGCCAATTTTCAAGGGATTTTCAAGCGATAATTTTCACGCGAATATTCAAAAGGAAGTAATATAATTTGAATAACTACTATCCCTGTATAACAGCTAATCCATATAACATCTCATTCGGGTCACACATGGTCACAAGAGTCACAGTCACTACGGTGAAACAAAAAAATAGGAAATTTCATACGTCTCTTTTATGAGTCTCAAATGACTACTATATGTGAGTCCGCTTTCAGGTCATTGCGACTACTACTTTGTGACGAGTCACCAGGTGACTTTACAGTGTCGTTTTATTGAGACTCTAGTGTGACTGTCATTTGGAGGCTCAATTTCAAAGTCATTGTGAATGTTGCATTATGATAAATCACCAAACAATGTCCCATTAAAGTCACATGGTGAGTTTTCACCACTTTTCACAGTGGTTACTTCACAGTAGGGCCTCTGTTACCATTTGACAAAGTCTTGTGACAGAAAGTCACCATGTGACTTTAATGTGTCATTATTTTGTTTTATATAATAATTCAACATTCACAATGACTTTGAAATTGAGCCTCCAAATGACAGTCACATGAGAGTCTCTATAAAACGACACTGTAAAGTCATCTGGTGACTCGTCATAAAGCAGAACTGGCACTCACCTGATAGTGCAGTCACATATAATAGTCATTTGAGACTCATAAAAAAGACGCATGGAATTTCCTATTTTTTATTTCGCCGTAGTGGCTGTGACTCTTGTGACCATGTGTGACCTGAATGAGATGTTATATGGACTAGCTGTTATCCAGGGATAGTAATTATTCGAATTATATTACTTCCTGTTGAATATTCGCGTGAAAATTATCGCTTGAAAATCCCTTCTTCCTTAAATTTTGCACACCAGCGTAAGGTAACTGTACCAGGGTGGAAGGTTATCAGGGAAAAACAGAGAAAAAAAAAGAATCTACCAATATTTACTTGCAGAAAATACTGGAAGTAATATAAAGGGATTAAGGAAGGCAAATTTCTCTGTAATAAAATATTGGCATTTAACACGTTTTTTGATGTTTTTTCCTGACCACTGTGTATGGTATATACCGTAATTTCGGGTGTATAAGCCGCGGATCAAACAATTCTTTTTGGACCCAGAAATCTCATTTAGTGATTGAAGACAAATATTTACGTCGATCTAAGTAGTAACATTTGTTACTTAAAAAATTCTGGGTCGAAAAAGAATTGTTTGATCCGCGGCTTATACACCCGAAATTACGGTAAATTTTGCAATTAAATAATATAAAAGATTTTCATTGCGACGTAATAGCTTTGTGGATATGCCAAGTAGAACAGCCTTGCTTTATAACGCATACATTTTTAAAAAAGGGCAACAACACAAAAATAGTGCTAATTTTTAAAACATATAAAGAATTTCAGATTTAGTATGAGATTAATGAACCATATTTTTGTTTTGTAAAACTGAAGAACATCCTTGTCTATTGCAGAAACATTCATTACATGAAGCACATTGATTCATTTTCAGAAAGCTTAAAAGTGACAAGTAGCCATCTTAAAAAACATTCATCTCTTGCTAATGACCATACAAATCTAAGCAGTGAACAAGTTATAAAAGCAAGTTAATTGGTTTGGCTTATTTTATGTCGGCCGATTATTTACACGAGGGATATAGGCCCTAAAGGGGTGGGGTGCCCTCTATGGTGATCTTTCTAAAGAAACCTAACCCGTATTTACGCAAGGAAATCCAAGGTTCGAAGAAAACCACGGAAAACTCCGAACGGTTAGGCCGACGTCCGCGATTGGGTTCAAACCCAGCACCTGCCGTCTATCAGTTGATAAATCGGAACCTCTCGGCCAATGGTGGGGCTAAAAGCAACTTAAAATCATTTTATTATTCATTTTATTAATACAATTTCTTTTGAAACAACAAATTTCGCTAAAAGCAAACGGATATGTACAAGTAAATTACTCCACATTGACATCGGTATCACCTGAAAAAATGTCATAAAAATATACTGCATATTGCTAACGTAATTTACATAATAATTTCTTATTTAAAGAAAAACTGAATGTTGCATAAATTCCATAAAAACACGATTGCCAACCTCCCGTTTTTTTAAATCAACAAAGTATAATATTTACCGGAAATTTTATTTCATGAATGGAATAATATAAGATTTATACTACCACCACATAGTGATAAGACATATTTAATTTAATGAATTTTCTGATTACAAGTTTGTTTTATCATTTAAAAAAGCTAAAGGTGGTTCAGTATGATACAAATAATTGAAGGAATTTGCTTTAGAATTAAAAAAATGAGTGTTAAAACAATGAATTTATGAATAAATAATAGGAGTCATATAGCGTAAAGTAGTGCTGCACAATTGGTTTTGCCAAAACGTTGTTTGCCATCACAATATTTGAAATAAAATATTTAATTTATTTAATAGAAAAGTTAAAGTCATTTAATACAGAAAATTATTCGGCATGAAAATAGTAGTATCTTGGTGGCTCACGGGTACCGGTTGACAACGCCTAACGTACAGTGTACCAGTTGTGAAAGAAGAAATTGAAAAGATTATCACAAGATGGCTTCCGATTTTAAAAACTTGATCAATGGTTCCTTATAATCGTCATGACAAACGAAAACCGGTAAATTTTGAATAGAAAAATTAACCTTAAAAGGCTTATTCATGCAAAATTTCTTTCACAAATATCTTACAATTTTTATTGATTTTTAATGGTGTAAGCCTGTATATTATAGTTTCTTTCACTGAAACTTTCAGGAGATTCTTTAGGTTGTCATATAATGCCTGAAACGCAGGTCCTATTTACAACCGAACTAAATTTCAAAACATAAAAATAAATATTCGTTTTAGACCGCAAATAATAACTAAATTTGTCATTAAATAAGGAGAAACTTTCTGTTCCTAAATGCTAGTGTAAGTTTGAACCGAAGGTAATGAGCCATTGCTGAACCGGTTGCAGTCTAAACTTCGTCATTTTAACGCTTTAACGCCCACAATAATTTTTCGTTAAAATTTAAATTTTAGATTTCTCACCTCTTAAAAAAGAGTATTTTTTTTATTTTATCAAGGAATTTGTCTCTTAAAAGAAAGTATATGTTTATCTTTATATTTACGGGTGGGAAAAGCGCTATTTTAGGGCCTCCATGGCTGAGTGGTTAAGACATCACGCCGCTGATCGTGAGGTTGTGGGTTCGAATCCCACTGGCGCCATTGCACACACTCTTTGTGTGGAGCTCCTGGTTGTACTTCTCGTGTGTTGTGATATTTCCTTGTGTGCTATCTCGTCCCTGTATATTGACGATGGCTTATAAGCAGGCTTCATGTCGAGCATACAAGTCAGATGTATGTTGTTCAATAAACAAACAAACAAACAAAAGCGCTATTTTACTACTAATTCTAGCGATCTAAAAATTTGCCACTGGGCGTTAATGGTTTAAAGATATGTCAGTTCTTTTTTTTTCATACTTTCATGGTTGAAACAAAAATAGAGTAACCCAACTGTGGCTCGTGTGTAACAACTTATTAATAAAAAAAATATGTTACAAAACTTCTGCGATTAAGGTAGATGAGAATGTAAAAGTAGAGGTTCCATGCGCATCGCAGTTGAAAAACACTAGAGTGACATAATTGATACAATGCCTTGCTAAAGTGTTAACAACTGAATTTCCGAGCTACACAAAGTGAAAAAATCTCTTTTGCGTTCTCTGTCCCAAAGCTTGTAAAAATGCCTTTTGTAATGCGACTTTTCTGACACGTATTTTCTTAACTAAATTTCAAGCATTCCCTTTCACTCCAATTCTAAGAACGCTATGATAATACAAATTTAGAAATATTAGCTAGTAACAAGATAAATACGCATGTACAAAATTTTATTCTCATTATCTGATCTTTGAAAATAAACTTTCGACTACGTAGTGAGTACACTGAAAATACGAACGAGTGTACGCATTTTGATATTAGTACTGCTTGTTTCCAGCAAACGACCGCGGAATCTATCATCTAAAAATCGTTTCTCTGATTCTGACTTTATTAGATATTCAAGAATATGCGGATTTTATCTTAGAGTGATTTTTAGGTTTTTTCTACATTACAAAACTAAGAAAATGTTCCTTAACTACTTCAAAGTTTGTCCTGAGAATTATTTTAACCTTTTCCGGCACAGTGGTCTTATTGAAGGGCACACCTAATTTTAATTCCAAACTTGCAATCAGCACCAAGAATATTTTAATGAAATTTTTCTTTTACAATGAAAGCTTAAATAAAAACGTTCTTAATTTCTGAAAAAGCCGTTTGTAAATTCCTATGTCAGACAAAAATTTCTCATTTTTCGATAAGAATTTGTCTGTGGCGGAAAGGGTGGAGGAAAATTATTTTTTCTTTATACCTGCTGCGGGTGAAGTGGAAAAGGTTTTGTTTCGTTTTGACAGATGTTTTCTGATATTTTTGAAAAGGATAAGAATGTTTGTCATGGTTGTTTTAGTTATAGGTGCAGAAAAAACTATTTGCTTATTAAATTCTATACTCTTGAAGATCTGCATATGTGACTAACTTTTTAATTTCTTCTATCTTTATAAGCATTGGATTCGTGCAAATTTTCGAAATCCGATTTTTAAATGATTTACACGTTTTAGGGATCGAAGAATTCAAAAAATGTTTTAACAAAATGTTTGTCCGTGAGTCTGTGAGTCTGTATGTAACAAATAATTGTGGGCGCTCTATCTCAAGAACTAATGCACGGAATTTCACCTTTGATTCTGTGAGGCCTTGATCTAAAATAGATCTGATTAGTTTTTTGTGTATATCACTTAACAGGTGGCGCTGCTATGCTGTATTATTTACGATTTCCATAATAGTCATATCTGAAGAAGTAGCGCATGGATTTTCATATAGTTTTATCTTTAGTTAATTCTTGATATAACATGGTGCTGATTACGTCTTGTGGGAATCGTTTAAAAGGTGGCGCTACCATGATATATTATCCTTGATTATCGCAACAGCTCTATGTCAAGAAATAACACAAGATTTTTTTTAGAAATTCAGATTCAGTTAGTCCCTGATATGGATTACTTCTGTTTAGTATTTGGTGTAAATTGTCCCACAGATGGCGCTGCTGTGCTGCATTTTCCACGATTTTGCAAGAAATGTCTCTCAAGAACTAATGCATAGATTTTCACAAAACTTCAGATTCGGTTTTTACCTGATAAAAAATTTATCCTGATTAGTTTTTGGTGTACATCATCCAACATGTGGCGCTATTATGGAGATTTTTTTAAAGATTTTGCAATAGATATGTCTCAAAAACTAATGCACGGATATTCATCAAACTTCAGATTCAGTAATAAGTTAATATAAATTGTTTGGTTGACTAGATTTTGTTTTAAACCACCTAATCGGTCGTTCTGCTATAATGCACTTTTCAGGAAGTATCAGCATGCATAAGACAGAAGAAAGCCTTGGGATTGTTGTATCGGACTAGATTTTTTTTTTTTTTTTTTTTTTTTTTTTTTTTTTTTTTTTTTTGATAGGGGGAGAAGGATTTAGAATCTTTGAATTTATAACACAAAATATTAATTTGTAAATTTCCTTTCCTTTATTGTTACCTTTTTCTTAACCCTTTCCGGCACACTATGCCAAGTCTGGGATACTTAATTTTAATGCCAAACTTGCAAATGGCACCAATAACATTTTAGTAACATTTTGCTTTTACAATAAAACTTAAATTAAGGATTTTAAAATACATTAAAAATTCGTTTGTGAATTATGGTGTCAATCGATAATTTCTTCTTTAACTAACACATTTTGCCCGTGCCGGAAAGGGTTAATGGAAAATCAATAATCGTGTAACGCAAAAATAAAAGTTCAAACTTTCTGGTGAGAATTCGAAATGCCTAATTAAACTAGTCAGATGTGTTAATCCCAAATCTTTCTTCTGTCTTATGCATATTAATACTTCCTGAAAAACATAGCATAGCGACGTCATCGGTTAGGTAGTTTAAACAAAAATTTAGTCAGTATCAACTTATGTCAATTTACAACTAAATTTAAAGTTTGATGAAAATCCGTGCATTAGTTCTTGAGATAGAGCTATTGCAAAATTTGTAAAAAAAAAAAAAAATCTGCATAATAGCGCCACATGTTGGATGATGTATATCAAAATCTAATCAAGATCAATTTTTTATCATATAATAACTGAAGCTGAAGTTTGATGAAAATCCATGCTTTAGTTGTTGAGATACATTTATTGAGAAATACTGAAAAATGTAGCATAACAGCGCCATCTGTTGAGCGATATAGACCAAACATTAAACAACTCTAACATATATCAGGGACTAAATGAATCTGAAGTTTTAGAAAATTTTGTGTAATAGTTTTTGAGATAAAGCTATTGCTTTAATCACGAATAATGCTCAGAGGCAGTGCCACCTGTTGAGCGATTTGCACTAAAGCGTAATCTGTACCATTTTATATCAAATATTAACGAAATGCAAAATTTTCTGAAAATCCTTGCAATAGTTTTTGAGATATGGCTATTGTGAAAATTGTAAACAATATAGCATAGCAGCACCACCTGTTGAGCTATATGAACCGAAAACTAATCAGATCTAGTTTTTATCAAGGTCTAAAAGAATCTAAAGTTTTGTGAATTCTCGTGAATTAGTTCTTGAAATAGAACGCCCTCAATTTTTTGCCACATACAGAGAGACAGACAGACTCACCGACAAACATTTTGTGAAAGCATGTTTTTCAGGCTTTCTGATTTATAAAACGTGTAAATCCAGCATAAACAGGATTTCGAATATTATTACAAATCCAATATTTTCTTCTTGTAAAGATAAAAAAGTAAAAATCAGCAAGATGTCAGAACGTACGCTTGGTTCGTCATCATGGGAAATGACTAAAATAGCATAAATATGTTCCGCATGACACAGAATTCAGTAAGTTAGCCACTTAACTGATTAATATTTTTGAAAATTACCTTCAAATACTGCCTCTTTTTCTGTGTGTGTGTTTTTTTTTTTTTTTTTTTTTTTTTTTTTTTACAGAATTTTTAATTTTTTTATCACCAATTTTTCAAAACAGAAATTTTTGACAAATTGAATCAGAAAAATGCTCGCATTAGATAATGCAAATTTTACAATATAAATTTACTGGTGAGATTAATAAATCATGATCGAAATATGGATGCCGGTACATGATACGGGCAAATCATAATTGGCCAAAAACTCGTTGCACGTACGGGAAAATCAAGCAAGCGGTTAAATTTCTTCTACAAAGCAAGCCAAATTAGAAACAGATATCAGTAATTTAAAATCTCGTACTAGGAGGGGGTTACTTCTTTGGTTTGCATGGCATAAGACGTTTAAGAAATTTCGTAAATTCATATCAGAATATTTCAGTAGTAAATTTTGCATCATTTAATGATGGATATCAATGATGGATGCTTTTTAATTAAAGCAGATTTTGCAATTTTAAATTTCGCGTATGGATATGGAATGTCTGTAATAAAAGTTACAAAATATGGAAACACTGGCGGCAGCATTATATGATACCAAGGGCATTAGTGGTTTAAACCATCGATCTCCAAAACTATGACAGGAATTTTCAACATTTCTGCTGAAAAAAAAATGCCACCACAAACATTGAATCACAATCTTTAACTTTTTTTAATGGCCCAAGTTTCTGTCATTTAATAAATGCAATTTTCTTGTTCGAAATTTACGATAGCTTCACTGAAACTGTAAACCTGCATCACTATTTTTACTTTTGCATCAACGCTAGACACAGTTTAGCCACTTAACTGGTTTGCCCGTACGTCGCATTGTCAAGAAGAATCTGCTTGATTCATGAATTAAAGCTGCTTGACACCATTATTTTAAATACAGTTTATACTATTTAACTGCAAAAATATTTAGACTAAATATTACGAATACTCTAGCTTAAAAAATTGGCGCTAACCCATATTATTAATTAATTGTACGCAAAAAAGAGTCAGTTAAGTGGTTAATGGATTAAGGACAGAAATTATAGAAGAATTTCTCGGAAAACCTTCAGTTATAAAAATGTGATAAGAGCCTAGCTACCAACTTTTACGCATTTTTTCTACCACTAAAATTGTACAGAAATATTTCATTTCTTTAATCATAAGATTCTGACAATTAAATAAGAAAATATTTACTAAAAAAATTTTGTGGTAGGAAAAATGCGTAAAAGTTGGCAGCTATGTAAGCGTAGTCTTCAGACCGCCTGGTGATCATCGAATTTAAATGTAAATTTTTCTTTCTTTCTTTCTTTGTTTTAATATCTATATATAAAACTGTTTTATTTATTATTACCTCATCAGTTTTATTCAATATCTCCCTTTCTTTTAATTCATATTTCTCATAAATTCCTACAACTCTTCGTTTACGCATATTTCCTCCATGCTGTTCCTTATAGGCTTGTTCTTGCTTTCAAAATTCTAGCGCTCCTTTTTCTCTTCCGGTAAAAAATGCTTCTCTTTAACCCTTTCCTGCACGGGCAAAATCTGTACTAAAATGAGAAATTATCGACTGATACCGGAATTCACAAACGAGTTTTTCAAATATTTTGAATTCCTTAATTAAAGCTTTTATTGTAAAAGCAAAATTTTACTAAAATATTACTGGTGCCGTTTGCAAGTTTGGAATTAAAATTAGGTATCCCAGACCGGGCACAGTGTGCCGGAAAGGGTTAACCCTTTGAGGGGCAAGCAATTGCTTTCGAGTAATTCTGAACTCCCACCGGAAATTTGTAAAACAGTTACATCAAAAAGAGGAAAAGCAATTTCACGACTGTTTTCCACTAAAGTTTGAAAAGTGAAATTTAATAAAATTTTTCTGGTGTGAATCTTCATCAATCGTAGGTGGTATATAATATATACCGCCGCCCCTCAAGGGGTTAAACGAGTTACATTTTTACTTTCTTCTATCTTTACAAGAAGAAAGTATTGCATTCAGGAAAATTTTCGAAATACTGTTTTCGACAGATATACACGTTTTAGAGATCAGAGATTCCAAAAAACATATTTTCACGGAATGACTGTCTGTGAGTCTGTCTGTATGTGACATAAATTTTGAGGACGTTTTATCTCAAGAACGAATGTACGGAATTTCTCAAAACTAAGTTAAACCTTGATATAAACTGGATCTGATTACTTTTTGGCGTATATCGCCTAATAGGTGGCGCTGCTATGCTGCCTTTTTACGATTTTCACAATAGCTATATTTCAAAAAATAATGGGCAGGTTTCATAAACCTTTCGGTTTAATTAGTTCTTAATATAATATGATTCTGATTACGATTTGGGATAAATCGCACAACAGGTAGCACTGCTATGCGGTATTATTTAAGATTATCGCAAAAGCTTTATCTCACAGACTAATCCACGAATTTTGATCAAACTTCAGACTCAGTTAGTCCCTTATATAAATGAGTACTCTTTAGTTTTTAAAAGTAAATCGCTCAGCAAGTGGCGCTTTTTTCCAGTTTTTTAACGATTTTTGCGATAATTGTATCTATACTGATTTTCAGAAAATTTCAGATTGAGTTATAACTTGAAATAAGTTGTTGCAGATTATACTTTGGTGTAAATTATCTAACCGGTGACTCTGCCATGCTTCATTTTTCTGGAAGTATTATCGAGTATGAGAAATTTTTGGGATTGCATCATCCGACAATTTTATTGTGTTTTATGTGCTATTGTATTCAATATTCAATTTAGAACATATTTAAAAAAAAACAGTCTTTAAATATTTGAAATAGAGCAAAACTATATTCCATATATTCAGATTTTAAGAAGAAAATTTTTTGATTTGTTTTGCAAATTATATATTAACAATGTTAGATTTTAACAGACCAAATTCAAGTTCTCTCTATAGAAAGATTCTTACAACTTGCTGGAAAGTAAGAATAAATATAAAATATTGATTTTTAATTTTTCCTTAAAAATAAAATCTAGTAACAAACCTATATCTATATAAAAAAGTTTTGTAGGGAATTTTTTTTTTTCGCTGCTTTCTTCATTTTTGTTGAAACATTTTTCATCCCTAAATATACAAAAGATAAAACCTTAAATTCTAAAGTAAATTTGCACCGTTTTGGGGTTTATAAAAAATGACCCCAGAAAGTGTTTTTGTTATTCACAAAAGTTAAACATTTTCGTAACTGACGGAATGTGGGTCGGCTTTAAAAATGGGTTTTAAGTTAGGAAGGATTATTTATGCAGGTTTTTAACCTTCATTATTGTATACAGTAAATGATGAATGTCAGTATAATTTTCTTAGTTCAGTTTAGATAAAGATGAAAAAACGTTGCTTTCTCTACTCTAATTTAAAATGAAAAATTATTTTAGCGGTTTCCATAAATTAAAATTAAATCCTTCGCAAAGGGATCAGGTTGCCAAAAGAGATTTTTTTTAAATTAAACTATTCCGATTACTAATTTTCTTTTCTTTCATAGCAACCATTCAAAGGTTAAATAAATGAAAATAAAAATTTTTATTCATAATGTTTGATATGAATTAACACTAAATTTTACTGAAGTTTTCGAATAATGTTTCACACCAGAATTTTTATTCGAAATTATTTAACACTAGAATTACGGCATTCCACGTATACCTAGAATTACGGCGAGGGGTCTTTTTGACCTTTATGTAATAAATGTGATGTTTCATTTTGTAATATTAGATGCTTCTAAAAATTAATTTAAAATAAATTTTACTGTACAAATTTTCATTTATTTTAAATAATACCATTTATTAAGGAATTGCACATAATTGCTCATTTATAAGATTTTTTTAAAATCTTGTTTCAATTAACTCTCAGAAATACAAACTATAAAAATTACGAAATTTTACATACATTTAAGAAATAAAACAACTGTTTAAAGCTAATTAATACAATCATTTAAAAATTTTAATTCTTTTTTTTTAATGAAAAACCAAAGTATATCTTACTTATAGGAGGATCATTCTTCTGCACAGCAAAGAACACATAAGCTTATTTTTCTTATTTTCCGTGTACAGTATCCACATACAGCTTTATTGCAGCTGTTGCAAATATTAACAGTTTTATTGCCTTTGCATTTCATTATTTGGCATTTCTTCCGTTTCTTTGATTCTGCAGAATTAGTATGCTGCATACAACTAATTGGAGGAACTACAAGCTTATTTTTACCAGAAATATATTCTTCTCTAAGTTCTTCCGTCAAGCGCAATAAAAAATCTCTTCTACTGATGTTTTCTTTGGTTATTTCCTTGAACAGTACCCATGCATTGATTCCGGCAAAATCTAAAATATTGTAAAAAACATGCACTGGCCAGCGGCGTGATGGTGCTTTTACAGAGTATTTTCTCGCCATCTGATCCAACACATCTACTCCAAACTTTGTTGAATTGTAAAACTGAATTACATCTGGAGTTTTCTTTTCATTTGATTGAAATTTTATTGATGTATGAAGAGTGCTCAGCAAAATTACATTCTTATTTCTTTTTCCTTGATATGATGTGAGAGTTATGTTATCGTGTTTCATTACATCAGAGGAAAAAAGTTCGTTCCTCGAATTTTTGAAACGACACGGAATTTCCCTTTTTGCGCGATTTATTGTTCCAACATAGCTCAATCCATTCTTTCTGAGGCTTTTTGCAAGCTTCAGCGACGTGAAGAAACTGTCTGTAGAGATATTCCGGCCAGTATTTTTGTAAGGCTCCACTAAACGATGTACCACATTCTCTCCTAAACTTTGATTATTTGCTCTCGTTTCGTCTTTTCCTAAATAGGGAAATCCATTCAATAGGTATTTTGTGTCTACATCCACAGCTAGTCAAAATTTGATCCCGAACTTATCGGGCTTGTTTGGCATATATTGCAAAAAACGACATCTTGTTTTTGTAGAAAACAATTGTTCGTCAATCGTAATATTTTCATTTGGTTTGTAGCAAAGCATATTGTTCTCCATAAAAGTAGTCCATACTTCGGATATGAGAGCAAATTTATCATTCTGCAAGCGCAAAGACCTTGTCAATTTATTATCAAAACGCAGATATTTCATAATTTCCAAAAATCTGTCTCTACTCATAGTCTCATGAAAAAAATTTGGGCTCCAAATTTTAGACCACAAACTAAGAATAGGAATTGTTGCTCCTAAAACTCCTCTAACATACAATAAAGATATAAATGCCTCAAGTTCTTCTAATGACACATTCCACGAGTTATCTTGAAGCTTGCGTTTTGCCTCAGCGTCAGTACACTCTTTTATGATACGTAAAATTTTTTCATTTATTATTAGTCTCCATGCACTAAGTGGTTCATTAGGGAAAACTTGACGTTTAGCGTAGGATGTCGGGCCCGAGTTTTCTCGCAAAATATTTTGCACAGTTCGTCTACCATAAATGTGTGGAGAATTTTCTACTTTCCACACAGTTCCATCTCCAGCGATTTCTTCACAATCAGTTATTTCATTGTTTTTTCTCACTTTCTTTTTCGAACCTCCCTTACATCTTTCTTTGGCGTTCTTAGATACATCAGGACAAGAAATTCTAGGATCTATTACGTTTTCACTTTCACTTGAGCTGGATGACGAAACTGCACCACCTGGTGCAATAAATTCCGAACCACTTGATGTATCGCCTGCTTCTTTTTCTATAACATTATTATCGATTTCAGAACCAGAACTGGAATCAGACAACTCTTGTAACAATTTGATGATTTCATCGTGTGATAGCCTTTTTTTACGAGCCATTAGAATGATAAAAAATGTGTAAAAATTTATAAAGATATCGCGTATTACTGCATTGACAAATTAAATAAAACGAAGAACGAAATATAAGATACGAGCAAACATGTATTGCAACCACAAATGTCATATCACAAGATAAGCGTATTCGAAATGTTCTGAAACACGTGACTGGCAGGTGTTTACTTACCGAAGCATTCGCTTCGCATCCTTTTCTGTTATTTCATTACTATCTGTCAGGCAGGTGCAAATCAAAAATCTTTTGTATAAAAGAAACAACGCAAAACAAATGTTATAAAAACGCTTCTGTTTCGGTTTTCTCAGGAGGGGTCAAAATGACACCTCGCCGTAATTTTAGGTATACTCATTTGTTACGACTAAAATAAGTAATCAATTTTGATAAACTTTTATATACATTAGGGATGAGATTTCCGCTTTTTTTAACACCAGTAAAATTTTAGAGAAAATGCTATGTTATTAAATCGGAACAATTTTGCGATTTAAGAGATAAACATTTTCTCTAAGATTTTACTGGTGTGCAAAAAAGCGGAAATCTCATCCCTGATACATGTAAAGAAAGTATATTTAGAAAAAGTCAAAAAAGGATAAAATTATTTGTAAAAAAATAGAAAAGTTATTGAAGAAAAAACTTCGTTAGGGGTCAAAATGACACCTGCCGTAATTCTAGTGTTAATTGATTTATTTAACGTAAATTTGCGTGTTTGAAATTTAACTTATTTCAAGACAAAAATTCTGGCTCGAAATGAAATTTAATTACATGGTTGGAGTCGAATCGACTCTTTTCGGGCGTTCTAGTGTTAAGTAAAGGACAAATTGGTAATCCCAGGGCTCCCATGGTATGTTTTTTTTGTGATAACCAGTATTAAAATTAATAAACCAGTAAAAAAATTCGTCGTAGGTTTTGGCAACATTTTCAATATAAACGTATATTGCACGGTATTTTTCTAAGCAATCTATAATTTTTCTTTAAATAAAAATGGTGTTCAAAAAAACGGATCGAGTGGAAGGCCTACAATCCTGGGACGGATCAATTTTAACAGTTTGAGCTTAAAATTTATGTAACGATAATTTTCAACGTTCTCTCTCTACATTATTACTTTTTTTTAAAAAATATAATGGAGATTATGGATTGTGGTTATCCAAATAACAACGAAAACAGTAATAAATCATCTATGCTAGAAAATCTTGGGGATTTTCACTTGGACTATTATAGCCGTACTGCACTAATTAGATAACCAGAGCAAATCGGGAGAGACGTAACCAGAGATTTAAATAACTACTGTTGTTTTAAATTGAATCAAGTAATTCCAATTTTAATAGCAGAAACTTTAGTTAGCATCTGCTTTATAAAACAAATATTATTTATTATGATTAATAATAGTAACATAGGAACACAAATAAATCCCCGAGCAATCTTTTTATTTAATTAATGAACGTTTTAGAAACTATGCATATGTATATAAAAAAAGCCAAAGCAAATATATTTTTTGGCAACTTTTTTAATGTAAGCATATCAGAATGCAAAATGGCAGAAAATTTCGATTTTATCAGTCAAAATGTAATCTTAAGAAATATTTATAAAACGAAATATTAGACATTTCGGTTACTGCGATACATAAAAATGATGTATTTATATGCATTTTCAGTATTAAGTACCATGCTATTTTAAATAAAACACACATTAAAACATAATTTTTTTCGTTTTTGCCATTTTCATCAAGTGTAATATACAACTACAGCAGCCCTCACCCAAGACTCGATAGTATTCCGTAGCCATAATTCGTTTTGACGCAAAATCTTTCAGCGAATTTCTTTTTTTGCGGCCTCGCAGTTTACAAATGCCTTTCTTGAAGTGATATTTTATTCTTCAGGAATAGGTAAGTTACAGAAGAAAATAGAGTGAAGTACACTCTTTGGTCAGCGACACGTGTTGCGTAGGCCGAAATTTTTTTTCAGAAAAATATCATTTTGCGATGCAGAATCTGAATCATTTCGGAAATGCAGAATCAACATGGAATTTTGGAGAATTTAAGTTGATCAATTGGTATGAAACTGAAAATTTAAAGGAAACCCTTTGTTCGACTAATTTTTACATAGTCAAAATAGAAGAAAACTTAAAGGTACTAATATATCGTCTGAGAGATACAGTGCGGAAATTGGCTATTACAGTACCTCTTTAAAGGCGGTGGGATAAAATATATCCCTCCTAATTTTAATTGCGAAATGCCATATGCACACTAGAATTTAGAAATGAAAAATTTAAGTTGATAAAACACGTGAAAAGAAGCTTTTACCTATTTTGAAATAAATTTGTTTTTAAATTCTGGTATTAAACAATTATTTCATCATTTTAAGAAAGAAACTACTTTGCCCCAATATGGGTTAACCCTTTCATGGTCGGCGTCCACAAGAAATGGCATTTTATTCTAAGAGTACTGAAACCCAGAATATTTAATTAAATCTTTCCTTTTATAATGTAAGGAAAAATAATCACGATTTAATTATCTAAAAAATCATTTGTGAATTCCTGTACGAGCCAATCATTTCGTCATTTTACAAACAGAATTACTCCTTGCCGAAAAGATTTAAAAAGTGCTAAAGTATTAAATTCGAGAAATGTGGAAATATGTGAAATAACAAATCTTGATAGCGTCGACAATTGTTAGTTCTTCTTTTTATGAAACGATTTTTTAGTTGAATCCTTATAATATGTTTATGTGTATTTTATCAGACCCGGCTACAATCACAATTTATCATTAAGATTAGTTCAACATTTATGGAATTCAATTTTTAAGCACTTTATGGTTGGTTGATTTCCACGACATATCTTCTAGTCACTATAATGTTACGAGAATTGCAATTTTGGCCTCCTCTTTTATTTAGCTATTCTGACTTCATACCGAAAAATGTATGCAGTAAAATTTGCTTTTTTTAATGGAAGACATTTTATGATTATGTATAGTAACTATTTTTGTTTTGAATTTTTGTTGTAAATCCAAAATTTCTGAATAAAAACATTTTGGCCAAACCAGCAACCCTGAATGTTACTAAAAAGCTGTTACTTTTATCAAATAAGTCACAGATGAAGCTAAAACTTCACGTTTCAATTCGGCACAATGGAATTAACCATTGAATTTCAACAAGTGCTAAACAATGATTTTGACGAAAGTGTAGGCTGTCGGGAAGGTCTCCTTTGTGGTGAGCAAAATTCTCAATGAAACTATCCCGACGGTCAACGCAAATAAGCCGCTTTCCAGATATCTGACAATTTTTGCCACACAATTAGTTTAATTAATACAATAATTTTAGATTCTGATATTTTTCATACCATTAAATTTAAGATTTTTGCTGTTAAATGGCATCCTGATTACATAATTATGTGACTTACTTTTAAACTTAAATATGATAAAAACAATTATAATGAAACAAAGATAAGTTAATGGGTGTAAATGCAGGGCTGCCAAGAACGATTCTTTTTATATTCTATTTGCACCAATATTTTTAAAAAATAAACTTTATAGGAATTTTCTCTTGAATACGTTATTAAAGTACTACAGGGTGCGTAGTCATCAAGAAACTCAGAGGATTTTAATTCTTTTAGCATCAGAAATTCTTTAAAGTACTGGTTGTTACATCTGAAAAAGGATTTCTTTTTCGTTAAATAAAACAAATATTACATTATAAAAATTCTGGTAAAAGGTCCTTACAAGGTGCTTCCAGACTACGCACCCTGTACTAGAAGATAACTTGTCAAAATGACGTGTTTCCATTTTTAACCCTTTCCGGCACACTGTGCCCAGTCTGGGATACCTAATTTTAATTCCAAACTTGCAAACGGCACCAATAATATTTTAGTAAAATTTTAATTTTACAATAAAAGCTTAAATTAGGGACTTCAAAATATCTAAAAAATTCGCTTGTGAATTCCGGTGTCAGTTGATAATTTCACATTTTACTAAGAGATTTTGCTCGTGCCGGAAAGGGTTAAAAGAATGATAAAACATTACAACCAGTGTGACCGTTTTTAGATTGTTGTAAGAAATCTGGACTGTTGTAGGACTTACAACAAGCTAAATCAAGCTAAAAACTCAGGCTAAAAGATAGTTGTCAGTCTATTGATATACTGACCATCAATAGATGGCAGGACCATCGAATTCATTTTTAGCTTGTTCTCCGTCCAAATCTAGCCTGCTTTTAGCTTGAAAAAACGGTCACACTGATTACAACATCTTTGGTCAATCATAGCCACTTTAGGCTTAAACAATTTTGAAAAATACAAAGATTGAACATGAGGGAAAAAAATTCAATAGAAATCTGCATTTAAAATTATAACAAAATTATCTGGTGGATGGGGAGGGATTGTAGTGAACAAATGGTAAATGCATAAATTTTAAAATAATAAAATAAGGTAAAATATCAATTATAAAAGAATACATTGTGAAACTACAGCCAAAAAATAGAGAAAAAATAATAAAGAGAGAAAATAATAAAAATAGCCAAAATGTATAAAAAAATTTCCCATTTTGGCCATTTCCGGACGGATATGCAAGGGTGGCCAAATTATTAATTGAATGGGTAAAATAATGGCATAGAAAATGCAGCTAATGAATTTCACTCACAAAATTACAGTAATTATTTCACAAAAAACATATAAATTAACATGCATTAATAATGCAAAACATGCACTAATAATGCTATTTTAATACATTTGTGAATTAACTATTTTATACCATTAGTTAATACTTAAAAGAAAATACTTTATAAGTTCGAAAACAAATGTCAACAACAAAGAGTAAACAATCGTGATTCGTTATGCGACAATGAAGTTATTCACGGCTGTAGAAAAAAAAAATTAAAATAAATAAATGAATAAAGCAATACGAATATAAAAATTCTAACAATATTGTATTTAAAACGCACCTTCGCTTTTCTTAAATAAAAAAGTTTTAATTAAACACTGTTAAAAATTTGACTGTTTTGCTGTATCGTCATTACACAGCTTTTATAGAAAATGATTACTTTACCGTATTACACTGTTAAAAATTTGACCCATTTGTTGCAGCGTCATTCCACAGCTTTTATAGAATATCTCTTTTATGACCAATGAGAATGCTCCATATCACAGTAAAGTAACGGTAAAGTGGAGTAGTGTAAGCCAGTAAAGTGGAGTGATGCTGCAGCAAATGGTTCAAATTTTTAACAGTTGCTGCAGCATCACTCCAACGCTTTTATAGAAAATGGTTACTTTGTGTGTGTTACTTACATAGAATTATTAAAGAGAGCTCACTTTAATAATTCTATAGTTACTTACAGTGTATTCTATAAAGGCTGGGAAGTGATGATGCAGCAAAAGAGTCAAATTTTTAACAGTGTACTGCTAAAAATTTGACCCATTTACTGCAGCGTCACTCCACAGCTTTTATAGAATGTCTCTTTTATGACCAATGAGAATGCTTCATAACACAGCAAAGTAATCGTTTTTTATAAAAGCGGTGTAGTGATGCTGCAGCAAATGAGTCAAATTTTTAACAGTGTGAATATTTTGTTTGAAATAGGAAAAAGATTTCAAAGCACAGTAAAATGTAGTGACGTTATTTACAGCTCAAACTGTAAATCTGACAAATGAAGACGCTCCATTACGACTCTGGAACGTTCGCATTGGACAAAAAAATTGATAGCCTTTAAAATCGGAGATAACTTCTCGCAATGGAATTTATCATTGGTCACAATAAGTGTTTTTTCTCGTGGATGAATTGATACCGGAATCGTTATACACTGAGGGATTTTACATATATAATATATGAAAAATTTACATTTGAGAAAACGGTGCGAGGTCAATTAAAAACTAGTAACCAATGGTAACCTAGTACTTTTTATCTGCTGTGTGTATATTTGTTGATGATTAACAGTTATAGTGTTTTCTGGCGGGTGTAGTCTTCCATATAAAAGTGTTCAGGAAATTCATTTAAGAGCAAAAATTATAAACTTAATGACATAAAAAAAGTGTCAGCATAAACATACTATGAAAAATAAACAAATCCTGTGACATAAATTGGCAGATATCTCGAAAACGATTTATTTGCGACGGTTCGCTCCACTGAGCATTGTGTTCTCTACGAGAATGTCCCCAACAATATCACTATCATCATAATCACATCACACTTCTTGCACTTCCAATGCGTGAACAAAGAGCATTTCATATATACTTAAAATGGAGAATCTTCATCTGTAATCAGTTTCGCCATGACTTACTAATCCATTGGACTCCGGCGTCCCCTACAAATATTTCATTCGGTCGGCACAACATTTTAAAAAGAAGTTTGCTTCAATTCGAAAAATGCTCTTATTAAATAAGGAAAATTTTATTTTGTTTTATTACTGCTGCAAAAACAATTTTTTCAATAAAATATGATATCGCCGCAGCGGCGATAACGGAGTGCGAAAGGTTGAAAAAAGAAAAAATTCTACGGAAAATTTGAATAGTGGAGCTATGAATAAAGAGGTAGAGACATGTGGTGTAGAGCAGTGTTGTCAGATAGCCAGCGTGAATCAGAGCTCTTAATGTACTGGGCGCTATTAATTTCCTACAGTTTCTTTTACCATCCGTATTCGCTGATTAATGTAAATTTAGATAAGATTAAAAAAAAATACTTTAATGCACCACAGCATTTGGAGCGCCTTTTTGAATGAGATATCTGGCAACACTGGTGTAAAGTCTACCAGATGCGAGTTAAGTGATATGGGAGGTTGTCACAAGATGACGGGTGATATTTTTTGAGTGAGAAGAAGAGTTTTTGTTTCTTGCTGAAGAAAATGTCCACCAGTAAATTCTGAATAGAAAATATATCCTTATTTTAGTGTCTTCATCATGCAATGTTTCACTCAGAACATCATAAAATTTCAATTCGTTTTTACTGGTGGAAGTTGATTTAGGTATTTTAATCTCTTACCCAGATGCTGAAAAATCACACTTCTTGCACTTCCAATGCGTGAACAAAGAGCATTTCATATATACTTAAAATGGAGAATCTTCATCTGTAATCAGTTTCGCCATGACTTACTAATCCATTGGACTCCGGCGTCCCCTACAAATATTTCATTCGGTCGGCACAACATTTTAAAAAGAAGTTTGCTTCAATTCGAAAAATGCTCTTATTAAATAAGGAAAATTTTATTTTGTTTTATTACTGCTGCAAAAACAATTTTTTCAATAAAATATGATATCGCCGCAGCGGCGATAACGGAGTGCGAAAGGTTGAAAAAAGAAAAAATTCTACGGAAAATTTGAATAGTGGAGCTATGAATAAAGAGGTAGAGACATGTGGTGTAGAGCAGTGTTGTCAGATAGCCAGCGTGAATCAGAGCTCTTAATGTACTGGGCGCTATTAATTTCCTACAGTTTCTTTTACCATCCGTATTCGCTGATTAATGTAAATTTAGATAAGATTAAAAAAAAAAAATACTTTAATGCACCACAGCATTTGGAGCGCCTTTTTGAATGAGATATCTGGCAACACTGGTGTAAAGTCTACCAGATGCGAGTTAAGTGATATGGGAGGTTGTCACAAGATGACGGGTGATATTTTTTGAGTGAGAAGAAGAGTTTTTGTTTCATGCTGAAGAAAATGTCCACCAGTAAATTCTGAATAGAAAATATATCCTTATTTTAGTGTCTTCATCATGCAATGTTTCACTCAGAACATCATAAAATTTCAATTCGTTTTTACTGGTGGAAGTTGATTTAGGTATTTTAATCTCTTACCCAGATGCTGAAAAATATTATTTAGGTTAACACGATAATCAGAAACGGAGCTCTTGATTACCGCCGAAGTAGATTAGTAAAACTAAATGTCTTTTTAGGCTATAATTATGACCGAAATTCTTCATTAAATGACGTTTAAATAAGGAAATATTTTTTACTTATATTTACCGGTGGCAGTTTATCTCTTCGGTAATGTGTTGCTGCGAAACTGGATATAGTTGGAGCGTCACCATTTTGAGGTTATTTTTGGAGTTTTCATAGTTCCATGATTTTAATAGATATTTTGGACATATTTAATCCTTTGAGGTGATCCGCGATACATTTTATCACACTTAATTTTAATAAAAATGTTGAGTTTTTTTTCTCACTTCTATGGCTTTAACGAATGATATCTGTAAAATTACATTTCATTATTACCAAATGAAATTTTTAAAAACTCTGTTTTGAATTCACCATCGGAGAAACACAATTACTTGTCAATGAAAGGGTTAAATGCCTTGTGGAGAATTTCTGTTAAAAATAAGAAAAATAATTTCCACCAAAAGACGGATATACACTTGAATTTTTTTGTAGCGTCTGTGTATATTATTTACATAACCATCATAATCATAATTTATGTGATATCATAAACGTCACATATTAAGGTACTTTATTTTATTCAGAATAAAAAATCCTTAAAACTTCTAAATTTACACTACCTGATGAAGTAATACATTGACGGTCGTGTATTAACATCTTTTCCTGGTCCTGCATATGATTTCATTCATATTTTGCTAGCATTTCTTAGATACAACATTTCTAAACACAGACATTTCTGAATACATTTCAGTTTCGAATAGCAAAACTCACATAAAAACACCTTTTGGAATTCCAGTTAAATTGTAGTAATGTTTACAAATTCTTTCTCTTACGAAAACTGTCGCCTTCTGTTTAATCTTAAGCATTTATAAACACCTTCTACTGTGGATGAATTTAAGTCCAGTACTTATAAATAACTTTAAACATTATACTTTAAAACGCATACAACAGCTGGAAACGCATTTAAAGAAATTATTGTAATTTACGGTGTATAAGACGCGATTCAGATAACTCTGTTTCATACCAGAATTTTCGAAAGATAAATTGTTATTTATGTCGATTTAGCATTTATTTGACTTTATATTTTAACCCTTAACACCTTCGCAACGAGAGCCTTTTATGGAAACTTTATTGTTTTGTCAATGTTTTTTAAAAACAGATAGTTCTGCTTTACTGAATCAAGAAAATGCTCTAATTAATTAAGACAAATTTTACAGTAAAATTTTATTGATGGGAATAAACAAGTATTTTGAGTGCTTCGTGCGGCACATACCTCGATCGTTCCTCCCCAAGGGTTAATGGACGGTAGCAGAAGTGCAAAAATCCAGGTGTCAGCGGGCAATCTCACACCGCTAAAATTTAAAATTTTCTACGTTTAAAATCAAATAGCATTCTTACAAGAAGTTTAAACAAAATAATAGAAGAAAAGTAACGAAACAAATATAGTGGTGAGAGACTGCCTGCTGGTGCCTAGATTTTTTCACTCCTAGTTGGTAGATGTAAATAAATGATTATATTTTTGTATTCTATTCGTAGTACAATATTTATTTTTAGTAAAATGTTCTTGCATATGTTATCAAAGTACAATTAAAACTTTTTCTTTTAAAAAAGGTGATGCAGTTTTGAACAAAATTGGTTAAATATGCCAATGCCGCTTATTTGGTGGCATTGGTACGTTAAGGGAAGAATAAAATTTCGTATTTGAAACAGATTTAGTTTAGTTGCGGCTTATGGGTCGAAAATTGCGGTGTCTCTAAACGACAATACTTTAATTTAAAATACCGTATCTGAAATTTTTTGTGTGACCCTATAAATGAACGGTAAATGCCACACATATATTGTACCGCAAAAATCGTTTTGTGAACTCCACCAGTGCATGTCAATTTTGTTGTGTCTGTAACTGTGTAACATATAGTTCAGTGTACAGTATAGTATGTAGGTATAGAATTTTCAATTATTTGCCCGCTTCATAAGCAGGTAAGATATCAAGAAGACGGTAGGTAACGAATAATAGGTTCGAACCCATCTCGTGTTCTCCAGACCAGCATTTCCTCATTTTCCTGACTATTCTTGGCTTCTTGGATGTATATGGCAGGGGTCGTACATGTCCTGAAATTTTAAGACCAAGAAAATCTTCAGCACCAGTATTTTCTCATAGAAAATACCTTCTTAAAATAAAGTGTCATTTCGTACGTTAAATCTAGATGTATATTTCTATAAATAAATACTGATATTTGTCCTGAAAAATTCCCAGAAATGTACGACCCCTGATATGGGCTAGGTTTACCAACAAACACCCACTTGGAGAGAAAACTTTTAGTTGGATTATATTGCTCGTCCAGATTATAGGTTGCAGTAAACTCCAGTTAACAACATCAACCTTATAAATGTCTTCAAAAAATCTTGTAGAATATTTGGAAATTAGCCATAAATAGAAATTTATTTCTGCATTTATTTCGATGGAAATGATTAAGATTATTACCAAATTAATAGATTTTGCTTTACAACAGCAGGAATTAATAGACATTTAATTAAATGTTGATATTGTATTGTACTTTAATTTAATTTCGAAATGAAAAAAAATTTCTTTTGAACATTATTATTCGTTATAGTTAGCCTTAATTAAATTTATTATAATGAGTGAAATCTAAAATAGACATCAATGAGAATACATTCCTGGATGACAGCTGAAAATAATACAGATTTTCATAGTTTCAATATATATTTTGTGGCAATAAAAAGAATTTTCTAAAAATATTGATGTAGTATTATTTTAAAGACATGTTAACAGACTGCTTAAAATAGTGAAATCCTTTGGACTAATATTAAGAAATCCAAATTTATCATTTTGGATCAGCAACATTTTATTTTTAGTTGAAGGCGCTCTTATTTTATCTTCGAGTACTAAGCAGGACTTTATTTTCTATCACAGAATCTTAGTATATCATCTTTTTCGATTTCTCGCATAAATGCATTTGCAGATTGTGTCTTTTGAGAATCAGCACATTTATATTGAAACAGAATTGGAAAAACAGATATCCCCCGAGAACTGCGGAACATTAGATGATATAATAATTCTTAGTTATAAGATAAACATAGAAGAGAAAATTCCGAAATGGATAATATATATATATATATATATATATATATATACAGGGTGTCCGAAAAGTCTGGAAACGGTCGAATAACTCGAGAAATACATATGAGATTGAAAAACGTAAATATACGTGTTAAATATTTTTAAATAAGCTACTCAGTGATACCAAATTTGACCTTCGTAACCGACCCCCCTGGGTGTTAGAGGGGGTCCAACTTTGAAATCTTAAATTATAACCCCCATTTTTTATTGCAGATTCGGATTCTACGGACAAAAATACGCAACTTTTGTATTTGATGTTTATTTCGAATCCTCGTTTATCACGGTGTATTCGAGCATATTAAATCGATACATTTTCCGGCTTTTCCAACGGGATTTTCCCTAATCGAAACTAATTGGGGAGAATTTATGACATCAAATTCCTCGTCTTTTGCAAGAATAGCGTTTTCTGAAAATCACCCATGCCGATTACTTCCATAGTACTACACACAGTTAAAAATTTGACCCATTTGCTGTAGCGTCACTCCACAGCTTTTATAGAATATCTGTTTCATGACCAATGAGAATGTTCCATAACACAGTAAAGTACACTGTAAAAAATTGACACTTTTGCTGCATCGTCACTCCACCACTTTTATAGAAAACGATTATTTTACTGTGTTATGGAGCACTGTCATTGGTCACAAAAGAGATATTTTATAATAGCTGTGGAGTGACGCTGCAGCAAATGGGTCAGATTTTTAACAGTGTAGCACTATTGAAATAATCGCCACGGGTGATTTTCAGGAAACGCTATTTCTGCAAAAGACGGGGAATTTGACGTCAAAAATTCTGCCCAATCAGTTTCGATTAGGGAAAATCCCGTCGGAAAAGCCGAAATATGTATCGATTTAATATGCTGGAATACACCGTGATAAACGAGGATTTGAAATAAACATCAAATACAAAAGTTACGTATTTTTGTCCGTAATATCCGAATCTGCAATAAAAAATGGGGGTTATAATTTAAGATTTCAAAGTTGGACCCGCTCTGACCCCCAGGGGGTCGGTTGCGAAGGTCAAATTTGGTATCACTGAGTAGCTTATTTAAAAATATTTAACACGTATATTTAAGTTTTTCAATCTCATATGTATTTCTCGAATTATTCGGCCGTTTCCAGACTTTTCGGACACCCTGTATATATATATATATATATATAAATATATAAATATATTACAAATTTTAGATTTTTTTTCGCCAAAACTAACCTTTATACTATCTTAATTTTCTTATAATAATATTCCGCACTTACTTCAACTTATTAAATTAAAATCTTGTTTCTAGATCTAATCTATTAATCTTTATGGAAACGATATAAATTCTTAATTCGCCTTAAAAAACATTTATTCTAGTATGCGTAAATTTAAAAAGATGGCTCTAAATTAAAAGTATTCTTAATTAAACTTTATTTCTTAATATTCCAAATAAAACTCATTTTTCTGTGTTTTTATCAACCCTTTTTAAGAAAGTCTTATTAAATTTATTCCAAATCCATACCTTTCAAAAAATATCATTATTTTATTTTATCTATTTATTTATTTTCCCTCAGTCAACATTTGATATTGTACATATCAATAAATTCATTTCTTTTCTTTTTCTCCTAAAATTAATCGTCTATAAAAATCGTCTGCCTAAGATATTTACAATTCTGAGTCGATTATAAATTGGTTAATAATATTTTTTTTATAAATAAAATTGTTGTCTGTCAAATAGTAATCTCGACTCTGGGTATGAGTTATGTTTACATAAAAGAATGATGGATTGGGACTAAAGAATGTTCTAGAATTTTCTTTTTAAATTTAAAAAGGGAGGAAGCCTCGACAGGTGGTAAGAAGAAGGATTCTAAGGTTCTCTCTTCCATCAGTACGGCTGGATGTAGTAAATGATGGAATATTTTTTTGGATGTTTCGGTAAAAGATCGTCTGCAAAAGGAGCTTTTCTCTCTATTATAGCTACAGTTTAATAAAATGAACTTGCAGCAGCCAAGGAGTGACTTGTTGAATCTTCTATATTTATTTTTTTTTTCTCGCTGGCCATGACTTCTGTGCGGAGAAAAGGAAACCTGGCGATGATGTTTCTGTCCTCCTAACTTTAAAATATCACATATATATGTATATATATATATATATATATATATATATATATATATATGTGTGTGTGTGTGTGTGCGTGTGTGTGCAATGATGTTTTGTGAAAGTGGTGCCAGTTAGAATTTAAAGTATATAAATATTGAAAACTGCATATTTCGTCATATAAGCATATACACGAAGTTATTACATAGTTTTTATTTTATTTAAGAAAAGACAATGTTCCGAATTTGAAAACTGAATGATAATATTATAAATGCAGTTATTGAAATATTAAACAGAAATATTCGGTTCTTAGATAATGGCACCACATAGTTCAACAAGTGCATGCACCTGTATAATAGCATTTATTTACTGGGAATTATAGACTCGTATATATGGTGTAACAGAGACCACGATGAAAAATTCTGACACAGACACTTCAGTGAATATTTTTTTGCATGTAAGTCAATTTGTGAAAAAGAGACAGAAATACAAGCTTCCATGAGAAGCACGTTCATAATCCCTATGTCAAATAACTGCAGTACAATGGCATTTTAGCAGAATTTCAAAAATCGCCTTTCCTTTTAAATTACTATTAGTATAAATATGCTATTTATTTTCCATCTAAATATAATTTTTTTAATTAAATAAATGACTGTTCTAACAGTAATCATTTGCCAGAAGCAATACATGATATATATATATATATAGAGAGAGAGAGAGAGAGAGAGAGAAAAGCTGTTATTATTTTTTTAAGCTCAAAATGTGTCGTGCATTGTTTTTATTTTATGGTGATATTGAGAAAGTTCATTATTTAATTGCTGTTTAATTATTTATCGCTAGTTTTTTCGATGCTTTTACACTATATAGGTATATTAATATATAGAGAGAGAGACAGATATAGATATATACTTATATAATTACATTAATTAGCCCTACTCAATAATATTAATATAAACGCCTTATTCTTTCGAAATTTTTGCCATTAAACAAAACGAAGATCATTATTAATCTGGGAAAACGCGAGCATATCCAAGCTTTGAATGGTTTTTACTTTTGCACCATTAAATACAAATTATAATTGTCACTTTACTTGGCCGGAGACAACTGATCCAAACACTGCGGTAAAAAAAGTTGAAGATTACTTTTAAATAAATAGTGGTGGCAGTTGTAAAAACGATACGCACTCTGGGTCTATTAGGTCTGGCGCGCGTAATACCGGGTTAAAATTATCGGTGTACTACGTTCACAAAGCTTCAAAATTGTAGCTGTGAAAATACGTAATTGGGTGTGCATGTGTAACAGAAATACCTAACATGCGACACGCTTGTCACAGATATATCACTGTTTTTGTACAGAATTATTTACACTATTTAATGACATAAACAAATTTTGACTAGAAAATGAGAAAATCTTCATAACACTGAATGTACCACGAATTGCCGCATCTGATTGATTTTTCATTTAGGCATTCAGAATTCTCAACACAAATTTTAAATGATATTTTTGTTTTTAACATGATAGCCTTTACATAAAGTTTAAAAAAATTATTAAAAAATTTAAAAAAAAATTCTGGTATGGATTGAATATTTCTAAATAAAAATTCCGCCAGATGGAGCAACACTGACCAGGAATTTGTGTATTAGGTGGAATCAAATAAAAATATTTTCAATCAAATCATAAATATCATGAAAAGTATATAAAGTATAAATCATACGAAAATATAAATAGTATTAAATAAAAATTCTATTAATAAGAAGAACTTTTATAAAACTTTAGTAAAATGTTCGACATGCTTAGTGTACACAACGTATTTATATAATAATAAAATATAACATATACATAAACTACCAAATAATACTATATAGCATGATTTTCTCTTTATCAGTAAATCTTAATAAAAACTCCATTTCCTACATTATTATACTTAAGTGAGCTATTAATTATACCCAAATGCAATGATAAGAAGTTAAATGTCCTCTTGGGTAATTCGTACATTAGAAAATTGTGATGATATGCTATTTTGTGTTTATAGAAAGAAAGACTTTTCATCCAATCTAATGACCAAGACATGTAGGATTATTAGATAAAAAGATACAGATTATAGTTTTTCCCCTTTATCAGAATTTTACTCGTTTTTACATATCTTATATTATTTATGCGAAGATGGAATTTTGTAACAAATGATTTATCTATTTTTTGATACGGCAGTAATCTAAAGTTGTGTTGTGTCGGTCTGAAAAAAAAAAAAAAAAAAAAAACATAGAGTTGTCAACAGCGTTTCTGTATTGTGGTAACTTGTGTTCACACGTGTCGTGCGTAAATCAGGGCTCAAATTCTCTTAAATTTCTAATTTTTTACAATTTTGCCGTTTTTAAACCCCTTGAGTGGCAAGCAATAATGTCTCTGCAATATTGAATTCGCCCCGGAAAAGTCAAAAAATTTTATTTTAAAACAAGAAAAGGCAATTTTTCAAAACTTTGCTGCCAATGTTAAGAATGTAAAACCTCATTAATAGTTTCTGGTGAGAATATCCTTTAAATTAGGTGGGATAAAACATATTCCACAGCCCCTCACGGGGTTAATCGCTGATTAATCTAATAGATTTGATGAAGGAAATTACTTTAAATTACTGGTGTACAGGTCATTTCCAGGCCCAATTATTGCTTTTGACGCTGTATCACCTGAAAGCGCTACGATTGATACGCGGCTAATAAAAAAGTACCGCTTTGAATAAACGTCATAATTTTATTTCACTATAAATCTTATTTTTCATATGAAATGCTTTTTAGTGTTGCTTAAGGGAAATCTAAAAAAAAAAAAAAAAAGTAAAAATTATTCAATGTGTTCTGTGATATATTTTTTGGCTATTTTCTATCAGCCGGTGAGCCCCGATTAAATCTACTATATGAACATAATTATGTTACAAATTTATAAAACGAATTTACGAATCGATTTTCTAAAACAATTTTCGGCATTTTGTCGAAACGTATACATGCGGGGTTTATAGGACACTGACGGTAATTTGAGTTTAAAAGAATGTTACATTAATTTAAAATAAACTTTGCCTTGAAAAATATGCATATATTATTTATTGTGTCTTACAAAATAATACGGTTCCACAATTGCCTATGTCGGTGATTCTGAAAACTGCCGAAATTAACATAATGCTTTAGTAGTATTATTTTTTGCGAATTGCACATTAGTGCCATTATATTTAAGAGAATTAAGCTTTAGTGCCATTATGTTTTAGAGGATTATGCTTTAGCGCTATTATTATATTTGAAATGTCATAAAATATTGTATAGATTACTATGGCCGAATGCAGCAAGCTCGCTATTGAAAATACAGATAGTATAATTTCTTTATCTTGCAGTAGTTATACATTAAGCATTGTGAATATTTTTAATGGTACCCGAATATCCGGGAAACTTGAAAATCTGAAAAATAATTTGATTCCAAAACTTGTGTATATCTTTAACTGTGATGAAGAGTCACTAAAACATTTTAAAGTTCACATCCTAGTACCTTAGAATGATTTATATTCCGTTTATAATCACTTATACACTCACTAATTTATTAAACAAAGTTCCTCACAGATTCAAACATCTATCAAGTTCTAAGACGAGTACGAAAATGAATTGTAAAGTTAAACGCTTATCTTCCCACAGCAGTTTAGTAGGTAATAGAGATAAGAAAAATTGCAGTAGCAATGAAAAAATCTTTTATTTAGGAAATGTAAAAGCTTGATTTTATCCCTTCGTGAAATTTTCAGATTTGAAGAGGAAAAATAATCTTGATTACGTTTTTTAGTAGATTATTTATGAATAACTAAAATAGAAAATATTTTTATTTCAATAAACAGCGATGGAAATATAAAAGCAACATCTCGTGCTATTCTATTACCATATCATATCGAAGAGAGATGCGAGATATACCATTCGATTGTCAATTGCGTTTGTTTTCCGAATACAATAATGTAGTTTTTGAAATAGGGGTCATAAATTCTACTCATAAAATAATGTACGATGTTTTAATTATCACTTCCATGTTTAAAAGAAGAAAGTATTGGATTCGTGAAATTTTTCGGCGGATTTATAAGTTAATGACCCGAACATGATTAAATTATTTTAAGAAAATGTCAATCTCTGTGTCTGTGACTCTTTCTGTCTGTATGCATGTGACGCTAATTTTGTGGACTCTCTATCTAAAGAGGCCACTCGAGTCACTCAAAAATACCCGCATGATAATGTTCAGTCTATGGTGGCATTATTTTCAAATATCTCGCTCAAAGTTTATTCTTTTTTCATGAATTTTTGCATATGATATCTGAGAACTATCTACAACTCGGCTAGTTTTTACTTTTTCGTTTTTCGTTATATTTTTTTATTAGGATAGTTTCAATTTAATAACCGGCTCGAAAAGTTAAAGTACTTTTTGAAAAAAAAAATCTGAAACCAAAATCGATAAAGTAAAAACTTTTCCGGTTGAAGATCGTCCCATGCAAAACTATCATATGCAAAAATAAATAAATAAATAAATAAAAAATATGATAATTTCAGTGAGGTATTTGAAAGTAACTCCTCCATAAACATAACATTATCATCCAGGTCTTTTTGAGTGACTAGTGTAGACTCTTAAGAACTAGTGCTGGGAATTCAATTCTTTGAAGGACAAGTAATTATGTCATGTGTGTGTAATGGAAAAATCTTGCTTGAAAATAAGGAACAGATATTTTTCAGCCCTTTTAAACCAAAGTTTTAAAAGTAATGAATAATTAAAAGTTTCGGGTGTAAATCTTAGTTAAAAAATATATAATATATATCCCACTGTTCCTCAAGGGGTTAAAAACATTTTAGAATCCGTTATTCACAGATTATAATTTGATAAAAAGTAATTGCTGTTTGGTGCAAATCGCCCAATGGATTACGCTGCTATGCTGCATTATTCATGTATTCTGCACTAGCATTTCTGTATCTCAAGAACTAATGTACAGATTTTCATCAAACTTCTATCAAATGGTATAAAATATCCCACCATCCTTCAAGGGGTTAATAGCACTTTGGATTCACTTACTCATTAATTTTATTTGGTACTGATTAATGTTTGGGGCAAATTATTAATTAGGCAGCTATTTAATTTAGTGTGCACCAGTATTTATGAATTCTAATTTTCGCTTTATTTAAACTTTAAAATTTCAGATTCATTAACATAAGAACTTGGTGGCGGTTTATTTTGACACCTGATAAATTAAAAGACGTCGATTCAAACCAGAAAACACTTTATAAAATAAGCTAAATATATTCTGCACCGAGTCAATAAAAATAGACAACTTAATTATTTCTACATAAAAATTGTTATGTGAAATATTTTTGTAAAACTTGTGTAAAATTTCCCGGTATTCTGGTGTTGAGGGGAATATTATAATTAAAAAGTAATTTTTATTAGTTTTCCTGAAACTGTAACGACTCTGGTTGTTATAAATGTAGAAAACTTCGGAAAAACTTTGTATAAGTTTCTATACTTGTTTATTTTACGAAGACATGCTTTTATAAATATTTCATCACTTATTATGCTTATATTTTTCCATCAATATAGATTTAAAAAAATATATTAACAGGCTTATAATAAATAACATTAATTAAACTTTAAATGATTTAGTTAGGTTATGTCTCTAGGTAGCATATGCCCAAACAAAAAGTAATAAAACTCACTGCAAATAACTTTCTATGCTTATTAATTAAATTTCTAGCCGTTTTTCGATAATGTGATTAGGCCACGATGTGTATAATATTCTTAGATATAAACTGAGAATTTGTCTAAAATTAAAGCATATTAAGAAATTTGAATAAATATATATTCATGAATTTATTTTCCAGCATATTAATGTAAGAGTAAAATGAAAAAGCCATGAATATTTCATGTATCACTTCTTTTATAGCTTCTTAGGAAATTTTATTTGCATTCAAATTGTTGTGATCAAGCAGGTACGTTTTTCCATTTTACTTAGAATATCTGTTCAAATTAATGTCATCATTATCATTCAAAGGGATAAGCATTCCCTGATATACATGTCAAGTGAAATTACAGTTTTCGATATTGTTTTTAGTCCATTAAATATACAAGGTTCGCACACTCCTTGGAATTGCCAAGGACTCTGGCACCACTATTAAAAATAAGAAAATTTACATTTAACTTTTAAACCACAACATTTATAACCCCCACCTTCATTCACGGATTTTGGATATTTTTCTGCAGTGAAACACTTCGAAAATATTCTTAAAATTTAGTGGTAGAACTGTGCTAACACGGATACAGTATATAAGGTGTGATATGATATCGTGTTGGATATTTCTAATTTAAAGACAACTTATCTTCCAAGTTACAGTCTGATAAGCAAGTGCGAAATGTGTGTTGTCTAATTTTCTAGTCGCTGCTTTTTGTCAGATGTTTAAAATTTAAACAGCAGACATTTACTCCGTACATATGTCAAAAGAAATCCGAATTCAGCAGTCGCCATTTTTATGTTTACAATTTTTTGTCAACAATTTTTCTTATTAATAAATATCTACGTATAATTCACTATCAGGCAAACTGAGAAAAAAATACTTTTTTTATTTTGTAATAATTTCATGATTTCACAATTTTAGAGAAACGTTTCTGTCTTATCAACCTTTCAGGTGATTATATTTTTTACTTTTTTGAAAATAAGCAAGTTCGTATGTTCCAATAAATTCGTTTATAAATTCTTGAGGAAATTATTTCTAAAAGGCTTTTCATCGCAAGAAAGTGTTAATGACAAGAGTTCTCAATTTAAAAAGGACAAAATTATACCGTAATTTCGGGTGTATAAGCCGCGGGTCAAACAATTCTTTTTGGACCCAGAAATCTTATTTAGTGATTGAAGACAAATATTTACGGCGATCTAACTAGTTATATTTGTTTCTTAAAAAATTCTGGGTCGAAAAAGAATTGTTTGATTTGCGGCTTATACACCCGAAATTACGGTAATTCCTTAGAAACGGTGGCAAGGGAAATTTAGAATGAAAGTTTGCCATCCCTGATCTACAGATAGACTAGTTACTTGCGATTTTAGACGTTTTGTTAAATAGCTAGAAAAATACATCAGGAATTATCTGAAACATCAGATATGTAAACAGAAAACAATAGGTCATGTATTTCCGTGAAGATTTATTATTCCGAAACCCTATAGGAGACCGCTAACAAGTTGAAAAATAACGAATATCTTTTGGAAAACCGTTAAAAAGTAATGTAGCAAAAGCATTCAAACAGTAAATTCTGACTATGAGGCTTATTGTAATAATTTGCGCTCATTTTTATATGGATAGCATGTATGCTCATAGGGAGATTAATGTTTTCATTAAATCAGTTCCAAATTTGGCCAAGTTGCATTAAAATACGATTTTCTGCTTGTAATAATCCACAATTATCCTAAAATATTTAATTATTAAAATAAATTAGTATATGTGACTTTTGGTCAGAACCTGATTACAAAAGGGGCTAACTTCGACCATAAACTTTAACAGAAATTTTCTTCACAAGCAAACTACGTATTTAAAAAAATTCTATGTTATGATTAAGATGAAAATATCTATTCCTTTTACTGATGGAGGTTTTCCCATTTGGTAATAAAACCCCTCTAATGGTAATGGAAACAACACCAGTAATGCATAGATCCGATAATTTAAAATATAATTCTCTTGCTAATAAATTTTTTACTTTCTGGAATACTATTTTGGTATTGCTTGAGACATTTTTGGAAACATTTTAGTTATATTACTCAGTCATCATTGTAGCTAAAGTTGAGAAAATAAAAATTTTAAGCGAATTTTTTTCCTTTTTATTAATCACATTTTTTCTTTCATATGTAAAAGAAAAATATTTTCAATAAACATAATTCGTAAAAGAAAATCAACATTTAACTACCATTTGAAACAAATCTCAAAAATGCAAAAACATACTTTTACGTGAGGTTTTCCAGTTTGGGCTTTATTAGAATAGACCGATTGTAAGACGCCATGGCTAGTGGATTGGGACCCCTCCAGACATGGTGTTTTATAATCAATCGGTTCAACATTAGATTACTTCTTTTTTCAAGATCTTCGCTCATTTTGCAATTGGTTTTAGTGGGCTCAATAATCGTTTGAAGATCGGAATTTTGACTTTATTTTTTTATACGACGTCTTTCTTTGGATTCTTTCTTTACACATCAAATAATTTGCGTGTACCCATATTAAATCTTTCCAAGGTTCGTAAGGCTCCTGTAATTTCATGATCGGAGAATTCTTCAATACGAGTATTCTTTTTACAGAAGATCTCTCACTAAATAAGATGGAATTTCGTGCTTTTGAATTATATTTATTTTTCGATAAAAAAATAGTGGTATTTCACATGGAAAATAACGGTACTCGTACGAACCTTGCTTTCTCTATTAACGATCATTTTAATGCGAATTTAACGAAATGTTTTGCTTATTCAATTAAAATTTTTTCTAAAAGTAAAGAATTTTGAAAAAAAAAAATAAAGTGATGACATCACGAGGTCTATTCTCGACCGAAAACATCAACCATTTTCCAAATGTTTAATAAAACGAAAATTATTAAGTTTAAACATGTTCACTAATTTGACATGAGTTGATAACAGGGTGCGTAGCCTGAAAGCACCTTGAAAGGACCTTTTACCAGAATTTTTATAATGTAATATTTGTTTTATTTAACGAAAAAGAAATCCTTTTTAAAATCTAACAACCAGTACTTTAAAGAATTTCTGATACTAAAAGAATTAAAATCCTCTGAGTTTCTTGATGACTACGCACCCTGGATAATTATTAATAAATGGAAAAATTAAAACAAAAATTAAAAAGTTTCTATGGTTCTTATGTCAGTAGATCCGGATTCGTACGGCTCCGGCATTTTTTCAGTACAGTTATCAGTATTTTTTATAGAGCATGAAGTCAAAGTTAAAAGGGCAAATTATTGTCTTCTTTCAAGCCAAAACTGGTTTTACAAGAAAATCATTGTTAGGTATTGCGGCGGATTAGGAGTGTTCCAGTGTTCTCCACTTGCATAGCTGCCAAGTTTTAAGCTCTTCTCATACCACTATATTTTACCGCAGAAATTTGTCTAATTTAATCATTGAAACTGAGGATATAATAAGGAAAAATTTTGCAATCAAAAATAGTGATAGGAAAAAAAGGTATAATTTGTCAGGTAATAATTTATATCTAAATCTGCCGCTACGTTGGAATTTTTGAAAAAGAAATCTTAGACCAATTTACTGGAATTTTGTAGGATACATTTCGGAATTGTAAGAAACAGCCTTAATATATGTATATCATATTTTTGAAAATTCATGACAGTAACTTTCAATAATTTTCAAATAATTTCGTCACTAAATGACTTTAAAAAATTACTTCTGTCTTTGAAAAAATGAGTTGCTTACCTGGGATGATACTAGATATTCTTGCGAGTCTTGCAAACAATAATAAGCAATGTTGGGATCATCTTGTGAAAAGTTTTAAAGTATATTTCACCCCATGGCTATTAAGAGATAATGGCTGTGTTTCAGTGTGCCCTCTTGTCCCGAACGAACTTTAGGATAATACTGTAGAATATGGCAATGCTGCCCAAACTGGCGCCCGCAGGATTCCAGAATATTCTTATAGACGTCAACATCGTATTCTTTCGGAGATCGGAGATTAAATGACTTAAAAATTTCTGTAAGAATATTTTGTAGTTTTGTGGGTGCCAGGTTGGACCGCTGTGGAATACGGTATGAAAAATTACTTTAATACTGTGGCCCGCATAACATCCTTACTTTCGACAAATTTAATAGCCTAATTTCTGACATTAAATAAAGTGGAATTGACTGAAAAAAATCTTCAGGTGTAAGTTGGTCCACGCAACACTATTTAGCCCTTATTATTATTAGGTTGTCCCAAAAGTTTCTTCCGTTTTTTGACCCCAAAAAAACCCCAAGAAAACTTAAAAACGGCAAAATTTTATTGAAGAATATCGGTGCTATTCTGTTCTTCGGACCTTCTACGGCATTTCCAGATGTCTTATAATGCCTTCTTTCCAATTTTTTTTATTTGGATCCAAAATATTTATTAAGTTGATGATTTATGCCATTCAAACAGTTATTTTATTTATTTATTTTTGCGAAAAGAATGCCCAGTGAAAAAAGCAAATATTAATCGGATAAAGCAATGGCCGAAGAGTAGGGAGGGTGATTATCTCAATCGAAAGCAAAATATTTTTTTCCAATGAAAGATTGTTCCAAAAGCTTCTTTTGCAATTCGTACGCTATTTTTTTATTTAACTCGCACCACTTTGTGAAAATAAAAATTGTTTACTAACACTTTGACAACATATGCTAAAGAAAAATAGTATAAAACACGCTTTGAAAGATGTTGGTGCAAATAGAATATAAAATAAGTTGGAAATTGCACGTGAAGAGTTTCAAATGAGGTGCGTGTGTACGATAATGAAGTTCCAAACCCATCAATATCATAAAATAGTAAATAGTTAATTACAATTAAAATGCGCCCCAAACAATGTTCTGCCTATACCATTATGTAATGGAATACTTTTGTGTGGCCTTGTAAATCAATAAAAAATGTTCCTTGCACCACACATTATGCAAAATGTGTATTATAATAAGTATTTTATATTTGCATATCAATTTTCTTATGTTCGAATGAGTGTAACACCATTAAAATGCATTTCAAACATTTTTCCCCATTGACCTTAATGTAACGTAATACTTTTTAGCTCACAGGCTATCATAGCCTGAGAGCTTATGTGCCCGTCCGTTCTGTATGTTTGTGCGTAACGCGATAACTCATGATAAAAATATCCGATCCACTTGAAATTTTGTATATAGGTATATCCTGACAAGGCGCTTCCCTGATTAGTTTTTGGAGTTCATTCGATATGTATAAGAGGGGGAACGGGGGGCTCATGACCCCCGTTAGTTGATATAAATGGGATTTTCATGCAGAATTAAGTTTTTGTTCAAAATTTAGATTAGGATCATTCTGATGAGGCAATTCCGTGACTTATTAGGTGTTCATTGAATAAGTATAAATAGGGGGAACAGGGGCTCTAATGCATCCCCCCCGTTAGTTGATATAAATGGGATTTTCATGCAGAATTAAGTTTTCGTTCAAAATTTAGATTAGGATCATTCTGATGAGGCGATTCCGTGACTGTTATTAGGTGTTCATTGAATAAGTATAAATAGGGGGAACAGAGGTTCTAATGCCTCCCCCCCGTTAGTTGATATAAATGGGATTTTCATGCAGAATTAAGTTTTCGTTCAAAATTTAGATTAGGATCATTCTGATGAGGCGATTCCGTGACTGTTATTAGGTGTTCATTGGATAAGTATAAATAGGGGGAACAGGGGTTCTAATGCCCCTCCCCGTTAGTTGATATAAATGGGATTTTCATGCAGAATTAATTTTTCGTTCAAAATTTAGATTAGGATCATTCTGATGAGGCGACTCCGTGACTGTTATTAGGTGTTCATTGAATAAGTATAAATCGGGGGAACAAGGGTTCTAACCCCCCCCCCCCCCGTTAGTTGATATAAATGGGATTTTCATGCAGAATTATGTTTTCGTTCAAAATTTAGATTAGGATCATTCTGATGAGGCGATTCCGTGACTGTTATTAGGTGTTCATTGAATAAGTATAAATAGGGGGAACAGGGGTTCTAATGCCCCCCCCCTTAATTTATATAAATGGGTTTTTCAAGCAGAATTTTCAGATTTCGTTCAAATCTCTGAATAGTTTTGGAAGTTTAATGGTTAAGTATAAAAGAGGGGGATAACTCCTTTTAAATTATATAAATGCTAAATGGGTTTTTATTAAGAATTATCTAACTTGCTCTGAATTTTGGATATAGATTTTTTATATGATAAAGCATGTCTTTGATAGTATAGGAGGTTCAATGATTAAGTATAAAAAAAGAGGAAAAGGGAGAGCTGTTTCCCCTTCATAATTTTTTTTTCGAACGGAATTAACCCTTGAAAATATAAGGCTTTAATGTACAATTAGTATTTGTAGCCTGTGAGCTCAATGCCATCAGTTTAGCTGGGCAGTATTCTTTATTTTATTGATAGTCTCTGTTAGAGGTCTGCACGGGCCCGGGCTTGGCCCGTGGCCCGTACCCGGCCCGGCGGAATCGTTTCGAATTTGCTAACGGGCCGGGCCGACAAACAAAATAAACGGGACGGGCCGGGCCGGCAAAAAAATTGAACGGGCCATACGGGCCGGGCCGGGCCGATATAAAAATTTTCCGGCCTACCGGCCCGTTTTGAAGATTTAAACATAAACGATAAAATATAAACCTATTTTCAACGAAAATGGTTTTAACGAGAATAAATATAAATGTGCGTCACGAGCCATACTAGTTTGAAAGCATCAATATAAAATATAACTTGTGCAGTGTAGAGATCGGCATCGGACAGTTACATTGTGTGTAACCCGTTTTAATATTTTTTAAACTGACTCGTGCAGGGCGAAGATCAAAATTGGAGATCAAGGCATTATTTTTCTACATATAGACTTGCCGGATCGAAAGAAGACTTAATTGTTCTCAAGATCGGTAGGGCAGACAACATAATTTGTAAAATTATGAATAGCGATAAAGAACTTATGTTAGCTTAATCTTTGGATATATACTTCTTGATAGTTTTTAAATTAATTTTTCAATAACGCGAAAGTTTGACACATTTTTACATTAATTTTTAATTGTAAAAATATAAAAGTGATAAGCTTGACTATTGAAGAGATTTGGAATCGAACAGAGTTTTTCATTTTTGGTAAATAAAATACTTGTATTACCTTGTTGAGAACCTAAGTGATGGAAATTTTTGCTATTATTCTTACTGACTAAGACAATTGCCCGGAGTGTATCTTAGTTAACGTTGGATTGTCTAACAGTGCCCCAGTAAGAACGTGAATAGTGTGCTATAGACTGTGTGTCTGTGTTGTATTTCCATTGCGTCTTTTATTACGGCAACGAGTGTTACCGTTTTTCTGCTCTTACCTGTGTATTCTCGTAGTTCACGATGTCTCTGACTAGTGAAGTGGAGGATGAGGTACCGTCGCGGAGTGGTGGGATTCCCGCTAACTCCTCCACGACGAGTAGCCCAGGTTTCGCCCAAGGCTCGGATTTATCCGAGCGGGCAACCGTCGGCCCTCAGCTGACGGATATAGGTTGTCAAACAGGAAGTCGGCTGGGAAGTGTTGACCTGTCCTTACCGGATATGGTTGACCTCTCGGCCTTCTTCACCGAGGAAGCGCACTCTTTAGGTGTGAGAATCCTCGAGGAGCTGAACAAGGTCAGGGGTCTGTCGGCCCCCAAGAAATCTTTCTTTGGGGAATCTATATCTCGGATAGAAGATTTCATAGTCCGACAGCACGCTTGGTTTGTTCTGCTCTATGGGAAAGCCTCACAGAGGGGAAGCTCTACCACTGGCAAGAAGGCGTCCAAGGCTGAAAAGCGGAAGGACGCCTCGAGGCCGGATGACACCCCGAAGGAGGTGGTACCACCTGACAGGTCCTATTCCAACGTTGCCGGTGGTGCGACAGAGGAATGGCAGACTGTCACCAGTAAGAGTACAAGGAGGAGACGGTTGAGGAAGGGACGTGTGGCAGCGGCAGGAACTCAGCCTGCGGCCCGAAGCGGGCCTGGAAGCGGTGGTGCCGTTGGCGCTAAGGGGGCCGGCTCAGCTGCGCCTCTACGCTACCAGGAACGACATGTTCTTCAAATCCTTCCAAAAGACGATACTGTCTCCTCCGATGACACTCGTAAGTTAGTAGCCAGCACGATAGATCCAATGAAAGCAGGGCTGGCTTTGAGAGGAATGCGGAACACCTCCAAGGGAGGGGTGCTGGTCTTCGCGGACAGCGCTGCGGACCTCGAGAAACTGGTGGCGGAAGTGGAGAAATCGGACCTGGTGAATAGTCACTCGGCTTCCAAACCGACCAGGCGCAATCCGGAGATTGTAATCTTCGGCGTCGGTGAGGATTCGACGGGAGATGGGATCGTTGCAGCCCTGAAAAATCAGAATACAGCGTTGCGTGACGCTGACATTTCCTTCAAAAAATTTTTTGAGGGGAAGAAGGGACGCAATGGCGTGGTCTCCCTGGATCCAGAGTCGTACAGGCGACTTGGTCGAGTGAGGAAGCTGAACGTTGGTTGGGACACTCTGTTCTTCTCGCGAAGACGGCGTCCTCTCCAATGTTATAAGTGCTGGAAATTCGGCCACATGGCAAGAGATTGCCACGGCAAGAGTTGTTGAGGAAAGTGTGGTAGTCAGGACCACATACTCAGCGATTGCACCAGTGAACCTGCGTGCATTAATTGTATGAAGGTCAACTCATTGAACTTGGCGGGTGAGGCTCTCCCTACCAATCACGCGGCAAATTCGCAGGAGTGTAGCATCTTCCGCAAAGAACTGGCTTTGACTGAGAAACGAAACAATGGCCGATAGTCCAAAGTTTCTTCACCTAAATGTCAACCGCAGTACGGCGGCTTTGTACCAGTTGCAGAAGACGGTGCTCTCGCAGAGCATCGACGTGATCTCCTTGAATGAGCAGCGTGTGAAGGAGGGAAAGACCGTCGGATTACCCGAGGGTTTTTCCGAAGTCATTTCTTCGGAGCGTAGCCGAGCAGCCTTTTGGATAAGTTCGCGACTGAAATACTGCGTGGTCCTGAATACTGACGACATAGTGGCGATTCGATGCACTATCTCGGGAGAGAATGTGTTGATAGTGTCATGCTATTGCTCTCCGTCTGAGGACATTGTCCCGATCCTTACTCGGATGGGCGACTTGCTACTGGAGTTCCCTCAGGACAACGTTCAGATTGTCGGGGACTTCAACGCAAAGTCGTACATTTGGGGGGATAGGCCAACGGACGACAGGGGCGAGGAAGTTATCTCCTTCACCCTTGGTTACGATCTGGAAATCGTCAACAGTCCAGACAGTGCGGCGACCTTTGATAGCCATCAAGGTCAAAGCTGGATTGATTTACTTCTGGTCAGGAAGTGCGCAGATCGCATAACTGACTGGACTGTTCTGGACGGGGTGACAACCAGCGATCACAACGCCATGACCTGGACCTACCAAGGCAGGCTAAGGGCTCGAAATCCTGAGGGAGTCCGCCGTCGGTGGAAACCCAAGGACCTTGCCTGGGACGATTTCCTCCAGGATCTGCAGAATGCAGATTTGGACGTTTATGATTCGAACGCACCAGACTCGGGAGTTGAACATCTTGATTCAGTCCTGGTTGATCTGTGCTTGAAACACCGAAAGCGTCGTCCTGCCGCAGGCAAGGAGACGTGTTGGTGGACTCCACAGTTGGAGGCTCAGAGGTCTAGAGTGCGTGCACTGAGGAGGTTGTACAAGCGGACGCTTGACCCGACTCAGAGAGAAAGACGTGAGGCTCTCTTTAAGCGTTCGCGGGCGGAGTACAAGCGAGCGATTCTGCAAGCTAAGCGTCGTTCGTTCCGAAAGTTCCTTTCGGACAAGCTTTCTACCGACAAAATCGGTCAGGTCTGTGCAGTGGTGCGAGGCAGGTGGCGTCCTGAAGCTCCAGCTATTCTGGAGCTTCCCGACGAGGTGGTGGCATCCACATGGGATGACATCCAGGCAGCCCTTGCGAGACACCACTTCAGGCAGGTCGATGAGGTAGTGCAGACAGCGATCGAGAGGCCTGATGACCCGGACTTGTTTGACATCGGGGAGCTAGAGTTGGCTATCGACTCGATGGCGCTCGATAAGGCGCCAGGCCACGATGGATTCAGTCTGGGAATCGTCCGTGAGGTCTTTCGCTGGCACCCTCAGTGGTTGCTCGGCTTGTTTAATCACTGCCTTAGAGAGTCCGTGTTTCCGAGAAGTTGGAAGCGGGCGGTCGCCATCTACTTTCCCAAGGAAGGTAGAAGTAAGAGCGATCCGGCTTCCTACCGTCCTATCTGTTTACTTCCCTTCGTCGGGAAGATATTGGACAAGCTGTGCGCTACTCGACTGATGGCCTTCCTCGAGTCTAACGGCGTACTTGATGGTCGACAATATGGTTTCAGACGAAATCGGTCGACCGTTGATGCGCTCCATGAGGTGGTCAAGTACATCTCGCAGAGTAAGAGGACGGGTCACTACACCTGTCTCGTCAGCCTCGACATCAAGAATGCCTTCAACAGCGCTCGGCGGGATGACTTGCTTCGCCTTCTGGTGGAGTACGGAGTCCCTCCGGAGCTCCTGGGCTTGATCGATTCTTTTCTTTGGAATAGATCGGTCATTTCGAACGCAGAAGAGCATTACTTCAATGTTGGGGTCCCGCAGGGCTCGTGTCTCGGGCCGGTCCTGTGGCTGGTGTTAATCAATAGCTTGTTGAAGCGGCTTGGGATTGAGGAGGCTTGGACCGTACTTGTCTTCGCCGACGACATACTCATCCTTGCACGCTCCGTGGCTGTCTACAGGTTCGCTGACATAGTCCGGCGAGTTCTCGCTGAGATTCTCGCATGGGCTGTAGGATGCAGCCTGGAGTTCAGCTACGACAAGTGTTTGTACACTATCATACCACCTAAGGGAGAGATGGATTACGAACCCTCATTGCGCATCCGGATGGGTGAGCATCGGGTGAAGTTCTCTAACCAAATCAAGTACCTAGGCGTGGTCATAGATAGGGACTACAGCTGGATGCCTCACTTGGACCTCGTCCGAGAGAAGGCGACCAGAGTCCAGTACAAGCTTACAAGATTGGCGACAGCCACGTGGGGGCTCAAGCCCGATGTTCGAAAGGCAGTGTACTCGGTGGTAGCCGAGCGCATAGTCTTGTATGCGGCCCCTATCTGGTACTCCGGCAAAGTGGCTCTTCGTCAGAGACTGCTGAGTATTCAGCGTGGTCTCTTGCTGTGCGTCACCAAGTGTTACAGTACGGTGTCAACCGCTGCGTTGAATGTCTTGTCTGGGGTGATTCCCCTGGACCTCCGTGCTCGTATTGAACGCGACTTCGAGGCCCTCACCAGATGGGGCGAAAGCGTTGATAGACCAAACCTCTCACCAGAAATGGTAGAGGTCTGGAAGTACCGACCCCAACGGCGCTATCCGGCACGAATACCTTGGACGCCGGATCTCAGCCGGAAGTCTCCGTATACTTACTATACGGACGGTTCCAAGCTGGTGGGTGAGAGGGTGGGTTGTGCCTACCACCTCGCCACTAGGGATGGCGTTGTTGCGGAGGGAAAGTTCCGTCTCTCTGATGGGTCGACTGTTTTCGCGGCCGAGGTCCATGCGATCAAGGAAGCGATTGCGGACGCCCTTCGGAGGGGTCTCAGTGAACTCGATATCTTCTCTGATTCGAGATCGGCGCTTCAGGCTCTTTACGCTTTGGTGCCTCGGCACAAAGCTGTAGCTGAGATCAGGAACTTGGTTGAGAATACAGGAGTCAGGGTCCATATGCACTGGATTAAGGCTCATGTCGGGTACGCCTTTAACGAGCTGGCCGATTCCCTTGCGAAGGAAGCTGCGTGTCGACCGTCGGTCGACATACTTGTTCCTCTTTCAGGACGTCAAGTCAAGAGGAAGCTCCTTGGTGAGGTTCTTTTGGATTGGCAGCAATGGTGGGACCGATCTGAGGACGGCCGGTTGACGTATGCGATCTTCCCGAAGGTCTCCACTCGGAGAATACAGGGTGATTTCTTTCTCAACCAGGTCCTAACGGGACATGGTGCCTTTGGCGACCATCAAGCCCGCTTCTTTAAAGGCAACCCTGCGTGCTTTTGCGGGACCGGGGAGAGTACGATTAGACACTGCGTCTATGAGTGCCCCCTGTGGAGGTCCATCAGGGAAAAGTGTTTCCCGCCTGACTTCCACACTCGAACGCTGACCGATCTCGTCCTTGACAATTACAGCAGGAAAGGTATTGTCGACATGGTTGGCGACCTCTTGACAAGGACATTGGATCGGGTTGGTCGTCGGGCCAATTGAGCTTTCGACCGTCTCGACCGAAGTCTTTGAACGCTCGACGATTTTCCAGTTCATTCGAACGCAACACTCGATTTAGAGGAGTCCGAGGCCTCTAGCAGGCGCGATTCGGACGAAGCGACTATACAAGGTTTTCCGGGTTTCCCTTGTACGTAACGAGAATTCGAGTCGCTTTCCTATAAGTCCTCCCGGAAGGCTGGGTCTCTGGATCAGTGGTTGTTCAGGCGGCTTGTGCTACGATGCCTGCTTGGCTGCTCCAATCGGCGTGTTGGGCGCGGGCGGCGTCGAGTGGTGGCTGCGGATGGTGAGCGGCCGAGGCCGCGACGCTAAGTCCATGTCCGTGGGCTGGGTGTCCTCGCTTGTCTTCCTGGCCGGCAGCGGGCGCTGTCGTGAGGCCGGACGTCACTTGGTTCCTCCTCTTTCGGGGGTCTCGTGACCTCCCTGTGTGGACCGCATGGAGCCACTTGGCTCTGGATCGGGAAACTCACTGTTTTACCTTGTTGAGATACAATAGTTTCTCAAATGGTTGCAGGTTTTTCTCCCTTCCCATGCTATCGCTTCCGGAAATTCTATTCAAAACGCTAACTATGACAATATTTTATTTGCTTTCAGTGTTCTTAAATTGCTTGTATCAAAAAAAGGATAACGCCATTCGATTATATAGTTTCTGAATAAAGACACCTGCTAATCTTATGCATTTCTGAGAAAAAAAAATGAATTTAGAAATGTATCAGAAAGGAGCTTCTTTGAATTAATGTATGAATTTGGATTTAAAATCTTTAATAAAATGATATAGAAATATTTTTATAAATCTTCCTTTATTAAACAGCTTCAAAAGTTACGATGTTTTTAAATTTCTTTTTTTTTCTTTTATTCTAAGCCATATTAGTTTTTTAATGAATCTTTGTTTGAATGTTGAAAGCCTAAGAATCTTAGTAATCATTAATGTTACTAATGTGTATTTCCTGTAAAATATACTGTAAAATCATTCCATAGATATGATTGCAGCACCCTTTAAAAAAATCTTAATTATATGTTAATAAAATCTGAATTTTCTAGAAATCGTAGAAATTGTAACGGGCCAAAACGGGCCGGGCCCGGGCCTGGAAATTCCGGCCCGTGCAGACCTCTAGTCTCTGTAATTGAACTAAGCATCCGATGTTGATAAAATTTGAAATAACTCGACAAAATTATGTAAGAATCATGTATTTTAAATTTCAAACGATTATAATGCATTTGAAACTTTTCCTCATTGACAGTAATGTAATATAATAATTTTGATTGTCCCTGTAGTTGATCTATGCATCGATTTTCATAAAATTTGAAATGACTTGACAAAATTGTGTAATAATTATGTATTTTAAATTTCAAACGATTCGGTTGGGAAGTTTTATCGTTGGTATATGCGGACGGACGAACGGACAGACGGACGGACGAACTGAACAACAACTATAAGTGCTACGTATTTACATAATTACGAACGCACATAAGAAGTTGCTAGTGTCCGACCTTCCCTCTGACTTGCTGGTGAGCAACACTATAGATGGCCTTTTCAACATCAAAAAAGATCCTTTTTTGAAAAGATTGGTCCCGTGGAAGAAATTTGGATACTTTATAAGAACCAGGAATGTAAACGATCCTTATTCAGTCGAGATAAAGGTCCTATTCCTGTCACTAAAGCTAGACTCTTACAGAAGACTGTTTTGGTCTCTATTTGATGAAATTGGACCAACTACGAATTATTTTCACCACGCAGACCATCAATTCTGAAAAATACTACTTGCAACTAGACGAATTGAAGATAGCAATAGTCATGAAAAACCCAGAAATCGCAAACAAATGAGGTATTATCCTCCATTATGATGACTCTAAGCCACAAGTAGCTTTGACTGTCAGAAACAAACTCTTTGTATTCGATTAAAAGACATTCTGACTCATCCTCCTTACTGGCCGGACATTGTTCCGTCCGTCTGTTATTTATTTATTTCTCTCAAAAATTCCTTTCACCAAAAAATGAACTCTTTGAATGACATAAAAAAATCAACTCCGTAAGTATTTTGCCACCAAATCAAAATAGTTTCTTAAAGAATGCGTTATTAAACTACCGGAAAGATAGAAAATTTGCTCCTAAAACTTACAACTTAATAAAGAAATTCTTCTGATATGTAACAGTTTTTTAATCTTTTGGATTTGAATGAAATCATTAACCACAAAAACATGAGATTAAAAATTTTCAACTTTTTATTTGTTCAACCACAAACTCTGAAAGATAATTTTTTCTTTATGTTTTCTTAAAGTTTTTTGTCTTTAAATAAAACTAATTTTTTAATCGACAAATAGTGGTGGGTATGTAAATAACATAATTATGCTCATTTATTTTGATCATTTCGTGAAGATAACACCAGCGTTCAAGGGTTAATTAAAAGTGTACTTCTTCCCATCGTCCATAAATTATCCCTCTATTGCTCATAGAAGTATTTATGCTACCGGAAGTGGTTTGAATTTAATGGATGTGTTAATTCGGAAAATAAAATGCACACTAGAAATTTAAAATAGAAATATTTGCTTTTTCAATAGTGAACATTCCGTATTTAGATAAAGCTAAATTTACTACTGAAAATTTTTGGTGTGAATTCAGATTCTCTGAACTAAGGAATTTTAAAACGTAGTGCACCATAGGAAACATAGAGTTAAATGTAAAATACTGCACTTAAATGTTATGAGCAAGACCGTATTCGGAATATGTGCAAACTTTCGCCTGCAAAAATGTTACAAATTTCTGCTTTGTTTAACCCTTTCCGGCGCGGGCAAATTCTCTTAGTAAAATGAGAAATTATCGAACAACACCGGAATTTATAGATTTTTTTTTTTTTTTTGAGAAATTAAGAATCCCCCCCCCCCCTTAATTTGAGCTTTCACTGTAAAATCAAAATTTTACTAAAATATTACTGGTGTCGTTTGCAAGTTTTGAATTAAAATAAGGTATACCGGACTGAGTACAGTGTGCCGGAAAGGGTTAATCGCAATTAAAGTTATTTATTTATTTAATGGCGGAAGTTTTCAAATGCTGCACATGTTTAAAATACGACCCTCGTTGTAAGAATAAATTGTTTTATCCCAAAAAAGAGACACAAAGAGAGACCACACAAATAGTATTCCATTTAATAAGTATTTATTGTGTAGAAATTACTTATCAGCATAAAGTTTCATTTCTTTATATAATTTGTTTAGATTATTTTTTAAACATGCAAATTCTCAAAGACAGTGAAAATTCATTTAACACATTATTCAGATAATTTTAAGCTGTTCAGAAGTTTCTGGCATAGTACCATCCACTTACTGGTGTGTTGACCGATATCAAGCCAGATTAATTTTATAATAAAATAAAACATTCATTTTCTTCTTAAATCTTTGATTACTGGCCAAGACTGGCGACTAATTTTATTTCCACTCGTGTTAAGATTTGGTTGATTTTTTGGCGTACTGCTGAGATTATTTTTAAAAAATAAGAATAATATAAAAAATAGTTTACTGCAACAATATGCCCCAAGCCGTAATCAAAGGGTGTATGCAGAAAATATTTTATAGTCTTTTCTACTTAACCTTCCGTCTACCAGACGGGTCCATTGGACCCGACAGCAATATTTCTGGTGTCGATGGTAATATGAGAAATTGTCGATTGACACCGGAATTTATAAAGGACTTGTCTAGATATTACGAATTCCTTAATTTAAGCTTTCATTGTAAAAGCAAAATTATATTAAAATATTACTGGTGCCGTTTGCAAGTTTGGAATTAAAATTAGGTGTTGCCGTAGATAAATGGGTGTTTTGTCTGGTAGACGGAAGGTTAAAGCGCGCTAATCATATTATTATTAATATTGTATTGTACTTTCGGAAAGAGTTATATCTGACACAGATTTTTTTGTTAAAATAATTTTACTCAACTCTATAATAATTTATTTGAAAACATCCTGTTTAAACATCCAATACAGTGGCGTAACTCGGGTGGTTGGCCACGTTCACTGAATACTGGTTTATTTTGATAGTACCGTTCGCCTTATTTAACTAGAAAATTTTCTAGTATGAATCAAAGAGAATGAAAACCTTAAAATATTAGTGTTTTTGGGCATCCACCGTAGTTACGCCACTGAAATATAACATGTTCCTTGATTTATACCTATTAACAAATAACCAGCTCCCCTTATGTTATATCAAGTTTACATATGAGGACCCCAGAAGCCAAGGGGTATAAGTGACAAAATCGAAAAAATTGAACTTGGTGCACAGAAGACCTGAAAATATGCTTTTTTATTATCAGGTAAAGAAATATAAGTGATTTTTTAATTATGGGCTTCGTTTTCGGGATAGACCACTTTTGCCGAATAATAATCAATATTGATTAATTATAAATTTCACTGAAATTGTACTCTACATTTTATATAGTTACTAAAATGAGATTTCAAGGACCACAATAAAACAAATGGCAGTTTTCTTTTCCAATTCAATCAAATATTATTGATATTCAAATTTAACGTTAATTATCTTTAAACTCAATTTTCTCCAAATCGAATTTTTGTCACTTGTACCACTTGGCTTCTGAGGTCGTCATATAATATTTGTCGTGCTGTTTAGATTTTTGAATTAATTCAAGCAGGGAAATGGTTGTGTAACAAAATAGGGATTATATCTATATATAAATATATTTGATCATAAAATTTGCGAATATATCGGTAATTGTGTTTATGAGGGATTTAATTTGAAACTTTTGTTTAAGAGATCATTCATTTACTAAAGAGTTAATAGTATCATAAATATTATAAGTATATATCATTTTCTATTGCTACAATCTTATTACTAGTTTGTGTTTTAACATACTCATGGATGCAGTTTTCCAAACAGGGTGAAGTATTGAAAGAATTTGTTTCTACTTTTGAAAGTGCTTTTTTCACTTTATTTAATCAAAATTTTTCTACAGTTAAATTATTTGAAGTTAGCAGTATAAACTATCGGATTGTCGCGCTTTAGAATTCCCACTCTGTCTTCGTCGCTGGATGAGGTCACAAACTTACATCTTTTTGATAGCTGTAACTGTAATTTCATAGTAAATGCCCATGAGTCTTACTGTGCATTTTGTTAAGTTACAACATATAACTCTCACAATAATAAACACTATTCCTATTTATACAATCAGTATACAGAGCAAATAAGTAATTTGAACAGAAACAGAACGATTATTATACGGGGTGTTTCTAAATGAATATCAGAGTATTAACTCTTTAATCGTGATTTTAGCGGTATTTTTTATTACAGAAAAATAAAAATTATAATTAGTACAGAAAATGAAAGAGCAACTCAAAATTTATTTGTCTACAAGCTTAAAAGTGTTCAGTGTGCGCAACTTTCGTCACAAGGCACACATCAAATCGATAGCCCATTCTTCCCAAACGCTGATTAGCATAGAAGTTCTGTTCAGACACTCACCCGACGTAATGCCATCTGATTTTTACGTGTGGGGGTTCATAAAGGTCGTGTGTATGTGCCTCCACTACCAGCTGACCATTGTAGCTGTTGCAGCAATGACCCCACAGACACTAATCAACGTTTGGGAAAAACTGAGCAATTGACGTTTGCCGTGTAACGAAAAATTCTCAAAGTGAACCTTTGAAATCTTGTTGAGTTATTCTTTCATTTTATGTATTAATTATAATATGAGTTTAGGGGTTTAACATCGGCTTAAAAAAGTTACTTTATCAACTTTCTATTAAAATATTTGACAGTTGAATGGATCAATTTCTTCATATCGTGGCTTTGAAGTATAACCTGTCAATAATTATCGTCAGTTAGATGCAGCAAATGCAATTCTTTAACCCTTTGAGGAACAAAACATTTCTATTCTTAAAACACCAAAATGATTGAAAGACACCTGAATTTAAAAAAGATTTCAGCTGCCTTTTACGTACTTTATAAAATTGAAATTCTCAGTTCAAAATTGTGGTGTCAATGTGGCATTTCGCCATTCAAATTAACTGGGATTTATTTTACCCCACCGCTCTTTAAGGGGTTAACACTACCATTCAACTAATGCAATTCTTAACTGCTCGTGATGTCTTCTTTGAAAATTTTACCAAGCAGATGCTTTTTATTTTTTATGGTTAAGGGTTTTTATTTCTATAATTGCTTTATTTTAAGTTTAGTCTAACGTTCTCTCGCATGCTAATTAGGTAATAAGTTATGTGCTCGAGCAAGTATATGCTTCTTAAATTGTTCCTGTATAGTTTCATCTTTTGTGTCATCTTTTCTTCTTTTAAGTTTTCAATTTTTTTTCTGTCGTCTTTCTTTTATTAGATCTTTTACGTTATTTAATATTTTTTTTACTTTGATATTTCTTCATTTTTTCATTTCTTTCATTTTTTATTCTTAATCACTTAACTGATTTGCCTGTATGTAGTCTGTATGTCGTACGGGCAAGAAGAGTTGTAACGGTTGGGTGCTCGTGCTGGGAGTCAAATGCAGACATACTCAGGAATTAAGATAAAAACACAGTTTATTAAAAACTATAAGGGCTCAAGGGGAGTGGAGCAAGTCTGTAATTTTCACAACTGAGAATACTATTAAAGGATTAAACTCATACTCACAGCTCCGGACTAGCTCAACCGGGGCACCTCTGATTACTTCTCAGCTATCTTTCGCCTAAACTGCTAGATAAAGCTTATTAGATAGCCCGTGGCTGTATGTATTTCTTTATTCAATTTGAGATAATTAACACAATTACTATTAAATTCTTACCACTGGCCAACCTCTCGAGTCAAATACCAAAACACCTTAGCAATTCACTGGAGGATCGATGCTACTTGATACTACTCTCTCTGGATCACCCAACGCCGCTAGACTCACTCTGCTACACACCAGTGGGCAATCGCCGCTAGAGACACACTTCGCTGGATAATATCGCTAGACACAATCTGCTGGCTAACGTCGCCAGAGACACTCTGCTGGCTATCGCCAGAGACACTCTGCCAGAGACACACTGCACACACACTCAAACTCCAAGCTTTTATATGCTGCAAACTGAGATACCTCAAATTTACATATTACTACTAACCGCGAGCCTAACTGTAGAATCCGAAAGAGACACACACACTCTAGAAAATTAAAGTAAAAGAGAGGATAGATGTCGCTTTCACACTTACACATGTTAAATTATTGACGTCACGATCTCAGAAATACTAGAGTGCCTTAATGACAAAGGTCACTCCCTCACAACCCCCCCTCGGATTCCACAGAGAAAAAGGACTGGGCCAAATGCATGCCCAGGACTTTTTCTTGTTATAAATTTTAAACCGTAATCAAAACAAAGTGATGCGTGAAATTTGGCACCGAAACATAACTTTTAAAATATTACACTTTAACCCATCACAACAAAACCACCAGTTTGCATCAAATATCCACATATTCAATCCAATCATCCTTCTATCTTAAAAATAGCCTCCGAAAAACTTTCAAAACTCTTAAAACTTTCAAAACTAATTACTTCCTCTTTCAAAACAACCCACTCCACTGGGAGTGCTGAAATTCATCAAAACACTAAACTTTCGAAATTTTCCTCAATACTGAAATACAACTGTATCTTTACAAAAAATTTCTCCATAAAACTTTCCTAACACTAGAATTTGCACCAAGTCCAAAAAACCCAATGCGCAAAAATTTTCCTCAACAAAATTTCGAACTCATCTAAAATTAAATTTACTTCATACTACAATAACTCTGCTACTACGTAATACCTACATACCCGTTAGCCAATGAACTAACTCCCAAAACTTCTTCAGAACCAGCTCCACTTTAGCAATATTTGGGGCACATACGTACAGCTTCACATAGCTGTGCTTATGCAATAATCTAAAATATCAAATTTACAAAATGACGTCATCACATGACTCTTCATCTGTATTAACTAAAAGAAAAATGGCAGTATCAATATTTAACACAGATATACTTCCCTGTAAGAAAATCACATTAACATTCAATTTTAATACAATACAATTTCATATTCAAATGCAACATAAAACTTCGCAACTTGCAGAAACCATTCCCAACTAAAGTACAAACGTAACACATGAACCACGAACGATAAGAAGAAAGTTAATTCATTAAATGTTAGTACAAGAAATAGAAACGCGTGTCAAGGACTTCTTGACCGCAAAACACGTGCCAGTCTGACTCGCGGCGCGTGTACAAAATAACCCAAATTACTATCTATACTTTCTGAAAATTAAACATACAGTAACATACATTTTATAACACATGAACAGTATAACAATATAATAACATTTTAACAACTAACATAACAACTTAACAATAGATCAAGAATTTTTGAAAGCAGTTAAGACCAAAATTTCAAACATACATAAAACTAACAATTTTGGAAACAAATTTTGAACACAATTAAGCACTAATCGTGAGTCCGTCAAAAAATTCCAAAAATGGCCAAAAATACAAAACAGTCTATCTGCTTTTTATTCCTTCACATTGCTACCACATATATGCACTCTAATAGAAATTTAAAAAGAACATTATCACCCAATCATAGAGATGATTCGCTGCTAGCCGGCTTCATACTACAGTATGGCTTTCTCCTCTTGCCCCAAAAACCTTGCATGAATGATCTTTCGTCATCAGAACTGTACGGTGACGCCACAGTTGACTGTCGTGCCTGCAGCCTGGTCCTGAATTGATGCCGTGGGATACTTGTAGATTCCACTCGACGACTCTGCTCTGATCGGTTCGCTGGGGTCACTCCATGGCGATATTCGAACTGCTGATGCCGGTACTCTGAATGTTGTCTCCTCTTTCTAGACGCACCCGAAGTTACTGAAGATCCTAGGCCACGTTTCTTTCCGGATCTATGCTGTCTCTTATTGGGCAAAAAATCAGATTTTAAAGTTCTTTTAACAGTTTGACGAGTGTCCATATGAAGTTTTTCTCGAGGATTAATTATTGAAGATGTTGAACTATTTGCTAACTTGCGTTTTTGAGGTTGCTGTCTAATAAGTGGAGGAACGGGACAGTTTATAATCTTTTGTCTTTTATGGCACCCTGAGTCTGGTGTATTTGACACTGTTCTCTTATTTTTATTATCGTACTTTGCTCTCGGCTTAATAGACTTTCTACTTTCAATAACAGTTTTTGGAGCTTTTCAAAATATGCATTAAAATATTTAATTGCTATAAAGGACGTTAAATACTAATAAAAACATTAAAAGATCTTAATAATTTTTACATGTTTCGATTGAATTTTCTCAATCATCATCAGAAAAAGGAAATACAAATAAACACAAAGATGGAAAATGACAAAAAACTATTATAAATGAAATTTAAAATATTTTTAAAAATAAAAATCACGCGCGTTATATTATAATTATGTATCACGTTGCTTAATTTTTAAATTATTTAACAATTCAATCCAAATATTTGGGATTTGAAATGACAAGGAGTCATTGCAGACCATTGAGCTTCTGACGTAAATTTAAAAATGAATTTAAAAATTAAGCATCGTGATACATAATTATAATATAAAGCACGTGATTTTTATTTTTAAAAAATTTTTAAATTTCATTTATAATAGTTTTTTGTCATTTTCCATCTTTGTGTTTATTTGTATTTCCTTTTTCTGATGATGATTGAGTAAATTCAATCGAAACATGTAAAAATTAAGATCTTTTAATGTTTTTATTAGTATTTAACGTCCTTTATAGCAATTAAATATTTTAATGCATATTTTGAAATGTTTTTAATGGACGTATATGAAAACTTCTATTTATATTTAATGTTTTTGGAGCTGTTTGACCAAATTCTTTTTTTGAATACTGATGAAAAGAATTAGATGAAGAAGTGCTGGACCCGGGATACTCATTGGATCGGGAATACTGCGAAACACCGCTCGACACATGAGAACCTTCACTACCATTTTCTCTAAACCTATAAACTCGAACCTGATCCAGATTAACCGCCATTCTTTCACCATTGACATTTACAATCAAATTATTATTCCGAACTTCCAAAACCTCAAACGGACCTACAAACTTTGGACCGAACTTAGCTACTCTCTTTTGACGACTTGAACTTAACCAATGCTTTTCTACTAACACAAAATCTCCAACTTTCACTTCTAACTCCCTCCTACGCATATTTTACTGAGCTTGCTTTTCCTGTGCTTTTCCCATCTGAACTTGAGCCTCCTTAACCAACCTCTCAATATCCTGGCACATAAACTCTTTTTCCGCATCCGACACCATAACTAGCCTTTGAAATGGAGTAATGACTTTTCTACCCAAAAACAATTCAGCCGGGGTTTTCCCCGTCGACTCGTGAACTGCTGTACGAAGTGCGTACGCAAAATGCTGAAGAAACTGGTCCCAATTTGCATGATCAGAACCAACATAAGAAGAAATAATTTGAATTAATGTATGATTTACACGTTCAGCCATATTAGACTGAGGACGATACGGAACAGCAAAAGAATGATCGATCTCCAGCTTGTCACACAGGGCCTTAAATGTATCAGAAATAAAACAAGGGCCATGATCGCTAACTACCCTAATTGGTGCACCATATTTAGAAATATAATTATCGAAAAATGCATTCGCAACTGCATGTGCAGAAGCCTTCCTGAGGGGGACTAACTCTACCCATTTACTAAAATAATCAACTATAACTAGTACAAATCTATATCTTTTAGGATTAGACAATTGATAAGAACCGATTAAATCTACACCTACATATTCATTAGGAAAATTTACTTTAATAGGAATTAATTTGCCAGCTGGACTTACATTTTTATAACTATAACGTTGGCATGTGCTACAGCTGGAGACATAAGCGCGCACTGCTTCCCGCATTTTAGAAAAGTAGCAGGATTCACAAATTCGAGCATAAGTTTTCCTGATTCCTAAGTGACCTGCTAATGGATTATCTTGAAATTCCTTCAAGATGGCCTTACGAAGACTAGCCGGAATAAAAACTCTTAATTCACCACGTGAATTTACAATTTTAGAATAAAAAAGAAGACCATCGATAAGCTTAAAAGATTGGGACCATTTCTCAAACATAGGCACATTTGCACTCGGGACATCATCAGGATTTTCCAGGTAAAGATACAAACTACCAAACTCCTCATCTTGTTTCTGCTCCCTTATTAACTGCTCTCGTGACCTTAACACCAACGAAGACAATGCACAACACTTAACCCTTTCCGGCGCACTACTCTTTAAAGTTGGAATTTAAAGAAAAAAAATATTTAGCCATTCTATTTAGGCCAAGAGGAGTACACAGGTATAATTTTGTAAAGATTGCACAAACCGTTTTAATTATAAAAGTGTTACAGAAGTTCAAGTACAGCATTGGTAAGCCCAGTGAGAAGAGCATTGCTGTGAAGCGCGTATTAGAATAAAATATTTTACCTATTATTTAAAAAAATTAGAATTTGATCTCTGTGGTGCTGCTATCTAGAATTCATAAGAAAGATTTAAAGTAGCCATTAGAGGAGTTTTTGAAATATTCGCGGAGTTTTTTGTCTCCAAACAGGAGGAAACTTTAGGTGTTGCCGGCCCGGCAACACTGTGCCGGAAAGGGTTAACTTCCTCCGTAACCTCTAAACCACCATGCGGGTTTCGAGACAAAGCGTCCGCTACCGCATTTTCCTTGCCAGCCCTATGTTCTATAATCACATTATAGTCTGCTAACTTCAAACACCATCTGACCATACGAGAAGACAAACCCTTTCCATTAGTTAACTTTGTCAAAGCTGAATGATCCGTAATGACTTTAACCGTTATATTAGTGAAAAAACAACGAAATTTATTCAAAGCCCAAATTACTGCAAGACACTCCCTTTCTGTAATCGAATAATTCCTTTCAGCTGCATTTAAAATTCTCGACGCAAAAGCTATAGGTCGACTTTTCTGTGCTAACATAGCTCCAACCCCCACTGCACTCGCATCGCAATACACTTCAAACTGAGACGAATAATCGGGGTGAGCCAAAACAGGAGGGGAACTACTGCTTCTTTTAATAATTCAAACGATCTCTGAGCCGCTGACGACCATACAAACTTCACCCTTTTCCTTTTTAAATTATACATAACTACATCATTACATAACTCTGAAAAACGTGGAATGAACTTGGCGAACCAAGCCACCATCCCTAAAAATGTCGCCACTTCCTTACTGTTTTTGGGGGGATTCATTGACGTAATTGCCTCAATTTTCTCATTATCTATATTAATACCTTCCCGCGCAATTTTAACTCCTAAATACTTTATCTCTTTTCTCAAAACTTTACATTTTTCCAACTTAACTGTTAACCCAGCATCTCTTAACAACGTAAACACTTCCCTCAATAATCTCAAATGCCCTTCAAAAGTAGCTGCCATTATAATTATATCGTCCAGGTAGACCAGGACACCCTTATCAAGCAAAGGTTTAAGGATATTATTCATGGCCTTCTGGAACGTAGTCGGTGCCCCCGATAAACCAAAACTCATTCTCTTAAAAGCGAAACAACCGTCCCGAGTAATAAACGCAGTTTTAGGTATGTCCTCACGCTTCATTGCAATCTGAAAATAACCTGACGTAAGATCTAACGTTGACATATAATTCGTACTCGTTATATTAGCCAAAATGTCATCAATTACTGGAATAGGATACTGAGGGTATTGCGTTATCGCATTTAACTTTCTATAATCTACTGCAAATCTATATGCCTCTGGATTATCTAAACTTTTCCCATTATTTTTACGACATAACACTATTGGAGATGAAAAAGGAGACTCAATTGGCATTATAATATTGTCCGCTAGCATTTTCTGAATATGATAATCAATTATACCTTGTTTAACTTTGTCCATAACGATATGGTTTACTAGCAACAGGTGCTTTCAAACCAGTATCAATCTTGTGCCACGCAACATGCGTTAAACCCGGTTTATCAGAAAAGACCTCTCCAAACTCATTCAAAAACTTATTAAATTCCTCCTTCTCGATTTCACTTAAACCCGACTCTCCGAAATCAACTGACACTGAAAGAGGCTCTTTCTTACTCACATTCTCATCATTAATCACGATTAATGACTTTTTGAAGAAATTCAGACTAATTCCTCTATCCTTCATATAATCCACACCAACTATACAATGCACTGTTAATCCATCTAACACACAAAACTCCCAACACGTCTTAACCGAACGAATTTCAATTTCCAACTCTACTGAACCTTTATTATCACAAGCTACTCCCTGTGCCGACTGAACCACCAGACTTGACCTATTCAACTTCTTATACGAAAAATATTTCCTATAACAATCAAAAGAAATGAACGACTTATCTGCCCCTGTATCGAAGACACTCTTAACGACAATACCATCTAACACAATTAAAACTTCAGGTATTTCAACCGGATTAATAGTAACTTTATTCAAACTCACAGAAGGCTTTTCCGATTTAACCTGTGACTGCATACCTTCCGAAATACAGTCACCTACCAGTTTAACTGACCCGACCTCTTAGCACATCTCCTTTGCATTGATCTACCTTCAAAATTCTCATCCGAAGTTAATCTCCTTACTTGCGAAGAAACATTCTTGTCCCGTACTCCCCCTTTACGACCAAAATCACTATTCTGCCTATTTCCATACATATATCTATCACCATTTCTAAAATTATTACCAACTCCATAATTCCTATTACGATTACTAGTATTCGACACATTACGACCAAATCCATAATTTCTATTACGCAAATTATTATCCGGAAATCGCTGCCCCCCTCTCAAATTCATATCCCCCTCATTTCTCAAATAACTATCCGTGACAGGTCTCTGTCGAGGGCTACGCGAATCCCGTTGATCCGAGCTATGCCGAGTCTCATACTTTGATAATATTTGGTGCATTTCTGAAAAATTCTTCGGTGCTCTAATCTCAATATAGTCATGTATACACTATATTGCCATTGATTATGGGACACTTGCGATTTTAGACATTTTACTAAATATCTAGAAAAATACATTAGGAATCATCTCGAAACTCTTAGTGTATAAATATAATAGTATACGTCATACATCTCCGTGAAGATTTTTTACCAAAATTCCATAGGGGACCGTCAACAAATTAAAAAAGAATGAATATCTTTTGAATAACCCTGTCAAAACTAATGTAGCAAAAGAGATCAAACTCTAGATTATGACTGAATGCCTTATTGTAATACACTGTGTTCATTTTTATGCAAATAGCATGCATACTCGCAGAGTAATTCAGGTTTTTATAAAAATGGCCCCAAATTTTTCTAAGTTTTTCCCTTATAATTTTCAGAGTTCTTAATATAAAATAATATTTTTTTCAGAAAATATGACAAACAACATTGCACACAGTACCCTGTAATCAAAATTAAAAAATATAAAAATTGTATGAAAAATGAGTAGGTTTACTAAATAATTTTTTACTGCTCTTGCGTCAAAGATATCAAAATTTCATTTGCATATTATGTTAGCTAAATGTATAGAGCAACTTTTGTAAAAGTCTCAAAATTATAGCTTGAAAATTCTGAAAGTAATCGTCTATAGAAAAAGGACAAAATCCGTTGTTTCCAAAATGAAGCAAAAAAATGAGTGATTTTATCCAAAAGTAGTCGTAACATCCCGTATTGTGTATTCTATATTGACACTAATCAATTAATATATGGATACAACCCCTCTTGTTTTTGCTTCATTTTGAGAATAGCGGATTTTCAACTTATTCAATTCACGATTATTTTCAGAATTTTAGAGTTATGATTTTGTGACTTTCACAAAAGTTGCTCTATACACTTAGCTAACATAATATGCAAATGAAATTTTGATATCGTTGACGCATGCGCAGTAAAAAATTATTTAGTAAACCAACTCATTTTGTATACAATTTTCATTATTTTTAATTCTGATTACAGGGTACTGTATGCAATGTTTGTCATATTTTCTGAAAAAAATATTATTTTATATTAAGAACTCCGAAAATTATAAGGGAAAAACTTACAAGGAAGGTCTCCATTGGGGGCATACTCAGAATTTTTTGAAAAAAATACGAATTAAACTACTCATGTAGGTAATAAAGGATCAGTGAAAATTAGCGGCGGAATTACATTATTAGATATGTAAAAAAATAAAATAGTTTGGAATAATTGGCGTGAAAAGCTGAAAGAGACGCGGGATTTGGCAAGCAGTGCATTTCCTCGCCAAAAGCAGACGATTTTAACGAATCTGAAAATTGATTTTAATTGACTTCACTGTTAAAAATCTGCAGCATTTACTGCAACGTCACTCCACTACTTTTATGGAATATCTCTCTTCTGACCAATGAGAATGCTCCATAGCACGGCGAATTGACCGTGTCATACACTGTTAAAAATCTGCTGCATTTTGCTGCAACGCACTCCACCGCTTGTATATAATACCTCTATTTCAACCAATGAGAAAGCTCCATTTCACGGCCAAGTAACCGTTTTCTATACAAGCAAAGGAGTGCGTTGCAACAAAATGCAGCAGATTTTAACAGTGTATTTTTCAATTTGGAACAATTTTAATCAATTTAAATTGTGTTTTAAATGATAAAATATATTAATTTCATTTTGTTATAAGTACATATAAACGTATATGACAAAATTACACTTAAAGTAAAGTAAAAATGCAAAACTAAAATTACTTAAACTAAACTTATTTAAATAAATTGAACATAGAAAGTTTTTTCTTTAAAAAGTATTCGAAGCGTAAAAGCGTATTTTTCAAAATTTCGTTTTTTCGCCAACCGGAGATAAACCGCCAAATAAACGAAATTTTTATTATTTTTTTACGGACGTTATAAGGAGGTTCCGCCGAAATTTTTTTATAAACATATATAACTATATGAGAAGAACATTCTGTATTTTTTTCAGATTTTTCTAATTATGCCCGTATGGAGACCTTCCTTGTTAGAAAAATTTGGGGCCATTTTTATAAAAACCTTAATTACTCTGCGAGAATGCATGCTATTTGCATAAAAATGAACACAGTGTATTACAATAAGGCATTCAATCATAATGTAGAGTTTGAGCGCTTTTGCTACATTAGTTTTGACAGGGTTATTCAAAAGATATTCATTCTTTTTTAATTTGTTGACGGTCCCCCATGGAGTTTCGGTAAAAAATCTTCACGGAGATGTATGACGTATACTATTATATTTATACACTAAGAGTTTCGAGATGATTCCTAATGTATTTTTCTAGATATTTAGTAAAATGTCTAAAATCGCAAGTGTCCCATAATCAATGGCAATATAGTGTAATCGCATTAAACAGAGGAAGAACAATGTCCAACAATTCCTCAAATGTGATATCTAAATCTAATTTATTTTTCAGTTCAAGCTTACGTAGGTAAAACTTTGATGCTGATTCATAAATATATTGCTTATTGCAATAGAATTCTCTTCTTAAAATACTTTTATCTTTAACGGGAGGAAATGCCTTCTTTAACTCAATCACAGTCTGCTCAAATCTTTTATTTTCATCATTAATCAGAAATTTCCCTATATTCTCTAACCACAAAAGTGCTTTGCCCTTGAATGAGCACTTAAGCACTACGTATCTATTTTTCTCAGTTATATTATTGAACAAAATATAATCATCTAGTCTGACTAAAAATTCATTAATGTCACCTTCACCGGTGAAATAAACACTTGGCACAATCTCACAATGTCCGACATTTCGTTGGGCGCCATTTGTAACTGTTGGGTGCTCGTGCTGGGAGTTAAATGCAGACATACTCAGGAATTAAGATAAAAACACAGTTTATTAAAAACTATAAGGGCTCAAGGGGAGTGGAGCAAGTCTGTAATTTTCACAACTGAGAATACTACTAAAGGATTAAACTCATACTCACAGCTCCAGACTAGCTCAACCGGGGCACCTCTGATTACTTCTCAGCTATATTTCGGCTAAACTGCTAGATAAAGCTTATTAGACAGCCCGTGGCTGTATGTATTTCTTTACTCAATTTGAGATAATCAACACAATTACTATTAAATTCTTACCACTGTCCAACCTCTCGAGTCAAATACCACAACACCTTAGCAATTCACTGGAGGCTCGATGCTACTTGATACTACTCTCTCTGGATCAATCAACGCCGCTAGACTCACTCTGCTAAACACCAGCGGGCAATCGCCGCTAGAGACACACTTCGCTGGATAATATCGCTAGACATAATCTGCTGGCTAACGTCGCCAGAGACACTCTGCTGGCTATCGCCAGAGACACTCTGCCAGAGACACACTGCACACACACTCAAACTCCAAGCTTTTATATGCTGCAAACTGAGATGCTTCAAATTTACATATTACTACTAACCGCGAGCCTAACTGCAGAATCCGAAAGAGACACACACGCTGTAGAAAATTAAAGTAAAAGAGAGGATAGATGTCGCTTTCACGCTTACACATGTTAAATTATTGACGTCACGATCTCAGAAATACTAGAGTGTCTTTATGACAAAGCTCACTCCCTCACAGAATGTCCTTGATCCATAACTTAAAGCTTTTTGACATCACTAAATTTTTTAAATACCCTAATTTCCTGCGTATAATCCGCGGATCAAACAACCCTTTTTCGACCCAGAAATTTTATTTTGTATTTGAAACCAAATATTTACGGCGATCTAAGAAGTAACATTTAATAAGAAGTCAAGATTTTACATTTAATAAGAAGTCATGATCTAAGAAGTCATTTAATAAAATTTCTGGGTTAAAAAATGATTGTTTGATCCGCGGATTATACGCAGGAAATTAGGGTACAATTCCATGCTATCTAATAACAGAAATAGTGAGACTAAATATTACGAAAATTTTAACTTAAAATAAAAAGTATATTGCCCAGTTAAACTGATGGCATTGAGCTCACAGGCTACGCATACTAACTGTACATTACAACCTTATATTTTCAAGGGTTAATTCCGTTCAAAAAAAAAAAAATTAAGAAGGGGAAACAGTCTCCCCTTTCCCCTTTTTTATACTTAATCATTGAACCTCCTAAACTATCAAGGACATCTGCATCCAAGGAAAATCTACATCCAAAATTCAGAGCAAATCGGATAATTCTTAATAAAAAACCCATTTAGCAGTTATATAATTTAAGAGGAGTTATCCCCCTTATTTATACTTAACCATTAAACTTCCAAAACTATTGAGAGATTTGAACAAAATCTGACAATTCTGCTTGAAAAACCCATTTATAAAAATTAAGAGGAGGGGCATTAGAACCCCCGTTCCCCCTGTTTATACTTATTCAATGAACACCTACAGTCACGGAATCACCTCATCAGAATGATCCTATATCTAAATTTTGAACGAAATCTGTTAATTCTGCATGAAAATCCCGTTTATATCAATTAAGGGGAGGGGCATGAGCCCCCTTTCCCCTGTTTATACTTATTCAATGAACACCTAATAACAGCCACGGTTTTGCCTCATCAGAATTATCCTATATCTAAATTTTGAACGAAAACTGTTAATTCTGCATGAAAATCGCGTTTATATCAATTAAGGGGAGGGGCATGAGCCCCCCGTTTCCCCTCTAATACATATCGTATGAACTCCAAAAACTAATCAGGGAAGCGCCTTATGAGGATATACTTATATACAAAATTTCAAGTGGATCCGATATTTTTATCATGAGTTATGGCGTTACGCACGAACGCACATACAGAACGGACGGGCACATAAGCTCTCAGGCTATGATAGCCTGTGAGCTAAAAAGTGGTGTTTATCCAATATTTTCAATTACTTGTACGTAAAAATAGGATCAGTTAAGTGGTTAATTGCCTACTTCATTTCCATTTTTCACTTGCAATCAGGACCTGATTGTCAACAGGCTAGATATTTACCAGCTAATTTTAATAGAAATTTTCCTCTTATTTAAACGCCGCGTAGCTTTTTCTCGGAAATTTAATGTCACCAATAAGGGAGAATATTCTACTACTATTTAATGGTGGAAGATTGCCTCATTGGTTATCAGGCTATGCCTGTAGTCACTTTTGAACTATTGTGCATTATTTTCTTTTTAGAATTTACAGGAGCATTTTTCTTTATTAGCTTTAAAGAAATCTTTAAAACCATCTTTTAGAAAATTATGTATGTTGCTCGCTGCAGTTAAGGCATCAGTTACATAATTTGAGCTGGTTTATATTGAGATAGTTTTAAGACATAAAAGTAAGCTGCGAATTTAAGATAAGCATCTAATGCTTCAACACTCAGTTTTACTGTTTATTGTTTCATCAAAACTAGTTTGTGGATGAACTCTCAAAGTAAATTTCAGTAATCTCAGTACAATTTTCAAATAAAAAAAAAAATCACGGCTTTAATCTTCAATATTTCTTTTAATTTGAGTTATAAAATTGAAAATAAATCGAAAATAATCCAGCTTTTGATGTCAGTCGATTAAAAATGCGTAAGAAATCTAAATAAATGTACTATAAGGTTTAGAAAAAAATGGAAAAAGCGTAAATATAACATGAAAACAAAAATACATCGAAAAAGTAACATATTCCATTTCTATAAATCCCATGGATGGTATAACTACTGCCCAATAACTGTTTCATGCTAGCGCCAAATACTATTGCATAGTTAACCCCCCCCCCCCCCCCCTTAATACTCGCCTCCTCCTTTGTGATTGTTTGTTTATAATTCAGGAAAATTTAAACATATTCCTGGTTTTATAGATTAAAGAGGTTCAGGATTTCTAATTTAAGTATCTGAAGAATGTTGATGAATTTTTCTATTACTTAATTTTGAATCCTTGGATTCGCACAGGTTCCGTTTCTTACCAGATTAAATACTAGTATATTTTTTATACAAAATCAAACCTAGTTCAAACACACAACATTTTTCCTTAATTAAGAAGAGATTTCTTTGAGGAAATAACGGTACTAAAGAATTTTCTGGTCTTGAAATTCCAGGAACCATACGAACCCTGTTCCTTAAATACTGAACTGGCACTAGCATTTTGGAATGAAAAATTTCTTTTTATTAAAAGCGGGAAGAAATGCTTTTACTTATTTTATATAAACGATTTTAATTTATGGTGTAAATCTGGTTCAAGCCTTTCAGCATTTTACGAATACAAGTATTGTGTCCCTGAAAGGGTTAATAAAGTCAAATTATTTAGAATAATTTATAAACCGCAATTTCCTATGTATACTCAGAGGCTTAGTTAAGTCTTTGTTCAAAACATAATTTTTTTGGAAAAGACGGAGTCAAATAAGTCTAAACATCAGAAAGACACATTTTATTTAAAATAAATTCTGGTACGAAATCGATTTATCTGGAGTGCGGCGTATAATTTTGATTTAAATATTGCTTTTATAATGTTTCGAAGTCTAACAGATATGAATTTTTTTATAATAAAAAAGTAACAATTTTATGCACATTTTTAAATTTTTTAAAAAAATTTTGACTGTATTTGCAAAAGATGTAAGTAAAGTGATGCATTGCTTAAAAAAATAGCCACAGAGACATTTTTATTAAAATAAAAAATGATGCATTTATGTGTCTCACATTAGTCCCATTATTTGGGATGGCTCATGTTATCGCTAATATTTTTCTGCCGTTTCCTGATAATTTTTTTCACATTAGTCCTTTATTATTATTTCTGTTATCTGAAAATACCATACATTTATTAAAAACATTTTCTATTACCGTAATTTCGGGTGTATAAGCCGCGGATCAAACAATTCTTTTTCGACCCAGAATTTTTTAAAAAATGAATGTTACTACTTAGATCGCCGTAAATATTTGTGTTCAATCACTAAATAAGATTTCTGGGTCCAAAAAGAATTGTTTGAGCCGCGGCCCGAAATTACGGTAAATTGATATTCTAAACAATGACATTTATCGTATGTTAGTCATCAGTTTGTTATACTAATTATTCAAGTTAAACAACGTTTATATAAAATCATGAAGTATCATATTCATGCACAAGTCATCAAAAATAAAATTTTCAAAAGCGGCATAAATGCAGATCTTTTAAAGTATTTCAAGGAAATTAGTTTTAATCTGTCAGAATAAACTCAGTATTATCATTAAATCGACGGGAACTCCAATTTCAAATTCAGAAGCATTCCTGTAAATGAGTTCCGAAAAGCTAAGCAATTTGAAGCGAATTTGAATAATGGATAAGACAAGAAATATAATCTCGAAGTATTTGCCGTAACTGTTTTGAAGGAAAATGTTCTCCAATCATTAGTATTTCTATAAAATTGCAAGAATAAAAAGTTATTTTTCATTAGGCATAAACGGTTCAAAATATCTTTTCTTATCAGATATAAAAATTTTACCACTAAATGTCATTTTTATATAAAATAGATATGCGCTTGGTGGCGATGAAAAAATATTTATCGTTATGTTTAAAATATGTTAGAAATTTTATTCTCTAAATTTTAAAGTTTGCACTGAAATACACTTATAACTTGAGAAATAAAATTAACTCATTTGTTCGAAGAATTATTCCGTCTCTTATTTATTAAGATTGCATGACTGCTACAACATTTTGTAAAGTGTAAAATTTACCTTGTTTGATCTCCCATTAACACTAGAATCGCGGGAAAAGTTATTGAAGTTTTCTGAAAATATTTCGCATCAGAATTTTTATTTAAAACTATTTAACTTATTTATTTATGTTATTTTTGTGCAGAATATATTTAAAGTTTTTAAAATATAGTTTTCTGGTTGGAATCGACATCTATTCAATTGCTACGGGTCAAAATGACCCGTCGCCGCGGTTCTAGTATTAAGTAAGGCGGTTATAACTACGTACAAAATGGTAGAAATCAAGAAATCTGAATAAAAAGGTGGTAAAAAATGTTTCATACGCATTAACGCTTCACTGCAAGAAATTACCTTTTAAGTATGTTTTTTATGCTTACATTTTTAGACAACACAGATTTTAATGCGAAATCATTCACCTCATTTAACACTCCCCCCCCCCGATTTGCCCGTACGCCTAATGGGCAACGTGTTTTTGTCAATCATGATTTGTCCGTACGGACATCCGTATTCCAATCATACTAAAAGAAATCTCTAGAAAATTTGTGGATATTTGGCCAACAAATCGGAAGAAAACCTGTAGGTAATTGGCCCATTTTGCAGATATCTCTAAAAATACCTTAAAAAATTCTGCAGATATTTTTAAGGTAATGCTAAATCTGCAGAAATTCTTCAGATTTTTGTAAAATTTCTGAAGAAAATGGCAATTTTTTTAGATAATCTTAAGATTATTTTTAGTGGGAGATTTACTATTATCACAAGGAAATTTTTATTGTAAATTTTACATTATATAATTCAAGTATTTTTGTGATTCAGTTAAGCTAAAATTTCTGTTTTGAAAAATCGGTGCTGAAATATTAAAAATTATGTAAAAGACATGAAATAGATAGGCATTATTTGAAATCTTTTCCAAAAAAATTCATCAATTAAGTAGTTAATAGTAGATTTCAGTAATTATATAAGATAGTAGGATGCAAAAATCTCGGCGCTAGCGAATAGCAGGCCATGATTATCAACGGGCCGCATTCCAACTAGGAAAAAGAAATAACAGAAATTTATTCATTCAGGACAGTAATTTCGAATGAAAAGTGCGCTTACAGAAGGCGAAACTTTTTATAACATTTTACTGGTGACAGAGTGCACCGTTTTAATGAGGCCCTGGCGGATACACTTTTCTTTGCTGAGAATTTAATAGCATTCTAGCACGAATTTTACACACAGACACACACACGAAAAAATGAAAATAAAATAAAATAAAACAAAATAAAATAAATAAATTTAGTAGTGAGAGACTGGATTTTTACACCCCTGTAAGCAGGTATGTTTTGTTTAAATATGCCGGTATCCGGGAACGGAATTTATTTATTGAAGAATAAATTTTAATTGAGGCAATATATATTGGGTCGTTTTTGGAAAGTACTGTCAGTTAAAGAAAATGAATTCATAGCAGAAAATTCAGCCCATTAATTACTCAACATAAGATTTCGGAAACAATATCTAATAATTTAATTATAGAATTTTTCGGTACGAATTGGTTTTCCGTAACAGACACGTCTTTCAGAATGACCCAATAAATCACTCCATAGTGTATTGTAATGAATACTTGGCATCAGTCGCAGCTCTGCGACTAATTACTTTGAAGAACTAAATGTTAGGCAGGTAAATTTTTTAATATTTTTTTCTTTTTAACCCCTTGAGGCGCGGTGGTTTCATAGATGTACCACTTAATTTTAATTCCCAAACGCCACATTGGCACCGGAATTTTGTTTTAAAAAAATTACGGTTTATTGAATGCGTGAAATATAACGTTTTCTTATTTACAAATAAAGTTGTTTTCAAATTCCGGTGTCAGTCATTAATTTCCACACTTAAGAAATGAATTTGCCCTGCGCCGCAAAGGGTTAAGATCACAAAGGCAAGATGAAGAATTCTTTTTAACCTTTTCAGGTACAAAATATTTATACTTGCAAAATGCTGAAATGAGTGAATGACACCAGAATTTAGAAACTAATTTATTTTAAATATGCAAAAGCTTTTGTCCATCTACATATTAAAAGGAAATTGGCGAATGAAGGGCGGTGATGTCACCACGCCATTACCAAATTTTAATCCCTACTTACCACATTGACACCCGATTTTTTAAAGAAAATTTTACCTTTGTTAAAAACGCGAAAATACAGTTTTATTTGTTTACAAATAAATTTTTTGATAAATACTGATGTCAATCAATCATTTCAACATTTTATGAAAACGATTACATTGCAATCTTCTAGTGCATTATGTTGCCATTTGGAAGTAAATTAAAATTTCTTGCCTTATTGTTTATTTACCGATGTTTAAAAAATATCATAGGCGGTTTATCAGCTACAAATGAAAAGAAATTTTTGAATCCTTCGATGGATTAGATGGATTTCTAACAATAAATAAAAATAAAACGCAAATTTTATTTAAAAAAACTTTTTCTAAAGAATATGTTTTAAATTGTATTTTAAATAGTTTTCAGCAAGGTTTTTTTGCAGCAAATGTTGTATACATGCAACAAATGCATAATGTTGCAATTTTGCAAATATTTAAAAACAATCCAAAATGCATAAGGTTACATACGTAATATACATAAGGTTGATAATTTTTAATAAACATAATATACATAAGGTTAATATACATAAGGTTGATAATTTTTTCAGTATTTTTTCTGTAATGTTCCCTTTAAGGAATCAAATATGTTTTTTTTTTTTTTAAAGAAAACATCATGTACTAGAGGGTTAAAATGCCTTATTTTTTTCTATTTTTCCTGCTCTATTTTTTACTTTATAATAACAATAAATTATCACAAATTTCATTAACAATTTAACACTAATTTCATTAACAATTTAACACTAGTTTCATTAGAATTTCATATAAAGTCTACTCTTGCAAAATTTCACTTCCCCTTTTTGCTTCTCCTTCCTTCACAATGCGCAAAGTTTAAAAACGCTAAAAACTCTTTTTTTAAATAAATTTGTGCTGTATTTGTTACTGTATTGTAACTTATCATTAAAATATCGTCTTCTCAACTCCTCTTACTACGCTCATAAAATTTAAAGTCTTTAAAGTTGATTGTTTATTAATTTTGTTTTTACTTAGCATTGTTTCAGTTTTCGAGCAGACGAAAAGTAAGAGATCCTGAGCATTAAAACAAGTTTTGTGACTGCAGTCACTGTTTTCTTGATATTGAGATATAACATAAAGATTAGGGAAAAAGATATATTTACCTAAGGCATTAAAATAAAAAAAAATCATAATAGAACTAATTTAAGTACGAAATTAAAATAAAGACGCATAAAATGAAACACCATGTGTCATTTATTTTGATTTTTATTGAAGATAATTTATTTATATTTTAATTTGTCTTTATAAATTTATTTTTATTTTAATTATTGTTGCATTTCTGTGTTCCTATAACTCTATTAAGCAATATATAAAGAAATGCTACATAGTAAAAAAATATATTTGAACAACAGATTTTTAAAGAGTCAAGTGACGGAAATTATACAATGGCTGTAAAAGAATTCAACTTATTAAAAATATAATATGAAGCTCAAGTGTTTTTCTAAATATTAAACACAAAGGAAAAAAAATCATTTTAAATTATTTTTCCCCACTGAAAAGAAGTTTTTCTTTCTCAATTTGTAAATAAGGAATTGTTCGACTGCAATTAGCATTATTTTATTTTTTTTTGAAGTGCAGGAAAAACATTTTTTATACGCTTTAATTTTTTTTTATTTAAATTTAAACAGTCATTATAAAATCCTTTTGTATTTCATATATTCATCAACTTTTATTTCTCTTTATAATGCTTTTTCATCGCGAGTTTCGATATATATATATATATGTATATATATGTATGTATATATATCATTTTCAGCACAGTTGGATCTCGAAAAAAAATGATAAGAGTATTTTATTATTACAAATATCAGAATCTGCGAACCGGCATTACAGCGAGCCAATTGTCACCACCATATCCTACTACTATCTTTAATCATAGCCACCATGTTTTACGCTTTTTTCACACCACAACATTTTAACAAAGAAGTTTGTCTTATTTCATACTCAAAAACACTGGATGAAATAAAAATTTTTTTTTTCTGATAAAAAGTAGTTACTGGAAAAAAGCGTAAAATTGGCAGCTATGCTTTAACCATTTGTGTTTCAGTGATCCATTACATGAAACGCCCAACTTGATTCCTAAATGCCACATCGAAGCAGAATTTGGATACAAGTATTTTCTGTTCATTACGTATGTGAAATAAAGCTTTTTCTTATTTTAAATAAATTTGTTCGTAAATTCGAGTGTCATTCATTCCTGCAATCATTTTAGCATATGAATGGCTCGGCACTGGAAAGGGTTAATTAATAAAAACCCTGCTGTATTTAATCTAAATTTTGGGCGACTAAATAAAGCAAGTTTTAGGTAGCTTTCATTACAAAAAGTAAAAAGCTACCTATTGCAGCCGTCCGGAGGAAAGCACTTCCGGAAAATTTTGGTACCCTAATTTCCTGCGTATAATCCGCGGATCAAACAATCATTTTTTAACCCAGAAATTTTATTAAATGAAATGTTACTTCTTAGATCGCCGTAAATATTTGGTTTCAAATACAAAATAAAATTTCTGGGTCGAAAAAGAGTTGTTTGATCCGCGGATTATACGCAGGAAATTAGGGTATATTTTCACCGATCATGACCCCCAGACCCCAAAACCACCCTCCGTTCAAATGTTGACATATATATATATATATCTGATATTTGTCATGCGATAACTAACGTATTTATGAACAGACTTGAATGAAACTTGATATGAACATACTACATAGAAATGTCTCGACCGAGTTCGTTGGCCGGCGATTTTAAAACTTAAAAAAAAAATTAAATTTTAAATTTAATGCGAAAACATTAAAAGTTGAAAACTATTTTTCTTTTACGTGTTAGAACGTAAAACAACGACTCCAGAACACTTTTTGTTTTGTCTATATCTTAAAAAATGATTGAGTTATAGCACTTTGAATTTTTCTTATGGCTGACATTTTGAAACGATCTGATTTTTGTCATGTGATAACACGCGTATTTATGAACGGACTTGGATGAAACTTGGTATGTACATAGTACATACAAATGTCTCAACCGAATTCGTTGGCCAGCATCATCCGCCATTTTGTTTCAAAATGGCGGCCATTTTAAAATTTTTAAAAAATTAAAAATTTAAAATTTAATACGAAAAAATTAAAAGTTGAAAACTATTTTTCTTTTACGTGTTAGAACGTAAAATAAAGATTCCAGAACACTTTTTATTTTGTCTATGTCTTAAAAAATGATTGAGTTATAGCACTTTGAATTTTTCTTATGGCTGATATTTTGAAACGATCTGATTTTTGTCACGTGATAACACGCGTATTTATGAATCGATTTGTATGTAACTTCGTGTGTACATAGTATATACTAAGGCCTGAATCGAGTTCGATACTCAGTTCTATCCACCATCTTATTTCAAAATGGCGGCCATTTAAAAAATTTAAAAAATTTAAAAATTTAGAATTAGGTACAAGAAAGTGAGAAATTGAAAAAGATTTTTCTTTTATACATTTGACCTTGATTCAAAGATTCCAGAGAATTTTTTTGTTTCGTGTGTATCTTAAAAAATGGCTGAGTTATCGCATATATATATTAATCGATTTCAATATGAGTGTGCATGTGCACCTGAATTAAGATTTCGACCAAACTCATAATCAGGCTCTACTAATTTGAGCTTAGTATTTTTGAATAATATAACTTAATTTAAAATAAATAAATAAATATATAAGTATATGAAAGCTACCTCTTCCTCCCGGCACTGCCGGAAGGACTATTTTATTTTTAATCCTTTCCATTACAGAAAAAATATGTTCGTAAAATGATGGACTGACACCGGAATTTACAAACCGGTTTTTTAGGAATTAAAAACGTGTTGCTTTACTTTTTCAATATAAAAACAAAACTTTATTAAAATTCTCTTGGTAACTCTTTTAAGTTTGGAATTAAAATTACGCGGCCCCGACGTGGGATCACAGCGTCGGAAAGGGTTAAAAATAGAGGGATGAAAAAGAGAAAAATTTTGGTCAGTATTTCTGAAACCCTTGTTCGTCTTTAGTAGCTGCGGAATTGTGTCAGTTAATAAGAAACGGGTTGTTTTTGGGGAATAGTGGTGAAAAATAGGCATCTGACACGAGGGACCTCTACACCTGAGTTTTAAATTGAAATGTATTTTGTACTTCAACACGCTTGTCATAAATAAATTATGATGAACTGTAGGTGTTATTAAAAGTCTTAAACATTAACACAATCCTGACCGTACTCATGACTTTTCGCCTTGTGGTCATTATGTCTCTGCCCATGGGAAATGCTTTTACATTTTATATGTGTTACATTATTTATCAAACCATTATAGAACATATTAATATTTTTACCTTAACCACTTAACTGATTATTTCTTTTACGCTCAATTAATTGAAAATATGAGATGAACGACACTTATTTTAAGCTAAAGTATTCGTAACATATATTATAAACAATTCTGGCATTAAGTTTTAAGAAATTGTATTTAAAAAAATTAGTGGTGTCAAAAAATTTATGTGATGGATCGAGCAAGCTCTCTTTGTTTGAACGACGTACGGGCAAATCAAGAGGTTAAAAATATATGCATCTCTGCTTATGCATGGTTCGTACGGATCCTGGAATTTAACAACCAGGAAATTCTTAATTAACGATACTTTTATAGAAAATCTGTCATTAAATAACGTGATATTTTGCCCGTTGCATCGAAATATATTTAATTTTATAAAAAAGTACTGATAAATTATAATAAGAAGTTTATATAAATTTTTATAATAAGAATACTCTGCTTATAAAGATTTCAATTAAAAAATACTATTATTCTATAAATTCACGCATAATATACACAATGACAGTGAAAATCTTTTCATTAAATAATGTAACATACATGGATAACGCCCACAGTTGGGACATATAGTGTTTGTTCAGGCAACTATAACTTACCGTCACCAATGTGTTACTATTTCTCAGTTAAATTTGTCTTATATTTATTTATTTTTTTATATGAATAAAATATAAAATAATGTTAAATTATCCATGGCGGCAGTTCAAGAAAAAAAGAATTTTTCTTGAGTCGTGAAATGGTAATCAGGTACTAATATTATTCGAATAAAAAGCTAAGAGTATATTGGATATCATTTTAAGTTACCTTAACATCCAGGAATACAATTACTCCATCACAATTTGTCATAATGTACAAATGAGGGTTGCGAAATCGGCCTTCAATTTTAATAAAAAATTTCGATTTCATACAGGTAATTTTGACAGAAAAGTTTTTACTTTAAACGTCTCTCATTAACACCAGAACGCCCGGATGGAGTCGATTCCACTCCATTGTCCATTTTTCGGGTTTTGTTATACTAACAAATTTACGTATTCTTTGAATTTTTAAAAATCTTTGCATTCAAGTTAAAGTTTTCAGATAATATATAACGAAAATCTGTTACATTAAAAAGAAACAATGTTCCTATCTAAAAGAGAAAAAAGTGGAAACAATCTTAGCCTGAACAAAAACGTCAGTTTAAAAGTTGGATTACCGAGGGAAGTCAAGTTTTACTTGTTCTTACATGAAAGTCTCGCTTTTGTGTACTTACTTAAAATAAAATACTCTTTATTCTTTATATCCTTATGTTGTAGGTTTTAGTAAAAGTTTCTTCTTTTTACTTAACCTTTCTACCCTGTTGCAATTTTACTCAAAGTTGATTAAAATATTTCTCACCAGAATTTTCATTTAAATCCAGTTAACATACTTATTTGACTTAAATCTTTGTTTTATTTATTTAAAATTTTCTGGTTTGAATCGAATAAAACGCATTATAGGACTGGGTCGATTAGACCCATTCAGGGTAGGAAGGTTAAAGCACTCATGTCAGTTCACAGAAATTTGCGTCTCTTGGACAAGTATATCTGAATTCACGTGTAGCTTTTGTGCATAAAATATATTTTTCTGAAAAATCTACACAATATTCGTGTTTATGTAACCAGTGTAGTATTTACATAAATACTTTACGTAGATGCATTATTTTTATAATATATATGAAGTAAATTAAAATATAAGTATAAAAAGCTGTTTTTCCCCATGCGGTAATGCCGCTGTGGCATTACCTAATATTTACCCCTAGTTTTCACATTGGCACCCAATTTTTGTATGAATATTTAACTTTTATAATTTACGCGAAAATGTACTTATACTTGTTTATATATAAATTTTGCTGTAAATACTGGTGTCTCCAATTATTTCAACATTTTATAAATTCAAGTACCTTCCCCATGAAAGGGTTAATTATGTACAGTGTTGTCGAACCAATTTTTATTTAGGCATTGCGAATTCTCACCACTGTTTTAACCCATCGCACTCCGGTGCCTCGTACACAAATTTTATTCGATTAGCAACACTTTTTTAAAAGAACTTTCCTTGAAGTAGAAAATGTTAAAAGTTCTCTGATTAAATAAGGAAAATCTTATTTTCCTTTATTACTGGTGCCAAAAACAAATTTTGGAAGGAAAGATGTCTTCGCAGCGGAGACAACGGAGTGCCAAAGATTAATAGTCGTTTTTGCTTTATCAGAAAACAGATCTCCTGTAAAAAAAATTAAAATTTATCTATCTCTCTGTCCGTAATTCTATACAATTACACAGTTTGGAAGCCAAAATTGTGAATCGAATTTATTTATACAGTTTTTTATCCAGAGAAGAGGGGAGAGGATCAAAAAGCACTTCATACCGCTAAAATTGAAAATAATTTCTTTTTAATTGATAGCAGAGATTTCTCTGGTTCAATAAGACCAAAAACAAATAGTGAGTTCTAATGCATTAAGATCCCCCTTTGTCACTCTCGCTACGCCAGTGAATTTAAAATTAGTTTTTAATTTAAAAAGAACAATTTAACTGTAGTTTAGAATTAAGCATAAACAATTTTCGTTTATAGAAGTTGCTAAGAATTAAAAATTCACAATAAAACACTTATCACCACATTTGTTTTTCTATTGCAATATTTTCCTGTCAAAAATAAAAATGAATTTTCTAGTTAGATTATTTTTTTAAGTAAATATTACGTCATAAATATATACCGTAAAATAGGGTGAATCGGAACACTTTTCAACTTTAACGTTAAAAAAAAGCAACAACTGATTTTTTAATTTTTTTATTTTTCTACTGGAAACTTCGGTCTTGTTTTGTTCTTTACTTTTTAAGCAAAAACGAAACATTTTTACTGTTTATATATATATATTATTTAATTTTTTAATGGTGTTCCCATTCACCCCGCAAACAGGGGTGAATCGGAACAAATGTTATAAATTTTAATTATTCCGATTCACACTTTAATAGGCTTAGTAAAAACAGGTAATAATGATAAGGGAGGAATAAGAACACGTAGTTACTGTGAATCAAGCCTTTATTTTATATACAAGTAATGATATGACTTTAAAAAAATTAGAAAACAGCTTTGAAATCAAGATAAATTAAAATTTCTTTTAAGGAATTTTAATCGAATTGCAGAAGTAGAATTTAATACAAATTCAGCCCTGTTCTGTGTTATCCTTTACTAGTAGTCATTGGGTAAGTGAAAATATTTTGTAGCCCCAATCGCTGCATGTATTAATGCGGTCTACTAATACGCCCTCATCCCCAGCCCTTAGTACTGTTTGCATTCCTCTCTTTTTTTAATTGGTTTTTCATTTTGAAATATTTTTGTAATGTTGTGGATGTCAGAGAATAATTTTGTGCAGTTTTTCTAACTAATTTTCTATTTTTAAATTCTTTTATTGTGTGTTCAATGTATGTTGGACTTTTTTGTTTAACCATGTAATTTCTTGGCACCTTTAAACTCTTCAAGTAATTAGAACCAACAAAATATGTTTACAGTACATATTCACACATATGTTTCCATATATTACATGAAACTATTACTGTATAGAAAAATAAACCATGAGAGAAAACGTGTTCCGATTCACCCCATAAATCTTAAACATCTGATGTTATAAGCCATTTTTCATTTTTTTTTCATTATGTAGTTTAGAAATAAGTAGAATTTAATACAGCATATTATTTACAGGACTGTCATTAATTAAAAATCCCCTCTCTGTTAGATTTAGAATACGAAAAATACTGTAGTTACAGACAAAGTTTTCAAGACGTTGAAAAAATGAGGTTTTGAGGATCCTCTTGAAGTTTCTTTATATACCCCAGTAGTGGTGTCAACATGTCGAAACTGAATTTTCCAATTCTTAATGTTATTACCTTCTTATAAAAAATTGACAACTAAAAATATCATCACATATATTTATAATGAATTTATTTGTATGACCGGGAAGTTTCGTTCCTATTCACCCCGCTGTTCCTGTTCACCCCATTTTACAGTACATATAAGCTTCTCTCTAAGTGTTTTTCTTATTACAAATCACAGCTTAAAAAATATATGACACCACTCTTTATCCCTTTTTCTACTACCTTCCATAATATAACGTTTTAAAAGTACCTCTCTTTTTAAATTTTCTATTTCAATCATTTGTTTCGTGTTGCCACACCTTAAGATACGATACACAGGGTGCGTAGTCATCAAGAAACTCAGAGGATTTTAATTCTTTTAGTATCAGAAATTCTTTAAAGTACTGGTTGTTAGATTTTAAAAAGGATTTCTTTTTCGTCAAATAAAACAAATATTACATTATAAAAATTCTGGTAAAAGGTCCTTTCAAGGTGCTTCCAGGCTACGCACCCTGGATACAATAAGTTAATAAACTGATAGCATCTGTACAAGCTAATATAAGCTCGCAACTCTAACGCTATTTTTTTGCATTTTTGAAAATTGACGCCATTATAAGCAGAAATGCACATTTTTCACAGATAAAATAAAAAGTTAGCAATAAGAGCCGTAAAACGACGTAGTGACTTAAACTGAGTTTTTAATGAAAACATCCACTTTAGCTTTAATAAAAAACACAGTTTAATTTTAGCTTTAATAATAAACACATTACAACATTAATGATTCTAAATCAATGGTGACAGCTTCTGATCCAGGCTGTATTTTATGCCAGTGCCACTATCACACCTCTGGTTGGCACAATCAACCAATATTCTAAGAAAACCTTTAAAAACTTTCTAAATTACGTTTTGATGGAACATTAGTAAATACCAAACAAATTTCAAAATTAATATTGCCAAATAAATGTTGACAGTCTCTGCTTCAAAACTTACATTTTGCGTTAATGCCCCTGCCAACAAGGAAGTGGTAGACCGTTAGACAAGAATTCCCAAATTTACGTAATGGTTTATTTTAAATAGTAAATGCTTACTAAGAAAGGTTTCTACATAATTCAGAATGTCAAATGAATGTCAAATAAGCATATGAAATTAGCATAAAATCTTCAAAATATTTTTTAAATGATCATTTATTTAGAATTAGTTTTAGCTCGTCTTATTATTTTAAATCTCATTTCTGACTAAGGCAGAGTAATAATAAAGTTTTCTCAAACTTAGGCTTAATTAGTAACTTTTGAATTATTCCTAGGAATATAACTTTTTAAATTAAAAATTATACATAGAAATATCACTTGGTATATTTAAAATACTGCACGAAACAAGTGTTTTTTTTCTAATATATGTTAAAAGAGACAAAAAGTACATTACAACGAGAAATATGCATCTAGAAATTAACCCTTTGTGATATTTTGTAAAGTGCCAAGCAAAATATTTTTATTTATTTATTTATATATATATTTTAAAGTAAGACGTATGTCGAATACTTCTGTTTCCGAAAAGCATTCTTTATTTTATTCCATTGTAAATTTCCAGCATTAAATAAAAATTACACTTCTATTCATGATTGCTGATACATGACAGGGCTTCCACTGGTTTCTTTTTCAATACCAGTATTTCTGAAAAAAAATTTTGCAGTAGGATTTTACAACATTTGCAACAGGAATTTTCTTCCGAATACATTTTAGAAAATTTAACCGTTTGCATTAGAGAGGTGACTCTCACTCACCACTAGTGTTATGAGGTGTCTTTTGTAACTGGAAACACCACTGATATCTTACAGTTTAATTAGACATCTTTTATTACAATTTATTCGGTAATTAGATAAGGCGAAGAAAAATAGTTTAAAATTGCGATGTCCAGAGTATTTGGAGCACCCATTTACGCGGGACACCGGTGGTAGAATCACCTCTCGAGTGTAAAAGGTTAATAAATAAAATATAAAAACGAATTTATCTTTAAAAAAAAACATTGGAATTAAAAAAAATCACTGGACTAAAATAATCAGTGTTAAAACGGAACAAGTGTAAGGTTTTTTGATACTAACAATACAAAAGATTTTTTAATCCCTTTACAGAAAAAAAAATCAGAATACAAAAGGATAAATATACAATGTTCAAACAATAAATTACAAATAATTTCCTTAATTGCACATAAATGTGGTTGCAGAGAAACTTGTTTATCATTTCACTTAGCTTACTGCTTTCTCATTTAAATGCATCTGCTGTAGACGAGACGTAGATATCCATCTTTTAAAAAAGCAACGTTAATGGAAATATGTCTTTTCCTTATGCATGTTACCTATGAATATTTTACGACATGATACACACAAAAATGTACTTATTGTTGAACTATGCTTTTATTCAGCAATACAACTGTAATTGATTTTACGTGGACTTCTAGCTTACATTGCAACGTACTTTAATTAACACAATTTTGAGCTAAAATGAAAACATTGACATAAAAAAGTATTGACTTAGTAACTTATTTGAAGGAAAGTATGTGCTAAGCAACAATTAAAATAGTTATAAATTCTAATAGTATGCTGTGTTGCCAGTCCGTTACTTCTTTGAAATTAAAATTGCATGATTACGGCTATTTTATGAAATAATATTATTCACAGTGATTTATTTAACCCCTTGGTGGTTTCATAGATATACCACTTAACTTTAATTCTCAAACGCCACATTCGCACCGGAATTTTGTTAAAGAAAATTACGGTTTACTGAATGCGTGAAATATAGCGTTTTCTTATTTAGAAATAAAGTTGTTTTCAAATTCCGGTGTCAGTCATTAATTTCAATACCTAAGCAATGAATTTGCCCTGCGCTGCAAAGGGTAAATCTAGTATTAAATGCGGTAAGTATTACTAAATCAAATAGTGCTGACAATCAATCAATAATAATTATTAAAATAGTGAATTGGCAACACTGACTGTATGTAGTCAATACTATATTCGGAACACTCGCAGAATGTGTTAATTTCAGGAAATAAAACAAGTGGGTAAGTGTGATCGCAGATCGCACTGGGGATTTTGTTTAACCCGTTACCCTTTGTGTTTGCGTTACCGCAATGGCCAAAACAGGTGCACATATTTAAGTTATTTACATACCAACCACTATTTTTCAATTTAAAAATAGGCTTGACTGAAAGACATAAAATTCTAACGTTGTAGAAAGTGACAATCTGTCTTTCAGAATTCTTGGTGACTAACGATATTTAGCCAAAAGTTCAGTCCAATAGTTTTGTCGGTTAATGGGTTAATCTTTTATTCGAAATAACTTATCCTTTAACCCTTTGTGGCTCAACAACTCCGACTCGAAGAATATCGACTGACGTTAGAATGCATAATTTTAACCCCTTGAACTCTGCTGGTAGAATTTTCTACCACATAATTTTAATTCTGAAATGTCATATTGGCACCAGAAAATTCGACCAAATTTATTTGGAAAAGGTTTAATGCATATTTTCGTGTTTATCGTAAACTGGTTTTTTCCTTGAAAAATACTGGTGTCAATATGACATTTGGAAATTTGAAGAAATTTACACCCCAGAGCTCAAATGGTAAAAAATAATGTAAAAAAGCATGTAAAAAATAATAAAAATTTTAAAATGTAAAACCAAAACTATTATTGATTAAAAATACTTTTATACTTTTCATAAATATTGTTTATTTTGTAATACAAAATTTTAAATCACAAAAAATTACCTTTAAAAATCTATATTCGGTTTTCTCCAGTTTTTTTATTTTTTATTTGGCAAAATTTTCTAAGTTTTTTTTTTTTTTTCTTTGCAATAACGACGTGAAGCTTCTCAAATGATAAACAAAACTTTGAAGCGAGAAATTAACTCAATATCATCGTCTGTTGAGAATTAAAATGATTGATTTGTATTAATTTGTATAATGGAAATTAAGAACAACATATAAAGCCTTTCTTTAAAGCTTGCTGTATAAATAATAATGACTTTTGGTTATGATGCAGATCTGCAACACGGGGTTACAAAGGATAAATTAACAAATCCAAATTGTTAATTTATAATTATTTAATTTTTACATAGATGGAAGCAACGATAAATTTAATTTTAAAATAATTATAAAAGGAAGTTATTTGTCTTGATCAAATTAAAAATATTCAAATCAAATTATTTAAAAAAAATCATAATTCAAAATTTTTGGGAATTCAAAATTAAAAAAAAATTATCCTGAGGTATAAATAAAGTTTTAAAATTATAAAAACTGAATTTTTTTTAAAACGAAATTTATTATGCTGAATCATTAATAAATTGCAAAAATGTTTTAAATAGAAAAAAAAGTAATTCCAAAAAATATTTTGAATGTCATTGATTATTTATCACAGCATAGTAATAATAATGAAATAACAATACAAACATTAAATTCTCAAAAAATACGAAAATTCCTTTAATTAAATCCATAATAATATGAAAATTTTAGTTTCCAGCACTAGGGTTTGAACAAAGAACTTTCTGTTTACTACCGAGATGTTTTGCCTCCAAGCTATGATGTCTACACAAAACACGTTGAAATTAAGGTTATCCTTTAAAATTTAAATTGCAAAAATGAACGGATGACACTGAAAAAATAATTAAAATAAAATAAGCAACTTTTTTTAATATTACGATTTTTCGTGTGACACGAGGTATTCAGCTGTAAGTACACAAAATTTGAAGTATCTGACTTATACAGTTTTCGTGTACGGACTCTGTGACAAACGGAGAGAACAGCTAGGCTAATAGTGTTTCTTCTGATGAAAGAAACTATAAAGAGAATTTTTTTTAGACCTATCTGTATTTATCTGCGATTAAAGCTAAAAGTAATATTATTTTTAGCTAGTGTAGTTCTTGATATTGTAATAAGGACCGGTATGTAATATATAAATTTTGAAATGGCAGCGAAGTTTTATATTTTACAATTTTAAACAGTTTCGTTAAAGGAATGTTTTTAGTTATTTCACATTATTTAGAGATAGATCCTGCTGTATCTTCGCAAAAAGAAAAAAAAGTCATGTCATATAACTAATGCGTTAAATTTTCACATTCAAGTAGGAAAAAGTGAAGACTGGAGATCATTGTTTAATGAGCTTCTTCGGGACGAACGTCCATTACAGAACTTTTAATATTTTTGAAAATTTATAATAAAACTTTACTGGTGAGAATAATCAAGGATTCTGAGTACACTATGCGGCATGTATACCAGAAGCTCCTCGCCACGGGGTTAATAAATTAGTTTAAAAGTAAAACTAAAATAAATTCAAGTTTGTCTGTATTACTTGCAAGACGTCGTAAATTAAGGATGTAGTTATTTTGTATACGTACATTTCGTGACAATGTAATGCAAAATGTATAGTTGCTAAATATTAGGGAAATTCGATAGCCCTACATTTAAAGCCAGAAAAACTAGAAATTTTACTTAATTATCATTAAAAAATTTTCATAAGAATTTTTATTTTAAAACTGTTTTAATTTGCATTTTAACTTAACTTTTTTAACTGAATGTTACATGTATATGGTTTTTTTTTTATCTCCCTTAGGCAGGGGTGCAAAAATCTAGGCGCCAGAGGGTAGTCTCTTACTACTAAAATTTTAAAGTTGTTTTCGCTCAAAATTTAATAGCATTCTAGCAGGAATGTTACACGAAATAGTAGACAAAGAAAAACGAAATAAATTTTGTGGTGAGAAACTACCTGCTGGCGCCTAGATTTTTGCACCCGTGCCATTAAGTATATTTTATAAAGAAATTTGTGGTTCAAACCTAAATATATTCATATGGTTGGGGTTAAATTGACTCCTTATGTTCATTCTAGTATTAACCTGGGAGGACGCACCCAGGGACTGATATACCATGAATGCGTTTGGTTTTTACAATTGTTGCCATTACTTTAAAAAAAATCTTCGAATCATTTTATCCCAGAATTTGTAAAAATTGTATCTGACTAAATAAGATGACGATTATTATTTTTATTTATTGCTGACAAAGTAAAAACTATTAATACACTGAGCGGTTTCGAGGTGTCAAAACACTTCGCGCCCATCCTCACGGGTTAAAGGGACATTGCCACTTTACTTATCATAGAATTGCTGTTACTGCGTAAAGAGACGGCAACAATTTACAAATATTAACACAGAAAATATGCAATTTTTGACACATTAATTCTTTTGAGTCTCTTATGAAATATGTACAAGCAAATACAGGTTACTATTTTACATTATTAAACAAAGAAGTCTACTACTCTCCCTTATTTAAAAATGTATTACTTAACCTCCCCACTGCCGCGACCGGATATATCCGTTCACTAGGCTTCAGGTTTCACTGCAGTTGAAGCTTTATTTAAATTAATAAAATTCTACGAATATAATCCACTTTTAAGAAATTAAGTTATGATTGATACTTTCAAGGCTTATAAGCATATACGTGACAAAAAAAATATATCATGATAGAAAATCCCTCTTTTAATAACATTTAAAATAGATTGAGAAGAAAAACATTACAATTTTGCCCTTTTGCGAGGCAGTCAGGGGGTTAAAACCTTTGAAACAAAGATTGCTATTCGTAAATAGTGGTTATCAAATGTAAGCACATCTAAGCGCGGTTAAGAGAAAAAATGTTTTCAAATGCATAATTAGAAAGCTGAAATGTCGAAATTAAGGAGAAATATATATTAGCTTTTTTTAGAGAAATGATTTTAATAAAGCAATAAATGTCCCCTCTCTCTTTGCGATTCTCCTCAGTCATTAACAAAGAAAAATATTTTGACAAAATTAAATCTCGAAATCGATAGAAAAGCCAGGTACAGCGTAATACATGATTATTTCTTTGATCAATAAAACATTTTGATTTCATAGCAACATCTTTCCAAAAACATTTTTTCAAAACATTTCAATAACTGCAATTGTTTATTTTTTTTATCCCGTTGCATGATTTTATTCTTCCAAATATAGAATTACGAAAGCTACAGTGTTAATAGTTATTGAATTTGCTTTCAAGTGAAATATTTCATTGCAGTTTTATTTTCATATTTATAAATTCTGCTCACATTCAGCAACATCAAAATGATAATTTTTAAAAACGATAGAATTTTTCCTTAGAATTTTTAATATTATGTACGTGCCAGTAAAATAATCCATAATAGGATTTAAAAAGGGGCGCTTTTAGCTCACATGCTACCAAAGCCTAGGAGCTAATATGCCCGCAGAGTCTGTATTTATGTATGATTTTATTCTTCGCGATAAATCTTCATAGAAATATCCTACTTGCTTCAAATTTTAGATGTAGTTATATTTTTATAAGGCACTTCGCTCATAAGTTATGAGATTCATTGGCTAAGTATTAATTGGGGAAATGAGGGTTAATACAAGGAGGTTAATCTTTCTATAATTTCGGTATAGAACTTTTTTTTATCTAATAACAGACATTTTGTGGTTAAAATAACAGAAACATAAATTACTATGCAGAATTTCTAATGTAATTGTAGATTTTTTAATGCAAAAAAGGGCTCAGCTGTAACACTGTTGTTAAACCCTTGGTGACAAGCGCTGGATATACGGATTCTGAGCTCTGTAGGGGAAGATGGGGATACTTGAGCCATTTTTTAAATTTTAATTTTTTTAAATTTTTTAGAATTTCTTAGAACAAAATAAAATATTAAAAATGAAAATTTGATATTTTTTCTTCAATTGAAAACCACTTTCAATTAATTTTGAACTATTTTTCTATGTCTAATAAATTTTTACTTTTTCTTTTACATTGTGGCTCAAGTATCCCCATGGAGGGGATACTTGAGCCAGATGTCACATTCGCACCAGTATTTTGCAAAGAAAAAAACCGATTTACAATATACGCGAAAAAATGCATTAAACCTTTTTCAAATAAATTTGGTCGAATTTTCTGGTGTCATTGTGACATTTCAGAATTAAAATTTTGTGGTAGAAAATTCTACCAGCAGAGCTCAAAGGGTTAATCACCATACTTTAAAAATGGTACCAAGGTATAAGATTTCTTTTTTACATGTTCAGAACTATAAATATGTTACCATGTTGCCAGTTTTAGAAAGAAAAATTGAACAACTGTAGAGATAAAGGGGGTGGCTCAAGTATCCCCTATGCTCAAGTATCCCCACTCTCCCCTATACGACAAACAGTGAGGTATTTAGTCTCAAAACCTGGCCAAAATTATTTTATTTCTCGAACAGCAACACATGTGCATTTTTATTTGATTTTTAGTGTAAAAATGGTAAATCAAAGTCTTATTTATAAATAAAAATTTTCTTTCAGCAGTTTATTCACAATTACAGTCTTCAAGAATATTAACATTTGTGCTATCACTTTCTGATAACAATTTTAGACCTTCAAAAGATAAGGACTTTCTTTTCTTGTTTGTGTATCAGTAGCGACTCGTCAGGGAGTGCTGCATCAGATTATTTTCACCACTAAAATTTAAAAGAATCATTTATATTATCTATTCGACAAATTTTGTTAATTAATAAAAACTGAAATGACCATGCAATTTTAGTGGTGTGAATAAACTGATGCAGCACCCCCTGAGAAGCCGCTACTGTTGTGTAGCATCTCATAAAAATCAATAGGGAATTAGAAATTGAAAGAAGCTCAGCCAAGCTATCCATGTTTCATGCCACGTGAGAAAACTTTCTTGATTAGTATAATCTAAATGACCTAATACTGATATTTACTAATTTTTATGCCGAGCTTCTGCAGCATCTTCACTTAGTTCGCCTATTGACAGAAAAGCTTCTTTTATGACATATGCAACATGAAGTTGCCTTGTGCACTATAAGTGACATAGGTTAAAAACCATATATAGGATCACATACAGTTCAAACGTTTCACGGGAATAGTTTTCAAATTCTTTTGTATTATGTTGTATCCGCAACACAATGTATATAATATCACATTTAGCCGATATATATATTTTTTATCGATTCCCATTATTGTTGCCGGTATTTCTTTTTGCTCAAGAAATCGTCTGCTGGTATTTCAATCGTTAGTATTTTCAAAATTTGCTTTCAGGATGTCCACTAACTAGAAAACTGCAGGAAGTGTAAGTCACCGATTTTGACAAAAGTGGTATTGTTGGAAAGATCTCATCGTGAGCAGTAAAAACCTCAATGAAAGTACCCATCGCAAATGATTAATTTTTGAGATATCCGACAATTTATGCCACGTAGCTAGTGCACACTTAATAGGGGACCACAAAATATTTTAGTCTCGATTTTAACGAAAGTGGTATCGTTCAAAAGATATCATCGTGAAGATTAAAAAACTCAATGGAATCACCCGTTGGAAATGAGACGTTTCCGAGATATCCAACAATTTTTGTCACACTGCTTAGAAACTGCATTAACCTTCCTACCCTGGATGGGTCTAATTGACCCATATCTATAATTTGTTTTATACGATTCGAACCAGAACTTTTTTCATAGAGAAAGTTAAATAACAGATTCAGGAAATGAGTCAATTAAATATATTAAAATGTTTTAAATAACATTCCTGGTGTGAAATGTTTTTATCACTATTGAGTAGAATTTGAACAGGGTAGGAAGGTTAATTGACATAAATTGTCGGATATCTCGAAAACGGCTCATTTCAAACGGTTAATTCCATTAAGTCTTTTTTTACTTCTAACAATGATATCTTTGAAACGACACTATTTTCATCAAAATCGAAAAAACAATTTTTTGCGCTCGCCCATTAAGTGTGCACTAGAACAGTTAGCACTAGCTACGTGATATAAATTATCGGATGTCTGTAAAACGGCTCAATTCCGACGGGTGGTTCCATTGAGTGTTTTAATCCTCACGATGATATCTTTTGAATGACACCACTTTTGTTAAAATCGAGACTAAAATTTTTTGCGGTGTCCCTTTCAGCATTCACTAGCTGCGTGACATAAATTGTCGGATATCCCGAAAATGAATCATTTGTGACGGGTAGTTCCATTGAGTTTTTTACTGCTCATCTTTCCAACAATACCACTTTCGTCAAAATCGGTGACTTACACTTCTTGCAGTTCCCTAGTAAGAGCCCAAGTTGTTGTTAAAATTATACTGTATTTCTTTTTTTTACCGCTTGTTTCTCCTCAGCAGAAAGACACACACTTCATTTTTTTTACAGGTGGGTAATTCCGTGAGCACATGTCGTGTAAGTCACATACTACAATTTCGGATACCAGTATTTTAGAACGGAAAAGTGTGACTTATTTTATGAGAAATATTTCATTAATTAAATAAGGCCATGCAAACCTTTCGAAACTAACTGTGGCCAACAATTTAGCAGTTACTAGAAATGTGACTTACACAACAAGTACTCTTTGAAATAGCCAGATAATCTATATTAAGTGTAATATTCTCTCAAAAATGGTATACAAGCATGTAACAAGGAAATCCCGAAACTTACATTTTTTTTCTGACACTACTTAATTTCCGACGTATAATCTGTTGATCAAACAATCATTTTCCGACCCAGAAATTTTTCAAAAAGAAATGTAACTTCTTAGATCGTCGAAATTGTTTGTCTTCAATCACAATATAAAATTTCAGGAATCAAAAGGACTCGCTTGATCCGCGGAATATATGCCGGAAATTACGGTAATTTTTCTTCGAAAAGTCATTTACCGTAATTTCGCGCGTAAGCGCCTCACCTTGGATGACTCCATTTTTTATTAGAGTTAATTTTTAAAAAACGATATTTGCTTGTGCTTAGCACGCATTTGATTTCAATTTTAAATAAATTTTCTGGTTTGAAAAAGACTGAATATCATTCTATGTTGTTTGGACACATCGTCAATCTGTGTACTAGTAAGTGCTCTGATTTGTGATTTGATACATTTTATTTCTTCTTTTTGTACATAATTTGTCTCTTTGATGAATCTAATTCTTACAAATCGATTGTAGCAAGGTGATGATTGTGTGGTTTTTGATAGAAATTTTTCTTTTCGAGCCCGTAAACTAATTGAACAGGGACCATAGAGCTTTGAAAACATTGGAGTTACAATCGGCTTCATTTTCAAACTTCATTTTATATTACCGTAATTTCGGGTGTATAAGCCGCGGATCAAACAATTCTTTTTGGACCCAGAAATCTTATTTAGTGATTGAAGACAAATATTTACGGCGATCTAACTAGTTATATTTGTTTCTTAAAAAATTCTGGGTCGAAAAAGAATTTTTTGATCTGCGGCTTATACATCCGAAATTACGGTACATATTTTGTGACTCGTCGTAAAAACATTTATTAATATTGAAGATCGTTTTTGCCATCCCCCAAATATTCTACAATTTCTCCAATATGTAAAAACACTCGTGTTTCTGCAATATTCATTAACATTTGAATTTTTACTTCAGCAAATGTCTCTGTTACACTGTAAAGTTCTGGATAGCATTTTTTACCCTTTGAAGAGCATAATAGCACGAAAAAACTTTTATTTGTTTCTCGTATTCTGGGCTTTAGTAAGTCCTACTTCTGTATACATGGGCAAAGCATGTGAAGGTGATACTTGGCGAGATTGCCCCTGTTCTCACGACATTTTCCCCATGGTCTTTGCTTATTTTGTTGCTCTTTAGGAGCTATTTACAAGAACTTTTAGGATATTGGAAGCATCTATTTTATTTGACTCTCGCAATTTCATTTGGGTAGCATAGTTCAAGATTTCCTCGTCTTTTGATCGAAGATCTTAGGTTTTGCGGCGTTTGCTTTTTTGGCTTGAATTCACAAAAGATTTTTTAAAAGGATTTCGACTGGTTTCTGTAACAGTATAAAATACTTACTTAATATATATCTAATAATAAAAGCAAGTTTTATTTCACTAGACAGAAGACGAAATATAAGCAAAAAATGAAGTACAAAATAATAATAAATTAAAGGATTTGCTTCTATTGTGTTTTACGTATCTACAATAAACAGCAATATAGTGGCGTTAACCATCCAACATTATTTTCTGCGAATCTTGAATTCGTTTTATGAGAGATAACATTTTTTGTTTGAATTGTGGTTTTTGAGCTTTTGCTTCATCTCAGCTCTCCTTGGAACACTTCAGAATAATATTTTAATGAATTTTGCTCCATAAATTCAAAGTTTTCGATCAAAAGTTGACTCATTTGAGTGCTGCTCGATGGCATATAACTCATTTCGTGTCATAAACCGCATTTCAGAAGTCTCTGTTAACACTAGAACCGCCATTAGGGGTCATTATGACCCCTACCAAATTGAAAATAGCCGATTCGAACCAGAAATTTCTTGATAAGATTTGTTAGATATCCAAAACACGAAAATAGACTAAGTAAAGAAGTTAAAGAGTTTTAAATAAAAATTCTGGTGTCAAACAGTTTTTATGAAATTTGAATAAAATATCCGGCGGTTCTAGTGTTAACAAAATAAATAAAAAAACTAAACAGCAGTATTTTATACCAGAAATTCTAGAAACTAACCAAAAAATCCGTTAACTCTTTGAGCTCTGATGGTAGAATTTTCTACCACATAATTTTAACTCCGAAATGTCACAACGGCAGAAGAAGATTCAAAGAAATTCACTAGAAAAAGGTTTAATGCATTTTTCATGTATATCGTTAACTGGTTTTTTTCTTTGCAAAATACTGGTGCCAAAGTTGCATTTGGAATTTTGAAGAAATTTGCCCACCAGAGCTCAAAGGGTTAAAAATAAAGAGGCGGTTTTTGGGCGGCTGATTGTTTTATAATTATATTGTATACTAAATACTGCATGTTACACAATATATTTGATGACATAGATATGCTTAGAAATATAGCAAATCCTTTCTAAATGTTATAGATGATTATATTTATGCCACTGTTAATTATACCTACGTTATCAAACCTATAGACAAATATTGGATGGATATTTAATATGTAAAGGCAGTGTGTATAATGTACATCCTGGTTCAGAATAATCCATCACAATAATTACCACTAAACTGTTTTGAAAGAAAACTACAAGACATTTTAGAACACTAAAATATAAGCTCATCGGAAAATCATACGACCACTGTAAATGAGCGTCAACTTCCGACTAATCGCGTTGCACAATGTGTCGTGCAAGCACCTTGATTGTCTCGATTTTGGATACAGTAACTACTTAACAATTTGAAAAATAATAAAAAAAGTGGGAAACAAATTAAAAAAATCATTTTTGAACATATTTTGGGGCTACAGACCACACTGTGCGACAGCTTAGAGTTTCCCAATCGCCCCGGTGAATACTAGGTCTAAGTCAGGGATGGCCAACTGGCAGCACGCCTGCCACAGAAATATAAGTATTTATCTAGAAAAAAGAACTTAGCTGTTGAATGACAGAAAATCTTCCAATTAAAAAAGACAAAATTTTACTTCTTAAAAATCGGTAAAAAGTGAATTTTAGACAAAATTTTGGCCACTTCTGGCTTAAATGCTGACTAAAAAAAAAAGACTGTTGTTGTCGGGGTTCTTATTTAATGTTTGCACGTTTCCTTGAGTTTAAATACCGATAATTAAAAAAAAGTTTTAACCACCTAAAGTTTCTGAGATTAAATAAATCCAGAAAAACGTATGGAAAATACTGGTGTATAAATTTGGAACTGATTACAAATACTTTAAAAAATGCGCCTACGATAGTAGCCATTTTTGTGTCAGTGTTCAGACCTTGTAATAGTTCAACCCTTTGAGCTCTGATGGTTGAATTTTTTACCAGTTAACCTTCCTACCTTGAATGGGTCTAATCGACCCATAACTATAATTCGTTTTTTACGATTTGAAACAGAATTTTTTCATAAAGAAAGTTAAATAACAGATTCAGAGAAATAGGTCAATTAAATACATTAAAATGTTTAAAATAACAATTCTGGTGTGAAATGTTTTTAATCATGATTAAGTAAAATTTGAACAGGGTAGGAAGGTTAAATTTGATTCCGAAATGTCACAATACCACCGGAATATTCGACCAAATTTATTTAAAGAAGTTTTACTGCATTTTTTTCCTCGTTTACATCGTAAACCAAATTTCTTTTTTGCAAAACACTAGCGCCAATTTGACATTTGGAATTATAAAGAAATTTATCCACCACAGCTCAAAATTTTAATTCCTTAACAGTTTTGTATTTTTTTTACAATAAAGTACAATTAGGGACTGAGCAACATTTTTCCCGAACTAAAATATTTGTCTTCCATAATCGGATAATATCCGCCAATTTATAAAGCAAAACTTACAGTTAAAGTTTCGTGGTGTCCAAAAGCATTTAGCAGCGAAACAAACTCTTCTTGCACGAGTGGCGCTCGAGAGACCCTTAACTGTTAATGGGTTAATAGACAGTACCGTAATTTCCTGCGTATAATCCGCGGATCAAACAATTATTTTTAAACCCAGAATTTTTTTAAAGGAATGTAACTTATTAGAGCGCCGTAAATATTTGTCTTCAATCACTAAATAATATTTCTGGGTCCAGAAAGAATTGTTTGATCCGCGGATTATACGCAGGAAATTACGGTCCTTCAATTAACGATAAGCATCTTAGGAATGCAATAAAACCAAAGAGACTTATCTGTTGTACCATAAGGCCTTTGGGCCACCCCTTTTTCTGAAATGATTTAATGAATTATTTAATATCTGGATATGTTGTATGAAATATGATTAAGAAATTTTCCAAAAAATTGGCTGGGGGAGGGGAATTGCTTTCTCTAACGCGTATTTTCTGGCCCTTATTCCCTGTAAGAATTAGTATTATTTTGTTATTTTTTCATAATGAACATATATAACTAAAGGTATTAATAAGACAACATTTCTTTTTCAGTTTAATTGCACAAGGTTCTTAACAATATTTCTCAGATTTTTATATTTCTTTTATTTATTTTTTACATTAAATTGTAAGTTTAGATTATTACACGAAAGATTTTTACCTTTCAAATATTTCGTTGAACAAAAAGTTTAATATTTCTCAAAAAGTACATATTTATCTTAAATGGAAGAAAATGTAATCTCAACATTTTCTGAGCACAGACGAAATATGAAATTTCCGGAGATCTTAAAAATAGTTTCCCACATTTTGTATGAAATATTCTGTTGTTAGCTTTCATAAGCACGTTTTACATTTAACTAGAAAATGACTTCATATTTTTATATCTTCGTCGGGAAACTGGATGAATAACAACACATTTAATGCAATGCAATAATCTTTTCTTTTTCTTCAATTCAATAAAATATTAATTATTAAAATCTCTAAAATCTACTGAATAAATATTTCAATACATTTATTAAACGCTTATAAACTGCATGAATAAATAAAAAAATTAATATCAAATTACTTAATTAAATTTATTTCTTCGAATAAATAATTAATATTTTCTCTCCTGTAAATTAATTCGTTCTTTCATTATTAAAAGATGCTAATGTGAAATATAATTAATAAAATTACTACTAAAAAGTTTTCTTTTTTCTTTAACTCAGCAGAGAAATGAAATTATGAAGGTAATACAGCTTCAGGCCTTTAGAGAAAAAAATTCTTTTTAAAAAAATAAGAATTACAGTATGCTCATCATAAACATTTTATCATCCAGAAAAAAGAGATCAATAGGCATGTAGTGAAAAGGAAGTCCTGATTTGGTTGAATGAAAAATGACGGAATAATTATGTATATTTTTAAAATAATAAATTTCACAGACCCTTATTTTCTTTAGTTATCTTAATTTTCAGGTTTGTACACATCTGAAAATTCGCAAATCTTGTGTTGCGACAGTTTGTAATTAAAAATTTTTCTCTAATAAATTCATCTATTCAAAAAGTCTGGTAGAAATGTGCATACTCTGTAATTGTATAAAACTTAATTTATTCGTAGTAAGCACACGAAGTTTTCTTTCACAATTTTGCTAATTATGTTTAGCTTAGAAATGTATTATATTTCAAGTAAATGAAAAATAAATATGTAGTGTTACTAGAAATTAAAAATTCATATGAAAATAAAAATATTCATTGCAACGTTATTAATACCTTATTATTATTGAAAATGGCATGATTTAACCTCCAATAGAATTTTTACACTTAATTTAATATAACGGCAATTTTGCACATACCTGTACATCGTATCTTTATTCCTTTATATTCTAAATCCCTATTGAATACAAAAATTGTTTAAAATCTAAAAGTAAGAATTTCGTAGACAAAAGAGATCACAAATATTTATTTTATCAACACTTCGAAGTATGATCTAATGCTAAATACACAAATAATTAAACTGAAAAAAAGCAAAAATATTACCCCAAATAAATCTATTCTAAAGGTCTGTTGGCGTCCAAGATGATTTGTATTGCATCCACTGGTGGAAGATTAGTGGCGATGCCGAAGTTAATTATTCCTGCCATATCCCAGACAGAGTTGTCAGTTTTGCAGAGATTCATAACCGACGGAGCAAACTTGCACCAGTAATTTTAAATAGAAATTTTGAGATTGTTCAAGAACCTTATTATCGAATCATCTTATTCAAATGTAATGCAAAAGCTGATATTGGCTTTGACAGGTGAGAATCTATTAGGTTGTCCAAAAAAGCTTCTTCCTTTTTTTTAAATAAATAAAAAATAACAATGCAAATTTCGATGAAGGCAATTTTTGATTTGGTGGCAAAATACTTACCGCGGTGATTTTTTATGTAATTTAAAGAGTTCATTTTTGGTGAACTGAGTTTTTGAAAGAAAGTAACAAATAATAGTCGGACGGAGCAATGCCTGAAGAGTAAGGAGAATGGGTCAAAATGTCTCAATAGAATGGTGGAGACATATGGTGGATACATGTGGAATGGAGTTGTCATACTTGAAGATAATACCTCATATGATTGCTATTTCGGAGTGTTTTAAGATTATTTCTACTTCCAGCTCGTCTATTTGCTAGCAATAAATTTCAGAATTGATGGTCTGGTTAGGTGGAAGTCACTCGTAGTAGATCCAATTTCGCCAAATAGAGACCATGGTTTCTTCTGTAAGAATACAGCTTTAGCGACAGAAATGTCACCTTTATCTCGATTGGATCAGTATTGTTTCCGATCCTGGTTGTTATAAAGTATCAAAATTTCGTCCAGGGGAACAACCTTTTCAAAAAACGATCTTCATGATGCTGAAAATGCGATCGACAAAGCTTCTCGCCAACAGGTCGTGGGCGGGTCAGCCTCTATAAACTATTTATATATTCAATTCTCTGCAATATTTTAAAAATATGTTTGGTAATATTTTTAATTTGCAAATGTTGTCAAAGTGTCAGAAAAAGATTTTTATTTTCAGAAAGTGGCGCTAGTTGAAAAAAAATAGCACATGAATTGCAAAAGAAGCATTTTAAAGATGAAAGAAGCTTGTTCTGACGCAGCCTCTCAACTCTTCCGACATTTCTCTATCCGATTACTATTTTTTTCTCCGAAATATTTATTTCAACAAAAAAAAAATAACTTTGGTAAGTACTTTGGAACCAAATTAAGAAAGTTTTTGGAAAAAAGGCATTAAAAGACTTCTGGAAATTTGAAGAAGTTTCAGACTAGCACAGATATTCTTTAATAAAATCTCACCGTTTTCGAAACTTGCATGGGTTAAAAAAACAGAAGTAACATTTTGGACAATCTAATACTTTAACGGTAGTAGTTCAGCCATATTTTGTCAACGGAACAGCATCCTGTTAGCGAAAAGTTCGATACCTTGACAATCTGACACCAGCAAAAAGAATTAGAAATTTTTTACCATGATATTGAGAGAAATTTCTGGTGAATAAGACTCTTAAATAAGACGCAATTATCTGTTTAAATTAACTGGTGAATGTTTCAAATGTTTTCCCCATTAAAACGATTATCAGAAACATTGGATCTTATTAAAATCACAACAGCTATCTTGTGAGAACCTCCTCAGTTACGTCACTTGCAACAGCCAAACAATACATTATATGTCTCCTCCTGTTTTTTCATAATACCGATCTGACTACTTCAGTTGAAAATACCCCGTATTTTTACTTATATTTTCAGGAATGCCTAAAGTGTGCATTAGATATAGCATGTTATACTTTCACAAATATATGTAAAATACGGGGCGAAGATGCTCAATTTTGACATTTCATACTTTCGACGTTTTTTATTCTTCTTTGAATAATATTACTACTAGTATGTGTAACTGTAACTATGGATATCTTATTGAGTTAAAACATTGAAAATTATTTTAAACTGCATTTTTAAGTTTTATATGAACAATAAACAGTTCGTTTTAGTTCTAAATATTCATGTTTTTGTCACCCGTTCTTCTTATGCATAATATTCATTGTAATATCATAAATTATATAAATCATGTGATGTTGGAAATATATATTATGAGTCTTTAAATACCTCAAAAATTGTTGGGGCGTTCAAAGTTGTCGCAAGCATAATACTTTTTTGACAATTATTTATTTTATATGATATTTTTAGTATGGGTCAAAGTTACCATGCACCGGTAATTAAGCTTGAATTAGGTTAAAAGTCCATTTTAATTGTTTACATCAGTGATGCACAACCTTTTTGCCAGAAAATTGTTTCCCACCAGAATATTTGAAAAGAGTCGTTTGTTTTATTTAATAGCAAAGATTTCGTCATAAATATAAGGAAAAATATTCTGCATAAAAATAGTGGTATCTTTGTGGCCCGCGGGCCAAAGATCGCGGGCACCGCTGGTTTACATCAATATTATTCCTTAATTCTTGATAGCCATATACAGGGGTGCAAAAATCTAGGCGGCAGCAGGCAGTCTCTTACCACTAAAATTTAAACGTTTTCTTCGCTTTAAATGTAATAGCATTCTTACAAGAATTTTACACGAAACATTATGCGAAAAATAACGAAATAAATTTAGTAGTGAAAGACTGCCTGCTGGCGCCTAGATTTTTGCAACCCTGGTCATACAAAAATATAGAAGCATTTCTTCTCATTTAAGCCACTAGCTGCAACAATATTCTTAAAATAAAAGAGGAGCATCTGAAAATAGAGAAAATGCGGATCAAAATTAGCTTGAATGACTGTGCTAGTCTTCTTATTTTTATTCGCAGAGTACTTGTTTGTAAAATTCTTAAATCAGATTTACACGACAAATTTAAAATAATTTTTTTTTGAAAATGAGTAAAATCTTTTCTTCAAGTAGTTCATAAAAGAAAAATTTTCATTCCAAAGATTTGGTGCCAAAACACCATTTAGCGATTAACCCATTCGTGCCCAGCATCTTTTGCGTAAATTTTATTTGGTTGGCACCACTATTTTTAGAAGATTTAAGTTTAGTTCATTTATCACGAAAATGCATCACTTAAATAAAATAATTATTGCTTTTCTTTTTTACTTGTGTCAAAAACAGTGCTGAATGCACCTTTTGAAGCGTCCCTAAAAAGGGACGCTAGGCACTAATGGGTAAAAGTAGGTGTTTGAAAAAATTTCCACCACCATTGAAGTACATGATAGCAGGATTTGCATAGCTCTACCACTAAAATTTAGGAATATTTTCAAAGTGTTTCACAGCAGAAAATTTTTGTAAAAGCTTTAAATGAAGGTGGTGGCTGTGAATTCGACGTTTTAAATATTAAATGCAGTTTTTTCTTTTTAATAGTGGTGCCAGAGTCCTTAAAAATATAAAGAGTGTGCGAACCTTTGATAATCACAATAGCTTTATTTAAATACATAAATCTGCAATAAAACTAAAGGAATATTTTAATTATAAAAGTATCTTATTGCAAAATCAGAAGTTTGACAGTTATGACAGCCCAGGCTTTGCTATGAATTAAAAAATGATGTTGTCAAAAGCAGATTTTTCTCTTTGTACTTAATGTTTATTAGCTAATTTTCATCCCCACCTATACGTTTTTGTCTTGTTTTCCAACAAGTGTATGGAAGAGGTTCATGTTCATATTAAATACGGGTCATTGAAGTTACGTGCTACTATTTAAAAAAGCTGAAGAACTTTATCGTACTGATCAACTTCCTGTCTGCCATACTATATTTCAAGAATTTGATTCTTGGCTGGGAAAGGATTATTTGAGCATTGATACCTTCGGTGTTGTTAAAACGTGTACCAAGGTAACTTGGGAACTAAACATCGAGAATCCCGCGTTAGACTGACCTTCTGGCGGGGACGAATGCTGTATAGTACTTCGTGGTTCAGAATCAAGTAAATGCGCCAAGACCCACTGTTTTCACGGATCCTTGAAACTAGAATGACGGCATGGGGCCATTTTTTCCCGCCAAATGAATATATTTTGGTTCGCACCATAAATTTCTTCATAAAATATGTTTAAATGAAATATATGAAAAAAGGAGGGAGGGAGCGAAATAAATATTTTAAATAGTTAAAAAAAAGTTCTGGTATTAAATATTTTTATAAATATTGTGTAAAAAATGGCGTCTTTCTAGTGTTAACCCTTTAACGGACAAAGAATTTTCATTGTTAAGATGTTAAAATAAATGAGTGACGCCGGTAATCACGAACAAATATATTTCTAAGTAAGAAAAAGTTATTTTTCACATACATAATAAACTGGATTTTTTAAAATTAAAATTCCGGTGTGAAGTGGCATATCGGAATTAAAATTTTGTGGTTTTGTAGAGAAGCCAATGAACGTTAAAGGGTTAATAGATCTTAAAACTACAGGTTTAACATTAGTTTATTTTAAATCAAAATTTTAGATTTGAGGAACAGCAAACAGCCACTATGAGATGATTAAATATGAAGATGATGGCTATTGTAAAAAGTGGTATCAAATTGAAATGCGATTTCTGTAGTTTCATTTGCTTAGAATTTGTTCATTCTCAGACAGTCTTTATGAAGTCAAAATTGAGATATTTTTTAAATTAGTATAAAATTTAGCTGCCAACCTGTGGCTTTTTTATTAATTAAGACACACTTTGAACCAGAAAAAAAAATTCAAGTAGATGTTTCTGACATTAAATGAGCTAGTCAATTGAAGTTTCCCTAATTTCGTTAGTTCAATAAATTTTTGGTTCAAAGTTTAACAGTTTGATATTTAAAAGCCAGAGTTTGGCATCAAAAGAAAAAAAACCAAAATATACCATAAATAATATACTTTTAATTCGGTTATAACATAACAATGACTACATCATTTTACCCAAATTAATCTTTGAATGATGATTAGGCGGGAATTTGAATCATGGAGGATCGAGTGGGATCAATCAATGACCCCATAGTTATAAAACACGCATTTATTTATCATATCAGAAAAATTTGAAATTTAGTTAGTAAAAATAATTTAATAACATATATAACAGTTGAAGCCATAGAAAGAAATAGAAAATGAAATGATTGTTAGAGCAAAGGATTTAAAACATAAAATTATCATTAAAATAAAATTATCATTAATTCACGGAGTCGGAAAATAATCTTACTTTGTTCTCCGAGGATTGAATGCATGCTTTTACTAAATGTGACAGCACTCCACATAAAACACACACCAAAGAAATTAAGGGAGCTCAGGGGTTGATCGATACGGAAAAACATGAAAACAGAGCTCTTGCTTCGAGTCCATATAAAAACAGAAGTATTCAATGTAATTAATTTAAACTTTCTGATATTTTAAAGGCATGTTTGTAGTCTTATAAAATTATAAAATGAAGGACTTCAATGTAATGTAATAAGAAATATAGCAAAATTTATGTAACACAATTTTCGAAAAAAAAATTATTTGTTATATCACCAACACCAAGATATCTTAACGTTGAATTGACATAAGACCCTAATTTTTGTTTTAAAATGATCAAGAAACTTTACTCTATAAAATGAATTAAGGATATAACTATCATTCAAAAACAACATTCGTAAAAAAACTCTCAAATTTGAAAAATTAAAAAACTCCTAAAAAATACAACTTTTTTTTCATTAAAAATACTCAAAATATTAAACTATCTAAACTATATTAATTCATTCTATAGATAATGATGTTACATGCATGCAAAAAAAATTAAGCCATTCCATCAAATAGTTTTTTTAAAATCTTAGTGTTAGTCGTCAAAAATCAAGTTTTGAGAAAACGCGACTTAAATTTGAAATTATATGGGTGCGGCTATGAAAGTGTTGATACATAAATGCTTATAACTCCGTTAAAAATGCAAATATTTTTATGCAATTTTTTGCATTGACTTCAGAATTAATTGAATAATAAAACTAGATCATCGAAAAAAAAATCGATTTTTTGAAAAGTTTTCAACCCCTGAGCCCTTTTAAACTCTAAGCAGAGCTACCACCGTTTGATATTTTTTATCCAATATTTTCTACAAATATTCTATCGCTAAATATAATAATGCTAATAGTTCTATTTGAATTCAATTTTATTTTAAAAAATTTTAAATTCGGGAGCTCTTTTCTAAGCATTTCTTTAAAATATTACGCGTAGGTTGTTATAAATCTTATAATTAATATTCAAATTAATTTGCACAAATTACACTAATAAAATACAACAAGTTCTAATACTTCATTTAAAAAATTCACTATGGGCATTTCCATGCGGATTTGTTTGTCTGTTACGAAACTAAAAATCACTATACTTGTTGGCCACCGTTATGTTTGAAAAGTTTGCTTCGCCTTATTCAATTGATGATATATCTTCGATAAACTGAGTCACATTTTCTCGCTTTAAATTACTGGTAGCCAAAATTCGTAGTATGTAACAGACAAACAAGTTTGCATGGAAATGCCCCTATGTGAAAAATCTACTTAATAAGTGTGAACAGAAAATATTCATTTATAATAATTAAATTCTTATTAAAACGCCTCTGGATCGTTAATAATTAAAATCTGATTACTTTCTAAATGGATTTATTCTTCTACGAATAAATTATTCTGAATCTATTAATTTTTTGTACTGCTTTCTCAAAATAAAAGATTCAGCCGTAAAATAGGATTAAAGAATTTATTATTAGGAAAGTGGGACGCTCTGCCAGTTAGTGCAGCAGAGAATGAAATTTAGAATGCTCATGGAAAAAAACATAGAATTTATTCTTACAAAGGAATTTTTTTCTACCATGAAAACTTTGCTAGAAAAGATAAAATGGTGAGTAAAATTTATAAAAATCTGAAAATTATAATGTTGTTTCTTTAAAAATTACCGCAATTTCCGATGTATAATCCGCGGATCAAGCGAACAAGTTTCGAGGAAAGAAAATGTATCACCATGAGATATAATGAGCGCCCGAGTAAGGCTATGAGTGACCCCAGGGCAAGTATTATTCTAGGAGGCCTCCTCTTTTCTATAGATAGAATATTTGTGAATAATATGGATATAGCTAGCATAAATCTTCATACTTATTGTATGTATGCATAAATTTTGTATTCGATGCAGTTCTCATATGTATACAGGCTATCACAAAAACATAGTACTTAAAGAAAAAGTAATAGCAGGATAATAGTAGAAAAAAATGATAGATTGGTTGACAAAAGTGCCTCTTTGATAACTTTTTCTTTGCTTATCTACGTATGTTATAAGCAGGCTAAAAGAAAATGTCGCAAATTGGTCATAATTAATAGTTTTAACTTGCCACGCTACGAGGAAATCATTAATAAAGAATTTTTTTGAAAACAATAGCATACTGAGTAGCTATAAAAAACTTAAATTATTAATTTTGTAATGCAGTTTGTTTTTCGCATAGATGAATGGGGTACTAGAAGCAAAGAGAGGAAGGATGACTACATTTATCTTCCTAAATGTTTGAAAATATATATGAATTTTGATCCGTTTTGTCTAGTTTTAATCATTTGGCACTTTTTAATGAAACTATATCTATATAAGATGCCTAATAACTCTCATGGGTGGCTAAAGAGGAGGGCCCGGGGCAATTACTCCGTATTCCCCTGCATAAGTCGGCCCTAAATGTAATTTAACATTTCACGCTACAAATTTTACTGTAATTTTTTAACCCTTTAACGTTCATTGGTTTCGCCACGAAACCACAAAATTTTAATTCCGATACGCAACACTGACACCGGTATTTTTATCTAGAAATATCCCTTTTATTTTGTATGTGAAAAATCACGTTGTCTTATTTAGAAATATATTTGTTCTTAATTACCGGTGTCATTCATTTATTTCGCCATCTTAGCAATGAAAATGCTATGATCGTTAAAGGGTTAATATAATTTCTAAGGTCTGCAAAGAGTTGTTTGATACAATAATTGTACTTCTGAACTTATGTTAATTTCTGGAAAAACAACAGCAACAGACAAATAAAGAAGAAACAGGATTCGAATACTTCAACGACTTTCAAGCACTGTTACCAGAAATTATGCAAAGTAATAGTTACCTTATTCAATTAAATAAATTCTATTTTCAGACATAGTGGCCGGTACTTTAAAAAATTTGTGGTACTAAAATGTCTAAAATCCCTTAAAGATTTTCATGCCTACGAATTTTTTATAAAGAATGGGTATCCAAACCTCTGCCAGCGGGACGCACATCTATAACCCATATTAATAAGGAATAACAATCCATGTTTTAAAATGAAATTTTTAGCATGGTTGACAACGCTTCCGATTTTTTGTACTGGAAAAAATTAATAAAACATTTGTCTTATTTAATCGGAAGATTATAGCGATTTAAATAGTAAAATTAACTATAATGTTTTTCCTTGCGGAAAGAGCGGAAGACATTGGCAGCTATGCTTTTTGGGATTACATAAATGTAACTTATTCGGAAATAAGGGCAGCAACTGGTCAGGGCAAAACACAATCAAAAGAAAGAAGGATCTACCAGTATTTGCTTATAGAAAACACTTAGAATTACATAAAGTGTTAAGATAGACGAAAAATTTTTGATTTGAAAAAGTAGTGCAAAGTAGAATTATAAAATAGCCGCTTGTGACACCCCTGAAGATAAAATTGTCTCTTGCTGCAAAATACGGGTGAGGGTTGAGATATTTGTTTATTTTGCATTTTGCATTACTGTGAGAGCTCGAATTTTATTTCTATGAATTAAATTTTGTGATAAAGTAAAACTACTCGTGTTTTATAGGGACATTTGTAAAATTTTATTTCTGCTGTATTCACTTAAAAGATACAGAGAATTATTTACCATAAATTTAGTTTCTCGAAATGCATAATTATGCTGAATAACTTCTAGAAGTTAAAAATGCACTATTTTGTGAAAACACGGAGAAAAGTATTTAAACACAAATGCATTAGATAATAATAAATTTCCCATAACGTGTCATGTTACATGAATGTTGATCTGGTCATACATAAAACAATACCTTTAATACATTTTAGGTTTACCACTACCGGCTTTTACAGCCCTGCAAAGGTCTGGTGCTGAAGAAATCAACGTGTGGATTCAATAGTAGCAGACTTCATTAATTTGATCTTGGTAGCCTGTTTATTTTTAGTATTTTTATGACTCAATAGAAGCCAAAAAGTTAGAAATGGATTACGGTCAGGACTATACTCAGATTAGTCCATAGTTTAAGAATAGTACTGATCTTATTTCTGTTCGTCTAATGAATACAAAAATTGCTAAAAAGAAACAGACTATCAAGATTAGACTAAAGGACAACATTATTAGGATTTTTTAACTGGAAGTTGGACACCATTACATCCATAAGTTAATTGCTTCCATATACTGGGAAGCTGTCGGCACCAGTCGCGGAAAATCTAAAAAATATTCAAGTGATCCTTTTACGCATGAAAGCGTCAAAATTCATGTAAGACGACTCAGTTATGCGAAATTTATTATCATCTACTGCATTCATTGTTAAACACTTTGTTCCATGTTTTGATAAAGTAATGCATTTTTCTTTTTAAGAAGTTATTGAGCATTATTATACATTTCAAGAAACTATTTTTCTATGGCAAATTAATACTATTAGGTTGATCAAAAATGTTTTGGGAAATTTTTAATCTAACAGTTAGCAGAATTTGTATCATATATAGGAGTAAGAATGATATGTCTATGGTAGTACAGGAAATTCGGTCCAGACTTGGCTCCATTCGATTAAGGCCTCTTTCAATCAATGCAATGCTATTTTAATGAACTCCTTTTTGAATCCTTCAACCCGTCATGAGGGACGCGGAGTGTTTCGACACCAGTAAATCACGCACTGTATTAAATGGTTTTTACATTGCCATCAATAAATATAAGTACTGATCATTGCCGTATTTAATCAATGACAATCGGTAGAAATTCTGAAAAAAAAATCAGTTGAAGATTTTTTTAAAGTGGTGGTACAATTGTAAATACCATGTGCACTCTAAGTATATCAGGCCCAGAACCCGTTCTCGCGGGTTAATGAAGTTGAAGAAGCATGTAAAAAATTTTCGATTCCAAAAGGAGCGGCCTTGGTTCTTCCAGCAAATCCGGATTGCAGAAAAGCGTGGAATATGGTGGTCTCTTCTTTGAAGAATAGTCCTTGTTGCTTTTGTTGCAATATAACAACACAGGGCTGCCACATGCGATTTATATTCGGTCAGACCCAGTATTTTTATAATAAAAATTTTGGAACATATGTATCGCAATCTTTCATTGTTGACAAAGAGTGAATTAAGAAATCATGTATGAAGAATGTTGTGTCAGATAGAATTAATCCTTTGTGCTCTTTAGGAAAATTTTCTTCAAAATTCCAAAAGTCACTTTGGCACCATAACTTTGCAAAGAAAACACCGGTTAATGCTATACACGGGGAAAAAAAATGCATTAAACCTTTTTCAAGTAAATTTGGTTGAAATTTCTGGTGCTGTTGTGACATTTCGGAATTAAAATTATGTGGTAGAAATTCTACCATCAGAGCTCAAAGGGTTAAATAATATTGCCCTGGTATGCAACTTTCACAAATTTCCCAGAATTTTTTGCTCTACATAGTACAAGTATATTTTAATGAATTAACATCATCTTTACTTAAAACACAAACAAAAAACATGATATTTGCATATTTTGTTGTTCTTTTGACAGGAATTGCAGTTTTTTATGCGCCACTGTATGTATATAAAAAATAAAAGACAATATAAAAATGCTAATTCTTTTGTAAACACGAATGTCAAAATTTTCTAATCTTCGTCCATACAATATTTTTTAATGTAAGAATAGTTTGATTAATAAATTGCCTTAAAATCTAATTACGACTGGAAAATTTTATTAAAATAATTTAAATAAACTATCTTTTTAAATTCCATATTGCTAATTTGAAATGTTCTGTTAACAGTAAATTAAATTAAAATACCCAATTAATCATATCGCACTGTTATTCATTATGTCACGTATTTGAAAAAGTGACTTCTTTCAGTGTAAAAAAAAGGGGCTCGATGGGAATACAAAGACCCAGCATTTCTTTAATATGAACAACGTTTCATCTAGTTATTTCCATATTTGTAAACAGAGGGGTTATATGATGTACTACGTAAAGAAAAATAGAAAATTATTTCACTTTGGTGTTTTTTATAAGTATTTTCATATTTTACTTTATTTGTATTTTGAATGGATAAATGGGTCATTCTCTGATAAAGGGAAATTTTTATGTCTTTGGCTAAAAAAATGTGAATTAATCAAGTCAACTATGAATGTTTGCATTTTTTGTGAACATTTCTGTTTTAGTGCTACATTGTGCACTACCGTAAAATGGGATGAATAGGAACAGCGAGCGGGGTGAATAGGAACGAAACTTCCCTGTCATAAAAATAAATTCATTATAAATATATGGGTAAAATAAGTAGTTCTAGGGGTTTTATTAACACTGTTATTACATAGTCTTGATTATATGAAAGTAGGTGACTTATTTACAAATGAAGTGATAAAGGTGGGGTTGGGACGTTTCGTAGACGGGAACATTAGGCGATGCTCCGCAGCAGGCCCAGGAGCCCGTCTTCATCGCATCGCTGCGAGATTCAATCTGTTTCCCTTTATTTGCTCTCAGGCTAATTGGATAAAACTTGATAGTCAGCAGATAAACAAATGTGGACGAGTCACTCGGTTCTCATGGGAGAATGCTTAGTACATCAATAATACTAATTGGATGTTTTGGGAGGCAAACAGCAACGTACACTCGGGCATTCTGACGGTGAACGACCTCGTTCTACACTCGGTCTAGTTTAGCAAATGCCGAGCAAAACAAATCTTTAAAAAAAAAAAAATAATTTTTCTCAGCTGAGGAGCTATAATTATATCCAGCCTGATGAACAGAAAAACTAAGTTGAGGAGGGGGGGACATAATAATATACATATACATAAAACATTGTAAACCTTGAAAGTACGAAAAAACACAATATCTAAATATGCATATACATAATATAAATTAACATACATAATAATCATATAGTAAAATTTGTTATCGTAATACACTGTAGAAAACAGAAATCATAACAAACAAAAAAATACTGTTGAAGAAAAAAAAATTTTGTTGGCCAACTAAAAAACAGACTAAAAATAATCAAAATAATAAGCAAAATACAGGAAGATGTTGGAGGTTATTGCCGGCAATAATAGGAGTCACGAACTGTTCATCAGCACTAGAAAGTTAATAGTCAGTACAGTTTCTAAATGTCCACGCGACGCAACATAAAAAAGCACCTGTTGCGTATGCAAAAGAAATATAAGTAGAGCAAAAAAAGACTGCTTTGTATTGTTAAAGTGTTATGAAGTTTGTAAATATCCACGTGACGCAACATAAAAAAAGGACCTGTTGCGTATGTAAAAAATATAGGCAAAGCACAAAAAATAAAACACTACTTTGCATACCGGAAAATAATAATAATAAAAAATATTTTATGTCAAGCTAAAAAAATAAAGCACAGCTTGCATTGTTAGAAAAAAGATAAACACATACGTAAACACTTGTAACTCTTTTTCTACAATTTATAAAATCTTGCCACACAAAATACGAAATTGAGAGGAAAAAATCTTCATCACAAAAGTCTTGAACTATAAGATCACAATAGGAAAAAGAAAACTCGGGAAAAAAAATAAAAACACTGTAATGATGTAATTCTGTATACTTGAAAAAAAAACAAGAGGTTTCTTTTTTTTCTCTCTTTTTCAACATTTCTCGATCAGGCTTCTTCGCATATTTCACCCAAACAAACATACGGTGGACTGTCGTAGATAAAGAGAAAAGGGGAAAAAATGCTCTTCGCTCTTCATCTTGGAGGAAAAAAAACAAATACTGCTTTTTTAAAACTCCGAAACTGTAGTTAAAAAAATATATGTATACACACGAACTTCTGTAATACGGAATGTTTCTTTCTGGAGAATTTCCGTATCATGTCGTAGTGTGTTTTCATATGACGCACGTGTGAAGAAGGTGTAGATACGAAAGATCCCTGAGGTAAACAGCTCATTATCACGATAGCAAGTGTGTCGAGTTGGCTATACTTTTCAATTTTAATTGGAGGCAGTTTTGCAATTGTATAGTTCGGCTCTTTTTGCGGCGTTACTGGCGCTAAACACATTGCTACCAAAAAATAAACAAAGAGTCGAATTAGGTGGTCGAGTTTGCATCTCAAATCCGGACGGCGCTGTAATTGAGAAAAGGTAGTGACGATTAACAGATGGTCCTTAGTATCTGGAGCCAACTTTTCGACTTTACTCTGCAGCTGTTCTACGGGAGTGATACAATTTTCGAAAGCTGTCTGTTTCCTGTCTGCCATAGTTTCGTTTTCCACAACACAGGCGTTAGGTTCATTTTTCGAAGAAACAGGAGTTGACGTCATTTCGTCGATAAAGGGAAAGTTAGGATGCACGGAATGAACGTGTGGTGGAGAATTTTTTTCAGTAATGTTTGGTAACGAATTTTGTTCTACGATTTTTTTATCGTCCCCGTAAGCGAATATTACGGAATATTGCATAGAGGATAAATTTAAGTAAAATAAATCTTCGAACTTATTACCATTAAACTCAGTCTGTGCAACAAAATATTGAAGTGGCTTTAATTGGGATATTTCGGCATCGAAAACAGTTACAGATGAATCATTTAAAGGGGGGTTCCCAACCGTTGATACGTTTCTTTACTGACAAAATTTAAGTTTTGTACTGGGTTCGCATCCGCTACAAAAGAAATATTATTGATTTTTACGATCGCAGCCGTACTACACACTGTGGAAGGGATATGTATCGTATTGATGTGTACGACAGTTTCTGAAACAGGGTTAATGTCTTCGTAGGAAGGCATGTTTTCGGGATTTCGCCCCGTTGAACGGGACGAATGGTAGTTGGGGCGAGAATATTTAGAGCCGTTGGGACTTCGTTCCGCGCGTTTACACTGAAATTGTTTATGACCTATTTTCGAACATTTATAACAGATAATTTGATTGTAGTTTTCACTAGTGTGGGTTTTCCGAGAGTCTCTTTGAACATATCCTGGTGTTGCTTTGAAATTCGGGACCGAATCGCAAATTTCTTCATAAATTAGCAATTTTTTCTTAAACTCTACTAAATCGGAACAGCCATATAAAATGGATTTATTTTGGGGTGCATCTCTAATACCTTGTACCGTGTAATGAATTAAAGAGATGTCATCCACGTTCCCTCGCTGCGCGATTTCTTTCATTTTCAAAAAATATTCCAATAATTGTTCGTTTGTTTGACATCCGCGGTTTGCTAATATTTGAGGTATTTGTGCGGGCGAAGCCGTTTGATGAAATTCGCGTAATAAAGCGTGCTTTAGTGCTGATTAGGAATTAATATTAATTTCAGCTCTAATTACTAACAATGTTAAATCTTTTAAGCTCTGTTCTGCGAAAACAAATTTTTGAATATCTGAGAGGTTCAATGATTCCGAAAGTGTTTCAAATCGTGTAAGCCATGTTTGGATGTCTTCCGATTTATCCCCGCTAAACGGCGGAATTAATTGTTCTATGTCGGCAAAAGAAATATTTTGTTTACATGCAGTGTGTTGCGAATGTACAACCATTTGCTGTGGTTGTATTTTTAAGGGGGAAATTAATTGTGTGCTGGCACTACTGTCGTTCTGATTATGCTCAATGTCTGTTTTCGAAGCCGAAATATTCCCAAATGTTTCCTTAAAAGCAGCAATGTCTGATAATGCGACCAAAATGCGAGTCGCTATCTCATCTTTATTTCCATTTATATCGATTGACAGCAGATTAGCGACTGTTATCAATTGCAAATGATCAAAAGTATCAGTAATTTCTTTCAATTTGTTGAAGAATTCAGGGCTACCTTCTTTAAACGGTAATCCGGTATATACTCTTAAATTAGAACGATTACGCCTCGCTTCGTCGATTCCAAAAATAAACAGATGTAGAAGCTGTATTTTATCAGCTTTGGGAGTTTTTAACTGCTGTCTGATCACTGGGATCACTTGCAGCTCCATTACTCACAGCAAAGAAATCAGGTATAGTAAAAAAATATCACTTACTGCTATTTAAGTGTAATCCAATCTGATCTATGCCACTTTTACAATGAGAAAAATAAATCCACTGAAACACCACAAATCACAGCCCCCGACACTACTGACACACTTTTCTTCATTTTCTTTTTCTTCCTTCTTAGTGAGCCGTGGATCCGCGCTGATAAGCCGAAAGTATAAACATCATCTCGCTCTCGGATGGACTAGGGGAAATATGATCTTTCCTCTTGCACAATATGCACACTATTCCATATGCACAAATAAGAACTTGTAGCTTAGGTTTTTGGCCGCTGCCCCCATGTGTAAAATAAGTAGTTCTAGGGGTTTTATTAACACTGTTTATTACATAGTCTTGATTATATGAAAGCAGGTGACTTGTTTACAAATGAAGTGATAAAGGTGGGGTTGGGGCGTTTCGTAGACCGGAACATTAGGCGATGCTCCGCAGCAGGCCCAGGAGCACGTCTTCATAGCATCGCTGCGAGATTCAATCTGTTTCCCTTTTTTTGCTATCAGGCTAATTGGATAAAACTTGATAGTCAGCAGATAAATAAATGTGGACGAGTCACTCGGTTCTCATGGGAGATTGCTTAGTACAGCAATAATACTAATTGGATGTTTTGGGAGGCAAACTGCAACGTACATATATGTGATGATATTTTTAGTTGCCAATTTTTCTATAAGAAGGTAATAACATTAAGAGTTGGGAAATTAAGTTTCTATATGTTGGCACCAGTATTGGGGTATATAAAAAATCTTCAAGAGGATTCTCAAAAACCGTTTTTTTCAACGTCTTCAAAACTTTGTCTGTAACTACAGTATTTTCCGTATTCTAAACCTAAGCGATGGGATTTTTATTAATGATAGTCCTGTAAATGATATGCTGTATTAAATTCTACTTATTTCTAAACTATATAAAGAAAAAAATGAAAAATGGCTCTTAACATCAGAGGTTCAAGATTTATGGGATGAATCGGAACACGTTTTCTCTCATGATTTATTTTTCAGTACAGTAATAGTTTCATGTAATATATGAAAAAATGTGTGTAAATATGTGTTGTAACAATATTTTGTTTGTCCTAATTACTTTAAGAATTTAAAGGTGCCAAGAAATTACTTGGTTAAACAAAAAAGTCAACGCCTAATCCAACAGAGATGGAACACACAATAAAATAATTTAAAAATAGCAGGGCTCCCAAATGGTCCGCGAACTGAACATCAGAATTTTTTTAGAGAAATTTTCTTTTTAGATTTTTCTTGCAAATTGTCAAGAAACCACGTTTGGAAGTTGATTCTAGCTCAAACGTATTATGAAATTTTCTGTTAAAAATAATAAAGTTCAGTTCGCGGACCATTTGGGAGCCCTGAAATAGCAAATTAGTTAGAAAAACTGCACAAAATTATTCTCTGACATCCACTGACATCCACAACATTACAGAAACATCTCAAAATGAAAAAAACAATTAAAAAAAGAGAGGAATGCAAACAATACTAAGGCCTGGGGATGAGGGCGTATTAGTGGATCGTATTAATACATGCAGCGATTCTCAATTAGGCTACTCAATATTTTCACTTACCTAATGACTACTAGTAAAGGATAACACAGAACAGGGCTGAATTTGTATTAAATTCTACTTCTGCAATTCGAATATAATTTCTTAAAAGAAATTTTAATTTCTCTTGATTTCAAAGTTGTTTTCTAATTTTTTAAAAGGCATATCTTTACTTATATATAAAATAAAGGCTTAATTTACAGCAACTATGTGTTCCTGTTCCTCCCTTATCATTATTACCTGTTTTTATTAACCCTATGAAAGTGGAGAATCGGAATAATTAAAATTTATAACATTTGTTCCGATTCACCCCTATCTGCGGGGTGAATCGGATCACTATGAAAAAATTAAATAATATATAAATATAAACAATAAAAATGTTTCGTTTTTGCTTAAAAAGTAAAGAACAAAACAAGACAGAAGTTTCTAGTAGAAAAATAAAAAAAAATAAAAAAATTAGTTGTTGCTTTTTTTAATGTTAAAGTTGAAAAGTGTTCCGATTCACCCCATTTTACGGTAGTTTAAATATGAAAATAAAAATAATTTCAATATCTAAAAAAGCTGTAAAGCTGCAAATATCATTACCATGGCTTGTCCCAAAATTTACATTTTTTAATTCAAACTCTTATTGTTAAGATTTGGAAAGCTTTAAAAGAAATGTAATGATTATATGGGTGTATTTGATGTTTCTACTTTTTATACACTTAACACCTTACATAAAACAGAAAACATTTTTATTAATTATACTTATTTAAAGTTTGTCCCTAGCATTAACTGTCATTACCACGCTCCACAGTAATTCTTCATTTAATTTTCAACTATATGTTATTTTTATATGAAAACTCCCTTAGATTGTATAGTTCCATATCTTCTTATGAGCTGTAGCATCTATTTTTAATTAATTATGCAAGAACTGCTTCAATTTATGGATTTTGTTCCAAAATTACAGTCTGTGTACTTAACATGTGTCATTACCAAACTCCTTATTGTTGAAATGCTTCTTCAGTAATTTAACTCTACAGAATCAATTACAAAGACAGTTTGGGACTGCTTTCAGAATAAATACTCCATAAGTTTTAAATTGTTATAGTTTAGTTCTAAAATAGGGCTAACGTTAAAAATGTCATTACCGTGGTCATTATCATGGCGTAATTAACAATATTTATGATTTCAAGGTCATATTAATGACAATTTTTTGACATTTTAAAAAAGTCATTGCTATTCTTCAGCAAAATTTTCCATTTCTTAAATGTGTGGTGAAATTTGAGTGAGAAATCAAGAGTTAAAATATTAGAGTCTAATCATTTTATCGAACCCAAAATTTCCCTTTATCGGAGAATGACCCAAATATGTTTCTGATACTCATTTTAAAAATCCCTCATTTTTTCTTATTTACGTTTTACGAATAAACTTGCAATATCTATCGAATGCCGTAATTATTAGTATCGGAATTTATAATAATGGTAAATTTATTGATTGTCTGAATTTTCACATTTAAAACGTGAGACTCTTTTTAGAGATTTTATAATATTTAAACTGGAATATTTTAATTCCCAAGAGCTTTGAATGGCTAGAAATTGAAAAAAAAAATATATATATCTTGTACTTTTCCCTTCTTAGTGCTGTTACCGGCAACTATTTTTAAATTTCATCCTGCACTTCTTTTATAAAACAAAAATATTTTACATACACTCTGATCATTTCTGCAAGGAAAATGTATTACAATATTTATTCTCTTAAAATTGCATAATAGCCTGTGGCAGCCTTGCCTTATCAACAGACATTTTTAGATATAGGTTCTAGGTGAGCCTGTAATGAAACGAGACTTTGAAGTATAAAAACAAAATTCTGTGGTAATAAAAGATAGTCATATTGAACATAGAATATAACATACGCATTTTTTTAAAAAAAGATATATTACTGTTTAATGTTTTCTTATCTCCATTACTGAAATTCGATTTTTTTCTCAATTATTCGCAGATTTTAACTATTAAATTTCAATCTGAATTTCAAATCTTTTTTAAAGATTAATATTTAAAAAATATATGAAATACGAAATGTTACCCTAAAATCAAAAGATTCATTTTCACAAGGGATCGTTCGTACGCGTCCTGAAATGTCCGGTTGTATGTCCGTCCTGGTACCATGTCCTTCGGTATTTGTATTTTGTTATAGAAAACCTCTCCTTATATAGAGAAACTTTGAGCGTTTAAAACTGATTTATTTCATTATGAAAAAGTCTAATTTTCACCTCGAAAATAACGGTACCCGTATTAAGCCTGTTTAAATATGAATATTTATCCAAAATTTATATAAAAAAATTCATTAAAAAGAGGTCTTACAAAAGAGCGAAAAAAACTGAAAATCGGAAATTTCAACAAATTTATAATCTCTGGTAATGAGTTTCTAAATTAATAGGTTATGACAATTGGTTTCCAAGATGTTGGTATAACGATGCAGCTTGTTAGCAGAAAGAAATTTTTTTCCCCATCAGTAGTATTCATTACACTAAAGTGGAAATATTTTTTCATATGAATCCAAATTTTATTAAATTTCTCAGATTATTTTGGTATTTCCATGAGCATTTGTCGTGTAAGTTACATTTCTAGTAACTGCTAAATTGTTGGCTACCGTTGTTTTCAGCCTTATTCAGTTAATAAAAATTTTTTAAAACTAATTCACATTTTTCCGTTCAAAAATACTCATATCCAAAATCATAGTATGTGACTTACACGACATGTGCTCATGGAATTACCCATTTGTATTACTCATATTATATCCATTATTTAGGTTATTTAAATATTTGTATTATTTAAATATTTGTATTTTATAATAGTTTTTTCAAATCTTTTGATAATTTATTTGTAACTAGCTGATCCGCCCACATGTGCCCGAGGCCCGTTATAACAATCTTAAATAACACTGAACTGTATGATTTTATGCCTTTTGAAAATCTTTTAAATGATTTGTTAGTTTCTGGAATGTAATCGATATCCGCAACGTTCAAAACAATTCACTTTTCGAATGACAACAAATCTCTGCAACAAATATTTACTTCATGTACTTACAAAATGCCATTACTTGCCATTAACTAACGCTCAATTTTTTATACCTTGCCTACCTCTACATATGAGAAAAAAGTAAGTTGTACAAAATTTCTTTTTGACAAACTTTCTTATCCTTTTTAATATCAGAAAAAAATCCCCGATTCTGTAGTTAAATAGGACGAAGATAACCTTTTATAACCCTTTCATTGACAAAGCACTTCAATTGCAAAAAATTGAAATAAGATAAATGCACCAGAAGTGGGCCACTAAAGGACATTTATCTAATTATTATTAAAGCATTAGTGAATTAAAAAAAATAGCCTGATCCTTACCTTTGTGAATCAGAATGAACATTCAAATTTTTTAAATATATTCTCTAGAAAAAATGAAAAATAAAAAATGTTACCTTCCTTTATGCTCCAGTAGTGAGCCAAGTAAATTTTTGATGTCCAGTAGGGGCCCCCTAGAAGTGGGCCTCTCCATTCTTGAGTTTTATGCATAATGTACAGATGTTATAATTTGTTTTACATTTCTACACTTAAATATACACAATAATGAAATCATATTTAGAAGTTTTAATCTTTACGTAAAATAATTTTAGCTTCTATTTAGTTTTTTCTTATAGTCTGTAAAAACACCCTTCTAGCTCAAAGACTATGAGAATAATGAAGTTGTTCCTTTGCCTGATAACAGATAAGGGTTCCAGCCAATCAGCAATTAGTTTGTTATCTGACAGGGGGGACTAGAAAACTTGTTTTTCAAATTTGAAACCTGGTGGCCCACTATTGGTACATGGCCCACTACTGGTACACTTACCCTAAATGAATGACGCCGGAAATTCCAACAATTTTTTTTCAAATAAGGAAAAGCAAAATTTTCCATACACGATTTAAAATTTTATATTAAAATTCCCGAGTTATTCTTGCATTTCAAATTTAAAACTTTTTAATTTCATAGAGAAATCACTGTCTGTAAAATGGTTAAATAATGATGTTCACTCGGTTATTTATGTCTAATTTGGGGTACACTTACCAGTGTTGCCAGATGGGTTACTTTTTTAAAATTCAGATTCTTGATTGGCACAACTTTTTACAAATGATAAAATATGCCTTATTTTATATCATGATAATTAAGGCAAAAACAAAAGGTAATTTACCGTTTCAAAAAAGTGGTGCCAATCGAGAAATCTGAATTTTAAAAAGTAGCCCACTGGCAACACTAAAGCTTACACTGTGTGTTTATTTAGTACTCCCTCTGTCCCAAATTAGTTGCGACATTTAGGTTGAAAATTTTGTCCCAAATTAGTTGCTACATTTCAAGTAGGTGGAGTCATAAATAACTTCTGATGCAGTTTAGTAGATCGACACCAGTAAAATTATACTAGAATGAAAATAACGATGTATACTAGGTGCCAGAAGTAATCTTAACTGGAATTTAAAGTACCGTAATTTCGGGTGTATAAGCCGCGGATCAAACAATTCTTTTTGGACCCAGAAATTTTATTTAGTGATTGAAGACAAATATTTACGGCGATCTAACTAGTTATATTTGTCTCTTAAAAAATTCTGGGTCGAAAAAGAATTGTTTGATCTGCGGCTTATACACCCGAAATTACGGTAAATAAAAAAGAAATAACAATTTAGAAAATTCTCTGTATAAAAATGAATGATATTGAGCGCAACGCCATACTGGAATATTTGAAACGATAGTTCAAAAATTGTAAACTAAGCCTTAATGCCAGAAGTGCTGCAGCTATTAAATTCAATGTGCATCATAATATTTATCATCCTATCCCGTTAATAGAAGCAGGCAAAGATGTCAAACATAAAAGATGAGGAAATTTACAAAAAATTGTAAATGCGGACGAAAAAAAAATGCCACTGAGTAAAATCAAAGATGTCCCAATTAAACGAAGACGATCACAGCGAAGATAATCATATGCTGTTATAATTCATAAAACAACATTACATAGGATTCTCAAGGAGGAAAAAACTTTGGATCATACTTCATCCATTATTAAGCAAAATCTAATAAAAAAATAAGCTCGGCAGAATTCGATTTTGTTTGCAGCTTCTTTACGCTAAAAGATACTTTTTAGAAATGTTGTAATAAAATGTTCGTAAATGAATTCACGCTTGATTAGCTTGATGATAGTTTTATGTGGTGATTGTTAAAAAGTCTTTAAAATTTGGGGCGTGGCTTAAGAGAGCGTGAACAGGGAAATTTTTTAATTAATTAATCACTTATTTATTTAATGATGGACGGAATGTTAGGTAAGTAAATATTGTTAATTGATAGTATAGCTCTTTGAAAAATGTCCAAACAGAATAATAAAGTCGTAAATATCAATAATCAGTACAAAAGTACTCAAATGTCGCAACTAATTTGGGACAGAGGGAGTATTTTAGAAGCTTTCCATATATTTCACCATTAGTTTGCATTAACCTCTTGCGCTGTATGACGTAATCAGAGTACGTCATGATATTTCGGTCATTTCCCATAATGACATGTGCATTGTACATTACGATAGCCCGCTGATTTTTTAATTAGACATTCTGAATCCCTCCCTTGAATGTTTTAACCCCTTGCGGCCCTGTGGTATATCTATGAAACCACTTAATTTTACTTCCCAAACGCCACATTGGCACCGGAAATTTGCAAAACAAAATTACGGTTTATTGAATGCGTGAAATCTATTTTTTCTTATTTATAAATACTCAGATTCTAAACTACGTTTTCTAAATTGCTTTTTATATTATTTTTATTCCTAAAAATCTTAAACATTTTTAAACACATTTTCAACAAATTTTCCGCTGCTTGTCTTATATATTAATAAGCCACATGCACGGGCGTTACTCTTGCAATGCTACATTTTTGTGCAAAATCATTTACTACATTCGTTCTTTTAGTAAATGATAGAAATAAATCATAACACCACGTTTATATGCATCGCACTTTGATTGTATACTGGGTGGTTTTAAATTCACAGTACAAACTGGGTTGGTAGAGGACACTGTAACAATCATTTATTTTTTAGTAATGTATAAGTCCTATAGGTTTCCTGCAGGTACTACTTGATTATGTATGTAAGTGACGCGCTGAAGTACAAACACGAAGGGGCAAATCTTGACCATCTTTTTTATTTAAAAATTTCTCATTCATACCAGATAATTTCTACCCAATTCTTTTTTTCATTTAAGAAAGTTATTGTCATGATTACGGAAATAAAATATTCTTCATTGGAATTTTCAGGTGTTAAACAGAAATTTTTGAATTACATACGGCGTTTGGGAGTCACCGTAATACTTATTTATCATTGATATCCATAATATGAAATATGAAGATAAACATGTGTAAACAATTTATAAAATGCATTGTAATTCCAAAATAACATTTAAACGTACCGTAATTTCCGGCGTATAATCCGCGGATCAAACAATTTTTTTTGGAACCAGAAATTTTTTTTTGTAATTGAAGACAAATATTTACGGCAATCTGGGAATTTACATTTCTTTTTGAAACATTTCTGGGTCGGAAAATCATTGTTTGATCTGCGGATTATACGCCGGAAATTACGGTACATTTAAATATTTTTAATAGGTAGTAATGCTCCATTATTGAATAGCAGGTACTACTTGACTATGAAATCGACCTATTTCGACAAATTATATAAATTGTCAAACTACTCGTAAATTATACAAAATGGTATAATTTTTATTTTAAATAACGGAAGAGTAAATACATTAGTAAAATATTAATAAAAATACAAATAAAACGTCAAATTAAACATCACTTAATAACATACAAACACATGTAACGTGTTTAGTGACAAGTGAATGTGACATTCACGTTATGCCATTATTGGCATTTAATCTTATAGTTTGACGATAGTTTTTGGTCGTGCAGTAAAAGAAACATCTATGGGTATTTCCATGAGCATTTGTCGTGTAAGTCACATTTTTAGTGACTGCTAAATTGTTGGCCACCATTATTTTCAAAAGGTTTACATGGTCTTATTCAATCAATGAAATATCTCTGATAAAATAAGTCAAATTTTTCCGATCTAAAATACCGGTATCCAAAATCGTTGTGCGTGACTTACACGACATGTCCTCATGGAATTACCCCTATATAATTCAAAAAATGATAAACCTAACAATTAAGAGTTTACAACATCGGATGAAGTATCTCTTTTCCAACTAAAATATGCATTTGAATTAAAATTTGAATGAAATACAGGATCATGAAAAATCTAAAAGTGTGGAAAATAGGCTCGGCAACTAATAATCTGATGGACTTCATTGTTTAAGCAAATCTTTATTGTCTTTTTTAAACATTCGTTAAAATTTTATAAAATCGTAAATTTTTACAAAAACGAATATTTCGAGAGTATGATAAAATTACTTCTGGATAATCAAGGTTGCTGATATTCAATAGGCTTCTTCCCATTACTACTAATCGAATTTTAAATTTGTTGTAAATCCGTGAATTCGTTCTGTGTCGGAAAACTTTAAAAATGCAGCATAGTTACACTGGTGTCCAAAAGTTAAGCATAATTGGTAATTAAGTAATTATTTTTAAGTAATGAAAGAAATATAAATCGAAATGTGGTAAAACTCCAGGTGTGTAAACAAAATAGTACGCGTCATATATTTTCACGAAGAGTTTTCCCCGAAATCAAACAGGGGACCGTCAACAAATTGAAAAAGACCGAAGATCTTTTGGATAACCCTGTCAAAACTAATATAGCAAAAGTGTTCAAACTGCACATTATGATTAATTGGCTTATTGTAATGTACTGTGTTTATTTTTATAAGGATAGCATGTACACTCGTAGAGAAATTAAGGTTTTTATAAAAACAATCCTAAATTTTTCCAAGTTTTTTGCTTATAATTTGCAGAGTTCCTATTATAAAATAATGTTCTTTTCTGAAAATATGTCAAACATCATTGTACACAATACTCTGTCATCAGAATTTCAAAATAATAAAAATTGTATGAAAAATGAGTATGTTTAGTAAATAAATTTTCATTGCGCATGCGTCAACGATATCAAAATGTCATTTGCATATTGTGTTAGCTAAATGTATAGAGCAACTTCTGTAAAAGTTTCAAAAACAAAGCTTGAAAATTCTGAAAATGGTCGCCTATAGAATCAACTCAAAATCCGTTATTCCTAAAGGAAGCAAAAAAATCAGGGGTTTTAACTAAGTATAGTTGCACGTGCAATATTGTGTAGGCACTAAACAATGGAATATGGATACAGCCCCTCATCTTTTTGCTTCATTTAGGGAATAAAGGATTTTGATCTCATTCTACCGACGATAATTTTCAGAATTTTTAATCTATGTTTTTGAGACTTTCACAAAAGTTGCTCTATACATTTCACTAACATAATATGCAAATGAAATTTTAATAACGCTCACGCATGCGCAGTAAAAATTATTTAGTAAACCTGCTCATTTGTCATACAATTTTTATTATTTTTTAATTCTGATGGCAGGGTATTGTGTACAATGATGTTTGTCATTTTTTCAAAAAAGAACATTATTTTATATTAAGAACTCTGCAAATTATAAGCAAAAAACTTAGGACTGTTTTTATAAAAACCTTAATTTCTCTACGAGTATACATGCTATTCTTGTAAAAATTAACACAGTACATTACAATAAGCCACTTAATCATAATGTGCAGTTTGAACCCTTTGCTACATTAGTTTTGACAGGGTTATCCAAAAGATCTTCGTTCTTTTTCAATTTGTTGACGGTCCCCTGTTCGATTTCGGGGAAAACTCTTCGCGAAAATATGTGACGCTTACTATTTTGTTTACACACCTGGAATTTCAGCACATTCCGATTCATATTTCTTTCATTACTTAAAAATAATTACTTGATTACCAATTATGCTTAACTTTTGGACACCAGTGTAAATGCAGCATATACCTACTGAACGATTTATACCAAAACGTTAAAAAAGTCAATACAATTCAAGGACTAACTGAATCTGAAGTTTGTGGAAATTCTTTGCATCAATTTTGAAGATTGATCTATTGCAAAATTCGCACAAAATGCAGTGCCATCTGTTTAGAAATTTACACCAAAATATAAAAAGCGTCATTGCGTGTTAAAGATTAATATAATCTGTAGTTTCATGAAAATTTGCGCATTAGTTCTGGAGATTAAGCGATTGAGGAAATTTTAAATAATGCCGCATAGCAGCGCCACCGATCGAGCGATTTATAGGGAAACGTGAAAAAACATCAATTTATATCAAGGTATAACTGAATCTGAAGTTTTATGAAATTCTGCGAATTATTTCTAGAGATAGAGCTATTGCGGAAATCGAACAAAAGGTAGCATAGCAGCATCAACGGTTGAGAACAGTGTTGCTAGATGGGCTACTTTTTTAAAATTCAGATTCTTGATTGGAGCCACTTTTTACAAATGATAAAATATGCCTTATTCTATATCATAATAATTAAGGCAAAAACAAAAGGTAATTTACCGTTTCAAAAAAGTGGTACCAATCGAGAAATCTAAATTTTAAAAAAGTAGCCCACTGGCAACACTGGTTGAAAGACTTGTACCAAAAATTTATCAGCACTAAGTCACATGAGGGATTTCCTGAATATAAATTTTAATTAAATTCCGTGCATTAGTTCTTGGTGTAGAACGCCCACAAAATTTATGCCACATGCAGACTGACGGACATACAGTGTTACAGACTCGCAGACCAACATTTGGCAAAAACATATTTTTCGGGTTCTCTGACCCTTAAAACAAGTAAATCCGTCGAAAACCGGATTTCGAAAAGTTTCATGAATCCAATATTTCCTTCTTGTAAAGATAGAAGAAGGTAAAAATAATTTATAATTCATTATGTTACACTAAATGTCATAGGAACATTTATACATTTACAATGACAAAATTTTACTTTACCTGCATAAAGTGTATGTCATCCTTTTAATTCATTTGGCGAGGTTTTATTTCAGCATATTTTTCAGGATTATCATTAACTATTTTAAAGAAATATTTGCCTTATTTAACACTCTGAATTGGAATGTGGAATGTGTCTTAACCTTTTCCGGCACGGGCAAATTCTATAATAAAATGAGAAAGTATCGACTGACACCATAATTTAGAAGAAACTTTTTGAGAAATTTAGAATCCTCTAATTTAAGCTTTTAACGTAAAAGCAAAATGTTATTAAAATATTATTGGTGCCGTTTGAAAGTCTGGAATTAAAATTAAGTATCCCAAACTGGGCATAGTGTGCCGGAAAGGGTAACAAGTCTGTAATTAAACAAAACTTAATTCATTCCAGAAAATTTCAATAATAAATTTTGCTTTATTTTAAAATCGATTATAAAATAAAACAATTATTGGGGGGCTATTTTAAATTTCTGGCTTGAGTTTAGAATATCTTAATATATCCACTATATTGGAAACATTCGTGGTAGCATGTATGACACCATGGGCAATATGGGGTTGATGATTGAATAAAGTTATTAAACCCTTTCCGGAGCGGAGCAATTCTGCCTGAAAAATGACGAAATGACGAACTGACACCAGAATGTACAAACAAATTTACTAGCAAATAAAACTTATTTTCCTGTACATAATAAAGAAAATTTTAATTATATATAAATGGTGACATTTATCTTAAAATTATGTATTTTTTGTGGACAAAGCGAGCAAAAGTGTTAACCCCTTCAAGGACGGTGGAATAAAATATATCCCACATAATTTTTATTGAGAAATGCCAGCTTGACACCAGAATTTTGAAATGAAAATTTAAACTTCAACAAGTACGTGAAGAAAAACAATTATATATTTTGAAATAAATTTATTTTAAAATTCTGGTGTCCCTCAATCATTTCAGTAATTTATGAATAGAAATGCTTTGCCCCTCATAGTGTTAAACAAAGAAGTTTACTATTTTTAACACTGGAAAAGCCATAGCAGTCATTTTGAACGTTACCAAATAAAAACATTTCGATTCGAACCAGTAATGTGATTCTAAAATAAATTCAATCTAAGCTATTTTGAACTAAGTTAAACAGGAAAACTAAAAAGTTGTAATTAAAATTCTTGTATGGAATATTTTTAGAACACAGATAAAAAAAAATCTGGCAGTTCTTGTGTTAAATATCAATATTAAATTTTGTTCTGTATGTATTTCGTAAGTAATGTTGCCATGTATCTTGCCTAAATTGAACTCTCAAATGTTCTGTACACCAGTATTTTATAGTACTTTTAAGTACCTTATCCATAGCTGCTAACTCTTCCTCTTTTTCGTACAAGAAAATTTCGTAGAAATCCGTGTCTTATTTGATTAGGAGACTACGGCGATTTAAAATATAGTTCGCTGTAAAACCTTTGTAGTGCAAAAAAGTGTAAATGCTGGCAACCATGAGTTTCTAAAAGCCTAAGTAGCTCAAGTTAAAGATACCGAAATAAATTGTAAGAAATTAGTAGTACCCAGATCATTTGGAACCGCGGAATGCTGAAAATCTAACCCCCCCCCCCTCCCACCACCAATGAGTAAGGTTCCCAAATGCTCAGTTATCTGAATGCCATTTTTTTTACTTGCTTTTTTTTAGATTTTCTTTCAAAATTTTCTAGAAACCTATTCAAAAGTTTATTTCTATTGAAAATGTTGTAGAAAGGCACCACAAAAAAACTTTTCTTAGGAAATGATGGTATTACAAAAGTGAACCATTTGAGAACCCCACGTACTTATGCTATTTTCTGTACTTATGTCATACAGAACAGATTGTAAAACCAATAGTAATTCAAATTGTTTGATACTTGTTTGCTATTACCAATGTTAAATTTACATTTGGATTTCTTTTTAAGGTATATTACTAGATTTGGTATGATCCTCCAACTTTTATATCACTCTTCACGCCCACTAGCACTTTTTTATTGTCAGACAAGAAGTAACAAATTATTCAAAACTACGCGAAAAATATATTCTTTTGCACAAGCATTAGATGGCATATAAAATACTTGTATGTTTAAAGAATCTAACAAAATATTCTCGGAATGAAAAGGTTAAAAATTGCATGTATTATTACTATTTTTTTTTTACATAAAAAAATCCGACACCAGAAAAAATGTCTAGGAGAATCACTATGATTCTTTTGTTCATGAGAGGGCGCCATAGACACGCTTTTTATTGGTTTTCTACCTTACTTTCTCTATTTATTCCGGAAACAACTCTGTCGCACACGAAGGAGTTGTTCGTTGGAAAAAAAAAAGCTGCTTTTTGTTTTAGTCTTGCAATCTCTTTAAATGTTAGTTCATATAGAATAGCAACATACATAGAAAAAAAATTTGACATTAAAATAACTTCCTGCTAAATTTCAGTAAAGTATTTTATTATTTGTGCTTGAGGAAACAACTTTTTAAATGTGATATGTATATATATACTTTTTTCTATGTGAAAATAGCACTAAAAACGAAAATACATTAAAATTTTTCGCAATGAATTTTTGTCTTCTTTTCAATGTAGGTTTCCACACAGAATATGGGTAAAATGAAAGTTTTGAAAATGAGCATACTTTACGATAAGTCACCTCGCCAGTCTTAGCTTTGGGGAACCCTATATGTGCTGCGTGTGAAAAAATGAAATATGTGAAATTCAAATGTGTTACAACTTCTGGTCGTAATTTCACCGACCAATTTAATCTGCAATAATCTGCAATCTGCAATCAATAAAAGAACAATCTGCAGTGAAGCCTTTCAATAAAATATTTTTTGTCCCATTAATGTTGCTGTTTCTGTTCTTTTTCTCAGCTTTTTTGTACCAGTGAATTTTTTATTCGGATTTCTTGATTGACACCAGTTTTATTTTGTTATTTTGGCTTTAACTAGTATGTTATTTAATAAGGAGAATTTTATCATTTTTAAAAAATGGTGCCATTCAAGAAATCAGAATTAACCCTTTCCGGCACACTGTGCCCGGTCTGGGATACCTAATTTTAATTCCAAACTTGCAAACGGCACCAATAATATTTTAGTAAAATTTTGCTTTAACAGTGAAAGCTTGAATTTAGGGATTCTTAATTTCTCAAAAATTTTTTTATAAATTCCGGTGTCAGTTGATTATTTCGCATTTTTTCGCAGAATTTGCCCGTGCCGGAAAGGGTTAATAAAGTAGCTCTCTCGCAACATTGCCTTGTACCATACCTCGTAATTACGACCTTTTATATTCTGCATTGCTATGCGGTTTTAAGACGTTTTTGTGCCTCCTACAGGTTTGTCGGTCTAGCATTAAAACACCCTGTATAGTAAACTGATGCCCTTTCTCGAGATTAAAACTTCTTTTTTACTATAGGTCAAAATAGTTTAGCTCCACTTTGACATTTTGTGAATTACCAAATGAAATATATTTACATGCTATATTTGTTTTATAAAAGGAAGTAAAAAATCGTTCTTAAATATTTCTTAAAACCTGAGTCTCAAATGTCATAAATTTAATTTTATGCACTTTTGACCTTAAGGATATCTGCAAAAAAAGATAATTATTTTACAAAATTTTACTAAAAAATGGAAATATTTATACATTTCATTTTTATATAAAGATACAGTTTATAATCTGTTTTTTTTTTTTTTTTTTTTTTTTTTTTTTTTTTTACAATTTTTTGCTATTACAGTGATACATTATTTTTTTTAACTTTCTGAAAAAAAAGAATTTCAATCTTTCAAGTATATTTTATGATCTAGAAACATTGCTATAGGCTTTATTTTTTAAATGAATTATTTGTACATTTTATTTATAATAATGATACAAGAAATATTCAAAGACAGAATAATTTTCAATAGTCTTTCACGTTTCTTCCAGAAATTTAAAATTCTAAAAGATTAAACGATATACTTATGTAACATAAATTTAAAATTGTTATGTGTTTTTTCCCGTATTTTGGCAAAATGCCTTTCATTTATTAAGCTGAAGTTAGAGATAAATCAAATCTAATTTTGCATATTAATATTATGTAATTTTAAATATAAAGTATTATACATGTCTTTCTAACGCTTTAAGATATTCCATGAATGGCTGATAATTTATTTTAAAGGATATAAGAGATAATTTTGCATTAATGAAATTTGTCCATATTTTCTATAGAAACGATAAAAACGCTATTTCTTTTCTGAATTTACAATAAATGTAAAATAAATGAATTTGAAATATTTATAGGTGTATACTAGATTATTATGTTATTTAAATTACAAAAAGTAATGATGTATAAGTGAAATTGAGAAACCTTATGCCATTTTAATTGAAAAAGAGTTGTACAGGGTGTCTATTAGCTGCGTCCAGTGGTTAATTTGTAAATAGTTAGTCATGGACATATAGTTCCAATTGCAAAAATGTTTTAAATGATGTAGAATATTAATTTAAAATCCATTTTAATCAATAAAAGATTTTATTTTAAAGCTACCAAATTAAAATTTTCATAAGGCTCCCAGGTCCTAAAATGGTATTTATTAAATATTTCTATTGCTCAAACAAAAACGTCAAGACATATCCCTTTCGAATAACACTAAAGTTTACTTAGTTTCAACACTTTGAATTACATAACTTTTACAAATTTTCCGATGACAGACAAGGATGAGTAGGCAACGTTTCGAAGGATCGTACGCAAAGATTTTAAAATATTGGAAGAAAGTATTTTCTGTGCATATTGCTGCATTACAGCCGAAGAATCTGCATTACACCCGAAGGAGTAATCGTTCGAGTAAAGATTTTAAGATAATTTTAACTTTTATTATTTAAGTTTTATATTTGAAACTTTAATAGTATTTTTAAATCTGTATCATTTTGTAGAGAATTGTTACTGTTACTTTTCACTATTTCATTTAACCTCTTCGTGACGGGAGCATTTTGTGAAATTTTTAATGTTTTTTCACCGGTTTTTAATAACAGAAATTTGTGCTTTATCGAATCGAGAAGTGCTCCAATTAAATAAGGCATATTTTACAGTAAACTTTTACTGGTGGGGATAAACAAAAATTCTTAAGCCTTTTTGCGGCACATAATGTATAGCTCGTCCCCAAGGGTTAACAAAAACTTTTAATTTACGTAAATACTTTAAATTCTAGCAAAAGTTGTACACATTTTTAGTATGTATGAATGAAAATAGATTGGAAATTTGTATTCGTAATATATATATATATATTTCATTTACATTACAAGTGTATATACTATATGCAGGGCTCCCAAATGGTCCGAGAACTGAATGCCAATAATTTTTAACAGAAAATTTCATAGTAGGTTTCTACAGCATGTGTGCAAAAACTAACCTCCGAGGGCGTTTTCCGCGCAATTTTCAATAAAAATATAAAACGAAAATCTTTCTAAGCAAATATTGATGTTCAGTTCGCGAACCATTTGGGAGCCCTGTGTATGTACATACGCAGAGCTGCCAAGTCTCCGGCTTTTTGGATACCAGTATTATAATACAGAAAATGTTCTCTTATTTATTTGGAACATTTCGCCGATTGAACAAAACTAGATTTTCTCTAAGATAATAGTGGTATGGAAAAAGCCGGAGACTTGGCAACTCTGCATACGTATATATGTAGGGAGATCTAAATGCCATTAAAATGTAAGTTTTATTTATATAAACTTCTCGCCAGATCTTGAATTTTACACCAACTTTTTAAAAATATATTATTAGCTTAAAAAAAAATAAGCTCACTAACAATGATTTCTATTAAGGGGGCTCAGGGGTTGAAAAATTTAAAAAAAATCGATTTTTTTTATAATCTAGTTTGATTATTCATTTAATTCTTAACTCAATGCAAAAAACCGCATAAAAATATTAGCATTTTCAACGGAGTTATAAGCATTTATGTATCAATATTTACATAGCCGCATCCATATAATTTCAACTTTAAGTCGTGTTTTCTCAAAACTTGATTTTTGACGACTAACACCAAGATTTTAAAAAAAAAACTATTTCATGGAATGGCTTAATTTTTTTTTGCATGCATATAACATCATTATCTAGATTATGAATTAAGGATATAACTATCACTTAAAAAAACATTATTAAAAAACTCTCAAAGTTGAAAATTTAAAAAAACCCTAAAAAATACAAATTTTTTTCCATTAAAAATACTCAAAATATTAAAATATCTAAAATATATTAATTCATAATCTAGATAATGATGTTATATGCATGTAAAAAAAAAATTAAGCCATTCCATCAAATAGTTTTTTTTTAAATCTTGGTGTTAGTCATCAAAAATCAAGTTTTGAGAAAACGCGACTTAAAGTTGAAATTATATGGATGCGGCTATGAAAGTGTTGATACATAAATGCTTATAACTCTGTTAAAAATGCAAATATTTTTATGCGGTTTTTTGCATTGAGTTAAGAATTCAATGTATAATCAAATTAGATCATAAAAAAATCGATTTTTTGAAAAGTTTTCAACCCCTGAGCCCCCTTAAATAAAATGTTGTGTTCTATTAAAGAAATAGTTGTGAAACAAGTAATTGACAGGATGAACGATTAAAATGAATTATTAAGCCACATGAAAAATTACAGCTACGAATTTTCGTATTATGTTTAATCAATTAAAACTATTTTTTAATAAATTAATTTAAAAAAGTAAATAAAGAGCTACATAACAAAGGTCTTATTTTTATTTTATTTATTTATTTGTTTTTTTCAACTCTTTTTGTTGTAAAATATTTTTAAAAATACGAATGTTGATACTGTGTGACTGATATAAGAAAAGCTCTGGGTAATTTTCTTGCTGTCGAAGGTTCCAAAACTTAGAGAGAAGGAACTACATCGGCAAAAATAACTGTAAAAAATTACTGACGAGAAATCGGAATGGCTGAATAAAAAATCAGCAAGATGCGGCAACACTGCCTGTGGCAATCAGAGCTAACACTGTTTTATAATAGAATCACTTCCATTAATTAATAGCTAAGAATTTGAGATAAAATGAAGGGCAGAATATTGTGTTGCTAAGCCTCTTTTGGCAAAAATAAAGTGTAGGCCAAACATTATAGTGTCCAAATAACTTAAAAATTTATTTTATTTTTAAAATTACATAAAATATTTGTATAAACGTTTTTTTATTAATTATTTGAAATTTACGAAACAAAGGACTGCAACAGGGAACGCACTACTCTACCACAGTTTTCATATAAGGGATATTTGTGTTATACTATGGCAGAAAAATATTAGAAACTATTATGCAGTTTAAAGCAGTAAGATTTTCATAATCAACAATTTCAAATGTGGAAAAATGGTGTCATAATTCTGAAAATTCTAAGAAGTTTACGAACCTTGGTATTGTGATTATTTTTGTTTTATACTATTAAAACGATACCTAATATATTCCAAACTGGAGTGCTAAAGAAGACATTAGATGAGACATTCATAAATTACTATTGATTTTCTAGAAAGTGTAATTAGACTGGAACTCTTCACGTATTCCTTGTTACATTACCCCTCATTACATTCAATTTCTTCTAACATAAAATTACATGCGTGACTTCATGCTGCAGTGATTTGATGCGAAAGTGATGTTACTAAAGTTGAGGAAAATAACACATTTTCCTATCGGGCTAAATGGAATAGAAAATCATTTACGATTACACAAGATTAGATTTTTATTCGGAAACATGAAATGAAAGATGTTTCTTAGAATTTAATTGTCTGTAATATTTTCAGAAACTTCTTTAATATTTCTAAGGAATGAGTATTATATTTTGAAATCAAAAATGTTTTCAAACATTCGATGATTTAAAAAAAATTGAAAATTTTATATTATTTAAAATTACTCAGGTGGAAATTTATAATTTTCTTGAAGTATATAAATTTAAAATGGTTTTTATTTAATTGTATTCATAGGGCAAAGGGTTAATTCCATGAAACCTTGTCATGTCTGTCACACAACTAAAAATCACTATTCTTGTTCGCCACCGTTATTTTCGAAAAGTTTCCTTCAAGCTATTCAACTGATACGATATTTCCGATAAAATAAGTCACATTTTTCCGTTCTAAAATACTGGTACCCAAAAATCGTTGTATGTGACAGATATGACAAGTTTTCATGGAATTAGCCAAGGCTGTCTAACCTGACACCCGTGAAACACCAGAAAAGTCTTACAGAAATCAAGACTTTATTGAATAGGAGATATTCGGAGATTTAATAAGACAAAAATTTCTGTAAAAGTATTCTGGTGTTTCGCGAGCGCGAGGTTGGACAGCTCTATCATGGAATAATACTTGGGTTTTTGTAGTGTAAGTCATATAGTTAATAACTGCTGTTATTGTTAACAGCCGTTATTTTCGAAAAATACTACCAGTACGCATGGTACAAGTCTATAAAGAGTTGAAACTATTAAAATTACCTTATAGTTAGTGACATAGTATTGCTATTGGTACGTATAAAATAACATCTCAAATTGTTTAAAAAGATGAAATCAGCACTTGCGAAAAACGATTTTCATAATTAACAAGTAAGAAAAATCATGCGTTAAGCATAGATTATGAAGCACTTTCCAACACTTAATGAAATCTTTAACAAAACTTTGTTATTTAGGGAAATAATATTGTATAGCCAAATACACCCAAATATGTGTTGCACATTAGAACAGCCTTGTATTTCATATGTCAGTTCATACAATGGGAAAATTTAGCTTTGCAAGAAAATACCCAGTAGCTTGAAATTTGTTTTTCAGCTATTCATACTATTAGATGGAAACATGCTTGAATACTTTTTTTCAACCTTGTAGTTTACATTGTACCTTTATGACACGCCAGCATTAGGAAACACTTTTAAAACAACTGAAATCACATTCTCATAAATCATCATTCATAGGCGTCCATGTACCGAATTCTTTGCGAGGCCCTGTATATCCCTTTATCTATATTCTGCAAACATTTCTCAGTAAATTGAATGCAGCTCAGCGTAAAAATGCATAGCTTATTTAAAAACCACGTTTAAATAATTTACGCTCATATTCAGTAACGAACGGTGAGCTCTTTTGGGTAGCCCTGTATATCAACTATAACATTTATGCACACCATATAATGTGCATATATTTAGCGAAATATAAACGCGAATATCATAATTAAAATGTATTTCATCCCTCCATCAGCCATCATCGGACACATATATGGTACTTCTGAAAGAATATACTATTTGAAATCTTTTGTGTGGCCTTGTAAATGCTATGTACTTCATATTATGCAAGACAGTAGCGTATAAGTTATATTAAGCTTCAGTGACATATATCAATTTTATTATACATGAAAAAGCTTAATATATTTAAAATATGTCACACACAATTCCCTCTTTTACCGTTATCTAATGGAATTGTTTTGTGTGGCCCTGTAAATGAATAATAGCTACATTTTCACCTTATATTTTATTGAATGCATATTTTAATATGTTTGACAGGGTATAACATCTTTAAAATTCCTTTGAAACGATTTTTCCCCATAGGCCGTATTGTAATAGGAAACTTTTGATTCGCCCTGTAGATAAACTAATCATGGCAGAAACTTCATTTTCGATAGGACTTGTGCTAGGGTAAACGTCAATAAGTCCTAAATTTTCATGGCAATCCGAGTATATTAACGATTTTTCCCCATGGGCCGTAATGAAATGGAAAACTTTTGATTCGCTCTGTAGATAAACTAATCATAATAGAAACTTAATTTTCAATAGGGTTCGTGCTAGGGTAAACGTCAATAACGTCCTAAAATTTCATGGCAATCCGAGTATATTAACGATTTTTCCCCATAGGCCGTAATGTAATGGGAAACTTTTGATTCTCTCTGTAGATAAACTAATCATGGTAGGTACTTCATTTTCAGTAGGGTTCGTGCTAGGGTAAACCTCAATAACGTATAAAAATTTCATAGCAATCCGAGTATATTTACGGGAGTTAGAGTGCGGACAGACGGCCAGACGGCCAGACAAACCGAATGCATAAGCACTTTTCAACTTTGTTGGAAAGTGCTAAAAAATGTTCATTAGGCATTTTCGAATCGTTGTCTTTCATCTCTTCAGTGAATGTTTGATTGGACTGATATTTTTGCGACAATTATTAACACAGATGTGCTATGTATAGCAGCCTAGTTTTGCGCTTTTTCCTACCACTATTTTTTAATGAAGAATATTTCCTTATTTAATCATCGAAAACATACGATTTAATAAGGCCAACTGTTCTGATTTAAGAACAGTGATAGGAAAAAAGCGTAAAACTTGGAAGCTATGGCTATGCCTAATTATGTTAATTCATGGAGAATAAAAATTATGTTTCTTGCATAACTTGAAAAGTAGAAGCAATTTCTTGGGCTTGTTATATACATTCCACTCTTTTAGATAAAAAAAAATAGAACCAGGCAGTTTGGTTAATTTCTACATAAAAACAACTTACAACAGATTATAGACTACAGCTGTTTGAATAAAATAAAGTTTTAAACATTAAATTTTAGTTAGTGTTTAGTAGGGATGATGGATGTAAGAGTGATTATGATTTTGAAATAAGTAATTAGAGCATGCAGAACAGCAAACCTGCCAATCTTCCTGTTCTTTTTAATTTATTTCAACTAGAAACATATAAAAGAAGAATTGTTTTAAGTCTTTTGTGCGGATACTCATTTAATCCCACCTCTAAAAATATCAGGTTTTAATTGATTACAAAGAATACGAAATCTGTTTGTCACGCTTTTGAGTATTCCAATTATCTAATAAACATAGATATCTTATTTTTTCAGCTATCTATATAACTTACTGTGCCTATCTCTAACATAAATTCAAGTAGAATGGAAGTTTATCTTGAATTTTATTACTTAGAATTTTTGATTCAAACAGGTTTATATGATTTGGAAATTATATATCATAAAATGCAATTTCTAAAAAAAATTCGGATATAGACAGGGTACTTGCAATACTACAATTTTTTCTAAACTAATGTTGTTTTCGTCCAACTTAATTGCATAAATATGTCATCAAAATTTTGATTAAAAGAAGTGATTGCAAATTCTGCAAATGAAATGTTAAATAGAGCCACAGGTTTTGGAGACGCCAAGGAATGTACGTACATTGAGGACACAGGACATTTTGCACAGTTTATGCACTGAGGTGCAATTCATGGAACAAAAGATTGAGTATTATCCTATGGTAAATATGCGAGATTTAACCCTTTCCGGGGCAAGGTACTTGCATTCATAAAATGTTGAAATAATTGAATAGCACCAGTATTTACACGGAATATTATTTGTAAAGTAATAAAAGTGTATTTTTGCGTATTTAATAAAAGTGAAATTTTATGTGCCAGTATGGCAATTTGGAATTAAGTGTTGGCATTTGACGCCAACACCGCCCTTCAAGGGGTTTAAAGTTGTTTACCCAGCAGTTAACACTAATAAACCCGGAATTTTTACTCAATTTTCATAATAATACTTCAAACCAGAATTTTTATTCAAAATTATTTAATTTATTTATTTAACACTAGAACGCCCGAAAGGAGTCGATTCAGCTCCAGCCATGTCATTAAATGTCATTTCGAGCCAGAAGTTTTTTCTTGAAATAAGTTAAACTTGAAACACGCAGATTTACAATAAATAAATCAATTAAATAACTTTGAATAAAAATTCTGGTGTGAAATATTACGAAGAAACTTATGTTAATGTAAATATACCTGGTTCAAATTTATCTTATTTCAAGAAACTTTTTTTGTCTCTAATTGAAATTTAATCACATAGTCCAAGTCGAATCGGCTCTTTCAGGGTTTTCTAGTGTTGACTGACCGATTTCAATGAAACTTGGAATCCATATTCACTTGATTGTGCTCAAGAGATATTTTTCCGCGACTAAAATTTTATGTTTTAGAATACTGGAGATTTTCTACAATTTTTCCCTTTTTCAGAATTTTTATTGTGAAACTAATTAATTTTTTTAACACTGCATGCTACATTGTATCATATATTCATTAGTGCTCTCGATTATACGTTTATACGCGTATACGTATAATACGTATTATACGAAATACGGATCAACTATACGTATAATACGGCATCGGCGGTTATACGTATTGCGCAAAACAACATATACGGTGCATCGTATATACGGATCTTATCCAAGCGGTTAAACGTATAAACGTTTAAACGTTTTTCATTCAAGATATGAAATTTGATGTTTCAATGCTTTTCTGCGGATTACAAACATTGAGAAATATCCGGTTGAGTATCCCCATCGCGATTCTCTGTTTAAAAAACTACGATGCGTTTACTTAACTACTACTTGTTATGCAGGTACCTAAAAAATCTGAATACGTTTCTCAGTTTAAATTTTGGTTTCTTTCCCAAAAAACTAAGTTATTTATTAAAAAATCTTACATTAGTTGTGGATAGAATCAAACTAATCTTTGGAAGAGCTGTGGCTCAGTACTTAGTTTTTTTATATTTTCTTGTATCTTAACAAGAAGAAAGTAATGGATTCGAGAAATCTTTCGACTGGTTTACACTTTTTAAGGGTAAGATAGTCCGAAAAATATGTTTTTACAAAATATCTGTCTGTGACTTTGTCTATATGTGGCATGAATTTTGTTCCACCAGTTGCACAGAATGAGTTTTCAGCAATATCATCATCACATAGCAGGCAGTAGGCTCTGTCATTCTTTTTCTCAGCGTACCGCCACACCCAGCTTTTTCTATTCATTTCTAATTGTAATCTAAGCAGAACTGCGTCTATAAATGCTCGTTCTTCTACTCTACGAGATACTTATACTAAGTGTCTGCGTCACGTGACACAATGGTTTTATTTTTCAACATATGTAAATTGTCTTACCGCGGAGGAATTTTAAAATAATTTACATATTTGGTAATTTTTATTAGTTTCTTTTTTAAATAATTTAATTATTTTGTCCTCCCAGAATATTTTATGACTTATTTAATGAAAATTAGAAGAAACATAATTAAACATTGAGTATGTTTAGAGTAACTTACCGGTCACTTACCGAAGTGACCAATGTTACCAACCGATTGTAGGGTAGTATGAAATGAAAATCAAGGCGAATTGTGACGTCAGCTACAGTTCAACAGGATAGTTTTCATTGGTGCTACATTTCGGTTTCGTACTGCCCTACAATCGATAGGTAACATGGGTCACTTCGGTAAATTGCACTGAACATGTATGTTGATTAAAATATTTATAAAGGGAAATACCAAGATCTTGGTTGGAATCCAGATAGTAGATATTTCACTGTTAGCGAAGCGAGATTAGCCAATCAGGAGTCTGATCTTTTGTGAACTTTTTGCAAACTGTTTTAAAAAATATACGCTTTTCATTGCTTGATCTCGTATGTATAAGACATACTCATAATTTTTTTTTCTCTTTCTGACGCAGAAAGATAAATTAATAACTATTCACATTGTAGGTATTATGTTTCTAATTAAACTGTTGTACTAACTTCATTTTATGCTAAGAAAAGTATAGAATGATGAAAATTTTGATTGTATAACTGGTGCAAAATGAAACATCATGTTAACTTCATATGTACATTTAAAATGAGGGAGTGTTGACACACTTATTTTAGATACAATTTACTAACTCTGCAAAACTGTGAAAGGGTCTCAAAACTAAATTAGATTTTTGAACAGAATTTCATTTGAATTTTTGGAACAGAAATTAATTGAGTGACCTTGGAATCTTTTCCAGGGGGGGGGGGTCAAAATATTCTAGGGGGGCTGAGCCGCCCATAGCGCCCCCTTAGCTACGGGCCTGCATACTATACGGATTTCTGTCGTAACGCTACCGATTTCCAAATTATTCTCCATTTAGCTACATAAGACTGGTGAAGTCCGCTATTTAAATTAGATACGATACGGCGAATATACGTATACATTAAATATACGTATACATTAAATATACGTATTCTTAAATATACGTTTAGTTGATACGCCTTATACGTATCCGGATACGTTTAAACGTATATTCGAAAGTATCCGTATAGCAGAAAAACGTATTATACAGATATACGTACCGTAATTTCGGGTGTATAAGCCGCAGCTCAAACAATTCTTTTTCGACCCAGAATTTTTTAAGAAACAAATATAACTAGTTAGATCGCCGTAAATATTTGTCTTCAATCACTAAATAAGATTTCTGGGTCAGAAAAGAATTGTTTGATCCGCGGCTTATACACCCGAAATTACGGTATATCGTTTAATCGTATACCTGTTATACGTATCCTATCGCGAGCACTAATATTCATACTCTACCATCCAAAAAATGTATGGAAATAGCTCATGTACTTTTGGAGTTAATACGGGTTTTAATAGAAAAGTACAATTTACTGAGAGCTAAAAATCTTACACACTTCTAACTTGTGTGAAGTTCTTGCTCAGTTTTATGAAGCACGTGAACTAAAGTATATAAAAACACCTGAATAAAATATAGTTGCATATAATAAATGAGTATAAAATATTACAGTAAAATTAATGTGAGTAGGCGTGGCATCTTAATCATGTCTTTCCTTAACCCTCTGAGCACTTTGGAGGGGGGGGGGCAAAATGTCCAAATGTCAAATTGGCATGAGTATTTTGTAAACAAAAGATTCGACTTAAACTATATATATGAAAAAAAAAATGCATGATTTTTTTTTTCAGATAAATTTGGTTTAACATTCCGGTGTCAATGCAACATTTGGAGATTAAAATTAAGTGGAGGAAAATTCAGCTATCTGACCTCCAAAGGTTAATTGCAATTTGTACATAACCATGCAATTTCAATATGAATTACAAAAAATTTTATCATTTTTTTTCTCTTACCATAATTTCCTGCGTATAATCCCGGATCAAACAATTCTTTTTGGATCCAGAAATATTATTTGGTGATTGAAGAGAAATATTTTCAGCGATCTGAGAAGTTACATTTCTTTTTGAAAAGATTCTGGGTCTTAAAAATAACTGTTTGATCAGCGGATTACACGCAGGAAATTACGGTAATTCTGCAATTTTCCCTCTTCTCATTTTTGTGCCATGTTTTCAAAATGCTTTAAATTGCCTGTAATTCATTTGTTACAAAAAAAGAACGTAAGTAAATAGTGGTATATTTTGTAAACGCAAATTTTCATTAAAATATTCTTGGTGGCTGTTAAAATTTTCGATCTAAATTTCGGTCGTCTCGCAATGGAGCCACTGCGCTTGAAATGATCAAGTCAACAATAGCTATCTTAGCTCTTTTTCTCACGGGAAATATCTATTAGTAAAATGAGAAATTATCGACTGACACTGGAATTCACAAACGATTTTTTTAGATATTTTAAAATCCTTAATTTAACCTTTTATTGTAAAATCAAAATTTTACTAAAATATTGTTGGTGCCTTTATAAGTTTGGAATTAAAATTAAGTACCCCAGACCCGACACGGTGTGCCGGAAAGGATTAAGAGAATTTAATACTGTAGACAATAAAGAAGAAGATGCAATTTAGTTCAGATTCTGAGCATCTCATGTATTTGCTAGATCACAACATGCCCGCTTTTCATTGAAAGATTTGCCACGGAAAGCTTTTAAAACCACTATGCACAAAATAAACCAATCAGCTTTTTAATATGATCTACATTTTCAAAATGTCCATTTTTGTTTAGGCATCACCCCTTCAATACTTGGCCTTTGAATAATGTTGCCAGTTTGGTCTCTTAATTTAATCGGAAATTCCAAATTGTCCCCGAAAATTTCAAAAGAAAATTTTTACTGTATGTGATCGTCAACTATCCCCATTAAATAAAGCATATAATAATATTCTTTATTTGAACCCGAAATTTCTGACTTTGTCACTCTCAGTAAAATGAATCGGGAGGGGGGGGGGAGGGGTATATTTTAACTATGTAGCGCTCAGGCTTATTATTCAGGGGGCAGTGGTACATATATGATTCAATGAAAACGGATTGAATGGGATTTTGACTTTTTTCGTTTTCCTTTTGGTATATTTTGTTATAATAATCTTATTGAAACTTATTATTGTTATATAGATTGTGATATTGATTCAATTAGAGAACATGTGTGCTTTTATGTTAATTTTCTGTAAAGGCTAAACATTCCGTGTATGTAATTTTACCCTTTTACAAATCAATCTTAGCGTAACAGTCGTAGCAGTTTTATAACTTATATGTTACGAATATTTAAATGTGTATGATTTAACCTATACACAATTTTAAACATTTAATTTTTTTAATGAGTCTATTTTTCTGCTGCTTTCATTTAATACACTATATTGCCATTGATTATTGGACACTTGCGATTTTAGACATTTTACTAAATATCTAGAAAAATACATGAGGAATCATCTCGAAACTCTTAGTGTATAAATATAATAGTATACGCCATACATCGCCCTGAAGATTTTTTACCGAAACTCCATAGGGGACCGTCAACAAATTAAAAAGAATGAATATCTTTTGAATAACCCTGTCAAAACTAATGTAACAAAAGCGTTCAAACTCTAGATTATGATTGAATGCCTTATTGTAATACACTGTGTTCATTTTTATGCAAATAGCATGCATACTCGCAGAGTAATTAAGGTTTTTATAAAAATGGTCCCAATTTTTTCAAAGTTTTTCCCTTATAATTTTCAGAGTTCTTAATATAAATTAATATTTTTTTTCAGAAAATAGGACAAACAACGTTGCACACAGTACCTTGTAATCAGAATTAAAAAATAATGAAAATTGTGTACAAAATGAGTAGGTTTACTAAATAATATTTTACTGCGCATGCGTCAACGATATCAAAATTTCATTTGCATATTATGTTAGTTAAATGTATAGAGCAACCTTTGTGAAAGTTACAAAATCATAACTTGAAAATTCTGAAAATAATCGTCAATTGAATTAGTTGAAAATCCGTTATTCTCAAAATGAAGCAAAAACAAGAGGGGTTGTATCCATATATTCATTGATTAGTGTCAATATGAAATACACAATACGGGATGTACTACTACATTTGGATAAAATCCCTCATTTTTTTGCTTCATTTTGGAAACAACGGAATTTGTCCTTTTTCTATAGACGATTACTTTCAGAATTTTCAAGCTATGATTTTGAGACTTTTACAAAAGTTGCTCTATACATTTAGCTAACATAATATGCAAATGAAATTTTGATATCTTTGACGCATGCGCAGTAAAAAATTATTTAGTAAACCTACTCATTTTTCATACAATTTTTATTATTTTTTAATTCTGATTATAAGGTACTGTGTGCAATGTTGTTTGTCATATTTTCTGAAAAAAATATTATTTTATATTAAGAACTCTGAAAATTATAATTGAAAAACTTGGAAAAATTTGGGACCATTTTTATAAAAACTTTAATTACTCTGCGAGTATGCATGCTATTTGCATAAAAATGAACACAGTGTATTACAATAAGGCATTCAATCATAATCTAGAGTTTGAGCACTTTTGCTACATTAGTTTTCAGAGGGTTATTCAAAAGATATTCATTCTTTTTTAATTTGTTGACGGTCCCCTATGGAGTTTCGGTAAAAAATCTTCACGGCGATGTATGGCGTATACTATTATATTTATACACTAAGAGTTTCGAGATGATTCCTCATGTATTTTTCTAGATATTTAGTAAAATGTCTAAAATCGCGAGTGTCCAATAATCAATGGCAATATAGGTATATCTTATGAAGAAAATTCTGCTTCGAATTAACTATTATAAATCTGGGAAGGGTCATTTTGACCCCTAATGGTGGTCCTAGTGTTATGTGAAGTATTTATACATTTTATAAGACATCTACATTTTTTTCAATTAAAAAAAAAAATATGAATGTATAAATAAATTGTTCACACTGCTGCTTATTTTAAGTACCACTATTTCCGAAAAGGAATCGTCGTTTCATTTGCTTGCAAGTTTGCGGTATTGGATAAATGAAAATTTGTTCTTCTGAAATAGCGTTACACGAAACTAAACAAGCGTAAATCACCGGCATAATAGGAAATTATTAAAAATCCCATTTAAAAAGTATATTTTTTTTGTTCTAACAAACGAAACATCTTTTTAATTTTTTAAATTTTATTTTATTTTTAGCATAAAAAATTTTTACAGCTCAACATATAGCAGTATTTTTTAATTTTTATAATTTCGATTGAAAGAATTTTAAAATAGTAAATAAAAGATCAAATAGATAAAAAAAGATCATCTAAAATCCGACTTTGTATGAAAAGTTATTTGATAATTTTAATGATTTCTTTTGGTAAGATTCTCCAGTAAGTAAATATAAGAAGTTCGACATTCAAATTGTTCTCAACTTCAGACTAAATACACTACTTTTCAAATATATAACACAAGTTAACGAGATAATTGGATTTATAGAAGGTATTAAAGATACCTTCACAAAACACATTCAAAAGAGAAAATCGATATTTCATGGGAAATATAAGTGAATACAGTATAAAAAACTTCAAGGGTGTATGGTCTTTCATCACGCTAAATTACGATTGCACAAAGGTAATTATTCTGCTGGGAATATCTATTTTTCACGGAATATAAATAGTTATTGTTGTATAGCATTATTATTTTGAAAAGAAACTTTTAAATTAGTTTCTTTCAAGATCTTCATTCAATTAGTTTTGTAAAGAAAGGTGATTTATAAAAAAATTTATAGATTTATGGAAGCTTTTATAAAAAGAATATTTGTGCAATTCAAAGTGGAGTTTTAGGGAAAGATGCGGATATTTACAGGGCGAGTACAATTTCACCTCCATTTGTGAATGTATTTAATCTTAAGAAATATTAGAAAATCGGCGATTAAAAATGGTGGTTAAAGCATTTAAACTTAAATATGAAATAGTACATTTCTAATAATAAGTAATGGTGTACATGCATCGAAACCTTAATTACTTGATATTGTAGTGAAACTATATTACGAAAATTAGTTTTATTTCATCACAAGATAAACTAATCACAGATTCGTTTTCACCATCGTTATCAGGGTTCGGGCGCTTCAAGGATTTTCAAGCACCTTTTATCAGAATATTTATAAACAAGCCTGGAGGTGGCAGTACTGACAATCACGACAATTTCACTACTGAAATTCATGAATTAGTTACATATCCATTCGCATATTAACACAAATCAGTGTGCCAATCTATATCCTGGTGGAGAACACATGAATACCCGAGTTTAGCGGCTAACGCATAGGTTTAGCGTTGTATTTTCCTACTCCCAGTCCTCCATGTTTTCATACCTTTGGCTGCAGAAAAACGTACTGGTAAACTTACGAGTCAACCACTAAAATCGGCTTTTCAATTTTTTTCCACCAAGATACGATTTGGCAGACTGATTGTGTTTTAATATGCGAATCGAGTTTTAAGTAATTCTGGAATTTCAGCCGCCAACTTCATGAGGTAATTGTCTGTGCTGCCTCCTCATTGTCTATAAGTAATTTTTCCTTTATTTATGAAAAATATTCTGTCTTTAGATATAACGACCAGTTCTTTAGAAAATTTCTAGAATCGAAGCATCAAAAATCCAATGATGCGTAAGAACTCTGATTATGTGATAATTTTGATTATGTGGTGGTTTTGTCTGCAGTAGGCTTTCAATGAAAACAGTTCTGCTAAGAGAATTTTAGTACCAGTAATAATGAATAGAAATAATTGCCATACACGATTCAAAATTTTCTTTTCTTTTTTTTATATACGGAGAAAATCTGTAATTTGAAAAACTGATAACCACGTTCCGAAATCCATAGCAGATTTTTCCAAGAGTGTTTTAAGATTATTCGCGCACAATGTTACAGTTTTGAGAATAATGTCGTTTATTACAATTTTCAATCAACCCAAGCTGCAAGGTTTTACTGTTGCAATTATTATGGTTACCAACCTCGAAAAATTTTATTTGAAAATACTAGTTTTCAAAACATACTACAATAGGAACGCTGCTAAAAAACTCTGAAGATTTGTTAAGAAGTCATTGTTATATCTCTAAGTAAAACGATATCATTATTACATTGAGAAAATTCAAAATCTGTTATTATTTAAAATATGTAATGAATAAAGATCAAATGCTGGCACAAAAATACGATTTGTAATGTTGGGATCAAGTACTGACTGGATTTTTTTGAGTAGCCAAAACGTTGTAGTTTTAAAACATATTGATCAATGTACAGGGTTGTTATAATTAAAGTTCGCCTGTTCAGAAGGCTCTGGAGCCGGTTCTATTGCTTCAAACGAAACAAAATTTCACAAGTACATAGTTAAAAAGATGCGCTCTGCGAAAATCGAAAAAAAAAATTAGTCAAATATTTTGTCACTAGGTGGCGCTGCGCCAATATTTAAGGCGATGTTTGCAGATTCATTATATCAATATCAGTCAATCCAGATGAAACACACAAATTTAAAAGTTTCAACAAACGTCAACGAACTGCGAATTGTTATAATTAAGTTCACCTAATCAGACAACTCTAGAGCCTGACCTATGACTCCAAACAATTCAGAAAAATGAATATCATTTCACGTGATGTAATCTGCATCAACAAAAATAAAACATACCGCTCGTCAGTAAGGAAATAACGAAGAATAACATTACACATGCTCAATGAATTCTATGCCATTTTTAATAATGCATTCCATTCTCAGAATTGTGCTTTCTACAGCATTGCGTAATCTGCCCTGTAAGATTGAGCGAATATGAAGTCTAATGCTGTGTTTCAGATCAAAGATTGTCTGACATCTGTGTTTAGGTACAGAATCTTTCAAAAATCCCCAGAAAATAAAGGAATCTGCAAATATCGGCTTAAATATTGGCGCAGCGCCACCTAGTGACAAAATATTTGACTAATTTTTTTTTTCGATTTTCGCAGAGCGCATGTCTTCAACTATGTACTAGTGAAATTCTGATTCGTTTGGAGCCAAAGAACCGACTCTAGAGCCTTCTGAATAGGCGAACTTTAATTATAACAACCCTGTACACTGGTCATCAAAATTAAAGAATAATTGAGAAAAAAAAATTGCTTACTAAATTAATGGGGAAACCATTGCCCAATGCTACAATTAGCTACATTAATTAAATACAACTGAACACAAAATTATATTTCGACGCATACGCTAGCGTCTAAAAATGCAAATTTAGTGATTGAAAGTGTAATGCGCAATGGATATATGTTGGGATTTTGGTCTGTAGTGTTGTTTAAGGTGCATGTGTTGATTGAGAGTGACCAGTGCTCATTGGTTATGGCTCAAGAGCGACATTTAATGAAAGTCAAAAGTGCCTAATAATTGGCAGAATCGAGGGTGGTTAAACACAAATGGAGGTCACCCAAGATTTGAATATATGTCAGAGTATCGTATCAAGAGGTTGAAGCCCTTTTCTAACCATCGGATCTATTGATAGACAGCCTGATCAAGGGCGGAGGGTGACCAAGAGCAACAAATGCATCCGGAGACCGTTTCCTGTAATTTTTGGACTAAGAAACAGGGAAGCGACTACAAGATATCTGGTTTGAGAACTTCAGATTACCACCGGTACTTGAAATACCCGTTCTACTGCAGCAAAAAAGTTTAACAAGTGTAGACATTATTCATGAAAAACAATTTATGTCCCTTTAAATCTAGCTTCCAAATGTGCCTGTTTAAGCTGGTGCCATTGTTATGTTCAATTGAGCCAAGAAGACTTGGCCCGAGTATTATTTACTGATAGGTCCAGATATAGTCTGAACTCTCATTCCAGACTTTTTTTCATCTGGAGAGACGTAGAAACACGCAACTTGTCTCACTTGTCCGTGATATATCATTACCGTTTCCGAGACCATGGTTTAATGGTTTGTAAGATAACCATGATAAATGACTGCACGGATCCGCATTTCTTTCAAGGCGTTTTTGCAATGCCTTGTAAACGTATTCTGCAAAGCCTTTGCAAGACATTTTTGTAGAAGGTATTGGAACACCAATTTAGACTGTTTAGAGGTACTCTTGGCCGAGAGTTTTTGCTAATGTATGACAATGCTCTGTCACATCGAGCATATAAGGAGTCAGAATAGTTACTAACAGAAGGTATCATTAAATGGGCCGGCCACTTTATTCACATGACTTGAACCTGATTGAGCATGTACGGGGTGTCTTATGGTGAAGACTTTATCAAGACAAATCCTTCCCTATACCCTTCATGAGCTAATCTGTATATTTTTAGAAGTGTGGCGTGCAATTCCACACGATCTGATCCAGACTTATTCAACACATTCGTAAAATTTATAAATCAAGATGTGAGCAATGCATATCTGTCCGAGATGGCCAAACATCATGTTAAAGAAAAACATTTTACACAAGGGGTGATTTAACTTTTCCATCGTTTTTCAATTTTTATACATTTGGTTTTAAATTCAACATTTAGAGAAAAATTAACTGCCAAATATTTTAATTTATTTTGATTAATCCTTTTGTATGCATTTCTGTTAATAATTTTTCATTAAATATCATTACATTTTATTTCTCTTATCCTTTAATTTTGATGAGCAGTGTAAATAGTACGGATATAAATAGGATATTTTGCAATTTTACCTCACACCAATTTTTCAAACCATAAATTATTACATACTGTTCGAGAATATTTGCAAGTGGAATGTACTATTAAATCTGTTTTTTGTTTTTAAATTTGTCATGCGAATGGAACTGAAAAATACTCGCCGGATTAATTTATAATATATAGATACATGGCGTATAATCAAAACAGAAAACACATATAGCATACGAGCCAACCTCCGGCTTTTTGAAAATCAAACAATTGTCTTTCCAACAAGAAATTTATTTAGTTATCGAAATTAAATAAATTTCAAACGATTATCTCATTTAATGGCATACACTTTTAATTGATCAAAATATGGTTCAAAATATGTTTTCATCATTTAAAAAAAGCCGGAGGTTGACAACTATGCATATAGGCAAATTAAGTTTGCAATAAAATACATTTAACAGGGAAAACTAACACAATCTTTTACGACAAGCTTAAGTATTCCATAATAGGTAGACACACATGTGTTTTACATGCATAAGCACAAGCATTATTATATGTGTTTTCTGGGTTTAAAAGTGGCCTTTTTTGTCTTGAATGCTTTCGTCATAGGAAATTTTCACAGTGGCTCATCTGCTTATTAAATGTTTATATTAAACAGTTTATTGAAAAATGCTTTTGTAGTTACTATAGTATACTATGGGCAATAAATGATGAATTCCCATAGGTCTAAATATTTTACTGACGTGATGATTTCCATAAATCAAATTCATACCTTACGTGCTTACACTCAATCGAAGACATTGAAAATAACAGCTCTTTTTATTATGTAGAATTCCAAGGGCTTTCTGATCTCATTCGCGCAAACCTACTTTTTATTATAATTATTCGTCATTTCTTTAAACAAGCTTGAAAATTTTAGACCGTATTTAACACAATTGATACACAGGGTATCCCAGCTAAGATGTTACAAACTTCGAGGGAAGGTAGTGTGCACCTAGACGAATCGGAATCACACAGGATTGCCGGGTCAGAAAAGCCTTCCTTAGCCAATAAGGACTTGGACAGTGTTACCAGTGAGCTACTTTTTTTAAATTCATATTTCTTCATTGACACCACTTTTATAAAATGGTAAAGTACACTTTCTTTTCACCTTAATTAATATGTCACTGAATAAGGCGAAATTTCCTATTTACAAAAAACTGGTGCCAATCAAGAAATCTAAATTAAAAAAAAAAATAGTCCATTCACAACACTGGGCTTTGAAAAAGCTGGATCATAAAAAGCTGTTCTTGACGCTGGAACAGATGCCAGTGGGATACCTTTTTCAATTCTAATTTTTTAATTAGCAGCACTAATTTGAAATAATAAAATTTCCTTTCCTTAATGACATACAAATAAGTTGTACATACAAAGGTGTGTCAATCAGAAAATATGAATTTTTAAGAAGTAGCCCAATGGCAACATTGTCAATGACCTTACTGGTCATGAAGGCATTTCTGACAGAAAGTACCCTACCTCCCCTCGAAATTTGTAGCATCTTAACCCCTTCGCGACGGAAGCCTTTTACGAAATATTTAATGTTTTGTCACGGGTTTTTAAAAACATAAATTTGTGCCTTATTAACTTGAGAAAATGCTCCGATTGAATAAGGTAAATTTTACAGTATAATTTTACTGGTGTGGATAAGCAAGTATTATTAAGCCTTTTTGCGGCACGTATACGTGTCCCTCGTCCCCAACTTCGACACCCTGTATAAGTAAGTACACTCCATATGGCCATAAGTCATCGACAACATTGAGATGTTTGATAAAACATCGAGAGAAATAATTGGCAATTCTTTCATCTTAGAAATATAAAGATCATAATTGACCTCACCTTTTTCAATGAAGGTTTCTTAACGAGGTCTGTAAAAGAGCCCGTAGCAAATTGAATAAATATAATATAATTTGCATATAGCCTGTAAATTAATGTCCTCGAAATGTTCTGTAGTAGTAGTAAATGTCTATGTAATCTTGTACTATATTTGTGTTTATATGTGTAAGAATAGTACGTAAATTTATGGTTGTATAAAGGGATATACTTTTTAAATCAAGAAATTGACACTTTTTTATTTTTAGAATACAGGTAGATATTCTAAAAATAAAAATCTAAAAGATTTCCGCGTTATTGTAAACCAGAATTTTTTTATAGAAAATATTATTTGATTAAATCGGAACATTTCCGCGATTTAAGAAAACAGCATTTTCTCTAGCAAAATACCGGTGTCAAAAAACGCGGAAATCTCATCCCTATATTCGAGTTACATTTAACCCTTTGAGCTCTGGGGTGTAAATTTCTTCAAAATTCCAAATGTCACATTGGCACCAGTATTTTGCAAAGAAAAAAACCGGTTAACGATAAGCAAGAAAAAATGCATTAAACCTTTTTCAAATAACTTTGGTTGAATATTCTGGTACCATTGTGACATTTCGGAATTAAAATTATGTGGTAGAAAATTCTAACATCAGAGCTCAAGGGGTTAACACCACTTTCAAGAACTTGACAAAGTATGGTATATAAAATATTTTGCAATTAAAATATTAAATATTTAATGAAATTTGAATATTTCTATAAAATGCATTTTAGCTGCATATCAGAAAAATATGAAAATCTTCACCCGTAATTTAGCAAATAAGCGTAGTTTTTAAGCGACAGCTTATATATATATTTAAAATTTTCAGTCTGACATAGCTAATTTATGTAATTATAAAGGTTTGTCTGACTGGCTCAAAAATTCCCAAAGATATCGCCGACACAGTTAGATGAAATTCATTTACTTTGTAGAAGAAGCTGAATGATAAAGGATATCCTATAGAGTATCATTTAACCCCTTTACGGTTAGGTGCTTTCAGCAGATGTATGTCACTAGTCACCAGTGTTGTCGTTTCTGGATTTTTTCTTTTAGAAATTTTGAACTCACATCGAATAATTTTTATAAAATAATAATTTTGATAAAATCGAGTAATTTTGATAAAATAATACTTAAATTCCATATGGAAAATAACGATACTTGTACAAACCATCAAGAAATATGGTGTTAAAGAAATGGACGTTATGGGTTACTTGCACTTTATTTACCTTTAAAAACTGAATGATTTCTTCTAAAAATACATAAAAAATTAACATATAAAAACGTGAAATCAACTGCTCGCTAAAGTATCTCTATATTACATAGCTGCCAACTTTCAACTAATCTTCCATAATACCTGGATTAGTTTGATCGAAGTTAACGTCATTTCAAACCAGAAAATATATTTCACGAATCCTTATTTATTTAATTTGAGGATTGTTAGTGGAATTTACTTAATTTCATTTCTTTGAAAAAATTCTGGTTCGAAACTCATTAAACCAGGGTCAAATTAACGCACGTATGACGGATAACCAATGTCAGGTTGGCACCTATGATATTACAATTTCTTGGAAATGTTGGTGCTATAATCGTGGAAATTGACATTTTTTTTAAATTTATGTAATCACTTAAAATAATTTTTAAAATTTCAAAGATAAATTAAGATAAGAATTCTTTGGATTTTATTAATTATATTTTCTTGTTCAAATTAAGAAAACTTTAGACTTAGACTTAATTTTTTTACGCAATCAAACTGTTTGGTGAAGATATTATTTGAATTGATATTTTTAAGTGATTGGAAAATGGTCCACGCGGAGAATCGAACCCTAAAGTCTCTGGTTTTATTTCCGTCCTGAACAATATTACACTCACTTAATTTTTTAAAATTCATATGTTATTTTTCTTTATCCGAGATTACATGCGCAGGGAAAGACATAACCGGGGTAAGCATGATTACAACATTTCTCCTTACTATTTTTTCGAAAATTAATCTTCAAATTATTTTACAGCTTGATGATTTTTATTTAAAATTATTGGTGGCGAAGTATAAATCGTACGTATCCTGGTTTTGCGTGAGCATTCCAGGTTTAAATATATAGAAGCTTGGCTATATATGTGCATTATGCATAACTGATATTAGCGGCAGAAATTAAAGAAGTGATAAAAACTACAAAAGCTAGTTTTTTGCATAGGAAGTCAGGATCCTAATTAACTTAGCTATCGAAAATGTAGAGTACAGTCTGCCAACCATCTACATTTCCAAGTATGTTCTGTAGCTGAATTCAACAGAATATTTTAAATAATAATGCATCACTATGCAGAGTTGTAATTTTAGTCTTTTTAAGTTCAGAATTTTCGACTTTTAAACAAAAAAAATTCAAATAAAATTTTGTGTTTTATTTAATGACAAATATTTTGTAATTACATGAAATAAATATTTCTCTTTCAGAACTTTCCGCATGGATTCAGAATTTATAAATTTATAAAAAGGTCACACTGTCAATAATGTATAGGGTTCGCATAGGTCTCGTCATTTTCTAATAAATGTCAACATTTTTTTATAAAACAATAAATCTTGTTCAAATGCGAAAATTCTGACGCAATAGATATTCCTGATCAGAAAATTCCAGGACGCATGCGAACCCTGATGTATCAAATCTATGTAGACTCCTTGAAATTTTCATAGTTTATCACCACGATTTCTGTTTAAAAAATGTCTTTTTAATATTTAGATCGTGACATTTGTAGCTGTGTGCTCAAATTCATAATTCGTATAGTTTTTGCGACTAAATAAAAAGTTCTATTTCAAATTGTGGTAGCTGTTTACTCATCCACCATCTGGTAATGTACATAGTTAAAATAAATATATTTATTTCAAAGCTTGTTTATGTTAATACTCGCACAACACATCATAAGAAAGGGGGAGATAATTCATTAATTCCACACATTAACACCATAATGACAACAAACTCTAATCATTTCGCTAGCGCATTTTATTTACATGTTCCATCATCGCTGTCCAGAGCGCATATGTACAGGTACATACAGAATTAAAACAGATTCACTACAGGCGCCATCTATAGGCTCTTTCCACATAACACTCAAGATATAACATATTAGGATGTAACATACTGGGCGTAACATACTGGGGCCCCATGACCACGTCATCATCATAAATAAAATAAATATATAACAAATTGACAGATTAATACAATACACAATGTAAACATAAAAATATATAACAATAATATTACACAATAAATTCACATTTATATCTAGAAATTTAAATAATTTCACAAAGAAAAGTTAATTTTCATTTATTGGCAGTTTGACTAATTTGTGGATTGGTCTTTTAAGTTCACCTATGGCAGTTTTTAAATTCACTGATCTTACTCTGCTGTCAGAACTTTTGAAAATGTCAATTATTCTTGCCATTTTCCATTTCAACGGTGGCAAATTATCATCTTTGATGAGCACTAAGTCGTTTACACATAAATCTTCTGTCGGAAATTTCCACTTGTTGCGCACTTGCAACTGTGTAAGATAGTCCTTAGACCATGCTTTCCAGAATGACTGGGAAATATTCGTAATCAATTTCCATCGATCTCGAATTGAAATTTTCATATTTGTAATGTCTGGTTCGGGAACACTCTTTAAATCTGACCCAATGAGAAAGTGACCTGGAGTGAGGACTGAAAGATCATTTGGGTCCTCCGAAATAGCGACTAATGGGCGAGAATTCAGAACTGCTTCAATTTCCGCCAAAATTGTTGCAAATTCCTCTTGAGACAAGATCTGCGACCCAATAATTCGTCTCATATGGTACTTCATTGATTTAACCGCTGCCTCCCAAAGACCTCCAAAATGGGGAGCAGATGGAACATTCGTAGTCCATTTTATACTCTCATTGTGCAAGTAGTTGCCGATTGCTTCTGATGCAGCGACTTTCAAATAATTCTTTGCTCCTATATAATTAGCACCACAGTCACTGAAGATCTCTATTGGCTTACCTCGACGTGCAATGAATCTTTTCAACGCAGCTATACAGGCGCTGGCACTCAGATCACTAACAAGTTCCAAATGAACTGCTTTGGTAGAGAAACATACGAAGATACAGACGTACATTTTGACTGGCTTTACTCCCCTACCACGTCGAAGACTTATTAGAAAAGGTCCACAAAAGTCGGTGCCACAACAAATGAACGCTCTTCCTTGGCTCACTCTTGATGTTGGTAAATCAGCCATGATTTGTTTCGAGAATTCGCTGCGAAATCGTGCACAGATAACACAATTTTTTATTGCTTTACGGATAAGAGACTTCGCACCCACAATCCAATAGGTTTGCTTCACGGCAGAATTTATTAGCTGTACTCCTCCATGTAAGTATTTTAAATGATAAAATTTAATTAACAAGGTCGTAACTGGGTGATTTTTAGGCAAAACTAAAGGATATTTTGCAGTCTCTGGTATGTTGGCATTTCTTAGCCGTCCACCAACTCTTAAAAACCCACGATTGTCCAAAAAAGGATTTAAGGAATTTAAATTGCTGGTTTTTAGAATTTTTCCCTTCTCCAAGTTGGCTATTTCGTTTGCAAAATTCGCTCTCTGGACTAACTTAATTATAATATCATGCGACCTTTTCAATTCCTCTGTTTGCAAAAACGGAGCAGCAACTTTATTTCTCTTTGCATTATCGATGAATCGCAAGCACCACGCAAGCACTCTTTGCAATTTAGTCCACGATGAAAATTTACTCCACAATTGTTCAACTAACTCTAATTTACCGACCAAATTTTCAGCAAGCTTGACCTTCTGTTCTTTCAATACATCTACACTATTGATTTCCGTAGACGTTCTCAATATTTGTTCGGGCCAGCTCTCATTATTACTTCGAAGCCAAGCTGGACCTTGCCACCATTTCTCGTTGTTAACTAAACTTTCAGCAGCAATTCCTCTTGTTAGTATATCGGCCGGGTTGTCTTCCGTAGGACAGTAGTACCAATCACTAGGGTTGGTTTTCTCTTGGATTTCTAGAACCCTATTACCTACAAACTGTTTCCACCTTTTCGCACATCCTTTAACCCAATATAATGCAATGGTGGAGTCACTCCAATATACTACTCTTTGAATTCTATCCTTAAAAATATTCTTCACATAATTTCCAACTCTAGCACCTATTACAAGACCCATAAACTCTAAACGCGGCAAAGTTAATTTCTTTAACGGTGCTACTCTATTTTTTGACAAAATAAATGACACTTTATAATTTCCACTATTATCACAATATCTAAAATAAAGAACTGCTCCATACGCACTTAATGAAGCATCACAAAAAACATGTGCCTCCACTTGTTCATCTTTACAATCAACTAAACAAAATCTGGGAATAGTTATATAATATATTTTCTCAATTTCGTTGTACCACTTAAACCATTTTTCCCGCAAATCATCGGGCAACTCTTCATCCCAATCACAACCTGTTTCCCAAATTTCCTGTAACAATAATTTAATACGAACAACAAATGGCGAAATCAGGCCTAGGGGATCAAAAATACGTGCTGCTGTTTTCAAAACACACCTTTTACTGTTTTGCAACGTTTCCCAAGATTCTATTAAACCCTTAACTTCCAATGATAATTCATCTTTCTCTGGACACTAATTTAAACCTAAAATCTTCAACTGCTGAACACTTTCTTTCTCTATATCCTTAAAGCCATTTTCTATCCAGAGTTTTTCCAACTCTCTACTATTAGACCTCAGTTTTCTCAAATTAAATCCTCCACTCTTTAAAATATTTACAGCGTCCGAAGATAATTCGAACGACTCACTCACAGTACTTCCTCCAAAAAATAAATCATCTACATATAGAGCTGAATTTAACATTTCAAATGACTTAGGATTGCTATTTTCAAAATTTTTAATGTGGTGTTTTATAGTAGCACTCAAAATAAAAGGAGACACTTTACAGCCAAATGGTAATCTTTTCATTCTCATGATTTCGTAATCTTTATTAGGATCATCCGAATACCAAAGAAATTTTAAAAATTTCCTATCTCTCTCTGAAATTCCTATCATTAAAAAAGCTTTCTCTATGTCAGCATTAAACGCTATTTTATGTTTCCGAAAATTTAGAATAACATCAAGAATATTAGGATTTAAATTAGGACCAGTTTCTAGACAATCATTCAAAGACAAATTATTTTTAGATTTTGAACTACAGTTAAATACTATCCGAACCTTAGTTGTTTCTTTATCTTCTCTAACAACTGCTCTATGAGGCATAAAATATTCTAGCTGATCTCTCTGACATTTCTCAATAATCCCGTTTTTCAATTGATCGTTTATTATTTCTCGATATTCATTAACAATCCAATTGTTTTTAGAAAAACCCTTATGTAACTCATCAAATCTTTTTTTTGCCAAAAAATAATTACTTTCTAATTCATCACAACTAATTTTCCATAATAAATCAGTTTCGTACCTCCCATTCACAAATTTTAGATTTCTTTCAAATTGCTCTATCAATTCTTTATCCGCTGAATTTAATTCTTCATTTTCTTTAATACCTAAAGTCTCGAGTTCCCATAAATTTTTCATTGTTTCATTTAAATCTGAATCCCGTATTAACCCACAATGTATATTACCATCATTTATCTGTTCGATACTTCCACTAGCCACGTAGCCAAAACAAGTATTCTGTAATAGAAGTCGCGGATTTTTTAAATATATTTGCCCTGGTCTCAACAACTCATAAAATATTTCGGCCCCTAATAATACGTCCACTTTTCCAGGGATATTAAATGTATGATCAGCTAAAGCGACTGACTCAGAAACATCCACCTGTATTTGAAATACTTTATGTGGAATAAGATCTGTTATTTTGTTCACTACCAGCATATTTATATCTCTTTGAAAACTCTTATCTCGGTTAGAAATCGTAGTATTTACACACCCATTAACACTTAAAGATGAATCATTTAAACACGATATTACCGTATTCGTTTTATCTGGTTTCAATTGCAAACGATTCACACAGTCTCTGCTTATTAAGCAAGTTTGACTCCCGACATCTAACAGGCATCTCGCTTCATACCACTGAGAATTTTTATCTTTAATCAAAATCAAAGCTGTACTCAATAAAACATTTTTTGTTTTATTTTTTGCCAAACTACTAGCGACCACAGACCTATCTGACTGACTAGGAGGGATGGAAGGAGAAAGCGCATCGTTACTTTCCCCTCTCTGATCTACATTATTGGAAACAGATGTGAAGCTGGGCGATTTTTCTTTACTCGACTGAATATTTATATTTTCTTTTGGATAGTGGATTAACTTATTATGCGGTTTTTTACAAAAACAATTTTTGCTCTTACAAACTTTTACACTACAATTGGGATGCAAACATTTAAAGCATAGTCTATTTATTTTAACAACATCTACTCTTTCCGGAATTGTAAGACTTTTAAATTTCGGACAAAAATACAGTTCATGATTTTCATTTTTGCATAAAACGCAAGTTTTTATTTCAGAAAAGAACACATTCGAAACTTTCTTTTGAAACGTTGGATTTGGCGATTTATTTCCAAAAAATCTTTTATTTTCATTTCCGTTTTGTTTCCTAAACACATTGTCAGTTTTTATTTTATTTTTCGTAGAAAGAAAAATATCACATTCACGACCTAATTGTTGCGGTTTAAAATATGATTCTCCCTGTTTTCCTCCAATGTGAGACATTAAATCACTATCTAATGAACCAAAAATCTTATCCGAAACAATTAGCTCACACAAAGATTTAAAATCATTCACTTCACGTAACTGACAGTAATATTCGAATACTGCACTTAATCTTGACGCATATTGGACATAACTTTCTGAAGGTAATTTTTGCGCCTTACGGAAATTATTCAAACACTCCTGCGGAGTTGGTTGAAACTCCTTTAACACTACATTTTTTAATTTATCATAATTACACAAATCTTCCTCTGACAAATAAATCATTATATTATTTGCTTTTTCACCTAACATATTCAAAAGTATTTCAGCTTTAAATTCCCCAGGTACATTTTTTGTTCTGAATGCTTTTTCTAAGGACTGAAAGAAAAGGCTAAATGACTCTACCCTAGATGGCACAGGTATCGTTAAAGTTTTAATGCTCTTAATAAAACTTTCTACATTATTTATTGACTCCATTTCACTTTTTACCGATGAAAATGAATTATTTTGAAGCGATTCCTTCCGAATATTAGCGATTTCTAACTCCTTTTCTAGCTGTGCTAATTTTATTTTTTCAAACTCAGAGTATTGTGAAGATTCTTTACGAACATTAGCTAGCTCTATTTCTTTTTCTAACTGAGCAAGCTTTATTTTTTCTAATTCTAATTTTGATTTTTCCGATTCTTTTTTAATTTTAATTTCTTCAACCACATATTCAACAACACTTTTAACTAAATCCAAGTTATTTAAAAAAGAGTCACTTTTTTCAATTAACCCTTTTAATTCAATAACTTTAGCTCCTTCAGGAATTATTAACCCTAACTCTTCAGCGACGAGTTTTAACTCGTCTTTTTTCAACTTATCTATCACTGACATGATTAAATATATGGATATATTTACACTAATAACACAAGAAATCACAAAATTATTGAAACAACACTGCAAATCTACCAGAAATAACTAAAATAATTTTCTTAAAATAGTTCCTACAACTGACACAAAATCACTAGTTACGAATAAAATACAAAATCACTAGTTACGAATAAAATATACAACTCAATACACAACACTAATTAATTAACATAAGAAAACCACAAAACCACAATTTATACAACTAAACTAAATCTCCGAAAAACCAAACTACATATTACTCACCCCTTTTCTTCGCAACAAAGAAAGCGCGCAAATATTTTGCGCCGTTCTATACACAAACAAATCAAAACGTGTGTCTCTACCCACAACTCATGACACCATGTTAATACTCGCACAACACATCATAAGAAAGGGGGAGATAATTCATTAATTCCACACATTAACACCATAATGACAACAAACTCTAATCATTTCGCTAGCGCATTTTATTTACATGTTCCATCATCGCTGTCCAGAGCGCATATGTACAGGTACATACAGAATTAAAACAGATTCACTACAGGCGCCATCTATAGGCTCTTTCCACATAACACTCAAGATATAACATATTAGGATGTAACATACTGGGCGTAACAGTTTATTTAAGACTTTAAAGCCTTGTGCCTAGGGAACAGCACCAGTGTCAATACGTTTGTTTTTTGCACGACAATGCGAAGAGAATTCTAGCTTTCTTTGATGACAGAGACTCAGCAATAAAATAAGATAAAAATTTCAATAGAAAAAATGGTTTGAAATGGAATATTTCCATTTTAAAAATAATTCCGCCTTTTAGTAATCAACTAGAAAAAAAAGAATTTTATTAGAATGTATCAAATGTGTTTCTAATGAAGTTATGAGTTAAGAAGAAAAGGCATATAGTGTACAGCCTACCAGTGCGAGTGAAGTAACTGATTAGGCTGTCTCAGGATGACGGCTGATATTTTTTTTTCATCGGATCAACAATTTTTGATTACCGCCGAATTAAACTTCCATCAGTAAATATTGAATAGAAAAGTTCCTCTTATTTTAGTGGCTTATTCAAAGAAAATTACTCTCACAAATATGATAAAATTTTACATTCGTTATTATTGGTGGATGTTTACCCGTGTATAGTAATCTCTTTCACTGACATTAAAAGAAGATTGTTTGGGTGTCACAATATGGCGGAAACACGTGACTTGACAACTCCGAAAGTAAACTGACACCAATAAAAATAAATGTCTGTTTTGGCCTTAATACGACTGTAATTTTTATATCAATAAGTCATTTAGATAAGGAAAATTTTTTTATTGAAATTTATTGGTGGAAGCTTCCCCCGGTGGTAATAACCTTTTCAAAGCTGGTTACAGTTAAAGCATCACCATATTTAGGCAAGTTGCTTTTCATTCATACTTTTGTGGATATCCAGGTTTAAACAACAATAAATTATGCGGTTCGAAACTCCGAAGTTTACTGTCACTGCAAGGTATAATACTGTTGAAATCACAGCGCATCTGCAGCAAATTCTTCAATTTATTGTTATTTAAAAAAAAAAGTTAATCTGATAAAAAATTCTGTAAAATATCTTCGGAAATAATGCTCGTCTGAAGTGAAGTATTTCAGATTATCTTCTTTTATTCCTTTGAAAATGGATGCGAGAGCACCCGAAAGATCTAAAGTAAATAATAAATATATCTATTTTTTCAACGCCTTTTAAGTATTTATATGCATATTTTAAGATGAAATGAAGTGCTTTTTAAACTGATAAACTATGTTTCTATTTGCAGAGGATTTTTATTTGGATAATTATTATATCATGATTTCTAACACTTTTAGAAATATTTATATTCTCTTTATTCAGTGTGCTATCAATAGATAACGCTAATATTTCTGTTTAAAAATGTGGTAGCAATCAAGCGACATGGATAAAAATATTCTTTTAGAAAACTTTAAACTAAACGCACTGTTGAAAAGCTTATTAAAATCAAATTAAATTTATAACTAAATTCTAACATTCTAATGCCAATGTTAATGCATATGCTACCATCAGTGTTCCTAATTTAATGAATATATTATGCAAACATTCCAACTTCACACCAGAAATTAACAGAAAAGTGATCTTTTCTTTATTTGAAGAAAACATTTCGTCAGTAAATAAAAATAAATTCATCATTTTAGATTTTCTGGTATGAATTCTGTTTATCTGAATTATGGAATTTTTACCGTTATTTCGCGCGTATACGCCGCATCTTATATCAGGGTTTGCACACTCCTTATGTTTTGTAAGGACTCTGACACCACTTTTAATGATAAGATAATTTATATTTACCGTAATTTCGGGTGTATAAGCCGCAGATCAAACAATTCTTTTTCGAACCAGAAATTTTTAAGAAACAAATATAACTTGTTAGATCGCCGTAAATATTTGTCTTCAATCACTAAATAAGATTTCTGGGTCCAAAAAGAATTGTTTGATCCGCGGCTTATACACCCGAAATTACGGTAATTTTTAAGAAACAGAATTCGCAAACACCGCCTCGATTCACAATTTTCGCATTATTTTTCTACAGTGAAATACATTGAAAATACTGTAAAAATTTAATGGTAGAGTTGCGCGAACCCTGTAGATAACTCGATTTCCCACTAGAATTAATTAAAAAAAATGTTACTTGCTTGTGCTTAGCACGCATTTGACTTCTTTTTTGCAATAAATTTTCTGGTTTGAAAAACACTTTACTAAGCATCGGCGTTCACGCGGGAAATTTTGGTAGAGCTCATTCCAGAGTGATCATTAGAGGTATGAAATGTGCGTTTCTATGTGTTAGTTTTTTTTAATTAACCCCTTGAAGGGCACCGGTATATTGTATATACCACTTAATTTTAATTCTTTTATGCCACATTGGCACCGGAATTTTAGTATTAAGATTTGCTTTTGACAATGTACGCGAAAAACAGCTTTTTCTTTCTATCATATAAATTTGTTTGTGAATCCCGGTGTCAATCAGTCATTTGAACATTTTAGGAACATAAGTGCTTTCCCCCTCAAGGGGTTAATTAAAAATTCTCCGTCAAATTATAGATATATATTCATTCGAATAAAAATGAAAGTTAGGCATTTAATTAAATAAATAGATTTTGTCCTTAGTTTTGTACGTAAAAAGTTGTTTGACTTAACATATAATTAGTATCACTTACGACTTGTTGATATAGCATACGTTCAAAAATTTAGGGAATTTTTACATAACTATTACGCATTGTCTTCGATTTTTAACTGCAATTTTCCTTATAAAATTAAGAAAACATTCCTATTCGAAAATATTGGTTTAACAACCATATAAAATGATGCATGTATTCATATACACATTAAATTTATATGGATGTTATTTGTAATAAATTTATACAACATAAACAACAGCTTCGGTGGAAAAATTTCGAGTATTTTTCCGCAACTATTAATCATTATCTTAGGTTTTTAACTGCAACTTTTCTTATTAAATTAAGAAAATATTCCTATTCAAAAATATTGACTTAACAAACATATTAAATTTCACTTAATTACGCTAAAATAAAAAAGAGAAAGTGAAATATTCGTCTTTTAATTCAACTTCAATATCGTAGATTTGAAAGTATTGCTAGCGCAATATATCATTTAAACTTGTCATTTCAAAATGTCTATATATATATAAACTAAGGGAGTTTAAGAGATTACTTGATTTGATAATGTCAATAAAAATAGATATCCGAAGACAAATTACACTTGATGAATGAAGTTAAAAGCATTTTTTTTTAACATTTTAAACGCAAGAAACAAATTTAAACACACAATAATGCCAGATGAGTTTTTTTTCTTTTTTTTTAAAGGCAAAAATGATCCATTTTTTTCTGAATAACATGAAAAAGCTTTATCGATTTCAGATAATTATTACTTGAAAAATATAGTGTTTTGCGTGACAAGATAGTTAAAGCAAATATTATTCAATTGTAGTTGCAATTTTCTTCTTTATATTACATGAATTATGCACTTATTTGTTACAAAACAACTATTTTTAGTGTTTTTTGGGGGTAGACGCTACCCAGAAATATTCCTTCAGATTCTGAGGATTTTGACATTTTGTATAGTAACATTCTATTATTATTATTTTTTAATATTATAAAAATATATCGTATCTTTATCACGCTCCATAGGTTTGAATCAGACTTTTGTATCATAAAATTTCACCATATTTAACCATAGAAAATATTACAAAGTCTGCGATTAAATTATATGCATGAAAAATATTTAATTTAAATGTTCAGTAGAAAGTTTCTAATATTATAGAGCATTATTATGCGCACTTAAAATTACAAGGTATGTACACATTTTGCTTTAGATAAGTGGTTCCCAGCTTTTACCGCCCATACCCCACCACAGCAATTGTAAAATCGCCCCACCCTCCACGCACACACACTCTGTAAATATGTCTCTTGTTAATTAAAAGGTAAACTCAATTCATGGGGGGAAAGCGTAATACAGCCTTACATTATCTAACCAAAGTCGTCTGTCAAAAGTGTGTTTTTCACATAATTCAGGGCACCCAAGTGGTCCGCAAACTTAATATCAATATTTTCTTAGAAAGGTTTTCCTTTTATATTTTTCTTGCAAATTGCGCAGAAAACGCCTTCAGAGGTTAGTTGTAGCACAAATACTGTAGAAACTTACTATGAAATTTTCTGTTAAAAAATATTGGCGTTTAGTTCCCGGACCGTTTGGGAGCCCAGCATAATTCAGTGAGACTGTACATCTTTTTTTGTGCCGAAGAGAGTTTTGTTACAACTACAACTACCCTGAATGTTACAGAAATGTGTTATATATCTGCCTTTTTACCTTTATAATTATTTTTTGAACAAGAGCTGACATTTAGCGTTAAAATTAATAATATTTACATAATTTATAATTCAGTTTTGTAGCTTATTAAGAGTTGATTGAAAATCTTTTGACAATGAATTTTCTTTCTATGGCTAACATGATACACAACATGATACACAAGAAAAACTTCAATGTTCATATCTTTATCAATTTAGTAGGTATTATTCTCCATAGTAACACATTTTTTTCTGTTTTCCCTTTTACAATATTGTTAATTGTCTTTTAAGTATTATCTTAAGATTTAAAATGCATATTCACTCATGTAAATTTATTTATTACATAGGATGCCTGCAGAAGAGCCATAGATATTTACTATCTACCCATTTTTTAGGTGTATTCTAATTATGTAAATACGCAGTACCTATATTCGTCGTTCAATTGGTCCGTCTGTCCATCCGTCTGTTTGTCCGACTGTCCGTCCGTCTGTCCGTCCGCCCGTCTGTCCGCATATAACAGTAGAAGAAGTATACAACTGAATCGTTTAAAATTTAAAATACATAATTATTGCATAATTTTTTCGAATAATTTAAAATTTTATTGAAATAGGATGTACAGTTCTATTACAGGGACAATCAAAAATATTCAGTGACATTACGGTCAATGAGAAAAACAGTTTTAATTGCATTTTAATGATGTTCAACTCTTTCGAGGATAATACAATTCGTGTGCATCTATTTAACATATACTAAAATATACATTCTGTACAATCCGTAGCGCAAAAAATATTTTTTATTAATATGCAACGCCACACAAAAATATTCTATTACATAATGGTATAGGGGGAAACATTGTTTGAAGTGCATTTTAATTACTTTGAACTAATATGAGATTTTATGAAATTAATGTATGTTATTTAGGTTTACTGCAAGTAAATTCCTGATGATAGCAAGCATTTAGTATTTTTAGGAACACACAAAAGATTTCGGATATTCTAATGTAACCCAAGTACTGTGTATTCAACACTAGAACGCCCGAAAGGAGTCGATGCGACTCCAACCATGTGATTAAATTTCATTTCGAACCAGGATTTTTTTCTTGAAATAAGTTAAATTGCAAACACGCAGATTTACGTTAAATAAATAAATTAAATAATTTCGAATAAAAATTCTGGTGTGAAATATTATTATGAAACTTAAGTAGAATTTCCGGGCGTTCTAGTGTTAAAAAACTTCGTTATGGTATGAATGCACCGCATTTGCTACGTCTGACGTGCGATTTATGACTTCATAAATTTTATATTAAGATTCATAAATTTTATAATTTTGCCAATACCTCATTTGCATATTTCTTTCATATTTTAGAATAAATATAAAGTAGTCAGATTTATGTATACTTTTATGCAGTTTTAATTGTAAAAGTTTCATTATATATACGGTTGACCTGAGCTTTTACATTGTTGAGACGCATAAAAGCGCATAGAAGCAGAAAACCCATTAAATTAATAATCGAAAGCATTCTGAACACCTATAAATACAAAAATAACCAGAAAAACTATCGAGATTTTTAATGCTGAAGAGAACTGTGGAATACTCAAATGACTAGTCCTATTTTTCTATAGTTTAAATTATATCTCGAAAGTTTCTTTTGAATTTTACAAAAAATAAACCTTTAAAAATTCGGTATCAAAATTCTGGAGTAAATCTTTTTTGTAAAACTTGACTCAAATTTCCGGTAGTTTTAGGGTTAATATCCAAATTTTATTACATTAATGCCTGCTCTAGAAATTGTCGAAACTGCTTACTCTTATTGCCATAAATTTAAGTGGTAATAAGAGAGAGATTTACATTTTGTTAAAAGTGGTGAGAATGTTTGAATAAAGTCATTATAATAACTGCCGTTGCGTTACGATATCGAAGAATGTTGTTGCTTTCCAAGAAAACATATTGATCGCTATTGTTCCTGATAAAAAATACCAGTCTGTGATATCGAAATAGCATCGAGAGTGTCAAAAAATATGGCCTATATACTTAATGAAATCTAAAATATGTCTGTCCACTTATTGTCTTCTAACTTTGTTACAAAAATTCTTGGGATGTTGAAGTTAAGTAGCTTATCCCCCAAAAATGCATTAAAAAAATTTAATAGTTTTAGTATATTTTTTGTAAATATTTATATGTTATACCCAACTCAAAGTGTTGGCATTTATATAGAACATACGAGACTATATGAGGAATTTTTTAAAAATAAAATGGTACTTTTCGGATAACCGTAATATATGGCTTTTATTTTTGTAATTTTTTATCCCAGTGTTTCACGCAGTTTTTATAAACAGAAAACTATACAAAATTTTCCAGATATGTATCTTTGGTATTTATATAACCCCATTTAGTGATATGAAATTCAATACAGTAGTTTTTGAGAGAATCAGTTTTTTTTAAATAAAAAAAAAACTTGTAAAATATCAATATTTATAATTTAATAATTGAGGAAACGTCAGATAGGCAACCTCTTCTGAGGGGGGGGGGGGAATCAAGAAATTTGATTGAAAAGCATATTTCCGATGCTTACCTGGCTATGTCGTTTCGCAAGTTAATAATAGCTCCGCATGGCACCTTGTTTTCTTTTTACATATTGTAAGAAAAAAAATTACACACAAACACACACAATAAAAAAAAAATATTTGGAACATAAATTCAAAAATATTCTCGTGTCAAGTGCAGTTGGGCTGCTAGTTTGACCTCCATTTTTACTACAAAAAAATTTGGATTGGCATCAGCAAACGCAAAAAGTATTTTGGAAATTACTCTCAGACTTTTCTGAAATGCATACAATAAAAGTTCTTTTGCAAAAATGTTCAGGCAAGATATCAGAATTTTAGGAAGGAAAAGCCGGCAGACATCTAGCAGAGGAATCTAGATTAGCTGAGCTAAACAGAGCGCAGTGGATTTTGGAATCTAAGACCGACTTTCAACCTTTCTCCTTCCATCCGTGGCTTTTTCATTGAAACTCGTGGATAGTTGCAACAAATTTAAAATGTACTGAACACATGGCACTATTAATAACAGGAATTGTCATATCCTTAATATAGTGGAGCTTTAACTTCTTTTGAAGAGCCGTCAGGAATAACATCCAACAGTAAATTTAAAAAGGGTATTTCTCCTTATTTAAATGCTTTATTAATGCAAAACATAAGCCATAAATAAGGGAGGAAATATCTATTTATTTTTACTTATAGAAGTGTACTTTGGAGATAATCCGGCTCTGCGCTTCGCCATACTGTGTTAATCTAGGAAATCTCCTATCAGTGTAAGCGAAAAAAATATTTGGGCAAATTGTCACCAGTAAAATCAAATAAAATTTTTGTCCCAATTTGTCAGAAAATATTTCCATGACTGTAGCGTTTAAACAAGGCAAAATTTCTTATTCAGATTTGTAAGGTGGGAATTTCGCCTCGCAGGCAATCAGAAACTGTAAGTCCATTTTAACCCTTTAACGTTCATTGGTTTCGCCACGAAACCACAAAATTTTAATTCCGATACGTAGCACTGACACCGGTATTTTTATCTAAAAATATCCCTTTTATTTTGTATGTGAAAAATCACGTTTTCTTATTTAGAAATATATTTGTTCCTAATTACAGGTGTCATTCATTTATTTCGACATCTTAGCAATGAAAATGCTATGATCGTTAAAGGGTTAAAGGAAACAGAAGCAATTTTGTGACAACCTTTTCAGTTAATTCACTTGCTCCTGGCAAAAAAGTACACCTTCTCCTCCTCTTTATTCATATCGTTATTATTGAACACGATGAAAATATAATCGCTCTGTTCACCATGAAGCGAGTCATATGGCATTTGGAAGACAAATCGGAAGAAATTTTTTTGTTAGGAAACAGTCTTAGTAAATTTTTTAATTTAGTCACTTTAACCCTCTGGATCACAAAACGCCCGAGACCGCCCGAGATATTTTAATTCGTATATTGCAGTTCCCACCAGAAAATTAAACCAACAATATTTGCTTTAATCAATACCAGAACATTCCGTATTTAAATAAAACGAAATTAGCCATTGAATTTTTCTGGTATGAAATGAACTACATAATTTCTAGAACGTGTTCTAGCATGGGAATTAAAGGGTTAAAAAGAAACGGCTCCGATTCCTGCATTCCCCTATTATTACCGTACAAATTATATTGACATTTTATGAGATAAAATTTTTTTTAATATATATTATAAAGGACACACGCGTCCGTGCCTAACTTTGAAGTCATTTTGACAGTAACAACACAATACGGTCAAATTCAACTTTTGTTGAATTTTTTAAACTTCTAAATACCGCACAGTTTCAATTTTATACTATCGAATAGGAAAAATCAATGTACTTTCAAATAAAATTTGTTTGAGAACTGTGTGAAAATTTGTTTGTTTACTATTTTTTAGTATTTTTGAAATAATTTTCAGCCATGATTATTTTTCTAAATCGTTGTTTGTCGCTTGCAGCTGATTATTTATGATGAATACTTTGTACTTAATAAATGGCTCAGCATTTGTTTCTAACTTAAATGACCATGCGAATTTAAAATATTCACCAAACAATAAAAATATATACATAAATAAAATTCATATTTAACACGTGATCAAACCGTGCATTTAAACCACTAAAAATACCAGAGTAGAAGAAAGACTCTTTTAAACAGTAATCTTTGGTTAATTCCTTTGTTATTATTAACTTCTGATGCGAGGCCAATACGAAACAATACCTTTCAACAACTTAACGGATTCTTTTTTTATTACGTTCAATAAATTGAAAATATGACTTAACACCACTTTTTAAAAATCTAAAATATTCCTAATATTTTAGATTTATATGGCATATTATAGATTTATTTGCCTTTAAGTAGCATTGAATTGTAATTAAAAAAAATTAGTGATATCAAAAAGCTTTAAGTGATGGACCAAGCAAACTCTTCGTACGGTCAAATCAGTTAACCCTTTGCAGGGCAGAGCAAATTCATTGCTTAAGTATTGAAATTAATGACTGACACCGGAATTTGAAAAAACTTTATTCCTAAATAAGAAAATGCTATATTTCACGTATTCAATAAACCGTAATTTTCTTTAACAAAATTCCGGTGCGAATGTGGCGTTTGGGAATTAAAATTAAGTGGTATATCTATGAAACCAGCGCCCCGCAAGGGGTTAAGTGGTTAATAAATTTCAAACATGTAAACTAATTATTTTTACATATAAATAAGATATCTGGTACTGTTAGTGCATATTCTAAAAAAATGAACATAAAATTTCTAATATTGTTAACAATAAAATAAATAATTTTCATCTGTATTCTGTAACTTAGGAACACGATTGTCAGTTTAATCTCATATTTATTCAGAAAATACGAATTCACACCAGAAATTAAGAATACCATTTTTTGCTATATTTAATGACAGACATTTCACGATTACTTAAAATTTGTCTTTCGAAGTTTCCGGTGTTAAACTGAAGTTTCGAAATGAAAATAAAGACTAAACTGGCAACCCTGCGCGGGAATCCCGGGACATACCGCTGTTTTTACAAAATAAATATTTCTAAAGATTACTGCAACGAATTTCATCGCAAAAAAGATTGAAAATATACTAAAATGCATAGCTGAGAATTTTAAATAAGTTTCTGATAATAAAAAACAGCCTGATATAGCTACAAAAAAATTAAAAAAATATAATTAAATCACATACTAAAACTATACTAGAAAGAAGACGCAATTTTTGATAAAATATATCTGTACCAAAATTGACATTTCCTTTTGCGAATATTTTGTAATTTCTCATGTAATAAGTAGTACTATCATGATTAAGCATATTATCATATTTAATTGAATAATATTAAATCTTTTGTTTTGTTAAAGTTTTTATAGAACCACCTATGACTGATGATTGAAATGCCATTTTCATGTATAGACCTGAGGAAATAAGTATCAGTCGTCTCATGCGGATATTAAACTTCATATAGCTGAAAGACATTAAGGAAAATGCTAAATAGAAAGCAATTTCCCTTGACAGAAAATAACTCTTAATATGCTTTTAGATTTTAGAATCGCGTCGTAAATCCCTTAGAAATTATCTAATAGTTTAATTATTATGAATTTGAGAAGCACTATTGAGACCAGCTGACAAAATATATGAGTTGATTATTGATTTTCATTACACAGCAGTTTTCCAGACTTCGAATTTTTATTTCATCACATGTTTATTAATTTCAAAAGAATTAAAAGATATATTTTTTTACCTTACACCCTGAAAAACGATGGGAGCGGCAATCCAACTTTTTTCCTACACGGGATTGGCAGTTTGGCTCTCATTTTTATCCAGAAATTTCGAATTCACACCGGAACTTTTTGAAGAAAAATTTTCACTTTACGAAAACAAGGACTGACTTGTGTTTAAAAACATCGAAAAATACTTTTTACATTTTCTGGTGTAAATATAGATTGTAAAATAAAAGTGGAGGCCAAATTGGCAACACTGTTGACATAACACTTTCAGGGGCGCTGTTTCCTGTGTACAAACGGCTAATTTTAATACACTAAGTCCGACTTTTCACCAGTTTTTTTTTTTTTTTTTTTTTTTTTTTTTTTTTGTAAAATTTCGATCTCATACTGTACGCGTAAAAGAGCTTTAGATTAAACTCAAATAAATTTGTTCGTAAACTGTGGTGTAATTCACACAATTTATTTTGTATGTGGTAAACAAAATAACCCCTTTTTTTTATATTTGTAAATAAATTTGTACATAAATTCCGGTATCATTCATTCATATAAAAAAATGGCAATACTTTGTCTATGAAAAGGTTAATGCAGTTAGTTATCATTTTTTAACCCTTTCCGGCACGGGCAAAAACTGTTAGTAAATTGAGAAATTATCGACTGACACCGGAATTCAAAAACGAATTTTTAGATATTTTGAATTCCTTAGTTTAAGCTTTTATTGTAAAAGCAAAGTTTTACTAAGATATTATTGGTGCCTTTTGCAAGTTTGGAATTAAAATTAAGTATCCCAGACCGGGCACAGTGTGCCGGAAAGGGTTAAAAATCCATCGACGTGTTTAATCGAAAGTTTTCTGTCATTAAATAAATAAATTTGAAATATTCAAAATAGGTTTAACTGCACGGTCCGCAGCTTGTACAATTTTGTTATAAGGTGTTATTTTAACTTATATAATTGAAAATAATACTTTTTATATAATTCCCTCGAAATTTTTTTTTATTATTAAAACATTATTTAATGAAAACTATATACTTTCAATTATATCGGAAAAATTTCATATTAAATTTTATCATTTTAAATCAACGTAATCTGCGGATTAAAAAAGGCAAAAATTTCTATTACATTTTACCGGGCCGAAAAATTGGAAGAGTTGGCAGCGTTGAGTGATTTGGAATAATGCTTATTCTAAATAAATATGCAATATACAGGGTGGCGAACGGTTACATATGCACACAGTCAATATCGATGATAAATACCAGTATTTTGTTAAAGATAAATTCAGTTTATATAATTTCTTTATATTATTTGAAGTATTTTCTGTAAGAAAATACAGGTAGTTTCCTCTTATATTGACTGTGTTTTTCCCGGTTTTCCCTGACCACTCGCCACCCTAAATATAAAATAAAACCTTGTTTTTTATACTTAGCTTTTTTTCAACAAAAATTGCTAATTTTTCATTAACCACCAATAGTAACTAATAAAAATTAACATTTAACTTAAGACATAATTGGTTCAAGAGTATTGTTTCTCATTTTTTTTTCCTTTGTGGATTCAAAAATATTTTTTACGTCGTGATTTTAACTTCTTTGAATAAAAAATCTTCAAAAAAATCACAAAAAAAATCTCCAAAAGATGGTAGTTTTTTTGTTCATTTCTAATGCATTATTCATAAAGTCTCATGGAGTGACTTATAAAATATTTATGAAGTACATTCAAAGGAAATGTGAGTATTTTAATGTTCATATAACTCTTGAATGTATGTTTTATCCTCAAATCTTAGAAGGATATCAAACAGAATTTAAAATGTGGTTTAAATTGTCAAGACTATTTATCAAATAAAATAGTGTATTTACATTGAGCGCAGATATATGTTTCGAAAAAGAAAAAATTTCAGGGGAAAAAAAGAACTTCCCCAGTAAACGTAATATTATGATATATCATCAAGATTGAAACGACAATATTGAGGTGTTGAATTTGTTCTAAGAAAACTTACATTAGAGCAAATGTTAATATATATAAATATATTACAGAAGTAAAAAAGTGCGTTTAAATTTTTAAGAGACAACTTTCGACTTTAATAGCATATGACATTTTTTAATAATAATGTAATATAAAACATATGTTTTGGTGACGATTTGAGTAAATAATACAGTAGTTGTCTAAAAAAGCACATTAATAATTTCATACAGTTGATTTTTTTTGCACAAAAACTACATTCGCATTTTAAGTTTGATGTATACATTCCATATTATTAAAAGTGTTTATAATGAAAAAAATTAAAAGCCTAAAAACCTTCTTTTTATCATTAATCATCAAACAGAAAGAATTAATGAATATTTTGATCACGAGTCAGAACTAGTGAATTATTACTATTTTAATATTCATCCTTTACACAATTAGAAATAAATAGAAGGGAGAAGATAGATTTTTCTTGTACATATCTTAGAACGTGTAATAGATATCATTTTAAAAAATATAGAAAGATAGTCTACTGAGGCTTATACAGTGTGTTTTACTACCTGTCCGACAAACTTGCAGGAGCTGTAAGGGGCAAAGAGAGGACTCGGGAGCACATAGTTATGCAGGATCCAAAATGACGTAGTTGCGAGATATAGTACAAAGCAACGTTGCCAGTTGATTATTATTATTTCTTTTAACGTAGATTTCTGGATTGACACCACTTTTTGAAAAAGTAAAATTCAACTTACTAAATAACATATTAATTAAGAGGAAAATAAGGGGAATTTTACTATTTCAGAAGACTGGTGCCAATCAAGATAGCTGAATTAAAAAAGAATGTAGTCCACTGGCAACACCAGTATAAAGAAACAGAGAAAAAGATTAGAAACAGCAACAAATTAATGAGCAAGAAAGCATTTTATTGAAAGGTTGTACTACAAAAGGTGATCGAAACAAAAACCAGAATTATCCAGAAAGACTTGAAATCGGCCTAGTATTCCTCAACTTGAATACTTTTGAATCACTCGAACGTTTCGTTCGAATATCTTTACCTGCAGGATGACCCGGTGCGACAGAAATCTTCCAGAACGTAAGGTATTCTATGAAGCACCATTGTCAAGCCTGAATGACGACTTTTGGTTGTCTTTTTGCCCACGTCTGTAGCAAAATCTTTCAATAAATTGTTTTTTGTCCCATTAATCTGTCGTTGTTTCTGTTGTTTTCTTATCTTCTGTATACAGTGTTTCGGTGTTGTCTTTTTAGGTGAGTTCGTAATTATGTAAATACGTAGCACCTACTGTTGTCGCACAGTCCATCCATCTGTCCGTCTGTCTGTCCGTCTACTACTACCCTACCCGACCGAAAAACTACTCATCAGAATCGTTTGAAATTTAAAATACATAATTATAACATAATTTTGTCAAGTCATTTCAAATTTTATGAAAACCGGATGGATAGATCAATTACAGGGACAATCAAAAGGATTCCGTTACATTACGGTCAATGGGGAAAAAAGTTTCAAATGCATTTTAATCGTTTGAAATTTAAAACATAGAATTATTGCGTAATTTTGTCGAGTCATTTCAACTGTTAAGAAAATCGGATGCATAGATCAATTACAGGGACAATCAAAAGGATTCCGTTACATTACGGTCAATGGGGGGAAAAATATAAATGCATTTTAATCGTTTGAAATTTAAAACATATAATTATTACGTAATTTTATCGAGTCATTTCAAATGTTATGATAGTGGGATGCATAGATCATTTACAGGGACAATCAAAGATATTCCATTACATTACGGTCAATGGGAAAAAAGATTCAAATGCATTTTTATGATGTTACACTCATTCGAACATAACAGAATTGGCATGAATCTATGAAATATATACTAAAATATGCATTCTGTACAATCTGTGATGCAAATAATTTTTATTATTAAATTACAGGGCCACACAAAAGTATTCCACTACATAATGCTATACGGGGAAACATTGTTTGGGGCGTGTTTTAATTATATTCAACTATTTCACATTTTACTTTCTACAAATTACTTTCTGCATATTTACAGAAACACAAAGATTTCGACTACTATACTGTATCTGAAGTACGCTCTACTATAACAGCAAGATCTGAATATTTTCAAAACTTCGTTATCGTACGAACTTTATTTGTACTAATTTGCTACGTTCACGTGCAATTTCCAACTTGTTTAATTCAGATTTCTAGATTGACACCAATTTGAATAGTTTGAAATTGCGCATTTCTCCTTATTTTCGCATTAATTAATGTGTTATTTCACAAAGAGAATTTTATCACTTTCAAAAAGTGGTCCAAACTAGGGATGGGCATTATTTAACGTATTAGGATAAAAAACATTGTTACTATGCTGGAACTAATATTGCATTAATATGTTACCGAAAAATCCCTGTTAATTAAATAACATATGGTTTTAAATGGCAGCGTCTTCCTTCATTTGCCTTAATCAAGAACTGAATTTCGGATCTCTAAAATAGAACAGTATTCACTAAAAATGTCCTGAACTGTTTGTTTTGAGACGAGCACACCTAATTATCCCTATTTTCACTCTCCAGTCATTGGCAACTCTGTTAGGTCTTTCCTCCTTCTAGAGATATCTTAGAATATCATGTTTCGGACCCCCCCCCCCCCGCCCCCTAAAATGTTAACGTTGTATTAGCACAGCCCCAAGGTGAACACGCTAGATTATTGGATCTAAATATTTTCCCTTTGTATACTTACATTACAAATGCATTTTAAATTGAGTTTAATCTTCGAATTTTGCAATATATTTGCCATTTGTGTTACCTAAATGAGGAAAGCATTGATTTACAACCCCCCCCGCGCACACACACACAAACACACACAAAGAAAAAGCAACGAAACTCGAGCTCAGAATTATTAAATTTATAAAAAGTACATTTTTGCAACATTTAAGTAAAATGCATTTATTTAAAATTCTATGCCTTGAAAATTAATTCTCAATTTTAGATGAAAAATCTATTTAAAATCTGAAAATTATTTTACTACATTCAAATAAAATGCACGAATTTATAATTTTTTAATTGATTAAATCGCCCAAAACATGCACATTAGAACTTCAAATTAAGCTCAATTGAAAAGCGCAATGAAAATGAACCACAGATAATTCTTAAATATTGCTTAATTCATTCTGAGTTATTTTCTGTCGTGCAGTAAATCTAGTTCTCAAAATAGATAATGATCATTTATCGTTTGACTAACTTTGAATAAAGACAGATAATTTAACATCTTTGCAATTATATATCTGTAAATATTTTCTGCGGTCATTGTAACATTTGATACAAAAGCGTTTCAATTTGAAAAAATATGTTGATAATAAATATAACAGAATTAACAATTTTGTCTGAGTGAATGACATTTGATTAAAAATGTTTATTTATTCTTTTTGGATTTCGGAAGTAATGAAAGAGGTAGTATTAAATGTTTGTCAATAGGTAAAGATTCTGTGTTGATGTTGCAAGGGTGAAGGAAGATAGATTTACTCGTTTTTGAATATTTAAAAGGGTTATTACAACATGCTCATTGAATTTTTTTAGGGAGGGGGGGGGATTTTGGCACTATAAATTTTGTTTTTCGGCCAAATATTTTTATTATTTTTGTTTTGTATTTGCGTTAAAAGATTTTATTTCTGTGATTTTATTACGCTGAAAAAAAAGAAAGGAAAAGAAAAAAAGAAAATAGTCACCCATAATTTGCGAAATACTTTAATTTTAGTACAGTTGTTAATTTAAAAAGCATATTTCGATGAACGAAATTTGTTTGGATGAATTGCATTCAATGAAAAGTATGTAAATAATATTTTTGTGTTGCGAAATTAACTTGGAATAGGTGCTGATAGATGTGTGTGGCCGCTTTTAAGTCGCGGATCAATTTTTTCTTTATAATATTTTACAATGTAGTTGAAAAATGTTTATGAATTCGGTTTGTCTGTCCTTGTTCTAATTCGTGTAATATAGTCCGATTGCCATGAAATTGATATACATATATATATAATATTAGAATTTAGTATGGCATGTTCAGTTTTGAATAAAAAAGACGTGTGGATTTTTTTTTTTTTGTTTTTTTTTTTGTTTTTTTTTTTTCATTTGCAGGGGCACTCAGAAGAATTCCATTAGTTTATGGTCTATGTTGAAAAATCGCTCCCTATGTATTTTAATGGTATTACAGTATTTAAAGCATACTGAAATTGATATACATCACTGTGGTGTACTAGAAGGTTCTTAGTAAAGAATATGGTGTACATACAACTTATCGCTTATTTATAAGAGCATACAAATATATTTACGTATAGAAGAAAATTAAAATTAATTGGACTATTGAAAACTACGACCAATAATTGCTGGAAGTGTGTTTTCAATAATGGTATGCGTTTTAAAGTTTAACTAGTTCTTAAATGTTACTTGGTTTCTACAAATTTCAGATCATATGCAAGGTCAAACAAATGTTCTCAACAACATCCATCTGTTGGCTGATATTGCTGTGTGGAAATTTTCAACTGTGGTATGCGTTTAGCTGAAATAACTTTTAGCATATGTAGTTATACTATATGTAGTAAGCACACATGTCTGTAGATCGTATACAGTGCTGAAAAAAATCGTATATTTTAACGACTATTCATGGTAATAGCAGAAGTCGTGTTTTGAAATGCATTATTTTTTTTTTTCAAATTGTTCAATAAGACGTCTTCTTCCACCTTTTTAAATTATCAGGTTTTGTTAAAATATTTTGAATGTGTTGAAAGGTGTTTCATAATCTTTGCTGTATATATTTTTTTGTTAGAAATCGTGTTAAAATTCTATTTATTATTATGCAGGGTGTCTCTTATCATTTATCAATAACCAATTTCTAAAACACCAGTTTTAGAGTTATAGTTCCTATTGTAAAAATTTTCAAATTTGGTTTTTCTCTGCATCACATAAAAATCAATTTACATTATTTTTAAAATAGATAAGAAATTACATGTTTATTCAATGCGTGGGTCCTATAAGCTTTATTTTGAAAAGTTTTTTCATGTTCTATTAAGTAAAACAGTAAAAAATTATTCTTGTATGCTCAAAACTTACTGAGTTATGGTTCTTAGAATTTTATGAATTTATAATGTTTTAACCCTTTCCTGCGCGAACAAATTCTGTGAGTAAAATGAGAATTTATCGACTGACACCGAAATTTACAAACGACTTTTTAAAAAGTCAAGAACTCCATAATTTCAGCTTTTATTGTAAAAGCAAGATTTTATTAAATTATTATTGGTTCCAATTGCAAGTTTGGAATTAAAATTAGCTGTGTCCAGACCGGACACACTGCGCCGGAAAGGGTTTATCACCATAACTGGAAAAACTTGTTTCTAGTGTCCGAAAACGACAAAAATGCATTAAATTCAAAGTATCAGAATAATGAAGTTTAGTCTTGTCTTGCAAATTTAAGTTTTTATTCACAAACTGATTTTGATTAATCTTAGTAAAATATAACATTTATAATTACGTCAAAAAGTTATTTAAAACGTTTTGTTTGAAAGACCTTCAAATTAAAACATCCGTTAGTTATGTGTTATAAAAATAACAGGTTGTTGGAACCTGTTACCTTTAAAAGAGTGGAAAGGTGTAACCTGTTAACCAAAAATAACTAGATTTCTCATCTCTAGTCCAAACCAACAAATCTGAATTCTAAAACGTAGCCCCCTGGCAATATTGCTTTGCGCTATAACTTGCAACTGCAGCGTTTTGAACCCTGATTTAGAGGTCTGCACGGGCCGAAATTTCCAGGCTCGATCTATAGAAAAAAAATCGGCTAGGCCCGAACGAAAAAAATATTGGCCTAGCCCCGCCCGTTATTAAAGATAAAATGTCGGCCCGTTCAGAAAATTTAGCGGCTCGATATAACAGCTAAAAACAAAGCCCGAGCTCGGCCCGGCCCAAAAATAAGTTAAAATTTTAGCCCGGCCCTTGTGAATCTCTATAGGACATTGACCTTTACTCTTACGGAAGAGTTCTGACCAAAAAACTTATCTTAGTCTTTTTTTTATTGTGTTTATAGTCCCCATTTATGAAGAAGTTCCGTAGGCTGTGATATTTATGATTTTAATGAACATTTGTTGTATGTAAATGTTTCAGTTAACATTAGTATTATTAATTCATACTCCATGTAATGGAGACATAAAAATATAAAAGATGGTATATGTTAAAAGTAAAATCTTCTAAGACGGAATCGCATTGGAATGAAAAAATTACGTTCCTTTTTTAGCAGGTGTAAATGTTTCATATATTTTTCCCGCGTATTACTGCATTCATTTTGCATGGATGAACTGTTTAAAAGAAATTTTCAGTTTTCAGTTTAAAAGAAAATGCCGTTATAGGCAGATTTTTTTCTCAGGTGTTTAACTCTATTTAAGTAAGCCTAGAAATCTACGATTATTAAAAAAAATAAAGTCCAATGTTTAATTGTAGAAGAATGACGACTTAAAAGTACATATGTCTCTTTTACAAAAAATTTTGGATCAAGCCAAATTTTACTGATTTTTGAATAGACTTGGCCACGTCAAGAAAAGGATTCTCATACGGGATGATTCAACCGGAATTGATTATTTTGGTCCGTGAAGAATAGGAATAATGAAATCAGGCCTAGTTTCGTACGGAAAAAATAAGTTAAGTCCGACTGATACTCCAGAAAAGTAAGGCCCGAGCCTGGACCGCGGCCCGGTTTTGGGCTTCGAGCTGAGACCCGGTCAGTGCATACCTCTACCCTGATTTGCTTTGTGATTCCGAGTCGTCTCTGGGGCCCTACACCTTCTGTAATTTTATCGATCTGGTATTGAAACCTGCTGTATGTCCCACACCTACTCAATGTGCTAACAGATACTTTTAGGCCTGAAAATTCCAAAATATACATTGATATTTCAAAGGTAATTTTTTAAAGCATCGTAACTAAAGTTAATCTATTTTGATCATGACTTTTAAATTTCTAAATTACAGTTAAATTGCATACTGGATTGTTTAATGCACGGGTGCCACAAGTGACTAATTTTATATTTTGTTCACATAAATAGCTTTCTAATATAAATTTTAAAGTTTACTTAATTACTTCTTTCTTAATTACTTCTGTTTTGAGTGAGTGGTGCCAATTAGAATTAAAAATAGTCACCGGTGGTATCACTGCCTTAACCCTTTCCGGCGCGGACAAATTATGTTCGTAAAATGACAAATTGTTGACTGTCACCGGAATTTACAGAAGACGTTTTTAAAAATTAAGAATTCCCTGGTTTAAGTTGTCTTTGTAAAAGTAAAATTTTACTAAAATATTATTGGTGCCGTTGTAAGTTTGGAATTAAAATCAGGTGTTGCCGGAGTGGTAACACTGCACCGGAAAGGATTAATGAGATCTTTATTTAAATTATTACAGATTAAGACACTGTTGAAGTACATTCCATACTGTCACGTGTAGCGAATACCAATTTTCGCAGAGTCAATTTTGATATTTTTAAATACAGATTTCCTACGATTTAACAAGATGAAGTTGGCTGTGAAAAAATACTCATAAAACGCAGTATGACGGAAGGGTTCAATCCAATGCACCTATAATTATATTTAAAGAATATTTTCTTCAAAAGTTACAAATGTTTTAAATCCAGTTCCTTTTTTTAAAAGTAAAACATTCCAATGTAGTTGAAAAATGTATTTCAAACACCTGAGTTCGGTTTGTTTGGCTGTCTTGCACTTTAGCGGAGTGATAGGTTTTGCAGACATTGAAAATGTGGTTTTCAATGTTTATCGAGTGAGATCATAATTCCCAACCAAGAAGAATTTCGTTAATTTTACACAAAATACTTGTGTAATACATTTTTAATTCAAAAATATTTTAAATTTACTTATTTTAACCTTCCAACCCTGTTCAAATTTTACTCAAACTTGATTAAAAACATTCCACACCAGAATTGTTGTTTAAAAAAATTTAATATATCTAATTGACTTATTTCTCTGAATCTATTTTTTGACTTTCTTTATGAAAAAAGTTCTGGTTCGGATCGTATAAAACATATTATAGTTATGGGTCGATTAGACACATTCAGGGTAGGTAGGTTAAGCAATCAGTTATTTTTGAGTTTGGTGTTAATATCGTAATTTCGGGTGTATAAGCCGCAGACCAAACAATTCTTTTTCGACCAAGAATTTTTTAAGAAATAAATATAACTAGTTAAATCGCCGTACATATTTGTCTTCAATTACTAAATAAGATTTCTGGGTCCAAAATGAATTGTTTGAGCCGCGGCTTATACACCCGAAATTACGGTTTTTTTTTTTTTTTTTTTTTTTTTTTTTTTTTTGTTCGTGAAGTTTCATTATATCAAATATCGCTAATTAACAAATTTGTACTTAGGCGCAAGTTTTCACAAGCTTCTTTCCTCCTCATCTGACTAAAAAAGATGAACGTACCATATATTTCCGGGGTATAGCGATTTTTTTTTTTTTTTTTTTTTTTTTTTACTTTATAGGACGAAAAGTCGGACATTTGAAAAATTCCCAGACCTTTACTTGAAAATATTGAACAAGTTTAATTTTTTGTTATCTTCAGCTTTTTAAATACGGAATTTAAAAGCGAAGAATTATTCTACTCAAATTTAATGGTGGAGGTTTTCAATAGCGATAATCAGAAACTGTTAATTTGATTAAAAAAGTCAGTCGTCATCGAGGGACAAACACCCCAGTTACTTCACTCGCAACTGCTAGAAAATACACTATACGTCTCCCCCTCTTTATTCATAACTCTATTGGTTACTCATGTTATCGGACTCAAATGTATATATATATATATACATTATTGCGATTTTAGACATTTTACTAAATATCTAGACAAATACATGAGGAATCATCTCGAAACTCTTAGTGTATAATTATAATAATATACGTCATACATCTCCGTGAAGATTTTTTACCGAAACTCCATAGGGGACCGTCAACAAATTAAAAAAGAATGAATATCTTTTGAATAACCCTGTCAAAACTAATGTAGCAAAAGCGCTCAAACTCTAGATTATGATTGAATGCTTTATTGTGATACACTGTGTTCATTTTTATGCAAATAGCATGCATACTCACAGAGTAATTAAGGTTTTTATAAATATGGTCCCAAATTTTTCCAAGTTTTTCCCTTATAATGTTCAGAGTTCTAAATATAAAATAATATTTTTTTCAGAAAATATGACAAGCAACATTACACACAGTACCCTGTAATCAAAATTAAAAAATAATAAAAATTGTATGAAAAATGAGTATATTTACTGAATAATATTTTACTGCGCATGCGTCAAAGATATCAAAATTTCATTTGCATATTATGTTAGCTAAATGTATAGAGCAACATTTGTAAAGTCTCAAAATCATAGCTTGAAAATTATGAAAGTAATCGTCTATAGAAATAGGACAAAATCCGTTGTTTCCAAAATGAAGCAAAAAAATGAGGGATTTTATCCAAATGTAGTAGTACATCCCGTATTGTGTATTCTATATTGACACTAATCAATGAATATATGGATACAACCCCTATTGTTTTTGCTTCATTTTTAGAATAACGGATTTTCAACTTATTCAATTGACGATTATTTTCAGAATTTTCAAGTTATGATTTTGTGACTTTCACAAAAATTGCTCTATACATTTAGCTAACATGATATGCAAATGAAATTCTGATATCGTTGACGCATGCGCAGCAAAAAAATATTTATTAAACCAACTCATTTTGTAAACAATTTTCATTTTTTAAAATTCTGATTACAGGGTACTGTGTGCAATGTTGTTTGTCATATTTTCTGAAAAAAATATTATTTTATATTAAGAACTCTGAAAATTAAAAAGAAAAAACTTGGAAAAATTTGGGACCATTTTTCTAAAAACCTTAATTACTCTGCGAGTATGCATGCTATTTGCATAAAAATGAACAAGGCGTATTACAATAAGGCATTCAATCATAATCTAGAGTTTGAGCGCTTTTGCTACATTAGTTTTGACAGGGTTATTCAAAAGATATTCATTCTTTTTTAATTTGTTGACGGTCCTCTATGGAGTTTCGAGAAAAAATCTTCACGGAGATGTATGACTTATACTATTATATTTATACACTAAGAGTTTCGAGATGATTCCTCATGTATTTTTCTAGATATTTAACAAAATGTCTAAAATCGCAAGTGACCAATAATCCATGGCCATATAGTGTATATATATATATATATATATATATATATATATATATATATATATATATACTACCTCTGACAATAAAGTTCGGTGAATGAATTCAGAACGGCCAAACAAGCAACACTGGGGAAACAAAACGCTGCACCTGAATAGAGGCAAGTGTTGACCATCTTCCCACACCGTTGTTCGATTGAGCGTCGTTTATGTTATGCGTAAGATTTGTTTTACAAAGTGCTTGTTCAGTGTGTTGGTTATTAACTGAGAACAGAAAAATTAAAGAGCAAAAGATCAGTTTAAATTTTGATTTTAAGATTTGCAAGATACCAAAAGAAATTAATGAGAGGTGGTGCAAGTTTAACATTCACTATACACGCAAGGCTTCAATCCTCCAGACTTCTTCCTATTTCCACGACTCAAACTCTCTTTGAAAGAGATTTGACCTTATTGGTGACATCCAACGAAACGTGACGAAGCTTTTGAACTCCATCCCAAAACAAGACTTCTTGCGAATTTCCCAGGACATGTATAGCAAATCTCAGCGGTGCATAGTTATGCGAGATGACTATTTCGAAGGATGGTATGGTAACTTTCGTTAATATTCCATCTATCTTAATGTTGTAAGACTATTCACCGAACTTTATTGTCAGAGGTAGTATATATACAGGGTGTCCCTAAACGCATGGTACATACGCTAGGGGGTGATCACATACAAACAAATCACACAAGACGAGTAAAACACATCAAGACGAGTAATAGGAAATAGGAAACCAAGGGTCCTAAACGTTTTCCAAAGGAGATATCCACCATTAAAGTTTGGGGCCCAAAATTTCAAATAAACATAAAAAACGGAAAAATTGGTCGATTTGCAGTTTTCACTAAAACTATTCTTTATGTTGGTATTTTCTTGAAAATAAATTATAAAGATAAATTCCAAAAATGCCGATAGAGGATGCTTTAAACTTTCGATTACCAAATAACTATTTTTTGCAGTTATTTTCTGCATCTCATAAATGGTTTGGTAAGCTTAGACTTAAATTTAAATTTTGAGCTTTAAATATGAATAGTTAGGAATGGTTAAGTAGCACAAACTGAACTGTGTACAGAGTGTTCAAATTTCAAATGAGTATAAAAAAATGGAAAAACTGGTCCACTGATTTACGACTAAAACTATTCTTTATGTTGGTATTTTATTGAAAATAAATTTTAAAGATAGATTTCAAAAAATGCCGATAGAGGGCGCTTTAGACTTTGGATTAACGAACAACTATTTTTTGCCGCTATTTTTTGCATCTCATTAAATGGTTTCGTAGGCTTAGATTTAAATTTAAATTTTGAGCTCAAAAACTGAATAGTTGGGAGTGGTTAAGTAGTACAAATGAACTGTGTTCAGAGGGTTTAAAATTCAAACGACTGTAAAAAACGGAAAAATTACTCGATTCGTTTGCGGTTTTCGCTAAAACTATTCTTTAAATCAGTGTTTTCTTGAAAATAAATTTTAAAGATAAATTTCAGAAAATGCCGATAGAGGGCGTCTTAGACATTGGAGTACCGTACAACTATTTTGAACCGTTATTTTTTTTTAATATCATTAAATGCATTCAAATGCTTAGATTTAAATTTTGAGATCAAATATTGAAATGTTGCGAGTGTTTATGTAGCGCAAAAGTGAACTGTGTTCGAGGGGGAGGGGGTTAAATTTTAACTCCTGAACGCACTTCTGTTTGCGCTTCTTAACCCCTCCCAACGATTCAGAATTTGAGTTGAAAATTTAAGTTAAAATCTAAGATTTCGAAAACCTTTAATAAGTTTTGGAAAGCATTTAATTAGATACAAAAAATAACAGTTAAAATTAGTTGTTGGTTACTCTGAAGTTTAAGGCACCCTCTAACGGAATTTTTTTTAATTTATCTTTAAAATTTATTTTCAAGATGATACTGATTTAAAGAATAGTTTTATTTTAAACCGCAAATGATCGACCAAATTTTCCGTTTTTTATAATCATTTGAAATTTAAACCCTTTGAACACAGTTAAGTTTGTGCTACTTAACTATTCCTAACTATTCATATTTAAAGCTCAAATTTAAGTCTAAGCTTACGGAACCAGTTTATGAGATGCAAAAAATCAGGGGTAAAAATAGATTTTCATTACTTCAAAGTCTAAAGCGTCCTCTATCGGCTTTTTTCGAAATTTATCTTTATAGTTTATTTTCAAGAAAATACCAACATAAAGAACAGTTTAAGTGAAAACCGCAAATCAATCGACCAATTTTTCCGTTTTTTTATGTGTATTTGAAATTCTGGACCCCAAACTTTAATGGCGGCTATCTCCTTTGGAAAACGTTTGGGACCCTTGGTTGCCCATTTATTATTACTCGTCTTGATGTGTTCTATCACCCTCTTGCGTATATACCATGAGTTTAGGGATACCCTGTGTATATATATAAACAGGGTTCAAAAGCTTTACGGAATTTCCAGGAGTTTTATCAGTATTTTTTAACATAAAAATGAATCTAGGTTTAACGCGCGAAAGTTCACGTTATTTAATCCAAAACCAAAGAATTACCTTGTCCAAACAATTTCATTGTCTGAAAATTCATGAAGGCGTACGAACCCTTGTATACACACACACACATATATATATACCAACTTTTGTAATCTTTATATATATGTATATATATATATATATATATATAAAGATTACAAAAGTTGGTTGGTTGGCAAGTGCTGAGACATATGCAACTACCCATAAGGGAGGCTTTTGTCTCGAAACTCCAGAGTAGACACTAAGATAAACCAGCCATGGTCAAATCATGTACGACACAGGCTAACGAGAGAAAAAGATCACTAACAGCACAAAGTTTATAAAAACTGAAATAATACAGTTTACACATATGTCGTGGAAATTCTCGTTTTATCAAACTGTGCGTTTGTATCACCGTCTATCTGTCTATCACCACTGTAAACAATGTAAATATACTTGAGGACAATGAGCGTTTCCTATGTCATTAAAGGTTTGAAAAAAGACATTCCAAACTTAAATGATATATGTAGCATTTATAGCTCGATTACAGTGCATACCAAAATATTTTGTTAAATTATGGACAATGCGGAAAATTTGTATTGCCTTTTAATAAAGTTGCAATATTTTAAACATGCTGATGATTATACACATTATTTAGGTGCAATAGAAAATTATTTTTGTAGAATATGGAGTGCATGGCTTTCGACTTTCATGTAAAGAAACGCAAAAATTTATTAAGTTACATTATCTTGCATAGGCATATAGCATGTGGAGAGCAGAACTTAGGATTAATATTTTTTCAGTTACCTTTAAATTAGCAAATCATAACTTTTTTTTTCCATATTGAATTTTAGATTCTAACCACACTTATTAGTTTCTTTACTACTAACTGGCAGAGAAAATATTTTTATTTTTCTTCTAAATAAAATTGAAATTTATCTTTTACGTTACATTTTAATTCCTTTATGACCATCGGCACGTATACATGACATATAAAATTCGTACAACATTGTAAACCCAAGATCTGTATTTTAATTCAGAAATTTTCTCCATATTAAATCCTTTGAAGGACGGTGGTTTATTTTGGGATCACTTAATTTTAATCGCTAAATTTCACTTTGATGCCAGATTTTTTAAATGAAAAGTTTACGTTTATTAAGCATGTGAAAGAAAGCTATTGCTTACCTCCAAATAAATTTATTTCAGGGTTTGTACGGATACCGTTATTTTCCAAGTGAAATATCAGTATTAGCTTCTACAAAATAAAGTTAGTCGGAACGTGAGAAATTTCACCATATTGATCTAGAGATTTTCTATAAGAAAATACTGGTACTGAAGAATTTCGTTATCTGGAATTTCCTGGACCTGTACGAACATTGCTGTTTGAAAATTATGTTAATGAATTATATCACAAGTTTACGAAATGAAATATTTTTTCCCCTGAAAGGCTCAATCACGAAATTTTAAAGTTTCAAGAATGCGGAAGTGACAATATAAAAATAATGATGGAATCGGAATTTCTGAATAGACAGTAAGGATGACATCAAACTGATAGCTCTTGTTTGAACATAAGCGCACGTCATCTCAACGAATCAGTGTTTTCCTCGATTATCTCCGAACCTGCATAAACCAAGAGAAAATCCAGGTTAGGCTCCATTAGAAAAAAATTACTCATCCAATATCTTGCCCAGGTAATTGGATAAACAAACACCAATTAAAATACTAGTATCTTGGTTTCCTGTGTGCCGCAGGTTGTGAACCTCTAAATTAGAATAACTCATCATAAATGCCTTCCGTAAATGTTTATCATTCTTTACAAATATTTTATGATTTTTTTAAATTCTTAGTTAGAAAAGAAAATAATTCTCTTAACCCTTTCTGGCACGGGCAAAATCTGTAAGTGAAATGATGTATTATTGATTAACACCGGAATTTACAAATGAATTTTTAAGACATTTTGAAATCCTTATTTTAAGATTTTATTGTAAAACCAAAATTTTACTAAAATATTATTGGTGCTGTTGCAAGTTTGGAATAAAAATTACCGTAATTTCGGGTGTATAAGCCGCAGATCAAACAATTCTTTTTCGACCCAGAATTTTTTAAGAAACAAATATAAGTAGTTAGATCGCCGTAAATATTTGTCTTCAATCACAAAATAAGATTTCTGGGTCCAAAAAGAATTGTTTGATCCGCGGCTTATACACCCGAAATTACGGTAGGTATCCCAGACCGGGAACAGTGTGCCAAAAAGGGTTAAATAATTCAAGACATTTATAATCATATTTTTTCGTAATAAAGTATCGGAAGAACATAATTCTAAATTGCTCATTACTCGATGTCATATAATACATATTTTGAAATTACTGCATTTAATGAAAAGTGATTTATGAAAGTGCCTTAATTTTTATTACTTCATTTTCGAGGACTACATTCTAATTTAGAACTGAAGCGTAAAATTCGCATTTGTCACGCCTATTTAAAACAGGATCATAAAATATCATTTAACGATTAAAGATATTGAAAATAACCATCAAGAAAACTAACAACGCTGTTTAAAGCAGATAATATTGTTTGATGAACCATTTTGGTAACAGGTGTTTTGTGAAATTTATTATTGTGATTAGTATAATTATCCAACATAAGAGTATTGAAATTTAAAATAAGGAGTCTCAATTGTTTGTTTTTAATGTTCGTAATTATGTGATATTTTCATAATTACGAATATCCCAAGATTACTTATATAACACAGAATGCAATTATGAAAATGTATATTTTATTTCTAAAATATTAACAAATTCATTTAAAACAAAATTCAAGGATCATTTTGCATCCATGAGCATTCCAAAATAGGTCGTAAAACATGATAAATACAGAAGCTTCATGTTTTCTAACAGCATTAATAAAACTCCTGAATGTTACACTATATCATATTATTATAATAAAACTTTTAAGAATGAGGAACTGACATACTCTTAAAATAGTGAAACTTACAATTTAACCGCTTTTTCAGGGGTTCATTACCACCGCGGAAAACATTCACCAGTAAATTTATGCAGAAAATTTCTCTTTACTAAGGGGGGATCCGTAACCCCCATTCCTTTCAAAGTATAGTCAAAATGACATTTTTGTCTATTTTCCGTACTTAATATCTTATTTAAGCATTAGTACCCCAAACATTTTCCTATAGAATATGAAAGTGTACTGCTAGGACAAGCTAAATAAAATAGTGCTGCACAGAGATATTGTTGCTGTTTAGTAGATATACTGTAATTTCGGGTGCATAAGCTGCGGCTCAAACAATTCTTTTTCGACCCAGAATTTTTTAAGAAATAAATTTAACTAATTAGATCGCCGTAAATACTTGTTTTCAATCACTAAATAAAATTTCTGGGTCCAAAAAGAATTGTTTGATCTGCGGCTTATACACCCGAAACTACGGTAACCTGTTAAATACTCAAAAGTTTTAATCTGCAACATTTAAAGCAGTAATATTTCACAAAAGCGCCACTGTTAAATGAAAAAAAAACACGCAATTGTTGAACATATGTACATAAACATAGAAAAGAAAAATAAGTGGGGTCTTTTGATATTTTTATTAAAAAAAAATGACAAAATTTTCAAATAAACAAAGTCGATGATGACATTTCTTCCCTATCAGAAAACGAAAAATCCTATTTCTGTTTCCTCTTGTTATGTTTTTTTCCTATCACAAAATGAAATATACCATTTTTGTCGCCCCTTCCGAAAGAGAAATGGGGTGTTTCATGGGAAAAATGGGATTATGAACACTGATTTTCTTATAAAGTTTGTCATTATTTTGCCAAAAAATATCACGAGACCCCACTTTTTTTCTTTTCCATGTTTTTGTACATATGGTCAACTATTGCGTGGTGTATTTTGTTTCATTCAACTGTGGCGATTTTTTCTACCGTAATTTCGGGTGTATAAGCCGCGGATCAAACAATTCTTTTTTGACCCAGAAATCTTATTTAGTGATTGAAGACAAATATTTTCGTCGATCTAACTAGTTACATTTGTTTCTTAAAATTTTCTGGGTCGAAAAAGAATTGTTTGATCCGCGGCTTATACACCCGAAATTACGGTAATAACGCTACTTTAACCCTTTAACGTTCATTTGTTTCTCTACGAAATCACAAAATGTTAATTCCGATATCCATCATGGACACCGGAATTTTAAATTAGAAAAATCCTTTTTATTAAGTATGTGAAAAATTACTTTTTCTTATTTAGAAACATATTTGTTCGCAATTACCGGTGTCAATCCTTTATTTCAATATCTTAGCAATGAAAGTGCTTTGATCGTTAAAGGGTTAAGTATTGCAGATATTGCAAATTAATATAATGCTTCAAAACACATTTCCTGAAATTGGGTTGCATAATATTATTCGAAAAGTAACTTTTGACTTATTTAATAGTGAAGATCTTTTATGAAACATGGATAATTATTTTGCATAAATATTGTTTTACACTGTTTTTCTGCTAGTTCAAGGATTCCAACTGTAGAATACCGGTTACCACTAGAATTTTGCGGCTAACAATGACTTGTACAATCACCGAAACTTAGTTATTCAAGTAGTCAAATATTTCTTTAAAAAGTTTGTTGTAGTTGGCCACATTTGCGCTAGTTATTTCATGAGCACTATTATTCGAATAACTCGTTGACCACTTAATCGTCGCGCCCGAGACATTCACGGGCCAGTGTTGCCAGTAGGCTTCCTTTTTTTTAAATTCAGTTTTGTTGATTTGCACCACTTTTTTGAATCGGTAAATTACCAATTGTTTTCGCCTTAATTATCGTGTCATGGAATAATGCACATTTTATCATTTCTAAAAAGTGATGCCAATCAAGAATCTGAATTTTAAAAAAGTAGCCCATCTGGCTACACTGTCACGGGCTGCAAGCTTCACGGCTTTTATTCATAATTGTTTAATTCGTACAAGTTTTATATAAAAGCGTAATTCGTTTTTTCTGGCATCATTTTATTTGTTATTAAATAAGAATATTTTTTTTCAAAAAAGTGGTGGGAATAATAAATTCGAATTTTTAAACCGTAATTTAATGCGACCATTAAATGGTTAAAGAGCAAAGTATTTTATTCTTAAAATATTGAAATAATCTAGTGACACTAGTATTTACAAGAAGAAATAGTTTTAAACATGTAAATGTATATTTTCACGTGCTTAATAAAAGTTAAATTTTCATGCAAAAATTCGCGTAGCAATCAGAAAATTAGGGATTACAATTAGATGATGTTATAGCGGCTTTACCGTTCTACAAAAGATTAAAACGGTGTATGACAATATCGCTTAAAATAAACTAGAATGTTATTGCCTGCAAAATTTCTTCTGCATACATCAAATGAATTAAATGATTTAATTAGTAGAAAAAATTGATTTGTTCATAAATTGTTTGTTCTGCAATTTCTCCTGACATTGTTTAAATTAAATTACTAAATATGCTTTAGGCGATCCAAATTATGACTGCTTTTGAAAAATCATTTGCTCCCCAGTTCTCCTTGCAATCTTAAATTTCTAGAAGGTCGGTGGGATATGATATATCCCATTGAAATTTAACACCTAAAAGGCATATTAAAGGCTGTCACAGGCGACTATATTTTTTATTATGCAACAGTTTAAAAAAAAATTACATGTGTTTTGCCAACATGTGCAAGAGAAAGGTACAAGGAAATGGGTAATTTAAAAATTGTGGTGCGAATAGAATATTAAAAATAATCACCTGTGGCATTTCTACATTTCGGCACCAGAAAATTCGAATAAAATTTTGCTTTTATATGCTAGTGAAAATTTTTTATTTATTATCGAAAACTTTTTAACTACTAGTGTCACTTAATAATTTCAGCATTTTAGAAATAGAAGTACTTTTTCCAGAAAGGATTAAAAATGTACGGTTCTGACAGTAATGTTGTTAAAAGGTCAATGAGAGATGAAGCTATTTCTAAACATGCTCTCTACCCTGCGCAATTTGATTGAGGCCCGATTAGGAATCTTTTTTCAAGCATATGATAGTTGTGTCTTCAACTAAGCGATCACAGTCAAAATTGAGTTAGCATCAATTTATATTGAACTTACAAGCAGCATTAGTGTTTGGACGATATTTGTCCAAATCTTATCGATACCTATTTATGTTGCATTACCTAAAAAGAGTCAAATTGTATTCAGAATATTCTAAAACGTATAATTCATCTGGAAACGGAAAATGAGACACATCCAAGAATCCAACACTTTCTTTGCATACGGATGGAAAAAATATATTTCTGTTTCACACTGATCAATTTTGTTCGGTGTTCATGAAATTTATGTTATGCCGTAATCAGCTCTATTTTACCAGATACTTAGCAAAATCTGTTAAGCATATCTGTCAAACATTATGCTTTTTATTTTCGCCATATTTATGTTATCTATTTTTATATCATTAATAACAAGTGTTGCTTCATTTAATAGTGAAAATCTTCGATTAAATAAACTACAAATTTCTACTCCAAAAAGTGAAAATGCTGGCTGCTATCTCTAAGTATTGAATTAAGAAAAGCTAATGTAATATATTCAAAGGAGAAAAATACAAATAATGAGCAATTTATTATATTATAAAACAAAACACAGCTGTTTATTAGTCACATTTTCTATTTCATAGAAATGACAAGTGGGTTGCATGACTTGATATTGTCAACATAAAAGAATTTATGAAGATAAATTGCTTTGAGATAAATTGCGTTAACATTCTGCATTTTTCGCGAATAAATTTTTATTGTTGAAGGAACAATGATTTATTGAAGGTGATAAACGCAAAATAAAAGTCAATTTATTCCGTAAAAGTTTTATTAATATATTTAGATAGTAGCATGACTCTTAGCGATTTTTAAAATAAAAATAAACATATTTGAACTAGAATTTTTACTTAATAAAAAAAATCTAAATTATTAAATGAGTTTTTCGGTTGGAAAAATCTTTATATAGCAGCATATTAACGATTTATCAGTTTTGTCCGTACGGAATAAGGTCATAAAAGTTTACTTACCACGATGTTAAAATCTTTTCTTCACCATTAATTGTAAACTTTTTTTTAGATTTAATAGACATTTATATTTTTTCGACTACATCATCGGTACCATGTCTAACACTCCAATATGAAAACAGTGTAGCTAGTAGACAACGTTTTAACACTGGAACGCCCGGAATTTTTGCTGGAGTTTCATAATGATATTTCACACCAGAATTTTTATTCGAAATTATTTAATTGATTTATTTAGCGTAAATCTGCGTGTTTTAATTTTAACTTATTTCAAGAAAAAAAATTCTGGCTCGAAATGAAATTTAATTACATGGTTGGAGTCGAATCGACTCCTTTCGGGCGTTCTAGTGTTAAAGTTCAGAATTCTTGATTGCGACTCCTTTTTCGAAATACTAAAACTCTACTTATTTATTTATCAATTAATTAAGAAAAAACAAGGGGACAACATTTCGTAAAAGTGGTGAGTTTAAGAAATCTAAAATTTAAAAAAGTAGCCCACTTAGTTTGATATGGTGCCAGAAATATCGGCGGTCCTGTACTAAACTGTTGTCCTGTTTGGACACTCCTGTACTAAATAATTGCGGAAAAACAAAATTAAATTTTAAAAAATGCTAGCAATATGCTAAATTTTGATGTAAAATCAATAAATTAGGTTGAATTAAAATCCCTATAAAAATAGGCACTAATGACACTGAATAGGAATAACAGACTTAGCGATTTAGGTCTTCATGATATATCTGGTTATTTTATTCCGAATGGTATGTTGAAGGTTTTGTTATACTTGTTAAAAGAATTCACTGGACTAAAAAAAGTAGTACATGAAAAACTCCAACGATATTTTCGTAATATGCAATGTTTTGTTATATATTTTTGCTTTTAAAATGAAAGTTAATATTACCTTAAATTCGCGTGTATAATATGCTGATCAAACATTCATGTTTGGACTCAGAAATTTTATTTAATAAAAAATATCTAATGAGATAGCTGTAAATTTTTGACTTCAATTTAATAAAGCTTTTGGATCAAATCATGATTATATATACCGCGTTTTACAGGACAGAAACTACGATAATCATGAAATCAATATCGAAAAATTATTTTTTTGATGTATGCGAAGACTGGCGGATTTGAATACCACATCATTTTAATAGATTTATTTACATTATTTAATCGAAGAAATTTATGATTATACAAGGTGAGATTTTCTTTTAAATAATAGTGAGATTACTGAGTTCCCTTGACACGTGGCACAAATGATTTACTTAAAAAATCAAATCTTCCGTAAACCGATGTCTTAAAAAGTGATTTTTTTTTTCACTTGAATGAAATTTACTTATTTGCAGGCAAAGTTTTTTCGTCAATTTTATAGTCTATCTAAATTACCGTACTTTTATTCCTATAATTCATTAACTAAAGCTTAATAATCAAATACATAAAAAATACCCATTAATCTCATACCCTTTCTAATAAAAACTATTTTTTTAGTAATAAAGTCGTTATGCTGTCAAGCTTCTAAATTACGAAATAATTCATTTCTTTATTTCTATAGCATATACCTTCTTAATTTTTAAGGCTAATAAATTAATGAATTCTGCTTTATAACATTAATTTCCTTGTAAATACAGTCCATTAATTTGATATTTTATTAACTTTTTTTTATTTTATAAAAGTTATGTTCTTTAATAAAGATGGAGATAAATATTACAAGTTTGGCTTTACATAAGCAGTTGATACGTCATTTTTGACAACCACTCTTTCAAAATAGCATCATATTTGTCAATTTCAGACATAGCTTCTATAAAATGTGAGCTAATTTAACCACTTAACTGTTTCTTTTTTTACATACAGTAATTATTGAATAAACATTACGTTTTTATGCTAAAATATTCGTAATATTTAGTTTAAACATTTGGTAATTAAATAATATGAAAGTGTAATAAAAAAAACAGTGGTGTCAAAGCGTTAACGCTTTGAGCTCTGGGGTGTAAATTTCTTCAAAATTCCAAATGTCACATTGTCACCAGTATTTTGTTAAGAAAAAACCCGGTTAACGATAACCACGAAAAAATGCATTAAACCTTTTTTAAATAAATTTGGTGGAATTTTCTGGTGCCATTGTGATATTTTGGAACTAAAATTAAACTCAAGGGGTTAAGCGATTGATAAAGCAAACCTTTCTTGCCGTAAGTCGTACGGGCAATTCATTTAAACGGTTAAACCAGCTTAAAGTGGTTTGTAACCAGAAAATATCTTAGATGTATCATTCGTCGTTTAATTACCTATTTCAGCGGGAAAAATCTTTTGATATCAGTTTTTAACCACTTAACTGGTTTTCTGTCCACAATTTAAAGCTTTTAGGTACTATCGAATTTATTAAATACTTTTTCACGCTGTTTAACCCTGTGAGGGGCAATGAACTACTATTCTTAAAATGCTGAAATGATCTTTAGAATTTAGAAACAAATTTATGTCAAAATATACCAAGCATTTATTCGTGTACTTGATAAAAATAAAATTTGCATTTCAAAACACTGGTTTCAATGGAGCATTTGCAATTAAAATTAATCAGGACATATTTTTTCCCACCGCCCTTTAAGAAGTTAATGGCAGACATGTGTATATTAACTATTAAAATTATTTTAGCTTAAAAAAGTGGTGTTCATCCCATATTTTAAATTTTTGTACGCAAAAATAGAATCATCTAGGTGGTTAAATCAAATTCTAGTACGAAACTTCCTTATTGAGGTTTAAATTAGCTCACACTGTACGGAAGTCAAATCCGAAGTTGGCAAGTACACCATAATGCTTTTTATTTCATTAACAAATGTTGCAGAAATCCGTACCATGAAGATATTTGTTTTGAAATAGTGGTAACCAAAATGTACTTGGTCGGATAGTGATTTTTCTCCCAAATAAAGTATAACCAGGGTTGTAAAATCTAGACACCAGCGAGAAATCTCTCACTTCTAAATTTTATTAGTTCTCTTCGGTTAAATTTGATTAACATTCTTAAAAAAGTTTGCCGAAAAATAAGGAATAAAATTTAGTGGTGGAAGACTGCCCGCTGGAACTTAGATTTTTACATCCCTGGGTATAAAAATAAAAGAAGACTGTTTGCTTTGTAATATCTTAAAATTTGTATTACCAAATTATTTGTAGTTAACAGTAACTTAAAGTTTTCCCCTGGAATTTGAATAGCTGCAATGATTTTTGTCGGAAATGTCTTTCAATAGATTACATCTTACTATCTTCATTTTATTTAACACTAGAACCGCGGTAATTTTTACTGCAGATTTAGAAAAATATTTCACCTCAGAAATTTTATTTAAGACAATGTAACTTAATTACTTTAATTATGTATGTGGAACATATACTTAACTATTTTCATAAAGTAATTTCTGGTTCTAATCAGCATATAATCATTTGGTACGGGTCAAAATGACCCGTCACCGCGGTTCTAGTGTTAATCACAAATTTCATTGATTAACCCTTGCCACTCCGTTGCCGAGACACCATCTTTCCTTTCAACATTTGTTTTTGGCACCAGTAATAAAGGAAATTAAAATTTTCCTTATTTAATCAGAGATTTTTTTAAATTGTCTACTTCAAGGAAAGTTCTTTTAAAAAAGTGGTGCTAATCGAATAAAATTTGTGTAAGAGGCATCGGAGTCCGAAGAGTTAAATAAGCAGGGGAAGATTACTATTAGCAGTGGTGAAAAATCTATTCGCCAGCGGACAGTGTCTCTCACAACTAAAATTGAAAAGATTTCTTGTGTTAAAATTTAATAGCATTTTTACACGAAATATTAGACAATGATATCGAAATAAATTTAGCGGTGAGAGACTGTCTGCTGACGCCTAAATTTTTGCACTCCTGACTATTAGAAAAAATGATTATAATGACTAATACAGTAATCCCTTAACATTAGCGAGGGATAGGTTCAACGAATGTCAAAAATGTGATCGCAAAACTGCAATTTTTATGTTCGGTTCGCACCATATTTAAAAAATATGTATATTATATTTTACATACAAATCTAGTGAAAGCGTGCCTAAAAGATTTTTTTTTTTTAAAGTGGTGCGAATATTGAAATGTTCTGAATTTTTCTATTTCGAGAATAATCAAAACTCGCGAATCTTAAGGGATTACAGTAGTTAGCAGCTGTGAATATGCTGGTTTTAAGCGTAAGTGCAAAGAATAATGGATTTCGAATACCACTTTTATGTATATGATCGCACTGGCTTATTTAATCGCGAAGTTCTCCAATTAAGTAAGAGGAATAAAAGTCTACAGAAAAAATGTCTCTAAAAGTTTGTAATTGACCCTTGTGTATTGAATTTTCTTCACTTAGATGGAAAATTTAAACATCTTGTCGGACAATGTCAGGAAAATGTGTATGATTTCACAAATGAAATTTTTTTCAATGATTCGAGAAGCTGTTTCAATGACCCTTGAGACGAATGTCATATGTTAAATGTGCGTCGAATGTCATGTGCTTAAGAAATATATTCTTTCATAAAACACTATAATAAAACATGTAAATAAACATTTGATTATATTATATAGGTATATTTGACAGATTGTAATTTATAGCAGACTTATAACAGTAGGTAAGTTTCGTAGAAATTACGGTGAAGTAAATATGTTAAAATATAAAAAAAGGATATTTCAAATGAAAATCAAATTTCAAATATTTTAATTGTTTATAGGCGTAAATGCCAACCTAGTGAAAAAGATTCCATACCGAGAATCGAACCCGGGCCATCAGTATAGCACACTGATGTTCTACCGACTACAAATGGAACGACACCCATCTTGGAATTTGTCACAATTATATGTTGACAAGGCTACAAACGCAGCACAAGATGGAACATATTTCGTGATCCTCCGACCTGGGACAAACACGAAACTAAAATAGAACCAGCATCGATGAATATGATAATACGTGAAGATCATGGAACATATTCCATCTTGTGCTGCGTTTGTAGCCTTGTCAACATGTAATAATGAGAAGTTCCCGGCTGGGTGTCGTTCCACGTGGTTTAGTTGGTAGAACGTCAGAGCGCTATACTGATGGCCCCAGCTTGATTTCCGGCACGGAATCTTTTTCACTAAGTTGTCATTTACTCTTATAATCAATTAAAAAATTTTGAAATTTGTTTTTCATTTGAAATATTGCATTGAAGGCGAATTATCTCTCTGGAACAATTTCCACGTATTAAAAATAGAGTATTTGTAAAATGAATATTTGGAAGGAATTGCATTTAAAAGTATTAAATATGAATAGAATATAGAATTATATTAATTTGTATTCATAGTGCTTAGAGTTTAATAAAAAAAAGAATACAAATAGCATAATTTTTAATGCTGAAGATAAGAGAAAAAGCTAATTAATTTAATTTAACTTAACTTATTTATTACTTTTAAAAGAATATTTAAAAATATTAATACATTGAATCAAAAATGAATTGTTTTAAATTAACACAAAAATACAGAAGAAGTAATTAATTCTAATTAAACTGTAGTAATACATATTTATTCAAACAAGAGAAAAAAAAATCAAAATTAAAGGGACTAAAACACATAAATAAAATTAATTAATTGGGCATAGCTGCCAACATTTACGCATTTTTGCTACCACTAAAATTCTACAGAGATTTTCCTTTTTTAAATTTAATTATAAGATTTCGACGATTAAATAAGACCATATTTACTATAAAACTTTTGCGCTAAGAAAAATGCGTAAAAGTTGGAAGCTATGTAATTGGGTTAAAAATAAATAAACGTGTTAAATTAATTATGGAACTGCATTCTCATAATAGCCTAAATTGTGCATTTCTTCGTTTGTAAAGTTATGCCTCATTCAGTGACGTGATTCATCTAGAATCCCATTTACTTTACGTAAGTTTTCAACAACCTTTATGCTGATCACTCATAATATATATTTCGAAATTTGTGTAAAATAATAAGATTAAATGTTATTATTTTCATTAATATCATCTTCTTAACACTTCATTAATATATAACCAATCATAAACTACAAGGTAATAAATTATAATGACCAAACAAACATCATATCTCTTTTTTTTATGACATTTTATATTTTTTCTTATATTTTGAAGAAATGTGCACTTTTGACATTCACGAGTAAATATGATATTCTTTACAATGAAAAAGTTACAAAGTCAAACTGAACTATTAAGAAAGTGAGACTGACGTATCCGCGTGTAATAATGCAACTTCAACTTTAACCGCTTTTGCAAGGGTCCATTACTCTTGAGCAAACTTCAACAGTAAATTGAAGAAGAAAATTTCTTTTAATTTAAACCCTTAATGGTCACATTAAATTACGGTTTAAAAATTCAAATTCATGATAACCACTAATTTAAAAAAAAATCTTATATTTAATGACAAGTAATATAATACCTGAATAAAACCAAGTACACTATTTTATTAAAACTAGTGGGAATCAAACAAATCTGAACAAAAGACGTGAAGCTTGCAGACCATGAGTGTCTTGGGGGTCACGATTAAGTGTTTAAGCGCATTATTAGTGTAATATGTGAATCAAAAATAATGGTAAAAAATTTTATTCAACTCTTATTCGTGCTGTGACAACGAAGACGAACTTCTATCAGTGTCACTAGAAAATAATATACTTGGGCAAACTCCATCAGTAAAAATAATTTAATTGTAATATAAAAATGACAAAAAAAATTTTACATTTTTGTAAGAGAAACTTCATCACGATGAAGTCTAAATAAGACGAAATTTTCTATTCTAATTTATTAGTGGAAATAAGAACTGTTCAGATTTTTAAAAAATATTTTGTGATAATACACAATACACTGTATCGCCGGTTCCATGTCAAATTATAGTAATCCCTAAGCATTCAGGAGGTTTAGGTTCACGGAAATGTTCTCGAATCTCAAAACAGCAACCACAAAGCTGCCAAAAAATGATTTTTGTGTACTCTGTTTGCTCCACTTAAAAAAAAAAAAAAAAATATTATATTTTTTCTTGCAAACGCTGACAACGCGTAGGTAAACGAATTTCATAAAGTGGTGCGGAGTATTCGCAAATGTTGAAATATTCTGCATTTTCTATTTCGCGAATAATCAAAACTCGAAAAGATTAAGGTATTGCTGTTTTCATTGTAGAAATATTGTCATCAGTGGGTTACTTTTTAAAATTCAGAACTCTTGAAAGGCATCACTTTCCTGAAATGGTAATATTACCCTTATTTACACCTTAATTAATATGTAATTAAATAAGGCTAAATAAGGCGAATTTTAGTATTTCAAAAAAGTAGTGCCAGTAAAGAAATCTGAATTCAGAAAAAATAGCTCACTGGCAACACTGATTTCACACTGAATAGTTTGATGTGGGTCCTACGATCTATCTCTTCCTCTTTATTCATAAGTCCCTACAAAATTCAACGCGAAACTTTCTATTATTACAAATATCTGTCAAACGTAGTTTTCTAGTGCTAACACAAACGAACAATGTTCGAGAACGAAAGTCAGAATATCTTTTTCATATAACTATGGTTCGTATGTTAACATTGGTAATTTAAGCACAATTTCATAAATTGAAGGCTGATTCGATTTTTAATAAAATGAAGATTATTCACAAAAAAATTAATTGGCCAAACAACGGGAAAGGTTTTTCAACCTCCTGAATTCAGCATGCAGCAAACTTCTTTTTTTAACCGCGCAAGAAGTTTTTGTCAGTCCTCTGTACAGAGAAAAAACGGTTTCTCCATTTGTTCTTTGGCTCAACAGCAGAGCAGACGAACAAAAATCTAGGCGCCTCTCTTACCATTAAAATGTATTCTTTATTTTCTGTCTAACATTTCGTCATTTTTTTTTCAAGGTTCGCACACTCGTTGGAATTTCCAAAGACTCTGGCACCACTAGTAAAAATACGAAAATTTACATTTAATTTTTAAACCACAACATTCGTAATCACCACCTTCATTCACAGATTTTGCAATATTTTTCTGCAGTGAAACAATTTGAAAATATCCTTAAAATATAGTGGTAGAAATGTGCAAACTCTGGCCTTTTTTTTTTCTTTGTAAGAATGTTAATAAAAATTAACCGAAGAAAACGGATAAATTTTATTTATGAGAGACTGCCCACTGGCGCCTAGACTTTTCCATTCCTGCTCAGGTGTATTGAAAAGGAATCGAGGGAAAATCAGATGAAAAGGAATTTTCGTGGTTTCCACTACCTAAATTATTCCTGCAAATGTATGGGCTTATAGATGAATTACAAAATATTATAATTTTAATGTTTTTTCAGCCGCTGTTGCAAAACATTTATATTCTTAGTAGATTTCTAATTATCGCCAATGAAGTATATTTTTGTGTACAGAGAGTAGTTGACAAAAATTACAAAATAGGTGCCATTGAAAACCTTGTCTTGAGTTTGAATTGTGAGTACAGTTCTTATATTCTTCAATGAGTACATAACCTCTATTTCAAATTAAAATCTTTGCCCGTTAATTTTCTTTAGATGTACAATCTTAATTTAAGTTGAGCATAGATTGCCTTATTCACATTGCTTCATTTCAACTATTTTTTTAAGTGTCTATTACCGTAATTTCGGGTGTATAAGCCGCGGATCAAACAATTCTTTTTGGACCCAGAAATCTTATTTAGTGATTGAACAAAAATATTTACAACGACCTAACTAGTAACATTCATTTTTTAAAAATTTCTGGGTCGAAAAAGAATTGTTTGATCCGCGGCTTATACACCCGAAATTACGGTATGTCCGACTCTATGTTTAGAAAGCTACATACTTTAATTAAAACCTTCAACCATATTCAATTGCTGATATCGGTGTTTATGTAAGATAAGGATGCCAAATCTGCGTGTCGGAAGGCCGGAAACTCCCATTATGTTTCAAAAAAATATTTTTAAAATCTTCAAAAGAAATTCTGCGGGTTGCCACTTTCGTCTCCAATTTTTATTGAAATTCAAAATCACTCCGAAGAATTCAAAAGAAAAATTTACACTTAACACAATCATTAAGTAATGCATAAAATACAATTTTTTTCTGATATGAACTTTTTATGAACTTCAAATTTCTGAATAAAAGTTGAGGCAAATCTAGCAACCTAGGTTCAAATAGAATGTATTTCAATTTTTTGTTTGTTTAATTCTTTCAGGGGATGCACTTCTACTCTAAAAATACTGAAATGAGTGATAGACTGCAGAATTTAAAAACAAGTTTATCCCAAAATATGCAAAATCTTTTGTTCATGTATTTAATAAAATGAAAAATTTCATTCTTATATTCCGGTGTCAATGTGGCATTAAAGAATTAAAATCAGGTAGTCCAAAAATGAACCATCGCCCTTCAAGGGGTTAACACTTTCGCAGAGTACTTTCATTGCAAAAAGTTTGAAATGAATGAATGACACAGTTATTTTCTTACAAGTTTATTTGGAAATAAGAAAAAACTATTTTTCCAATACTTAATAAACGGAAAATATTTATTTCAGAATATTGTGTCATTGTGGCATTCGGGAATCAAGTTGGGTGTTCCAAGGTAATGAAACACTGAAACACATTTATATCAAGGGGTTTTTTTAACACTAGAATGACGGTGAGGGGCCATTTTGGCCCTAGCCAAATGAATATATCTTGGTTCGTGCCAGAAATTTCTTTTTAAAATAAATTTAAATCATACAAACGGAAGCAGGGTTAATAAAATAACTTAAACAATTTCAAATAAAAATTCTGGTATTTAATATTTTTATAAAACTTGGGCAAAATTCCCGTCTTTCTAGTGTTAACTTCTTGAGCTCTGCTGGTAGAATTTTCTACCACATAATTTTAATTTCAAAATGTCACAATGACTCCAGAAAATTTGACCAAATTTACTTGAAAAAGGTTTAATACATTTTTTCATGTTTATCGTTAACCGGTTTTTTTCTTTGCAAAATACTGGTGCCAGTGTGACATTTGGAATTTTGAAGAAATTTACAATACAGAGCTCAAAGGGTTAACAGTGTATAAAATAGTTTCATGCAGAAAAGTTTATCTATGATATATGACCGATGCCATATTTATTCTTTTTATATACCGTGGTTAGACAATTTTCACAGTAATTAAAATTAAAATTTACGGTATACTGTAATTGTTCTTTTTGGTATATTCAAACTTTACACAGAATTTAATTTTTCAAAATTTAGTCCTTCATTTTGAACATTCGTTTAAATGGCTTTTATTTTTTTTATTCTTTAGTACCACTGTATCTGAAAAGAAGTATTACCTGTATTTAAAGACAACTATTTCCAGTTTAAAAAAAGACAAAAATTACTATTTGAAAATAACAGTACGCAATCGAAAATTTTGGAAGATACTTGTTTGTTATGTTTTTTCTGCAACAAAGTGAACTATATATTATTATATTATTTATCAAATAAATTTAGACAATAATAAAGAACTTCTAACATATATGAAGAAATCAGATGGTAAAAGTGGTATGCGACAAAATATAAAAAGAATAAGTTTATACCATGGTTGAAGACAGTGATTATCTACCATCGGTTAAATTAGCATTTGAAAAGATCAAATTCAAACAAAGATTTTAAGTGATAAAGAAGATATCTGACAATAAGCCAAATAGATATTTGGAACTTTACAGTTCATTTTATTACAATGATCATCACGTCATTTACCTATAGATGCCAACTTTCATCCTTTATTATTATTCCTAAAATTTAGAAGTTTATTTTATTTGATCGGCGAAATCCTCAATTAAATACGTAAAAATTTTCGTTTAAATTTTAGTGGTTAGAAAATATGCGTAAAAGTGGGCAGCTTTTACCATCCGAGGTTATCCTACAGTGCTCAGCAAAAATTTAGACAATGATCGATTACGCTTCTATATTCAGAAGTACGTAATGAATTTTTGTAATTCATCTGTCATACATTACTTCTGACTTATTCTTTCTGTACAAACAATGAATTTTAAATTATACCATTACATGGTATATTACGAGAAAAAAAACGAAATTGACAATGTGGCAAAAGTACAGACAATCTGTATATTTACAGAAAAATAACCATAAATTAAAATCGAGTTGCACCCACATTGTCTGCAATTAGTGCAAGAATGTGATTTTCCATTGAAAAAACTAAATCATGTGTCACTTGGGGGTCAATTTCGTACCAAACACGTTCAACAGCAGCTCAAAGCTCATTAAAATAATAGTATGGCAGAAATTTGCATAAACTTTACGAGATATGATGTCACAAATGTTTTAGATTAGGTCCAGATCAGGGCTATACGCTGGCCGGTTGAAATCAGTGGTATTTTGAAAGTTAAACCAAGTTTTTGTTTTGTATGCAACATGAATAGACGCATTATCTTGCTCAAATACATACTTTGGGCCAGCTAAAAGTTCTCCAAATAATTGTAAATTCTTCTCCAACATATGTATGTAGTCTGGCGTTGCTTTGCAACCATTGAATAACTCCATAATTACTCGAGCATTAAAGCAAACTGAGGACCAAATCCTTAAATAGTCACCACCTTGTTGTCGACTAAAGCAAGTTCCACATTCTTTACGCAAGTCGTGTAAATAGTATGCCTATCCATTTGGAACATTCAAATTCCACTTTTTTTCGTTACTGTACATCTTACTGTACCGTTTGGGTGTATATGACATATGTTTGCAAGTGCATTTCATTGTACCCAATTTGCAGTGGGATTTCAAAGCTGGTTGTTTTATCATTTTCATGTAAATTGATATATCCCTTTCCTTAGTTCATCTACGAACCATATCCGTCGACACAGAAAGTCCTAACGTTATTTTAATGTGACTAACAGCCACCATTTTTGTAAATGGCAGTTTATGGATCCTTCTGTAATCTCATTTTTGTGGTCACACAAGGTCTTCCACATTTATGTTTTATTTTGAAGGAGTCACCCTTAGACTATACTTCATAGACAGACATCTTTGGACGATTCATTGTAATTGAAATTCCTAAAACAGTCTTGCTTTTCCATTTCGGATTCATTACTTCAATTACCTCATCTAACTGAATATTTCTAGCTCGCGACATCTTCACTAACCGATGCTATATCAAAGTATACTTAAATGCTTCAGACATGTGACATCATGTCTTTGAAATTTCCATTTTTCCGTGAAAAAAATGCCAAAAAAATATCTAAATTTTTGCAAGATGCAAATATCACTTTTTTCAATGAAATTAAATATTATCTTATATTAAAACTATTATTTTTGTCTCAAAATATTTAAAATATATTTAAAAATAAGTATAGCCATTTGTATAACTCAAGAGCTCGTATTTTTTATTTAAAGGTTAAAATACACCAGTGTCTAAACTTTTGCTGAGCACTGTATGTTTAGTTATAGTTTTTAACCATTAAATGAATAGTGACGCATATCTACAAACCTTTTATTTAACTCTTAGCAACCACTGTATTTATATTGAAATATTAATCCTCTGAAAATTACAAAGATACGCTACTAAATAAATTTAAAAGTCTACCTTAAAATTTGTGATGTCGAATCCGTAATATAAGAATTAAAAACGCAATTCTAGAAAAACAATTCGTACGTTTAACAGTTAAGTTTTATAAAATAATAATTTATATAAAATAAAGTATTTAGATTCATATTTATTAAAATATTTACGAATATCACATAATTTTGTTTAGCATTTATTTGAATTCTATTTTTAAATAAGATTTTTGGTATGAAAAGGTACCCTTGAAATTACAGTAATTCTTTTAGTAAATACGCGCAATGTTTTTAAAAATATGTAAATTTAGGAAAACACTTGTTTTTCTCTTTTCTGAAGCAATAATGATACTGCAGATAATTAAATCTGCTAGATTCTCAAACTATCGTTATTAGTTCCAAATAATTCCGAGTGTTTAGTATATATGTTTCATTAAAGTCCATGTAATTGAAATTGTTTTGAAGTATCCATTGAGTGAAAGATGTATTAGAAAATTAATCAACCTTTTGAAAGCAATTCAGACAGTTTTCTAATTTCCTTTATCATTTTCATAGATAAAGTAATTTTAGAGGTAAATTGTTGAAATAATTTGCAGTCTCCATGATTTATGAAGAAATTGATTGGAAAATAAATGCACACGCACACACACATATATAAATATATAACCACTGTAAAATCTTTCAAATTATCATCAATATTAAATACAAACTATAAACAAAGTTTTAAAACAACACTTAAACATTTTGAATTTTAAATGTAGAACCAAAAATTATTAAATGGAATAATTATAAATGAAGATTTAAGACATGATCAAAACATTTATTAATGAAGTTTCAAATAAAATTTAAACATTATAAGTTTTAAATTTGGAAAAACGATTAATAAAAACAGTAACATGACATAAAAAACATTGAAAAATAGAAATATTTGACAAATAAAATCAATTTTGTAAATCAAACATTTTAACAAAAGAAAAATGACCAGAAAAATAGATATCATTGATAATGCCATTAAACTGATTATCCAACATGCAATATACCAAAATGGAAAATACGTAAATGTATTCAGAAAAATTGTAAAAAATATGGAAAAAAGTGAACGAGACATGAATAAAAATTAAATTATGATCTGAAACTCTACTTCCGCGGAATATTTTGACATCATAAGTAAAGTACACTTAATTTCAAAACGAGAAATAGGGAGTCATGATTCAAAGACTTTTTCTCTCGCTGCCCAGTTAAATCTTATCCAACACAATTAGACATAACGAGGCCAGATGTAACAGATATTAAGATAGCATAGTTACTAACTCTTGCAGATTTTTTCCATCATTAATATTTAAAAGAAATTTCTGTCTTGTTTCAACCTCGGAAATCGTTATGTTTCGGCGATTGATTTAGCTTAAATTTTCTATCAAGTTTCAGTGGTAGAAAAAATCCGTACACGCTGGCATTAATAAATTAGGAACACGTAAGTGAAAGACTTACAGCTTTGTCCGTTTAACGTCCGTTAAACTTACATCTTAGCAATGAAAATTAACGGACAAAGTATTTCCATTGCTAAGATGTTGAAATAAATGGTTGACACCGATAATTGCGAGCACATCTATTTATAAATAAGAAAAAATGACTTTTCACGTAAATAATAAAACGAATTTTTAAAAATTAGAATTCGGGTGTCGATGTTGCATATCGGAATTATAATTTTGTGGTTTCGTCGAGAACGTTAAAGGGTTAATAAACACAAACATACTCACACGCACTCTATGTCAAGCTTTCTCTCTCTCTCTCACACGCACAGATATATATACGTATTACAAACCTACACAAATTATTATCATAAATTGTGACTATTCAAATTATAGATGAAATTTTATGCAAATTAAAAAAAAATTCATTAATCTTCATAAGAATCTATGAAATAGATAAGTAAATAAATAAATAAATGGTTGCCATTTGGCAGTATAAAATTAATATTTGGTGTTAAAATTGATGTGGGCGATTCTTCAATAAGTGGGTGATTTCACTTTTGAAATTTTTGGTGAATTTTTAAAATTATATTTCTTTCTTTCTTTCTTTCTTTTAAGTTAAAATGCGGCATAGTAACATTGTAAGTAATTTGCAATATTCCAAAAGAAATTTTTAAAAATATTTTTCGATATTCAATTCACACCAGTAAAATTTGAATAAATCAATTTTATTTTATTCATGAAATATCTATCAGTTTATAGAGCCAAAAAAATAAAATATTGAAACTTCCTAGTGAGAATTCGGGATGCAATAATAAAAAATCAGTCACATGCGGAAATATTGTTAGTGAGCTCATGGAGCTACTAATGAAGAGGAATTGTCATATTTTTGAAATAGTAAAGCTTCAACAGTAACGCTAACAGTATCACACAATAGTAGCGCTAATAATACAACAGTTTTATTAGCGGTTAACTAGCCACAAAGCAAGATTCCACCAGTATATTTAATCAGATTTTTTCCCTTTTTAAATCATCTTATTTGTAATAAAATCTCAGTCATAAATAATGGCAAAAACAAATATTTGTTTTTACTTGTGTGTGTACTTCGGCGGCTGTTAGGAATTGCTTTACAAACATACTGCGACAACTTAGACACCTTTTGCCAGTGTCAGTGAAAAAAATTATAATAACTGGGCCAATTGAAACCAGTAAAAACAAATATATATTTTTACTATAAGTGTGATAGTAATTTCGCATGGTAAAACCATGAAAATAAGGTAACATTTTCTACTCAAAATTTACTGGTGGATGTTAACTTCGGCGATATTCAGGAGCTGTGTTTCCGATTAAAAGAAACAGAAAGCACTTAGTGACTTATTCCTCAGTTACTTCTTATTCAAAATGTAAACAATATACTATATCTCACCTCTTCTTTATTCATTACATTATCGAGCGCACTTTTCCAATTCTTGTAATAATGTGCTATAAAAATGATTTTATAAAATTATTGGTAGTTAAAACTGTAATTTCTCCAATGCTTGAGAATATCAAAATAGTCTGTGGGAAATTTATGACTCAATCCCGTGATAAAAGGATTAATTTTACATTTCAATATTTTTCCATAGTTAACCCTTTGTATCACTGCGTTATAAGCAATATACCCAAAAGTGAATGTTACATATATTTAGAACTTCAAAAGACAAACATATTTATTGGTCCCAAAGCAGCATTTGTATATTTTGTTTATAAAATTCTCATCAAACAGAGTTATTGAGCTACTTTTTCATGGTAAAATTTTATTTATCATTTCAAAAGTCATCTATTGTTATTCCCCAAAGAAGCTTCTAAAATTAAAAAGCATGGAATGTAATGAAATAGATATTTACAAAATTAAGCTCGTATAATTCACAATTTTGTATTAGAAAATTATCAATAAATATGAGACGAATTTAAATTTCTGTTTATTACAGGTGTCAAAAAATACTCTTTGAACAATCTAATTTTTCTTTTTTTTTATTGTTTAACACTGGAATTACGGCAGGTGTCATTTTTACCCCTAACGAAGTTTTTTCTTCAATAACTTTTCTATTTTTTTTACAAATAATTTTATCCTTTTTTGACTTTTCCTAAACCAACTTGCTTTACATGTATATAAAAGTTTATCAAAATTGATTACTTATTTTAGCCGTAACAAATGAGTATACCTAGAATTACGGCGAGGTGTCATTTTGACCCCTCCCGAGAAAACTGAAATAGGAGCGTTTTTATCACATTTGTTTAGCGATATTTTTTATGCAAAAGATTCTTGATTGTCATCTGACTGAGTGATAGTAATTAAATAATAGAAAGGGTTGAAAAGCGAGTGCTTCAGTAAACAAACACCTGCCAGTCACGTCTTTCAGAATATTTGGAATACGCTTATTTTGTGAAGCCATGTTTGTGACTGTAATGCATGTTTGCAGATACGTTTTACCTTATATTTTGTTTTGTCCTTTATTTCATTTTTCAATGCAGTAATACGCAATATCTTTATACGTTTTTTAGAAATGTTTTATCATTCTAATGGCTTGTGAAAAAGGGCTTAAGTACGATGAAATCGTCAAAGTCTTACAAGAGAGGTCTGATACCAATTCTGGGGCTGAAACCGGTAATTATTACAGAAAAAGAAGCAGGCGATACATACAGCGGTTCGGAATTTATTTCACCAAGTGATGCAGTTTCGCCACTGAGCTCAAGTGAAATCATGTGAGCTCAAGTGAGCTCGTTTCAAAAATTCGTGAAATGAAATTTTTTCTTCTGATGTAATGAAGCACGATAACATAACTCTCACATCATATCAAGAAAAAAGAAATAAGAATGTAATTTCGCTGAGCACTCTTCATTCATCAATTAAATTTGAATTAAAAGAAAGGAAAACTCAAGATGTATTCCAGCTTTACAACTCAACAAAGTTTGGAGTAGATGTGTTGGGTCAGATGGCGAATAAATATTCTGTAAAAGTACCATCATGCCGCTGACCAGTGCATGTTTTTTGCAATATTTCAGGTTTTGCTGAAATGAATGCATGGATGCTGTTCAAGAAAATAACAAAAGAAAACATCCGTCGATGAAATTTCTTATTGTGCTTGGCGGAAGAACTTAGAGAAGAAGATATTTCTGGTAAAAATAAGGTAGTAGTTTCTCCAACTAATTTTATGTAGCAAATCAATTCTGCAGAATCAAAGAAATGGAAGAAATGCCAAACGAATGAAGTGCAAAGGCAATAAAAATTTTAATATTTGCGACAGTTACAATAAAGCTGTATATGGATACACGGAAAATAAGAAATATAAGCTTGTGTGTTATTTGCTGCGCAGAAGAATGATCCTCCTATAAGTAAGATATTTCTTTGTTCATTGTAAAAAAAAAGACACTAAAATGTTTCTATTAATTAGCTTTAAGGGGACAAGGGACTTTTGAAATCCATTTTTTTATATTTTTAAAATTGCAGTTTAAATATTATTCAAAGTGTATATTGTGTGCACTAAAGCATATATTTATCACAAAAAATGTAATTTTTTTTTTTTTTTTTGAAAAATATAGGGAAATTTTTGAAATATTTTTGATTTAACGGGAATTATTCAAAATGTTCCATGCGCATTCCATATCAATAAAAATCTCCAATAATTTTTATACAAGTTTGATTTACAAATATAAATAAAACTGTGCATTGAATTTTATATATCTGAATATAAAGATAAGAAAAAAAATATTTTCTCAATTTTTTGAAATTTTGAGCATTTTTGAACCTATTTTCACAATTAACTACCTATAACTTTTGCAATTATTTTTATTTACAAAAAACCATGCACAGATTTATGACATATATTGTGATAAATAACTACAAAAAATTTCAAAGCATTCAGAGAAAAAATAATGCACATGGAGCATTTTGAAATTTTTTCGTTAAACCTAAAATATTACAAAAATTTCCCTAGTTTTTTTCAAAAAAAACTCTTTTTTACATTTTTTGTGAAAAATATATGATATAATGCAATAATCTACCCTTAAATAATATTTAAAGTGCAATTTTAAAAATATAAAAAAAAAATGATTTCAAAGGTCCCTTGTCCCCTTAAACAGTTATTTTATTTCTTAAATGCATAAAAAATTTCGTAATGTTATTATTTGTATTTCTGAAATGTAACTAAATTGAAACAAGATTTAAAAAAAATGCAAGTGAGCAATTATATACAATTCTTTTATATACGGTATAAAATACTATATTCTTTAAAATAAGTAAAAATTATTGCAATAAAATTTATTTTAAATGATTTTTTAAAATCATTTAATTTTACAAACTGAAATAGCACATTTATTACATAGGGGTCAAAATGACCCCTCGCCGTAATTCTAGGTATACCAGGAATGCCGTAATTCTAGTGTTAAAATTTTCATTATTATTTTCTACGCAACGGAGTAGAGCTCATCCCAATCACATTTTGTGTGAAACAAGTAAGAAAAATCATGCGTAAAGCATAGATTATGAAGCACTTTCCAACTCTTCATGAAGTCTTTTCCAAAACTTCGTTATTTTGGTAAATAAGGATATAAAGCCAAATTCAGCCAAATATGTATTCCAGTACTATTGAATAGCCTTGTATTTGATCTGCCAGCTAATATACACACTATATAATGAGAAAATTTAGTTTAGCAAAAAAATGCCTTGTAGCTTGAAATTTCTTTTTTCAGAAATTGATACTAATAGATGGAAACATACTCGAATACTTTGCTCAGCCTTGTAGCTTGCCTGGTACCTTTATTACACATCAGTGTAAAGCTAAAACTTATTTTAAACTAAAACACTCTTAAAACAACTGGAATCACTTTCTCATAAATTATCATTCATAGGCTCCATGTACAAAATTTTTGGCGTAGCACTGTATATCATTTTATCTACATTCTGCAAACATTTCTTAGTAAATTTCATGCAGTTCAGCGTAAAAATGCATAATACATTTAAGAATCACCTTTTAGTAATTTATGCTCATATTCAGTTGGTGAGCTCTTTTGGGTAGTCCTGCATATTAACTATAGCATTTATACGCACCACATAATATGCATAAATTTAGTGAAACTTAACATATCATATTTAAAATGCATTTCATCCATGCATCAGCCATCATCGGATACATATACAATACTTCGGAAAGAATGTACTATTTGAAATCTTTAGTGTGTTACTGTAAATACTATGTACTTTATATTAGGAAAGACGGTATCATATAATTTATACTAAGCCTCATTAACATACATCAATTTTATTATACATCAAGCAGTTTAATATACTTAATGTAGGTCACACACAACTCCCCCTTTTACCATTATCTAATGTAATTCTTTTGTGTGGCCCTGTAAATGAATAATAGCTACATTTCCACCTCATATTTTATAAAATACATATTGCAATGCACCTCGTAAAAGCACATAAATTTTAATATATTTGACAGGGTATAACATCTTTAAAACTTCTGTTAAACGATTTTCCCCATAGGCCGTAATGTAATGGGAAATTTTTAACTCTCCCTGTAGATAAACTAATCATGGTAGAAATTTCATTTTCAATAGGTTTCGTGCTAGGGTAAACGTCAATAACGTCCTAAAATTTCATGGTAATCCGAGTATATTTACGTGAGTTAGAGCGCAGACGGACGGACAGACGGACAGACAAACCGAATGCATAAGCACTTTTAAACTTTGTTGGAAAGTGCTAAAAAGGAGAAATTGTTTAGAGATGCTTCTCATCTTCTTTGTATCTTTCAATGTCAAAGTCGAGAAGGGGTGGATGATAGGGTACGTGCTAGGGTAAACGTCAATAACGTCCTAAAATTTCATGGTAATCCGAGTATATTTACGTCAGTTAGAGTGCGGACAGACGGCCAGACAAACAGACGGACAGACGGACAGACAAACCGAATGCATAAGCACTTTTCAACTTTGTTGAAAAATTCTAAAAAGGAGAAATTGTTTGAAGATGCTTCTCACCTTCTTTGTATCTTTCAATGTCAAAGTCGAGAAGGGGTGGATGATGGAATTTTGTTTTTAGGTTTGTCCGTAATTATGTAAATACGAAGCACCTATATTCGTCGCTCATCCGCATATAACAATGCAAAAACTACCCAACTGAATTATTTAAAATTTAAAATGTATAATTTTTATATAATTTTGTCAAGACGTTTCACGTTTTATAAAAATCGGATGTATAGTTCATTTACAGGAACAATCGAAAATATTCCATAACTTTATGGGAGAATATAGTTTCAAGTGCTTTTTAATGATGTTACATTCTTTCAAACACAATAAATTGATTTGCATCTATGAAGTACATCCTAAAATATACATTCTGTACAATTTGTGATGCATTGATTATATGCCTATATTATAATTTTACAAAAATAGGTGCATAAACATATGGATTAAAATAATGTAATCTAAAATCTCAGTTTTTCAGATCGGATTTGTTTAGTCACAAAGACTTAAAGATATGGATACATTAAAGGAATGTCATTTTATGAACAGCATCTGTCACCCATTTATTTTTACGCAAGTATATTATAACTGCACTAATATATTTAATATATCTTTACATATCGTTGCTATTTTAGTTAACAATGAGTTTATGATCGGGAGACACAACTTGCGAGTTGAGAATCGCGAAGGTACTGCTAATTTAGACTAGAATAATCAGTCGATAAAAATTTAAAAACTTTTCAGATTAAAAAAATTGAATTGAGTGCTTTTAACCAGTAGTGGCTGGTCAGGGAGTGCTGCAACAATTTATTTTCACCACTAAAATTATATGGTTATTTCAGTTTTATTTAATCAGCAAAATTTGTCGATTAAATACACTTGCGGAAAAAAAAAACCCAACACCAAGAAAAACTTATTGTAGAGTAATGAAATTTTGACAGTGGATTTGTCTAGTTAACATGTTTAATTGATTAGATTTTCGAGATCACAGGTTAATTTAAGGTCAATAAAATGCATTTCAAAAGTGAAATGCTGTTACAATAATAGTCGCTATAACCTCCAGAATTTTGAATGCAAGCCTGCACACGTGCATGCATAATGTCATACAGGTGCCGAATGTCACTTTGTGGCATGGACTTTCATGCTTGTTGTACTGGCTGGGAATGAGGCCGGATTTCTCATCCAATGATATCCCATATGTGCTCAATTGGAGACAGATTTGGTGATCTCTCTGGCCAAAGTAACATGTCAACACTCTGTAGAGCACGTTGCGTTACAACAGCGGCATGAGGGCGAGCGTTAGCCTGTTGAAAAACTGCTCTTGAATGCTTTTCTTGAATGACTGCACTACAGGACTAATTACCAGGCTGATGCACACATTTGCCGTCAGTGTGCTTGGGAGAACTACGTGAGTGCTTCTGCTGTCATAGGAAATTGCTCCTCCGACCGTGACCCAGATTGTAGGTCCAGTGTGTTTGGGCCGCAGACAGTTTAGTTGCAGGCGTACCCGTGACTTCCTTCTGACAAGCACACGGCCATCACTGGCACCAAGGCAGAACCTGCTTTCATCAGAAAACACAACAAATCTCCAGTCCATCCTCCAGTGAGCTCTGGCTTGACACCATTGACGTCGCAAACGGCAATGATCTTGAGTCAGTGGAATGCATGCCTTGCATCGAGCTGTCCTTGAAGTAACCGGTTTCTAACAGTTTGTTGTGTCACTGAGATACCAACTGCAGCTCGAATTTCTGTCGCAGATGCAGTACGATGTGCCACAGTCGTACGCTGAATACGATGGTTTTCCCTCTCCGTAGTGCCACGTGGTCACCCGGAACCTGGTCTTCTTGATGCAGTACCATCCTTTGACCACTGCTCCAAACAATCATACACAGTGGATACGTTCCGTCCAAGACTTTCTGCAAAATCGCGGAAAGAAAATCCACTTCCTCGTAGCCCTACTTTACGACCTCTTTACAATTCGGTGAGTTGGTGATAATGGCTTTTTCGTCTTCTTAAAGGCATGAATGATCAATCTCAACTCATTTCGTCAAATTTTGAGGATAAATAATGCTCACGAACTTTACAACATGCATTTAAAGCAAACCTGACTTTAAAATTGTGAGTGGCGCTACTAGCGCCACACTTAAGCGCGAAGCCTGAAATTTTAATCAATGTTATCTTTTAGATGTATAAACACGCCTACAAAATTTCGTTTAGCTAACACAAGTCTTTATTGGTGTTGGGATTTTTTTTCCGTCAGTGTAATATGAAAGATCCTTTTAAGTTTTAGTGGTGTGAAAAATCGGATGCAGCACTTTCTGACGAGCCGCTACTGCCTTTAACAGTTTCAGAGGCAACGTATTTCTGCTCCAAAAATGTTCAAATAATTAATTCACAATGTAAATTACAAACGAATTTATTTGAAAAATAATCAACAGGATTATTTCCACGTACGTTATGAGATCAAAATAGTACTGAAAATTTACTGGTGTCAATCGGTAATTTGGACATTAAAATTAACCGTTTACAGACCGTAAACAGCGCCAGTGTAAGGGTTAACGAATTGTTATGACAAACGACATTCAGGAAAGAAGATTGTGCAACTCAACTCTGTTAAGATTATTCAAGTCTCCGTTTGATTCTTTTTTGTTTCATGGCACGCTTCTATAGCATATATTTTAGCGATAATCTTCCGCGCAGGTTTCTATAGAGTTTTCAAGAATAATGTAACGCAAATATTGTTTGCAAAAAGGATTTTCATAGCTGCCAAGTTTTGCTTTTTTTTGTACCTCTATTTTTTCTCTGAGAAATTTGTCGTATTTAATCATTGAAAACAAACGATAATTAGCTATTTTTATCTGATTTAAATTACTCGTAAGAAATAAAAAGAATACTGCCCAGTTAAACTGAAGGCATTGAGCTCACAGGCTACAAATACTAATTGCACATTAAAGCCTTATATTTTCAAGGGTTAATTCCGTTCGAAAAAAAAATTAAGAAGGGGAAACAGCTCTCCCCTTTTCTCTTTTTTTATACTTAATCATTGAACCTCCTATACTATCAAAGACATGCTTTATCATATGAAAAATCTATATCCAAAATTCAGAGCAAATTAGATAATTCTTAATAAAAACCCATTTAGCATTTATATAATTTAAAAAGAGTTATCCCCTCTTTTATACTTAACCATTAAACTTCCAAAACTATTCAGAGATTTGAACGAAATCTGAAAATTCTGCTTGAAAAACCCATTTATATAAATTAAGGGGGGAGATATTAGAACCCCTGTTCCCCCTATTTATACTTATTCAATGAACACCTAATAACAGTCACGGAATCGCCTCATCAGAATGATCCTAATCTAAATTTTGAACGAAAACTTAATTCTGCATGAAAATCCCATTTATATCAACTAACGGGGGGGGGGCATTAGAACCCCTGTTCCCCCTATTTATACTTATTCAATGAACACATAATAACAGTCACGGAATCGCCTCATCAGAATGATCCTAATCTAAATTTTGAACGAAAACTTAATTCTGCATGAAAATCCCATTTATATCAACTAACGGGGGGGGGGCATTAGAACCTCTGTTCCCCCTATTTATACTTATTCAATGAACACCTAATAACAGTCACGGAATAGTCTCATCAGAATGATCCTAATCTAAATTTTGAAAACTTAATTCTGCATGAAAATCCCATTTATATCAACTAACGGGGGGGGGGCATTAGAACCCCTGTTCGCCCTATTTATACTTATTCAATGAACACCTAATAACAGTCACGGAATCGCCTCAACAGAATGATCCTAATCTAAATTTTGAAAACTTAATTCTGCATGAAAATCCCATTTATATCAACTAACGGGGGGCATGAGCCCCCCGTTCCCCCTCTTATACATATCGAATGAACTCCAAAAACTAATCAGGGAAGCGCCTTGTCAGGATATACCTACATACAAAATTTCAAGTGGATCGGATATTTCTATCATGAGTTATCGCGTTACGCACGAACATACGAACATACGAACGTACATACAGAACGGACGGGCACATAAGCTCTCAGGCTATGATAGCCTGTGAGCTAAAAAGTGTAAAAAATAGCAGCTATGGATATTAGAAAACCGGACAATTTCGGGAACTGTATTATTCATATTTAAAAAGAAACGATAACACTTATTTTGTTTATAACTACAAGATTCTAACAAATCTAATACAATTTCCTTAAATAACCTCGCCATGACAGACATATGCTGGTAGATTAAAATTCTTGTCTTTTTCATAATCCTTTATTTAATTCTATTGAACTATTTTAAAAGTAATTACAATTCAAAAAGCTTCTCATGAGATTTATGGACGACTTTGTTTCTAATGGTTTTTTAATGGATTTTCGTTTCCGATTTCGAATATTGAGATTTATTTTTCACGCAAGTCTCATTAAAATTCGAAATGCTTTCTCTTTTTTACCAATAACAAGATCAGTAAATAATACTGTATTTCATTATTATATTTCGTATTAAAATTTGAGTTAAATATTTTTCACGACTTAATAGTTTGAAGACTTATGATTATGATTCTACAATGTGCAAATAGTGAGTAATATAAGAAAGCAAGTTAACCCTTTGCGGGGCAGGGCAAATTCATTGCTTAAGTATTGAAATTAATGACTGACACCGGAATTTGAAATCAACTTTATTTGTAAATAAGAAAACGCTATATTTCACGCATTCAATAAACCGTGATTCTCTTTAACAAAATTCCGGTGCGAATGTGGAGTTTGGGAATTAAAATTAAGTGGTATATCTATGAAACCACCGCCCCTCAAGGGGTTAAAGCTACATTAAATTTTTAAATATATACATATATATGTATATATAGTGGCGGTCAAAAGTTTCCGGCCAGTATAAAAATATTCGATAATTTGAAAATATTCCCCTATAAAGAGGAATAGCAAAGTGATACTTATACATTTTATTAAATTAATGGATAGGAAGTTAGTGCGATGCAGCGACGTGTCATCGATTCAATAAATGTTTCAAGATTGCATATACTAAGTTTTTTCCATTCTTGTTATTTTGCGAAAATTCTGGTGAATTGGAAAATTTGATTTTTTCTCACACGTTTTATAAAATTCCCTCCAAAGACTTTCTATTGGATTCAGATTGTGCGATTGGGCTGACCATTTTAAAAGCGGGATTTCTTTGTACTAAAGCCACTGTTTGACGAGCTTGCATGTATGCTTTGAGTCGTTATCAGTCTGAAACAATTAGTTATGACCAAAATTTTTCCTCCAATAAAAAGCAAACGATGGTACAAGATATACATTGTATAATTCATCTTGCAGCGGATTTCAATTAACGGACCGACACATTTTCCAGAAAATACGTCCCATTGAATAACGCTGTTTCTGACATGCTTTATTGTAAGAAAAACGTATCTCTAATCAAGCCTTTTATTTTTAGGTCATCGGGAATAGTGCCCGCAGAAACTCCCGAAAAGGCTGAACTTCAACTCAACGGAAAATAATACTTCTTAACCCTTTGAGCTCTGGGGTGCAAATTTCTTAAAAATACCAAATGTCACATTGGCACCAGTATATTATAAAGAAAAAAACTTGTTAACGATATAAACGGGAAAAAAAAAGGGCATTAAGCCTTTTTCAAGAAAATTTGGTTGAATTTTCTGGTGCCGTTGTGACATTCCGGAGTTAAAATTATGTGATAGAAAATTCTACCATCAGAGCTCAATGGATTAAAATTTTCAAGTGACCAATCTTTGCATTATTTCGCAAATGCCAGTCAAACCAGCTGATTATCTTTGTAATTATAAAAGGTTTTTTAACACAGATTCTTCCATAAAGTTCCACATCACTCAAACATCTTGACACGATAGATAGATTTATTTCATCAATATTTTTACTCCCTAAATCGCGGGTTTTTGCAGCGGCGTTTTTATGCGGGTGATCAATTGTTTTCACCTGACAATTCTGCCACACGAATAATTGTTTTCCGGTGTCTTACGGACCGTGACAAATCCTGGAAGCCAAGAGCACTTGTAAATTTAAAAGGAATCGTTCACAGTAGATTTTTCACAGTAGATCGATACCTTTACCGAAATCTCACGAGAAGTTTGGTCCTTTATCGATAAACAAATCACTCGTTTATGAACAAAAACTGTTTGAATTTTCATTCTTAAATTTAAACTACGCTGTTAACATTGATTAATTGACAAACACGGCCAAAAAAGTACATAATTGATAGAAAAAAACAAAATTACGATGAATGGCGGGAAATTTTACCCACGCGAATTTTGAATCCCTTCCCTTCACATCCAGTGTCTAGTATTCAATCAAAATGATTACATGGTCAGAGATCATTTGCACATTCCTAACTTTTGAAACAATTGCGTTACTTCTTGGGTGAAACGTTCTGGCAATCAAATAAAATTACTAGGTAGCCGGAAACGTTTGACCGTCACTGTATCAGGGGTTGCAGCATCCCTAAAATTTTCGCTATTTCCTACCACAATTTGATAACTATAAAATTTATTGTAGAATTTCATTATAGATGTCGAAGGAATCTGATGCTAAGATTTTTGATTTAAAATACTGTTAGAAAAGTGCTAAAATTTTAAGGACGCTGCGAGCCCTGCTGTATATACACATTTACATCTGTATTACAAAATTGAAACGCGTGCTATAACGTTAATTTTTCAAGCAGTTGTGGAGAATATGCGTAGTATATTGCCGACTATCACTACTAAATTTTGTCAGTGTTGACAATGAGTTACTGTTTTTAAATTCAGATTTCATGTATGGGGTTCTCATTTTATAAATGATGAAGTTTCCCTTGCTGCTCTCTTCATAAATATGGCATTAAAATGTCGAATTTTAGCATTTTACAAAAGTGGTGCCAATCAAGAAATCTGAATTTTAAAAAAGTAGCCCATTAGCAACATTATTTTTAACTGAATTCTATTAGTATTCTTGGATCTGTTTATCCCTTTCATGCTCATGATAGCGGATACGCTACCCACAGTGTTTCCAATTTTTCAGATTTTTTAAAAATTGAGATATTACAAATTCTGTTATAAATTTAAAATACCATTGTTTTCTTTATTTGATAACATATATTCCGATATTAAACAAAGCGGAATTTTCTGCTGAACTTTTTTTTTCGTAAATTCAAATTTTCTGAAAAATGGAATATCTAGAATGTAACCTGTAATGGGAATTAGAGGGTTAGTGGAAGAAATTCTGAGATTTAGGAAAGCAAATAATATCAAAATTTATAGGAGAAAATGGGCTTACTTCTGTTCACCTTTCGCACCAATGCATAAAGTGAAGATTACTATAAATAATAATTCACAATAATTTGGGCAGAATTTAGTTTCTAAAGTAGTTTTTCACTTATAATATAATACAAAACATCACTTTAAAACATCAAATTATTTATATATGCTATAGGTGATCCATTAAAATAAAATAAAATGATAAAAATACCTTTTAATTTTACATCTTTCGTGTGCTCTGACGGCAACTTACAGAAGATATTAGCAGATGTAACTGTAAAAAGAACTTCAGTTGCGATATATCTTATTTGTTTATTTACGATTTTGATTCAATTTTTGTTGCCAAGCAATGTGTACGTTAAAAAGTATAACCTTGCGATGCTCATGATAATGTATTTTAAAGTATAATAGAGTAGTTATGCGGGCAAATTTTTGCAATAAAATTTAAGGTATGTGCCTACCTTCGGGGCACTTTTTTTGAAATATGTAAAATTTTAATGAAACACACATGTTTTTAGATAAAATGGGACATAAAACTGTTAATTTAAACAAAATTTCAACAACATTTTCATTAATTTTGGAAATTTAGGTGATTTTTAGCAAAATTTTAGTGAAAATTTGCACTTACGCCAAACCTCCTTTAACAAATTCTAATGAATATTGTGCAATGATTTTCATACAGTACATGAATAACACATTTATCTGTGTTATGAACCAAAAGATTTTCAGTGCCACTAAAAGTTATTGAAATATTCCAACTTTTGTGCGAAAACTCAAAAATTTCTTTAAAACGATCACTTTTTCAAAGGAAAAAAAATTAATAAAAAAATTAAATAAATACACAGAGCTTAGCTTCTGGTTCATAACACAGATAGGAATGTTTAAAACATTTTTGCAAAATTTCAAGTGAAAATCTTAAAAACATTTTGAGAAATGACAATTATCGCAAAGGAAAATCACGAAAAACAAAGTTTCTCAGAAAACGGCTTTAAAGATTTTAATGCACAGCAGAAAATTTTTTACCCTCTCTAGACTTTTAAAACTCACTGCATTTGTAGGTCAATTCATCTTTAGCTTTATTCTTAACTAATTTTGCCTTTTTTTTTGCTTTTCAGATTTTTCTGAATTATTTTTGTTGAAGGCAGTGACCGACAAAATTTTGGAGAAAAATTGCATTTACGTTAAACCCCTTGTAACAAATTCTACTAAATATATTAAAAGAATTTTGATACAGTACATAATTAACATGTTTATCTGTGTTATGAACCAAAAGGTTTGGAATACCACTAAAAGTTATTGAAATATTCCAAACTTTGTAAGAAGCTTTTTTTTTTTTTTTTTTAAATTAACTTTTCAAGGAAAAAATTAATTAAAAATTCAAATATATACACAGAGTTTAGAATTTAGTTCAAAACACAGCTAGGAATGAATGAAACATTTTGGCAAAATTTCAAGTCAATAACATAAAAACATTTTGAAAAATTACATTTATCGCAAAGGAAAATAACGAAAAATAAAATTTCTCAGAAAATAAGATTAAAAATTTTAACGCAGAACAAAAATGTTTGTACTTACTTTAGAAGTTTAAAACTCTCCATATTTATAAGTCAATCCCTCTTTTTCTTCGTTCTTAACTAATCTTGCCTTTTTTCTGGCTTTTTGTTTCTTTCTAAATAGTTTTGTTGAAGGCAAAGACTGTCGCTTCGATTTCTGTATTCTCTCTATATCAAATCCCATGTAGTTTCTCAATGTTTGTGGGTTAACTTCCACTCCTAGCAGCTTAAATACAGGTATTAATCCCAAATATCCAGAATTAAACAATAAGACTGCAATGTGGGTCCCTAAAAACAATGTTTTTTGCTCAACAAATGTTTCTTTCGGCAAAACACTCCATAACACATTGTTGAAACACTCATTATTATTTTGTGTCATTCCATGTAAGCATTTTTTCAACAAATTTTTATCACACAGTTCGAGGTAAGAAGGTTTTACAGTCTTTATAACAGAATCTGGGAGACCCGGTGAGTTTTCTGTAAACTTTTTCCCCTCGTGTAATGCTTTTTTATACTTGCACCAACTGTCTGGTCCTTCTGGACATTGTCCATGCATGGGCTTTTTGTTGCTAGAGCAACAATGAAAAAAAGCAGCTATAACAGCAGACTGCATATTTTCTAGGTTGCCAACATTGCTGCGGATAGCAATCCCATAGTAGTTTTGTAATTTATCAATAAATTTATCCGTCAATTTACCTTTTCCACCAAGTCCCTTAGTATTTTTTTTTAATTTTCTCAGCCGTGACCCTACTCTTTTTCGTATATGACCTATACATTCCAATTTTGTGACTGTATTGTCTCCATAAATATCTTTTACTTTCGTAAAAGCCTTGGAATCACCATCTCCATAGTATTCGGTATATTGGAGATCCCGTTTCCTCACAGATCTTTCAAAAATCCTATATGCCCCAATTGTTTCCATATTTCCTGAGGATCCTTTATAATTTGAACACAAATGATCACTTTTTGTTGAATTTGTCTCACACATTCTGCAATATTGTGTCATTGCCTCAATATCTACAATTTTACCTGTGTCAACAGAAATAGCTGAGACACAGCCATTTAGTGACATATAGCCTCTTCGTTGCCATGTTCCATCTACTGACACACCACAAGTTTTGCCTTTTTTTAACTTTTTTACTTCTTCGGAAGCTGTTTTCATATTTTCTTCAGAAGCAACTTGTACTGCTTGCAACACCTTCAGTTCATGCTGTCTGAATGTGCTTTTTGAAATATATGGCAAATTCAAAGTGAAGAACAACTTTTTGCCAGCTGAATACCCTTTTCCAATTAGCCTCATTCCAAAGGTGAATAAAGTGTTGATGGAGCTTTTTTTTTCTTCTTTCGGGGTTGATGTAAATCCAGTAATAAAACCACAGTCACAAGTTAAACTGAAGTTGGAGCAAAGTCCTTCTTTGGAATCTTCACTCAGTTTCAGTCCTGTTGTAAAACAATTTGGGCAGCAAAGGACAGAGAAAATGCTGATCAAGGTTTCTAAATTTATAATCCTATTACCTTTTAATGATTGGACTTCAGCATCTTTGACATCAAAACTGTCGAAAATCTTCAGTTTCGATGAGCTTGCAGTTTCATTATCGGGTAATGCAGTATTTTCTTTCCGAGTAGTAGTGTGCTGATTTCCGTGAAACGTACGCTTTTTTGCTTTCTTAGACCGAGCTTTCGGCATATTTGAGAAGAATTTATAATAATAACTCAATAAAATAAACCTCAAAATAATATAAAAAGCAGGAATTAAGAAATAAAAATCACTGAAAATGATAGCACGCTGTAGCAAAAAAGATGTAAACAACGATCTCGAGGTTACACCGTTGCCGTTCTGTAACTCAAAAATAAGTGAAAAATCTGTTGCCAAATACAAATAAACTAGTAAAAAACAAACACAGGAAACTTTACTGCATATTTAAAAAAAGATTTCTAGTTTTAAGTTGTGTAAAAGTGCTAAAATAATAGCTCAAATTCATTGTTTACATTTTTACAGCTCTTTAAACGCTCACTTCCTGTCTCCGAAATTCCACTTCCGGTTTACTATTTGCGCAATAACTTCGCTTCTAATTATCGTAGAAACAAAAATAAAACAGTTTTGGAATCTTGAATGTATAGACAATAAAATAAGCTAATAAAAAAAAAATGGAAAATTTTCAGAAAAATCACGATTTTGAGGCAGGCACATACCTTAAATTATGTAAACATTGCTCACACATTTAACACTAGAACGCTTGGAAGGAGTCGATTCGACCCTGACCATGTAACTTAATGTCAATTGGAACCAGAAATTACTTCATGAAAATGGTTAAATTTTAGCAGTGTTGGAATACGTTATGTAAATTTGTTAAATAATTTTAAATAAAAATTCTGGTATGAAATATTTTTACAAAACATCTGTAAAATTTTCGGGCATTCTTGTGTTAACCCTTTCCGGCGCACTGTGCCCAGTCTGGGATACCTAATTTTAATTCCAAACTTCCAAACGGCACCAGTAATATTTTAGTAAAATTTTGCTTTTAAAATAAAAGCTGAAATTAAGGAAATCGCAATATTTAAAAAATTCGTTTGTGAATTTCGGTGTCAGTCGATAATTTCTCATTTTAGTACAGATTTTGCCCGTGCCGGAAAGGGTTAAACTTAAAAATTACGTCTACAGGTTTCGTACGCATCAAAGTATGTAGGAAATTTCAAGTGTTTGAGTACCAGGAAATATTTGAATATTGGGTCGGTATATCTGAAAATATAATTTTCTCTTTAAGCAACGCAAATATTTCTTTAGGAAAATTCTGGCAAAATATTCTTAAAAATTCTTGTACCGTACGAACATTGGGCTATATAAAATACAGGGTGTTTATAATGTCCCGGACCCATTTTGATGGTTAATGACTCATAAAATAATAAAGATAGATTAAAATTAATAACATAAATGGTTAGATAGACTCAAAAAGTTTCATGACCCTTGTCAATGAACTTCCACGTGTGCCCCCTTCGTCGCACGAAAATATCAAGTCGATAGTCAATTTCACGCCAGGTAGTGACAAGCATGTCGGCATCCACAGAGGCCATTGCGGTTGTAATTCTGGATTTTAAGTCATCAATGTTCGACACTCTCCTTCTGTAAACATTGTTCTTTACAAATTCCCAAAGGATAATGTCCAGCAGCGTTATATCAGGTGATCTATGTGGCCAAGGAATTGGACCTCCTCGCCCAATCCATCTTCCTGGAAAATGACCATTTAAAGAAGTATGAACGATGGTACCCCAATGAGGTGGTGCACCATCTTGTTGCAAAAAGACATGTGGCTGAAGCTCTTCTAGTTGTGGAAATACGAAGTTTCCCAACATGTCTAAGTATACAACTGATGATTAAAATGACTGATGGAAAGTACAGATATTTACACTGGAAATTAAATTATCTGAAATCAACCGCACGCGCAGACGATATTTGCAAAAGTAAAGATATTCAAACCTGAAAAGGAAAATATATGAATTATTCCATCAATAAATGACATGAGTTTGTTTATATCTTCATTATTTTATGAATTATTAAACATCAAAATGGGTCCGGGACTTTTTAAACAATTAAATTCCAATGAGGATGTTTTCTGCTATTACACAAACACTCGGGAGAAACTCAGATTACAAAAATTAAATTAAATTTGCGCAAACCGACGCTGACCGAAATATGCCACTTGGCTACGAATTACGGAACTTTTGCCTTTGGTGTCCGCATAAACTTATGAAATGAAATATATTTAGCCTCTTAACGAATTAATTAAACTGACGCAGCAGCTACACGCAGGACAATGCTCTGGTATCTTGTAAAAAAATTTCTTTCAGACAATTAAATGAAATTTCACCATATTTTACTTCGGACACTTGCCGGCTTGTTTCTGTACTCTCATAATTTTTATAGATTCGATATCAGATCAGCGAATAATGTATATTCACTATAAGAACCATTTATGCTTATATTTATTTATTTAGTTAGTTATTTTTGATATGTTATAGGACTATACATAGAAAATTAATTTTGGTAATAAAGCGTTTTTTAAAATTCAGATTACTTGATGACCACAACATTTTTGAAATAATAATATTCTATTTATTTAACAAAAGATAATATATATATACAGCCGAGTCTCCTTACAACGAAACTCCATACATCGAATTTCTCTATATAACGAATTTTTACTCGGAACGGTCCCCTTTTCGCATGATTACATTAAAAACAGTCTCTATATAGCGAAATATCTATCTCCATATAATGAATTTTTTCATAAATTGGTCATAAAAAGAGTTTTAAAAAGCTTCGAAATTATATGGTATCAATTTTCCATCACTTATTTTTGATTTATCGTCAGTGCTGAGTTTTGTTTTTTATATATTACTTCTGTCCTTTTTCTTTAATTCCAACGAATTCATCCCACCTCCCTCACACTTTTCCACATCTTTCTCAAAAGAGTGTCAATTGGATTGATACACATGCAAGAGAGAAATCAATGAGAGGCACATAAGAGAGGCCTTCAAATGGAGGAAATTTAACTACAATTTTTCATTTCTTGGTAAAATTTGAGTATTTTTTGTGAGCGTAACAATTTTAAAATAAAAAAAAGAAACAAAAAATTACAGATTTCTTCGTCTGAAATTAACGCAAGTCTTCCTTATTTGATTTTCATTAAGCTTTCAAATAAATGTCTGTTCTCTTTTTTGAAACAGCTTAAATAATTAAGAAATAAAATGTTAGGTTAATATTTACATTTAAACACTTCAAATTCTTAATTAAAAAGATCAAAAATAATAGTTGCTCAAAATTTGCACATTAAATACGATTTTTAACATCATTCTCTATACATCGAATTCCTCTATATAACGAATTTTTTACTGGAACGGTGGATTTTGTTATATAGAGACTCGACTGTATTTGGGTCTATCAATAAGTAATATCTTTTGTCTCTTAAAAATTTCATTAATGAAAATAGAGCAACAGAAGTACATAACAGTACATACATAACAGCCTGAACTGTCCTTTACACAAAACCATCGTTCAAAATAGTCGCCACGCATTTTAACACATCTACACTATCTGTTAACCTTTTCCGACACGGACAAATTAGTCACTAAAGCGAGAAAATATCGACTGCCACCGGAATTTAAAAACGACTTTTTTTAAAAAATTAAGACTCCTTTAATCCCTTGAGCTCTGATGGTAGAATTTTCTACCACATAATTTTAATTCCGAAATATCACAGTGGCACCAGAAAAATTGAATAAATTTATTTGAAAAAGGTTTAATTCATATTTTCGTGTTTATCCTTTTTTTTCTTTGCAAAATACTGGTGCCAATGTGATATTTGGAATTTTGAAGAATTTTACACCCTAGAGCTTAAAGGGTTAGTGTAAGCTTTCATTGTTAAAGCAAAATTTTAGTAAAATGTTAACCTTTATGTATTATGGATTTCCTTATGTGCAACCTTTTTTTAGAAGAAATTCAATGACAACTTCTTCTTTTGTGCCGTTTGCAAGTTTGTAATTAAAATTAATCATCCCGGACTGGGCACAGTGTGTCCTAAAAAGTTAACCCAGGCATTAAAACCATTTTACAAAAACTCAGGATTTAGCTTTCAGCAATGTTTAGTATTTTTTCAGTGTTTTCAAATTGCTCCTTTGACAAAGCCATATTAGACGTTTAATGAATCATCAGTACTCTGAACTGTAACGCGTCTGTCTTCTAGAATCAATTCATCAGAAATTTTTGATTTGATACTGTGGCTGATGGTGTCAACAGGCCGCTTCTCGGTTTATTTGCACAGTCTGTTTCTCCGTTTGTAAGTTTCTTCACCGAACGCCGCACATTGCTGATGACTATTATAGCATCTTCATAAAAATTCTGTAACCTTCCTACCCTGTTCAAATTTTACTCAATCTTGATTAAAAACATTTCACACCAGAATTGTTATTTAAAAAATTTTAATATATTTAATTGGCTTATTTCTTTGAATCTTTTATTTAACTTTCTTTATGAAAAAAGTTCTGGTGCGAATCGTAGAAAACAAATTATACATATGGGTCGATTAGACCCATTCAGGGTAGGAAGATTAAGTTATTATGGATTTATTTATATGCATCCATCTTTTAGAAGAAATTCAATGACGACACTTTCTTTTAACTTCAGATCCGAGGTTCTGACAAGTCAATCTTAAGGGAAAATAGCATATAAAATGTTTAAGGTTGTCTCTGTAATATCATGTATAGATAACCAGTAGTTGTGAAAGAAACACAATTTAGAGCAATGGAGGCACTACTTTTTGTTTCACCTTCATATATGTATATACCCAACAGACAGAATGTACATTAGCAGCAAGTTTGCTTTTTATCTGATATTATTTTGTCGCGACAAATTTGCAGTGAATCTCCTACAAGATAGATATCACCTACTACATGAGTAGTTTGTTGTGAAAAGGATGCAAGATTGTCTTTAAGCCACAAATGTGACGAAAGAAAAGAATCCTTTTTGAGAGAGAAGACAATCAACAAATGCACAGAAATTGCAGAAATTGAGTGCTATTTAAAGTCAAATCACACATATCATTGTTTCCTTTATGGAATACCGATTAGGTAAGTTAAGGAAGTGTATTTATTATTTTAACTGTTCAAATGTAGTTTTTTTTTCTAAAGTAACATTTTATCTGTAACTTATTTCTTATAAAAATTTTACAAATTACAAAGTTATGTTAATGTCTTTTTATCTTACGACCATTTTAAATTCATATGGAAAATTTTAATGTTAAATATACTTCTCTCAATATCATTGAATTTTTCTAAATTATTTTTTTAATTGATATTTCTTTCTTTCTTTTTCTTTTTTTTTTTTTAACCATTCGAGCCTGTGATTTTTGCCCCTTTCGGGACTGCATATTTGCACAAAGTCGGTTGGCACCACACCTTATAGCGCTTTACTTATCAAATACCAAAAAGACTTATTTAACCCGGGAGAACGCGCGCTATTCAAGGTATGAATGATTTTAACTTTGCCACCATTAAAATCCAATTATAACAGTCACTTTATCAAGAAGGAGACAATTCTTAGAAATTTTGCGATAAAATAAGTTGAAGATTACTTTAAAAAAATTAGTGGTTACAATTGTAAAAACCATACGCACTCAGGGTCTTTTAGGCCCTGCGCGCGTCCTCGCGGGTTAAAAGAGCAAATGTTATCCTTATTTGTTAATGGTGATAAAAATGATTGATGTCCATTCAGATGAAGCGTATGTATCAGTGAGTATGCATCAATAAACCTACAAGGGTTAAACTTAAAGTGTGGCATGACAATATCACAATTTTGCAATAATTTTTAATTTTTTAAAGAGTCCAACACAACTGCAACGCTGCTTAAAATACGCAGTTACAGATATGAAGCTTTGATAAAATATTAATTTCTAATTATTTAAAAAATTAAAATTAAAAAATATAAATAAAATACATTTATCAAAATTCGGATTTTAATAATCAATAACTACATTGAAAATTTCAAATATGACAGTACAAAAAACTGAACTTTCTTTGTTCTGTTCTGAGCTATTTATATCTTTATTCTTATTTAAGAATTTTGTCAATAACTTTAAGTTTAAAACTTTTATATTTAAACAAAATTTGAAAACGTTAGTTTCCTTCTTTTCATTCCAAATGAAATTTATTTCTCAATAGAATTCATATTTTTTTAAAAATGAAGTATTTATTAATTGAATCATTCTTCTAGGGACGTGGTTTTTTCAATACTATAGTAAACCTATATTCTGATTTATTTTTATTTATATTTTCTTGGAAAATCAATACATAAGCGAAACACGAATAAGAAAAATGTTAAACTCATGTCTATTTTACTCCAAGAAAATTTAAATAAATATAGTAAAATTTAAGAATTAAAATGAGTTAGTTTTATAAAATATTTCTCTGAAATTTTAAAAGTACATTTTTAGGCAAACCAGACTTGCTGAGAGTAATGTTTTCATAGATAATAACCGTGAATAACGGTTAACCGTTTATTCACAGACAATTTTATATAAAAATGGTTTTTTATTATGCTTTTCTGTTATCATACATTTGAATAGAAATACTTCGTTTATTTAATTGAAAAATGCCTGTTGTTAAAAAATGCGAATATTTTTCATATGGTTAGTAAAATTTGGCAGCTATGCAAGTAAGGAGATACTCGTGGTAGGTTAATATTCTGGTAAACAAAATCTACCATATATCTATGAAAACTGCAAATAGGGAAATAACCCTTCCAGGTTCGAATTTTTTTTTCCATTTTGAGAACAAAAATATTATTACTTTAATAATGTTAATGGTAGGTATCCAAAGAGACTTACTGGTGTTTAAAAATAATCTCGCTCCTTAAAATACGCAGTTACAGATATGAAGCTTTGATAAAATATTAATTTCTAATTATTTAAAAAATTAAAATTAAAAAATATAAATAACATACATTTATCAAAATTTAACACAAAAAATTAAATTCGGATTTTAATTATCAATAACTACATTGAAAATTTCAAATATGACAGTACAAAAAACTGAACTTTCTTTGTTCTATTCTGAGCTATTTATATCTTTATTCTTATTTAAGAATTTTGTCAATAACTTTAAGTTTAAAACTTTTATATTTAAACAAAATTTGAAAACGTTAGTTTCCTTCTTTTCATTCCAAATGAAATTTATTTCTCAATAGAATTCATATTTTTTTAAAAATGAAGTATTTATTAATTGAATCATTCTTCTAGGGACGTGGTTTTTTCAATACTATAGTAAACCTATATTCTGATTTATTTTTATTTATATTTTCTTGGAAAATCAATACATAAGCGAAACACGAATAAGAAAAATGTTAAACTCATGTCTATTTTACTCCAAGAAAATTTAAATAAATATAGTAAAATTTAAGAATTAAAATGAGTTAGTTTTATAAAATATTTCTCTGAAATTTTAAAAGTACATTTTTAGGCAAACCAGACTTGCTGAGAGTAATGTTTTCATAGATAATAACCGTGAATAACGGTTAACCGTTTATTCACAGACAATTTTATATAAAAATGGTTTTTTATTATGCTTTTCTGTTATCATACATTTGAATAGAAATACTTCCTTTATTTAATTGAAAAATGCCTGTTGTTAAAAAATGCGAATATTTTTCATATGGTTAGTAAAATTTGGCAGCTATGCAAGTAAGGAGATACTCGTGGTAGGTTAATATTCTGGTAAACAAAATCTACCATATATCTATGAAAACTGCAAATAGGGAAATAACCCTTCCAGGTTCGAATTTTTTTTTCCATTTTGAGAACAAAAATATTATTACTTTAATAATGTTAATGGTAGGTATCCAAAGAGACTTACTGGTGTTTAAAAATAATCTCGCTCCTTAAAATACGCAGTTACAGATATGAAGCTTTGATAAAATATTAATTTCTAATTATTTAAAAAATTAAAATTAAAAAATATAAATAACATACATTTATCAAAATTTAACACAAAAAATTAAATTCGGATTTTAATTATCAATAACTACATTGAAAATTTCAAATATGACAGTACAAAAAACTGAACTTTCTTTGTTCTATTCTGAGCTATTTATATCTTTATTCTTATTTAAGAATTTTGTCAATAACTTTAAGTTTAAAACTTTTATATTTAAACAAAATTTGAAAACGTTAGTTTCCTTCTTTTCATTCCAAATGAAATTTATTTCTCAATAGAATTCATATTTTTTTAAAAATGAAGTATTTATTAATTGAATCATTCTTCTAGGGACGTGGTTTTTTCAATACTATAGTAAACCTATATTCTGATTTATTTTTATTTATATTTTCTTGGAAAATCAATACATAAGCGAAACACGAATAAGAAAAATGTTAAACTCATGTCTATTTTACTCCAAGAAAATTTAAATAAATATAGTAAAATTTAAGAATTAAAATGAGTTAGTTTTATAAAATATTTCTCTGAAATTTTAAAAGTACATTTTTAGGCAAACCAGACTTGCTGAGAGTAATGTTTTCATAGATAATAACCGTGAATAACGGTTAACCGTTTATTCACAGACAATTTTATATAAAAATGGTTTTTTATTATGCTTTTCTGTTATCATACATTTGAATAGAAATATTTCCTTTATTTAATTGAAAAATGCCTGTTGTTAAAAAATGCGAATATTTTTCATATGGTTAGTAAAATTTGGCAGCTATGCAAATAAGGAGATACTCGTGGTAGGTTAATATTCTGGTAAACAAAATCTACCATATATCTATGAAAACCGCAAATAGGGAAATAACCCTTCCAGGTTCGATTTTTTTTTCCATTTTGAGAACAAAAATATTATTACTTTAATAATGTTAATGGTAGGTATCCAAAGAGACTTACTGGTGTTTAAAAATAATCTCGCTCCTTAAAATACGCAGTAACAGATATGAAACTTTGATAAAATATAAGTTTCTAATTATTTAAAAAAATATAATTCAAAAATATAAATAACTTACATTTATCAAAATTTAACACAAAAAAAATAAATTCGAATTTTAATAATCAATAACTACACTGAAAATTTCAAATAAGACAGTACAAAAAATGAACTTTCTTTGTTCTTTTCTGAGATATTTATATCTTTATTCTTATTTAAGAATTTTGTCAATAACGTTAAGTTTAAATTTTTATATTTAAACAAAGTTTGAAAACTTTAGTTTCCTTCTTTCCATTTCAAATGAAATTTATTTCTCAATAGAATTCACATTTTTAAAAAATGAAGTATTTATTAATTGAATCATTTTTCTAGGGACATGATTTTTTTCAATACTAGTAAACCGATATTCTGATTTATGTTTATTTATTTTTCTTGGAAATTCAATACATAAGCGGAACACAAATAAGAAAGAACACGGAAAAATATTAAAGTCACGTCTATTTTACTCTAAGAAAACTTAAATAAAAAAAATAAAATTTAAAATTAAAATGAGTTAGTTTAATAAAATCTTTCTCTGAAATTTTAAAAGTACATTTTTAGGCAAACCAGACTTCCCGAGAGTAATATTTTCATAGATAATAAACATAAATAACGGTTAACCGTTTATTCTCAGACAGTATTATATGAAAATGATTTTTTATTATGCATTTCTGTTGTCATACGCTTGAATAGAAATATTCCCTTTATTTAAGACTAGAACGCCCGGAAATTTTACTTAAGTTTCATAATAATATTTCACACCAGAATTTTTATTCGAAGTTATTTAATTGATTTATTTAACTTAAATCTGCGTGTTTGAAATTTAACTTATTTCAAGAGAACATTTCTAGCTCGAAAAGAAATTTAATTACATAGTTGGAGTCGAATCGACTCCTTTCGGGCGTTCTAGCGTTAATTGAAAAATACCTGGTATTAAATAATGTGAATATTTTTCATATAGATAGTGAAATTTGGCAGCTATGCAAATAAGGAGATACTCGTGGTAGATTAATATTCTGGTAAACAAAAGACAACCATATATCCATGACAATTGCGAATAGCAACATACTTAATTAACATAATGCTTCAACCCTAGAACTTTCAGCGGGTGTTGATTCGACACCGACCAAATGATGAAATGTAGATTCAAGCCAGAAATTTCAGTAGAAAATAAGTTAAAACTAAGTAAAAAAAAGCACTAAGCTAAATAAACAATTGAAATAGTTTTAAATTAATTTCAGGTATAAAAAGTTTTTTTTAATCGTTGATTAAAATTTATGAACATTCTAGTGTTAAGTGCTACCAGATTCAATTAAAAAATTGCAACATTTATAAAAGTTTTTGAAAATTGTATCAATTCTTTTTTGTTGTACACTGTTCAATACGAAAAGAGTATGATAAAGAAATTTCATTTTTCACACATCGATCACTTAATGCTCGCATTAAATTACGGTTTAAAAATTCAAATTCATCATTGCCACCACTTGTTTGAAAAAACTATTCGTGTTACTTAACGACAAGTAATATGATAGCAGAATAAAACCATTTACACTATTTTAGATAACATTTCTGAATAAAAGCCGTGAAGCTGGCAGCCCGTGAACGTCTCGGACGCGACAATCAAGTTGTTAAAAAGAGATGGTGAAAGGATTTAGCCGGCTTTCTTAGTAAAATATGACCTTGAGTCAACCACATCGAGTCCTACATGGATCGATAGCCCATAAAAAGAAATTCATTTCTCCACAGTTTTAAGTTTGTATCTCAAGACCATGGGGGGTAATGGCCTTAAATGCCTGTTTTGGAAAAGAGCGCATTGTGACGAAACTAATAAGCAGATTTCAACGAAAAATATAAGGGATGTAAAAACCGCCAAACGAATGTTTGACAATTTTTTCAGATTTTTTTTAACAAAAGAACAAGTTTTCTAACATTTTTCCTGTTTTTAAATGTACATTTTAATTAAAAATAAACTGAAATTTCTGAGTGACCACCTTAATTTTTTTGCATGAAATACTATGAGATATGATGCATATTCACAATCAATTTCAACTTTCTACGTATGGTGCATCATATTAAAAAAGGGGCAAAATTATATTCCGGCGGTAGTGTGGGGCGTGTCTCGAACAAATTTCACGCCTTCTTTTAAAAATACCATGTGAAATTAATATGTGAGATTTGAAAAGAAGACGTGAAATTTGTCCGAGACACGCCCCACATTTCCGCGGAATATGATTTTGCCTTTTTTTAATATGATGCACGATTCGTAGAAAGTTGAAATTGATCGTGAATATGCACCATGTGCCATAGTATTTCATGCAAAAAAATTAAGGTGGTCACTCAGAAATTTCAGTTTATTTTTAGTTAAAATGTTCATTTAAAAACAGGAAAAATGTTAGAAAACTTGTTATTTTGTTTAAAAAAGTCTGAGAAAATGGTCAAACATTCGTATGGTGGTTTTTTACATCCCTTATTTTTTTCGTTGAAATTTGCTTAGTAGTTTCGTCACAATGCGCACTTTTCCAAAACCAGCCATTACCCCCCATGGTCTTGAGATAAAAACTTAAAACTGAGGAGAAATGAATTTCTTTTTATAGGCTATCGATCCATGTAGGACTCGATGTGGGTGACTCAAGAGCATTTTTACTATGAAACCCGGCTATACCCTTTGCTTGAATGGGCACACAAATTTCTGGCAAAAAAAGGTGTGCCGCACTAGCATAGCCAGAGCCTGATTACTAACGGGGCACTCTCCTACCAGTAAAATTTTATGGAAAGTTTCAACTTGTTTAAACGCCTTTTTCATTCGAAATTACTGTCATAAATAAGGGAAAAAATTCTATTTCTTTTTACTGGTAGGAGAGTGTCCCGTTGATAATCAGGCTCTGAGCATAGCTGCCAACTCTTCCGACTTTTTAGCCCGGAAAAAATTAATAGAAATATTTACCTTATTTAATCGGCAGATTACGGCGATTTGCAATGGTAAAATTTACTATATGATTTTTCCTGTCCAAAAAAAAAAAAAAAAAAAAAAAAAAAAAAAAAAGATGTTTGCAGCTATGCGCACTAGACTAGAGCCTAGTGTGGCACACCTTTTTTGTCAGAAATTTGTTTACCACCTCGCTATTTCATATGTAAAATTTCATTTTTTTTATTTCAAAATTTCTGTCATTTAATGCTTTCCGGCGCAGACAAATTCTGTTCGTAAAATGAAAAATTATTGACTGACGCCGGAATTTACAAAAGACTTTTTTAGAAATTAAGAATTACCTGGTTTAAGCTGTCATTGTAAAAGTAAAATTTTACTAAAATGTTATTGGTGACGTCTGTAAGTTTGGAATTAAAATTAGGTGTTGCCGGATTGGTAACACTGCGCCGGAAAGGGTTAAGAGGGTCCGGGATACATGACTGATTTATATTTATGTATGTTATTCTGATTTATGTTTATTTATTTTTTCTTGGAAATTCAATACATAAGCGGAACACAAATAAGAAAGAACACGGAAAAATATTAAAGTCACGTCTATTTTACTCTAAGAAAACTTAAATAAAAAAAATAAAATTTAAAATTAAAATGAGTTAGTTTAATAAAATCTTTCTCTGAAATTTTAAAAGTACATTTTTAGGCAAACCAGACTTCCCGAGAGTAATATTTTCATAGATAATAAACATAAATAACGGTTAACCGTTTATTCTCAGACAGTATTATATGAAAATGATTTTTTATTATGCATTTCTGTTGTCATACGCTTGAATAGAAATATTCCCTTTATTTAAGACTAGAACGCCCGGAAATTTTACTTAAGTTTCATAATAATATTTCACACCAGAATTTTTATTCGAAGTTATTTAATTGATTTATTTAACTTAAATCTGCGTGTTTGAAATTTAACTTATTTCAAGAGAACATTTCTAGCTCGAAAAGAAATTTAATTACATAGTTGGAGTCGAATCGACTCCTTTCGGGCGTTCTAGCGTTAACTGAAAAATACCTGGTATTAAATAATGTGAATATATTTCATATAGATAGTGAAATTTGGCAGCTATGCAAATAAGGAGATACTCGTGGTAGATTAATATTCTGGTAAACAAAAGACAACCATATATCCATGACAATTGCGAATAGCAACATACTTAATTAACATAATGCTTCAACCCTAGAACTTTCAGCGGGTGTTGATTCGACACCGACCAAATGATGAAATGTAGATTCAAGCCAGAAATTTCAGTAGAAAATAAGTTAAAACTAAGTAAAAAAAAGCACTAAGCTAAATAAACAATTGAAATAGTTTTAAATTAATTTCAGGTATAAAAAGTTTTTTTTAATCGTTGATTAAAATTTATGAACATTCTAGTGTTAAGTGCTACCAGATTCAATTAAAAAATTGCAACATTTATAAAAGTTTTTGAAAATTGTATCAATTCTTTTTTGTTGTACACTGTTCAATACGAAAAGAGTATGATAAAGAAATTTCATTTTTCACACATCGATCACTTAATGCTCGCATTAAATTACGGTTTAAAAATTCAAATTCATCATTGCCACCACTTGTTTGAAAAAACTATTCGTGTTACTTAACGACAAGTAATATGATAGCAGAATAAAACCATTTACACTATTTTAGATAACATTTCTGAATAAAAGCCGTGAAGCTGGCAGCCCGTGAACGTCTCGGACGCGACAATCAAGTTGTTAAAAAGAGATGGTGAAAGGATATAGCCGGCTTTCTTAGTAAAATATGACCTTGAGTCAACCACATCGAGTCCTACATGGATCGATAGCCCATAAAAAGAAATTCATTTCTCCACAGTTTTAAGTTTGTATCTCAAGACCATGGGGGGTAATGGCCTTAAATGCCTGTTTTGGAAAAGAGCGCATTGTGACGAAACTAATAAGCAGGTTTCAACGAAAAATATAAGGGATGTAAAAACCGCCAAACGAATGTTTGACAATTTTTTCAGATTTTTTTTAACAAAAGAACAAGTTTTCTAACATTTTTCCTGTTTTTAAATGTACATTTTAATTAAAAATAAACTGAAATTTCTGAGTGACCACCTTAATTTTTTTGCATGAAATACTATGAGATATGATGCATATTCACAATCAATTTCAACTTTCTACGTATGGTGCATCCTATTAAAAAAGGGGCAAAATTATATTCCGGCGGTAGTGTGGGGCGTGTCTCGAACAAATTTCACGCCTTCTTTTAAAAATACCATGTGAAATTAATATGTGAGATTTGAAAAGAAGACGTGAAATTTGTCCGAGACACGCCCCACATTTCCGCGGAATATGATTTTGCCTTTTTTTAATATGATGCACGATTCGTAGAAAGTTGAAATTGATCGTGAATATGCATCATGTGTCATAGTATTTCATGCAAAAAAATTAAGGTGGTCACTCAGAAATTTCAGTTTATTTTTAGTTAAAATGTTCATTTAAAAACAGGAAAAATGTTAGAAAACTTGTTATTTTGTTTAAAAAAGGTCTGAGAAAATTGTCAAACATTCGTATGGTGGTTTTTTACATCCCTTATTTTTTTCGTTGAAATTTGCTTAGTAGTTTCGTCACAATGCGCACTTTTCCAAAACCAGCCATTACCCCCCATGGTCTTGAGATAAAAACTTAAAACTGAGGAGAAATGAATTTCTTTTTATAGGCTATCGATCCATGTAGGACTCGATGTGGGTGACTCAAGAGCATTTTTACTATGAAACCCGGCTATACCCTTTGCTTGAATGGGCACACAAATTTCTGGCAAAAAAAGGTGTGCCGCACTAGCATAGCCAGAGCCTGATTACTAACGGGGCACTCTCCTACCAGTAAAATTTTATGGAAAGTTTCAACTTGTTTAAACGCCTTTTTCATTCGAAATTACTGTCATAAATAAGGGAAAAAATTCTATTTCTTTTTACTGGTAGGAGAGTGTCCCGTTGATAATCAGGCTCTGAGCATAGCTGCCAACTCTTCCGACTTTTTAGCCCGGAAAAAATTAATAGAAATATTTACCTTATTTAATCGGCAGATTACGGCGATTTGCAATGGTAAAATTTACTATATGATTTTTCCTGTCCAAAAAAAAAAAAAAAAAAAAAAAAAACAGAAGATGTTTGCAGCTATGCGCACTAGACTAGAGCCTAGTGTGGCACACCTTTTTTGTCAGAAATTTGTTTACCACCTCGCTATTTCATATGTAAAATTTCATTTTTTTTATTTCAAAATTTCTGTCATTTAATGCTTTCCGGCGCAGACAAATTCTGTTCGTAAAATGAGAAATTATTGACTGACGCCGGAATTTACAAAAGACTTTTTTAGAAATTAAGAATTACCTGGTTTAAGCTGTCATTGTAAAAGTAAAATTTTACTAAAATGTTATTGGTGACGTCTGTAAGTTTGGAATTAAAATTAGGTGTTGCCGGATTGGTAACACTGCGCCGGAAAGGGTTAAGAGGGTCCGGGATACATTTTAAAATAATTTTTATTTATTGAGTTAAAATTTAGAATTTTTTGTGATGGTTAATTATGTTGTTTGTAAGTAGAATTACAAGATAAAACTTATCATAATGTTTTTTAATTCAAATTAAAAATTTATATAAAAAAGTGGGATGATTAAAATCGTTAAAGCTCAAAACATTATTTTTTATAATTTCCATTTTTTTACGTTTAAATAAACAGAAATATCTAAATTTTAATTTTGATTAAGTATATTTAAAAATATTTAAATTAAAAATTTAAAATAATGATAGAATTTTATTATGAATGATAGTTTCAAAATAAATATAATTTTCTAATTTGCTGAATCAAAATTAAAGTAAAATAATAAAAAGGACACGTTCTAAGTTTGAAGCATTTATCTTTAACGGTTCTTGAGTTATAGCATTTTAAATTAACCCATCAGAAACCCATCAGAAAACCCAAATACCGAATCATAAAAAAACCCATCATAAAGACAAGCGCACTTTCACAAGAAGCCATTTCCATGATGACCATTGCTTTAAAGCTAGAATTTGAAATTAAACTAAACCAAATAAATATTTGTTCCTCTAATTAAGATAGAAACAAGATTTAAAAGTCATTTTAAGCATAAAAACACAGAAATTTTTAATATGATAATTGTTTTTTAAAAATTTGAAGATCTTTGTGTCCAAGAACCTCTTAATAAAGAAAAATTATTTTATATAGAAACAATGGTATCCTGGTGGCCCATGGGCCACCGGTTGTGCGCTTTTGTCTAATCAATTAGACTCCATTATGAATTACATTAGATTCAAAACTGAAATATTTTATAGAGTAAATAAAATAAAAGTCGCAGATTATCATTTAAGAAAAATATGTTAAATGACTTTAGATAAAAATTATGGTGTGAAATAGGGAGCGAAATCTTTTTAAATCAAAGTAGATTGAAATTTAAACAAGGAACCTCTATTAAATATTTCCGGCGCAGAAGTCCCACATCAGGACCCGCAATGTTAATGCCAAACTTAGAAACGACACCAAGAATATATATATACAACCCTTGGCAAAAAGTTTCCGATCACTGTTATCAAGTTTATGAGTTTTGTATTTCGAGACGTATACTTCGCGATTCAAGAGCATAGGAACGTTTTGCAATATGCCAAATAAAAGAAAGAATGTTAAAATATAAATAAAAAGTGAATTCAATATTGCAATCATATAATGTATAATTATAATGCAGGCAAAAATGATTTATTTAATCATTGAAATCTTTCTGAATAAGCCAAACAAAACTTTGCGCAAAATAATACTGATGTTAAAATAGTTTGAGCCTCCTTCGAAAGCTATGCAACTGCGTCACGGTTCAACACGTAACACAATACAAAGAAGTTGGCGCAATTTTTTTTAACAATAAGCAGGTTTCAAAAATTCTTACAAACATTTGACCGATTATTGACACTTTGATCGTCACATCTATTCTGTCGGTACGCAACCAGAAAACTTGATTTGTCATTCAGACATGCCAGAGAATGTGAATATCTAAGTTTTTTGGCTCATCTGAAAAATCCTACTTTTCAGGTAAAACTTCCATTTTCTTATAACGTACGGAAGCGATTTTGATTTTATTTTTTGCGGTGGAGTAAAATATAGAATCATATGTGGCAGATAATTTAAAAAATAATTATTAGTTTCAAGAAAACACCTCTATGAAAAATGGAAACACTCTTAAAATTTCCCATTGCTCTAAAATAAAAAGTTTCAGACACAGTAAAAATCTGCCCGCCATAACTCTTGAGCATAATCCAGCGAATATGGATTCAAAATTTCTTCAAAATTGGTTAGATATTTTTTGATAAATTGGGTCTTAAATCTTGCATATAGCACACAGGATTTCACCTTGTAAAAGATTTAACTCCATACGTCATAATCGAGATTCTTACATTTAGAACTGAAATTTCTCATATTTGAAAGCAAAAACTCGACTTATATATTGTCACGCGATATCACCAGGCGAGTATTTCTCTAAGAAAAATATTAAAATTAATATGCATAAAGTCAGGTAAACTTCCTGACCTATAGGTACACTGAAAATACTTGCGTGCCCCTGTATCCCAGAGTTGTCAAACTCTGGCCCACCAGATCAGTCTTGCCAGTGGGCTACTTTTTTAAAAATTTATAATTTTTTCTTTGACACCACCTAGCTGAAATTGTTAAATTCCCCTTGTTTTCGCTTTAATTATTATTTCATTAAACAGAGACTTTTTTTGCCATTTTAAAAGATGGTGCAGTTCAATAAATCTGATTTCTTTAAGTATCACACTAGTAACCCTCCGCAGGATACCACTAATTTTTTAAGAAAATAGTCGACCCCTTAACCCTTTCCGGCACGGACAAAATCCGTTAGTAAAATGAGAAATTATCGACTGAGACCAGAATTCACAAATGCATTTTTTAGATATTTTGAATTCCTTAATTTAAGGTTTTATTCTAAAAACAAAATTTTACTCAAATACAACTGGTGCCGCTTGCAAGTTTGGAATTAAAATTAGGTATCCCAGACCGGGCACAGTGTTTCGGAAAGGGTTAAGTTCCATAAATTTGATTATTCGATAAGACAGTGATTTCAATTAAGTTTTAGTCTTATCCGATGGGTCACAGTTTGACACTAAGTCTGTAATCGAACTATAATGTCTGAACACTGAATTTTCAGTAGCGGGCATTCTATGAACCTCATTAGCGTAAAGAAATACATGCCAATCTGAGTACGGAGTGTTTCTGAATGAATATCGGTATTTTGGCGCTTAATTACATAAAACTTAAAATTATAACTAATACATAGAATGACAGAGCAACTCCAACAGCCTTACCTCCTAGCTTACAAGGGTTCAATGTGAGAACTTTTCATCACACAGCACACATCAATTGGATAACTCAGTTCTTCTCAATCGTTGTTTAGTGTTTGTAGGGTCATTTCTGCAAAAGCTGCAATGGTCAGCTGGTAGTAGAGGCACATATAAAGTGATGCTTTATGAATCCCCACAGGTAGAAATCATTTGGCGTCAGATTTTGTGAGAACAGTTCTTCTTTTCTAATCAACGTTTGGAAAGAACTGGGCTATCGACCTGATGTGTGCCGTGTGTCGAAATGTTCTCATATTGCACACTTGTAACCTTGTAGGTAAAATTGTTTGAGTTGCTCATTCATTTTGTTTATTAATTATAATTTTAAATTTTATGTAAATATAATATAAAGCATTAATACGATATTCATTTAGAAAACGATATTCATTCCGATATTCATTTAGAAAACGTCGTCTATTGACGTGAATAAGAACACTCTAAGACAAAGATACAGTTGGACAATGTGAAATCATTAACACTTCTCAGTTGTGTTTGAACTTTTATAATCAAAGGTATAGTCACATTTATAAAAGAAAAGTACAAATGTAAAGCAAGATAAATATAATTCTAATTTTAAAATTCACATTAATTTCTCACACAGAGTTTATAAGTATGTACGAGAGTGTTGTAAAATAATTTTTATAAAACTCACCAAAAAATATATGATAGTTCTTCGGGACATATACGTTCCTTTGGACTGTTTATCGTTCTATTCGAACTACTTTTTGAAAGATAATATCTAGCACACACTTATACTACGCCATTTTCGAGAAAATTTTATCACAAAAGATGAGAAATGTGCCGTTATATAATATTATATATATCACGTCCTGTCGCATATCGAAAGGGTTATTTAAATATATAAATCATTAAAGCCATTTCTGAAATTTTTGACCGGTGAAATTACTTAGCAGCCTTTCCCAGTACTTAAATTTTTAATTTCCTGTAATTTATGATTACATGCATTAAATATAATTCCAACTTGCGCATACTCTGAATAACTTTCGCCATCACTCAAACTGTCACTCAGATTTAGTTTGATCCGTTTTGAAATCGTTTAAACAGCTGATTGCTTTGAGGGTCTGCATGTGAGAAGTATCATCACGACTACCTGACATTATTTGATGTGTGGTTAATCGAACTAAATGACAAATAATTTACTTAATATATAGCTCAAAAGAAAAAAAAAGTTTGCTAAACTGAAGAGTACAATTGTTCATTATTTAATATTAGGCAAAAATTTATGTTCATTCATAGTGTTAGCAATAGTACTTATTTAGAAAACAATATTGAACTTTGAGGCTTGAAGACATACAGTGTCTCACATAAGTGATGGGACACTTGTGCTTTACGAAAGGAAACTAATCAAATAAATTAAAAAAAAACATGTACACATTTTTTTGTGGGTGTGTTTCATACTTAAATTTAGTAAAGATTATTACATAACATACATTTTGTCAAAATATTAAAATATTAATTTAATAAAAATACAAAAGTTTAGAACGGAGCAAAAAATAGCTCACATAAGTGATGGGACACCATTATATATGCAACAAAAATCGTCTGAAATAAGCAATAAAAATATTTTTTGGGGTTTTATTTTTACTTAAAAGCAATTGGCAATAATTTATAAAATCGTCTGCAGTATTTCTCTCCAGTTTGTTTTGGAATTTTTGTGTTTTTTAGCTCTGTGTAGCCATGAATGCTAAACGAAAAGAAACTTCACCTGAAATTCGAAAATTAGTTATTAATTTGTATATTGAACGTGGAAAATCTATTAGAAAAACTGCTGAAACAGTTAATTTGAGTCGTTCAACAGTTTTCAATATCATTAAACGATATAAAAAGAATCATATGATTCAGGATAAAAGAAGACCTGGCCGACCATCAAAGCTATCCAATGGAATAAAGCGAATTATCGTTCGAAATATAAAAAAAAAAAATCCAAGAAATAGTGCTTCAAAAGTTGCTGCTGATTTACAAGCATTATATGGAATAATTGTTAATCCTGAGACTATTAGAAGGGTAATTCGACCTGTTGGATATCACGGTAGAGTAGGTAGGAAAAAATTCTTCGTAATTGAAAAGAATAGAAAACTCAGACTAGCTTTCGCAAAAACCAACATAAATAAGAATTCTGATTACTGGAATAAAGTTATATTTGCTGATGAGAGTAAATTTAATATATTTGGTTCTGACGGTAGAATCTTGGTGTGGAGAAAACCCAGGGAAGAATTTCGCAAACAGAACTTGGTACCAACAGTAAAACATGGTGGAGGAGGAGTTATGGTATGGGGATGTATGTCGTCCGCTGGAGTTGGTAATCTTGTTTTTATTGACAGTATAATGGATCAGTACAAGTATATTGATATTTTAAAGCAAAATTTGAAATCTTCAGCACGAAAATTGAACCTTCATAACGATTTTAAACTCTACCAGAACAATGACTCCAAGCACACTGCTCTGAACGTTAGACTCTGGCTGCTATATAACTTTCCTGAAATAATAAAAACACCACCACAATCTCTAGACTTAAATCCCATAGAGAATATTTGGCAAGAATTGGAATCAAGAATTCGCAAACACACCATTTCTTCAAAACAACAACTAAAATCGGTGCTTCAAGAAGAATGGGGTAAAATCACTCCAGAAATCACAAAAAAATTAGTCGAATCCATCCCAAAAAGATTAAACCATGTTTTAATAGTAAAAGGAAATCCAACAAAACATTAAAATCTTTTAAAAAGTAAAATTTTTTGATAAATATTTGATGGAAAAGTAAGTGTCCCATCACTTATGTGAGCCATTTTTTGCTCCGTTCTGAACAATTGTATTTTTACTAAATTAATATTTTAATATTTTGACAAAATGTATGTTATGTAATAATTGTTACTAACTTTAAATATGAAACACACCCAAAAAATTTTTGCACATGTTTGTTTATTTATTTTATTGCAGTTTCTTTTTATAAAGCACAAGTGTCCCATCACTTTTGTGAGACACTGTATTTCTCAGATGTTTTTATATATTAAGAGGCTATCTAACTTTTCTGCCGAAAAGCGTTTGTCACCACTTTTTAAAATAAAAATCTTTGCTTTAGTTCACTGTTTGTTGTCCAGGGCACATTCCTTGCTTAACCCTTTGAGCTCTGATGGTTGAATTTTCTACAACTTAATTTTAATTTCGAAATTTCACAATGGCACCGGAATATTCCACCAGATTTATTTGAAAAAGGTTTAATGCATTTTTTCGTGCTTATCCTAAACTGAAATTTTTCTTTGCAAAATACTGGTGAAAATGTGTCATTTGGAATTTCGAAGAAATTTACCCACCAGAGCTCAAAGGGTTAAATGTTGAAATTGATGAGTGACAACGAATTTGAAAACAACTTTATTTTTAAATATGAAAAAGCTTTATTGCAGACTTCTAATAAACTGAAGTTTCTTTTACCAAAATTCTGGTGCCAATGTGGCTTTCTGCAATTAAAATTCAATGATTTCATAAGCATGCCACAGCCCCTCAAGAAGTTTACAAGAAAATATCTGTAAATAAATAAGTAGAATAATTCTGCTTATATTACTTGAAATCTGCAGCTCACAAGCGACTAAAATAAGACAATAAAATAGTATAATTATATAAATACGTAATTTCTCGCGTGTACGCGGCGGTTTAGTTAAGTCTTTTTCAGATCGGAAATTTTATTTTAAAAAAGAAGTAAAAAAAAATTTAAGCAAAAATAAGTCACATTTCATTTAAAATAAATTCTGGGAGGAAAGCGAATTACCTGAAGTGCGGCGGATACGCGCGAAATTACGGTAAGGTAAAATTTGCTTTTAAATTTTAATGTTCAGAAAAAAAATCTCAAAAATTAGCAGCTCTGTCATGTTGTTTTGAATACATAAAAAGTGTTAAATCATCTGTAAGAAAAATACATAAATAAATGGAAGTTAAACCTAAAAGTTAAAAGTTGAAGTATTAAAAGATTTATTTATTTTTAAAGTTAGCTATATTCGAAGGTTTTTTAAAAAATATGGGGCCTGTCTTTTTTTACAGCTTCCTGATTTGCTCGTACGTCATGCGGGCAACGTGTTCTTGCCAATCATGATTTACCTGTACCACGTACGGCCATCCATATTCCAATCGTGATTTATTATTCTCACTAGCAAATTTTTATTATAAATTTTGCATCATTTAATCCGAGTATTTTTCCAATTCCATTGGGCAAAACCGGCGACAAAAGATTGAAAAATTCTATCAAACACATGAAAAAAATAGGCATTAAAATCAACCTTTTGCAGATTGCAAACGGCGCTCCTCAAGGGTTTAAAAGGCATAATGCTTGGATTACATTTTTTTTCTTCCTTACGAAATTCCCCGTACCAATAAACAATTCTTTTCCGAAACCACAAAAACGTATCTTTACGTTTCCCGCCTTCATTATGTTAATGTAAAAATAAATTAAACATATATATAAGTTTGGCAACTTGTAGAAGGTACACTAATTATACCTGTTCAAATTTATTTATGAAACGGTTTAAATTTGCCTTATTTTATATCTATATTAATACTGTTTAACCCTTTAACGTTCATTGGTTTCGCCACGAAACCACAAAATTTTAATTCCGATACGCAACACTGACACCGGTATTTTTATCGAAAAATACCCCTTTTATTTTGTATGTGAAAAACCACTTTTTTCTTATTTAGAAATATATTTTTTCTTAATTACCGGTGTCAATCATTTATTTCGACATCTTAGCAATGAAAATTCTATGATCGTTAAAGGGTTAATCAGTTTTCTTTTACGCAATTAATGATAAATTAAAAAAATCTTCTCATTCCATTAAACATTTATACTTTTATACAATTAATGTTTATGTACACCAATTTTGAAATAAAAATAGAATCTTCCCTGGAAAAGAAAAACCTTGAATATTTGATTAAGCTCTAATGCTTTATTCATGTATTTTCAAGACTATGCGCATAAAATATTTATGAGATGCATTGAAATAAAAAAGTGTCCTTTAATTTTCGTATAACATTTAAAGAACCACATAATTCTTAAAACCAAAGAAATGTCAAACTTAGTCTTAAATTATTCAAATATTTGTGAAACGGAAAACTATTATATCCATTTTACTTAAGTTTAGTAAAAAAAATATCAGTGTATAAACAATGCTTTGAAACACTGTTAACTGCTTTAAAAAATAAAAGAATTACCACTTTAAGAGAAATTTAAGGATTTAATTTAACGTTACAGAAGTAGCTAGAAATGCAAGTTTCAGAAATATTTTTTAAATACTTAAAACTATTTATAAAATTGTAAAGTTATAATTTGGATCTAATCGTTTTTTTAAAGAAAACACTATTTTCAAACAAAAACTTTCCAGTAGGGATGTCAAAATCTGGGCACCAGCTTTCACCACTATAATTTAAATTTTAAAATTTTCTTCCCTGAAAATTGAACAGCACTCTAGCAAGTATTTTACACGAAATATTAAACAAGCAAACAAAAAATAAATAAAAATATATTTAATGGTGAGGGAATCGCAGCTAGGGTCTAGATTTTCCCACTCATGTTTTCGAGTTAAGCTTCGTAAAATTTAGAAATGCTGATAACGAAATATCACCAACAGACTACCGTAATTTTCTACGTATAATTCGCTGATCAAACATTTCTTTTTCGACCCAGAAATTTTATTTAGTAATTGAAGCCAAATATTTACTGCGATCTACGAAGTTACATTTTATTTAAATAGATTGCTAGGTCAAAAAATGATTGGTTGGTCCGCGAATTACACGTAGGAAATTGCAGTAATATAGTAAAAAAAAAAAAAAAAAAAAAAAAAAAAAAAAAAAAAAAAAAAAAAAAAACATCCTCATTCTCATTTGACATTTCATCTAATCTCAGAATTTTATGATTGAATTTTATTGATAAAACAGCACCTGTTGAGGTATATCAATATATGTATGCTAATATTCGATAATAATAAGAAGAAAGATTTATTTGTAATTCAGTCGTACCATTTTGTGTTCTTATTTCAAAGGCTTCAGTATTATAATTTGCATAATTTAAGCTCTCAGATAAATATCTTTTGGATCAGATATGTTACTTAATACCTTCGAAGGCAAAAGGATATTATTTGTGTTACTAAAATTTTACTTCAGAAATGTCAAAATGGAATAATATTTTTGGAATAAAACTTCAAATTTCTAATGTACATGAAGAAAATCTTTTATTTATTTTCAGATATCTTTGTAACTAATTGTGCTGTCATTTAATCATCAAACAATTATAAATTTAGAAGTAATTTAAACCTCAAAAGTTTAATAAATAGGAATTTAAAAAAAGTAAGACATAAGAACTACACACATTGTCTGCATATAATATAGGTGCACAATACAACGGTACACAATAGTTCACGATCAACCAAGTTACCACTCTTTTAACCCTTTGCGGGGCAGGACAAAATCATTGCTTAAGTGTTGAAATTAGTGCCTGACACCGGAATTTGAAAACAACTTTATCTATAAATAAGAAAACGATATAGTTCACGCATTCAATGAACCACAATTTTTTAAAACAAAATTCCGGTGCCAATGTGGCGTCTGGGAATTAAAATTAAGTGGTATATCTGTGAAACCACTGCGTCGCAAGGGGTTAAACCCTTAATTCTGCTCCCATAATATTGACGGGTTGTGAGCTTCACGGATTTTATTTAGAATTGCATGATTCCCACCAGTTTGATATCAAAGTGTAGGAGAGACCCGGGTACAATGGACCACTTTTGTTAACTTTGACTGTTTACTCTTAAAATATTCATTAAAAAAAATTCACATGCATGCATGTTATCTATACATTATATTTTAGATTTTATACTCCATGGCCAGGGTACAATGGTCCACAGTTTGGGGCTCTATCCACCACATGTAATTCTGACAAAAATATATAAGTATAGTATATTTTTTAATAATAAGAAGCATAGAATACATCATAATTTGTTTATCCATGTCATAAACTCATAGATATAATGTAAGTTTAACAATTATTAAAGATAGAAATGATACATCAAAAGATATTTGTGTCAATGAAAGCCTGCTGCTTTCTAGTGAAACATTAGAATCTCGAAGAATCATCACAATATCGTAAACATTTACAAGAGATTCATCAACAATATTGGAAAACATAAATACATTTTGGTTTGATTTTCAGCACATGGATCTATGTTTTTTTTGGAGGGGGGGTAGAGGGTGTAAAAAATTTGGATGTGGATGCATGTTTGCAAAAGTGCAAGAATTTAGAATTAACTGAATGTTTATAAAAAGCAAATAAGGCGAAAAAAAATCAAATAAATAAAACATTTAGTTTACTAGCTTTTGATGTTTGAGTTGATTTTGAAATTTTAAAACATATTATATAGATAATATTTAAAAAATGGACTACACAACATTAATAATTAGTTTACATACAAAAAATAAAATAATTTATTAATTCTTATTTCACATATAAATTTTAATTCTAGAAAACACAGAATACGGGACTGGGGTACAATGGTCCATGGTCCATTGTACCCCGGTTTCTGGTGGTCCATTGTACCCCATATGTGACTTTGACAAAAAATTGATTAAAGAAAAGATGTTTTATATTAAATTATTTTACTTACAATAAATATTTTATATATTGTCTTACCTTTTTATTGTGCTCAGCAATGTCTTCCAAATTACAAATCTTTAACGTAAAAAATAGCATATGTTCAACTGAAAATATTTACTTTTACTTGTCTCAGATCAACTATCAAGAATAAAATGACTAAAATGGCAGCTATGCACATGATTTTAAATTTCTATTCACTGCTGCAGGGCTGCCATGTATGTACCAAAATATGAAGCATTCAAAAACAGAAATAATATCAAAAATAGGGGACGGACCACTGTTCCCCGTGGTCTCCACTCTCTCCTAATTTGCTTCATTATGGTATCATTTTCCTTGTCATTGAATAAAGTGAATATTTCTTTTTCAAAAAAATGATGCCAATAATATATCTGAATTTTTAAATCGTAATTTAATGCGACCGTTAACCCTTTCAGTGGCGCCATTTGCAGTCTACAAACGGTTAATTTTAATTCTGAAACTTACAAATGACACCAGTAATTTTTATAGAATTTGGATTTCATAATATACGTGAAAAACAGGCTTTAATTAATTAGAAATAAATCTGTTATAAATTTGCGGTTTAAAAAAATTATTTGAACATATTTGAGCCATAACCGCCTTGCATCTGAAAGGGTTAATAGGTTCATATGGAATAATTTAAATTATTTAACACAAAACAACACATTAATGCCCAATATCAGCGGTTTCCAACTTGCAGAACGCGTACCTCTTCGGCTACGTGACGGGCTTGCTGAGGGTACGTGAAAATAAAATCGGTAATGGCAGAAATCACAAAAAATGCTAGTAAACTGACAAAAGAAATGGCAATGTAATTTGTATCAATTTGTTATAAGGTTGTGTTAAAAAGATTATTGATGAATAAAAGGATTTGTTTTATCTTGTTGAGTGGAGAGGGAAAGTAGGGTGCTTGTTTTAAAAAAAATAATTGTACTTCGAATTGAAAAATCTAGGAAAGGGGTACGTGCAAGAGGAAGGTTCGGAAGCACTTCCATATATGAATAAGTTAAAGTATTTCTTTTAATATAAATTTTCAGTTCCACGCTAACACTATTTTAAAATAACAATATTCACCTTATGTAATCAAGAAAAGTCTGCTGATATAGTCAATACTATAGTTTGCTTATGTTAAACTATTCAATACAAAAGTGGTCTACTTAAAGAAAAAAAAAAAAAAAAAAAAAAAAAATCAGATTTTTTGATTGGCACCAGTTTCCTGTGATGGTAAAATTCCGTTTTTCCCGCCTTAATTAACATATCATTAACTAAGTTTACATAAGGCAAACTTTGCGATTAAAAAAAAGTGGCGCTATAAGCATACCTTCCACAGTACTGTTTTCATATTGAATAGTTTGACCTACCGACGATATACAACACTACAGTACCAGCGATATACAACACTAGAACTACCGTAAGCCATTATTTTGACGGCTATAATATCAATATGTTTCAGTTCAAACCAAAAATTTAATCGCGAAATAAGTGTAACCTCTTGAAGGGCGGTGGTATGTCCATGAAACCACCTAATTTTTACTACCAAAAGCCACACTGGCACTAGAATTTTAGTAAAAAAAATCCATTTACTATATGTGTGAAGTGCAGCTTTTTCTTATTTACTAAAAATTTTCCGGTGTCATTCATTCATTCCAACACTTTCACAATGGAAATGCTCTGCGCCGCAAAGGGTTAAATGATAAAAAGTAGAAAAACTTAAATAACAAAGTTAAACTGTATTAAATAAAAATTCTGAGGTGAAACATTTTTATAAAACTTGACCCAAATTGCTGGTTGTTATAGTGATAACATGAAAAGAAATACTCTTTAAAACTTATGGTATCAAATTCTAAATATGAATATAAAAAACAAACTTTCAAAAAAAATTTAGTCAGTGAAATTTTAATGACAAAAAACTAACGATTAAACAAGGCGTTGATTACCTTTCGTAAATTGTGGTAGAAAACAAATTTCAGATGTAATATTTCTTTATTCCTAGTTTATAAAGTAAAACTTATAACTTGTCTGGTCGACATTAAACCAATCGAACATTCCTGCTACTTGGCTACTTAAAAAAAAATTTGGTTGCTTGATTGCTGTTAGATTTTTGAAACAAAAATATTTTCTTATTTAATAAGAAATAAAAATAAATAAAATGATAAAAAAATAACTGTGTCACAAATATTTCGCCTACAAAAATGTGATAGCTATCAATTCGATTTCTTTAAAGGTACTGGCAGGCAACACTGAATCAGAATCAAGCAACAGTAAGTAAAAATTATAAATCTACGACAACATATTTTGTTCATAAATACAGGTATTGATCAATCGATCACTAGGAGACAAGCTACGGTTAACCCCTTGTTGACGAGCGACCGGTATACGTGCAGCGTGAGGCAGTGTTGCCAGTGGGCTACTTTTTTAAAATTCAGATTTCTTGATTGGCACCACTTTTTTGAAACAGTAAATTACCTTTTGTTTTAGCCTTAATTACATGCCATTGAATAAGCCAAATTTTATCATTTTTAAAAAGTGGTGCCAATCAAGAATCTGAATTTAAAAAAAGTAGCCTATGTGGCAACACTGGCGTGAGGTGCTCAGAATCTTCGACTATTCTCACCCCTCACCAGCATAATTTTATTGTTAATTCCGAGCATTTTCCAAATTCAATCAGATAAAAATTTCTGTTTTGAAAAACCGGTGTTAAAACATTAAAAATTTTGCAAAAGATGCCCGTCCCGAAGTTGTTAAAAGAAAAAATGTAATAACACTAATGGAACACAAGCATTTTAAAAGAAAATTATTATGTAAGGAATTCTCAAACTTTGGCATGCTCAGCGTCGCCAGTTGGACTATTTTTTAAATTATTTTTAAGATTTTTAAAAAGCAAAATTTGCTTTATATAATCTGCTAATTATTAAGGCAACTATCAGTATTGCTAAAAAGTTGGTGTGTGTGTTATTTACGACGGTATGTGGTGTTATTTATGACGACAGATTATCTGCGCTTGGTATAAAGACTCTAGGGGAAGTGCCCTCCGTTGGGGTCTTTCTGAGGTAACTTAACCGGTATTTTTGCACGGTTCAAGGAAAATCACGAAAACCACGAACGTTTAGGCCGACGGGCATGATTGGATTCAAACCCAGCACCTCCCGTAGACCAGATTTGGGAGCAGAAGGTCTCAGCCACTGGTGGAGCTTCTAAAAGTTTGTAGAAATTAAGCAATTTAAATTAAAATAGCCAAACTGCAAACGCTGCAACCATAATAGAATTGCCACTGTTTTTACAATGAAGTATTCGCCTTAATTACTAGCAGAAACTTTAGATGAAAGGAGAGGAAGAATACTATTTAGAAAACGTAGTGACAAACGAGCATCAAGCATAATGTTTAGATAGTAGAATTGCCAAGTCTCCGGCTTTTTTCCCCCTCACACCGCTCTTTTATTAGGGAAAATGTTTCTCTTTTAAATCCCCAATAGTTCCAATTAAACAAAACAACATTTCCTGTACTAAAATTCTGGTATACAAAAAAGTGGGAAACATATAGGAACTCTGTTAGACAGCCATGTCAGGATTTTGGTTGATAAAGTTGTGAAACTGAATGCCTATTAAAAAAAAAAAAAAAAAAAAAAAAAAAAAAAAAAAAAAATCACCACGCTAATAGTAGGCTTGGGCACTGACCAAAAAGAAAAAACAACAAAAAGAGAAAAATGGCGGCTACCGCAGGCCGATTTTTTTTTCGTTTTTACGGTGTTTTTGATTTGAACACCAAATTACAATTTTAAATTTTTTTTCCGCCTTTTTTTTAGATTAGATTGAAAAATACCTGTTTCAAAATTCAAGAGACTGCACAAAGTTAAAGATAAATCTTTTTATGTCAACCCGCGTGAGTGCTCAAGTTTAGTATTTAGGGGGATCAGACAGACATTATAAGGCACATATGAGGAATTCCTTACAGGAAAATGGTAATTTTCAGACAACTAAAAGGTATAATTTTTATTTTTGTAAGTTTTTTATGCGTTTTTTCACACGTTTTAATTCGAAAAATATACGAAAAATCCCAGTTATGCAACTTTGATGTTTATATAAACTCAATTAATGCCATTAATTCGGTACAGTAGTTTTTAAGAAAAGTTTATTTACAGGAGGTTAAAGGGTTTTTTTTTAAATCGAAGAAAACATTTTTACCTCACAAAATATCAATACTTATAAGGTGATAATAGGGAAAATACATTGTCAGATAGGCAGAGACACTTGGGAAAGTAATCAAGAAATTTGATTGAAAGGCGTGTTTCCAATGTTTATCCAGCTATGCCTTTTAAATCGTAACTTTCACTACAGGCATAAAGCATTCTCTTTTAATCAAAAATCTTTATTAAGCTTTAAGAAAAATACTTCATTTAAGTTGTAAGAAAAATGCTCGAATTTAATTTTCTGCCGACATAAATAGTTTATTTAAGTAAGGATACAAGAAAGAACAACTGGATATGTGTTTGCACAAAATTTATAACAAATATTTTTAAATAAATTAATTGATATAGAAATATTTTTCCAAATGGTTAAGCCTTTTCAAAATATTACGCTTTTGTTTTGGCTCTAATTAAGAGGAATAATTTATTTCTGTTTACTCAAACAATTTGAACTGTGCTATTTTCAGCATAATTTAATTAAAATTATTTCTAGATGTAATTTAATATGCATGCAATTTGAAAAAAGTACCTCGGTATGAGAACAATGTATGTATATATTTTAAAAAACAGCAATAGAATATGCATTATTTCTTTACATAATTAACTATTGTAAGATTTTTTTGAACTTTATTTTATCTATAATAGACGAAAGTACTGTAATCAAAATTTGTTTCGATGAATTTAAAATTTTTAACCCCTTGGGGACTAGAGGCACGTATAGTTGCCAAAAAAAAAGGCTTACGAATCCTTGTTTATCTTCACTAATAACATTTTACTGTACAATTTTTCTTATTTAATCGGAGTATTTTCTTGATTTAATAAGTCACAAAACTTCTCATTTTAAAAACCGACGAAAAATCATTAAAAATTTTGTAAAAGGTTACATTCGCGAAGGAATTGAGGCTCAGAGCGAATAACAAGTTTTTACAAAACGTCTATCTGTAAGTGCATGCGTTTCTGTACTTTCGCTTTATATCATTAAATATTGCATGAAGCTATGCATATAATTGAACCAAATTGTATATAAGGTAGCCTTATATATAATCCGCGGATAAATATATATAATTCGCCTAACATATAATTATTTATAATCAGCGGATAAAACTGTTCTGTTTGGACCTAGAAATTTCACTTAGTTAATGTAGGAAAATATTTACGCGAGTTAAAAAGTTAAATTTTATTTAAAAAAATTTCTGGGTAAAAAATAGTTGTTTAATCCACTTATTATATGTTGGAAATTGTTGTATACATTTTTGGTAATGACTTGTAGATCTCATATGAATTGAATGATATTCCCCGGAAAAGTGCACTGTGATAGCGAATTTTGTGGAATTTTCATTACTATATCATCGAAAAATGCAAGAAGTTATGTACATAATCAAACCTAACTTCATATATACGTTTTGGATTGTGAAATTCGGGCTCCATTTTAAAAAGATGATATTCCTACAGAAGGGGATGCTGTAACAACGGTTTTTTTAAAGCAATTTTTCCAATTTTTAACACTTTCCAACAAAATTGAAACGTGTTTATGAATTCGATTCATCTGTCCGTCTGTCCGCACTCTAAATCTGGTAAATGTACTTCGATTACCCTGAAATTTTTGGGAGTTATTAAGATTTACCCTAACACGAAAATTATTGCAAATGAAGTTTGTTGTATGATAAGTTTATTTACAGGGACAAGCAAAAGTTTTCTGTTTCATTACGGCCTACGGGAAAAATCGTTTCAAATGAATTTTAAAGATTTTACACCCTGTCAAACATATTAAAATTTATATACATTTACGACTTGCACTTAAACATGCATTCTGTAAAATATGAAGTTCAAAGAATAGTTATTATTCCTTTACAGGGCCACACAAAAGAATTCCATTACACAATGGTAAAGGGGGAAAAGTTTGCAACATATTTTAAGTGTATTAAAATATTTCATGTATAATAAAATTGATAAAAATCTCTGAGGCTTAATATAAGTTATTTCACGCATAATACGGAGTGCACAGCATTTACGGGGACACACAGAAGATTCCAAATACAATATTCTTTCCGAAGTACACCATATTATCGATGATGGCTGATGGATGGATGAAATGCATTTTTAACTAAGAGATCCGCTTTTAAGTTTCACTAATACTTATATTTTATACTTATAATTTTATACTTATATAATTTTATACTTATATATTATATAATTTTATACTTATTATACACTATATACCTTTAAGTGTTTGAAAAATTTCGATTTTTGACATTTTCTCAAATATTTAAAAATATAATTGTCAGATTCTTCTGAAACTTCAGGATTATGAAGATTATGTCTGACCTCTTATTTATCAACATCCATTTGATAAGCAGGGCAATTAGGAGGCCGATAAAAAATTAAAGAATAACAGAAATATTTGGGATCACCCTGTACATGCAAATGCACGAAACGATTTATCGCTGCAGAATACAAATATGTGGATACTGCACAACATGTACACTGATTTTTGTAAGCATAACATGTATATCCATGGAAAAGAGTGATTTTTTTAAAAAAAATTCAAAAATTCTGGTATGTTTTTTGTTTATATCATGCAGGGTTTTTGACCAAATTTAACGCAAATTTCAGAAATATTGGCAAAATCTATTAGAAAAAATATAGCGCAATTTGAATATAAATATATTAAATATTTTATGAAATATGAGTAGTTTTATGAAATAATTTTTATCTGCGCATGCGCGAACAATAAAAACGATTCTTTTACATCATTTAATGGTCAATTCTATAAAATAATTTATAAAAAAAAATCCAATCAAATATCATGAAAATTCAAAAAGATATCATTATTATAAGTAAGCTGTTTTCGCATTGCTCTCTAAAAACGGCTGAATTATAAAGGATTCTCCACAAATTGACATTTTTTATTAACTGACTTTTAGGAAAAAATTGGTACTATTTAATGAATACAATATCTAATACAACATTGCTGCTAATAAGAATCTTGACACCTGTGATAGAAAAGGAAAAGAACTTTTATTCTTTTCTATCACAGATGTCAAGATACTTATTAACAAAAATATTGTATTAGATATTGTATACATTAAATACTATTTTTTTCCTAAAAGTCAGTTAATAAAAAATGTCGATTTGTGGAGAATCTCTTATCATTCAGCCGTTTTTAGAGAGCAATGTAAAAACAGCTTACTTATAATAATGATATCGTTTTTAATTTTCACGATATTTGATTGGATTTTTTTTATAAGTTACTCCATAGAATTGACTATTAAATGATGTAAAAGAATCGTTTTTATCGTTCGCGCATGCGCAGATAAAAATTATTTCATAAAACTACTCATATTTCATAAAATATTTAATATATTTATATTCCAATTGCGCTATATTTTTTCTAATAAATTTTGCCAATATTTCTGAAATTTGCGTTAAATTTGGTCAAAAACCCTGCATGCTATAAACAAAAAAATACCAGAATTTTTGAATTTTTAAAAAAGAAATCACTCTTTTTCCATCAATATACATACTATTCTTACAAAAATCAGTGTACATGTTGTGCAGTATCCACATATTTGTATTCTGCAGCGATAAATCGTTTCGTGTATTTTCATGTACAGGGTGATCCCAAATATTTCTGTTATTCTTTAATTTTTTGTCGGCCCCCTAATTCCCTGCTTGTCAAATGGATGTTGATAAATATGAGGTCATGCATAATCTTCATAATCCTGAAGTTTCAGAAGAATCCGACAAGTATATTCTTAAATATTTGAGAAAATGTCAAAAATCGAAATTTTTCAAACACTTATTGGTAGATAGTGTATGGTATGTATAAATGCTATAGTTTATATACCGAGCTACACAAAGTAGCTTACTTACGTAAAAATTATTGAATATGAGAGTAAATTACTTAAAGATTATTTTTAAATAAACTATGTATTTTTGTGCTGAACTTCATTCAGTTTACACAGAAATGTTTTTAGAATGTAGATAAAATGATACATAGAGGAACGGATAACGCAAAGAATTGGATACATGGTCGACCATGGATGAAAATTTCTGAAAAAAAATGATATAAGAAGTTTTAAGAGTGTTTTAATTTGAACTACATTTTAGCTAAGTACTGGCGTGTAATAAAGGTACTTGGTAAATTACAGGGCTAAACAAAAGTAGACAAGTATGTTTCCATCTATTAGTAACAATTGCGGAATGGAAATTTCAAACTCTTACGCGTTTTCTTGATAAACTAAATTCCCCAATATGTACTCCGCTTAACGAAACTAGAAAATATTTTCCAATTGTAAAATCTTCCAAAGTAAACTAAGTACATTTATTCAATTTTCCCGAAAATAGTCCAAGAATGGTTCTAGTTTTGCGTGTTTTCCTTCTCTAGGTTATTGATTACATCGTATCACATCATATGTATCGTTGTATAGATCTCAATGGGCTTTACTGGTGTTTCATAAAAATACCACTTTTTTTAAATATTTTTTTTTTACTATGTTCGCTTTGGAAGCATTGCTTAAGCATACTAGGGAAATAACTGCTTAAAATAATGGTTTTTAAAGTTAAATATAGCTAGGATTTTACTTAGTTTTTTAAAAATTGTTTCACGACAGAAATTTTACTCTTACTAACTTTTCTGTTCAATTTTATTCTGAGAGTTTTATTTCTGATATGTTATTTCTTATCTAAAGAAACCTCTTTTCGAATCGAAATATTTCCGTTTGATATCAGTTAAATGATTTGTTGTTGGTATAAACTATATCTGGAAATATCTTTCATCCACTTAACGCTTTCAGGAACAAGTAGTGAAACTTTCTGTAATGTTTATCACTGACCATCATTTTCGAACAAATTCATAACAGTATTAATAAATGTATTTTTCCTTTTTTCATACAAATTACATAAAGAAGATTTACGCAAAAAATATTCAAAGTTTCTAGCACAGAGTATCCATAAAAAGTTTGTAAAAGATATACACAATCTCCGAAAATAGAATTATGTATGCGAAAAAAAATCTAATACAGTTTAAAATTCGTATTATTATTTTTTTTTGTGAAACTTTATTTTATACTTGTGCTAGATGATGGCTGCAGATCACACGTAATAAATCTTCCACAGACAATGTAATTTAATAACTATGCTGTCAAACAATGAGTAAAACCAATAATACATTCTATGATTATCTAAGGTACTTATAACTTTGTCTGCACGTGTTTAAGGATTGAATTTCCTACGCAGAAGATTTTCGATGTATGTAGCTTGTCATATTTAGTTATCATAAATGTCAAATGACCCATCAATTGAATAGATTATATAATGTCTGCATCAGTAGTTTAGAAAGTACAGTCGATTCTTCTTAAATAAAGAAAGTAAAAATACGTGACATTTAATTAATATCCGAACAAAAGACCCATCTGTTAACTTAGCGATTTTGATATTTTATTTAATTACAGATTTGTGAAGCTAAATGCATCGAAGATATGTATTTAGAAATAGTGGTACTCGTATCAGTTGGAAACTGTGTCTATAACTTTTATGATTGTAACTACGTGTTCAGAGTTCTCAGAAGGAATAAAAAGACATAATTTAACCGCTTCCCTGCTTTGCCTGAATCACATACAAGCAACGTGATTTTGTCAATCATGATTTGCCCGTAGAACATACGGGCATCCATATTTCTGTCATGATTTATTATTCTCACAAGCAAATTTTTGTTGTAAATTTGGCATTATTTAATCCGAGTATTTATGTGATTCAATTAGAAAAAAAAAATTACGTTTTGAAAATACCGGCGATAGATGATTAAAATTTCAGTAAAAGATATGAAAAAATGGGCATTATTTGAAAGTTTTTCAAATATATTGATCAGTTAAATGGTTAATTCAATACAATTTTCCTTTCATATTTTCAGGCACAAGAGTTCGCAAGGTGTTAAGCTTCATTTTAAACTTAGTAGACTTAATTTGTAGAAAACACCTTTTCATTTGAAGATTTTCTGTTTAGTAAATATTATTAACGATTAGTTGATTCAATGTTTAATATTGAATATTACAGTATGTTTAGAAATTTTTCGTATCATAAGTAATATTTTGAAAAAATAAAAATAAAAATTTTCTTTAAAATACTTCCTAATACTCTGTACCAATGCATAAAAAAAATTACATACGAAAATAATGAATAGGGTTGGTGTTTATGTGTAAGAGTAGTTCAATTCTCACTGTTATATATTATTAATAAAAAAATACTTCCTTCATATAGTAGACGAAAATTAAATTCTTCTTTGAAGAAGCTTAAAATAGCTATCATAGAGCGATTATCGCAAGAGTATATGATCAAGAGAGTAGGTTTATTAACTTCTTTAAAATGGATAAATTTCAAATATTTTTAAACAAAACATATTATGGATATTTACACAGATGTTATTTTTTTACTTAATAATCCTGAATATATTTACAGGTATAATTATATAAATATGTGAAAACACTATAAGCAGAATATAAAAGGCTAATAAATTTCATATATTCGTGCATATTTAACTATAGAATATTTAATATGTATGTACCGGATTTTTTTTCTTAAGTCGTGAAAGCAAAATTCCATGAAAAAAGAACCAATAATCCAAAAGACATTAAGTTTCGCCAATGGGCTACCGAAGCAATGGGATTTTTTAGGCATGTTTATTTTTAAATTATTAATAAAGAAATAAGGGAAAAGACAAAATTGCAGTGACTGTGCTATTGACGTTGAAAATTGCGAATAAAATCTCTTGCATTATTTTCTTACGAATGCTTTACTCCATATTTTTATTTTCTTCTGTTTCAACGAAGATGTTTGCAGTCAGATTTTGAAATTACTGCATTCTGTATGTTCTTGATATGCGTAATACAATTTTCTTTTTCTCAAAGTTCAGCTCATCGTTTTTCAAAATGCAGTAATTGGAATTTTTTTTAAAGATATACTGATTCAAGAAATACTATAACCCTTTCTGTTATTTCAAAATACATTCCGACCTATAACATACGGAACAAAAACATTTTGATTTGTAAATTTTATAAAATACCACCATGTAACATATTGCGGTATCTTACTTAATCCACAATATTTATTGAATAAAATTTCCTTTCAAAACATATATCTATGATCTAGATTTTGACATCAAAATACCTTGTAATTTCTAACACGCCGCGGCTTAGTTAAATAATTTTCAGTACGGTAATTTTTTGGATAAAATTATAAGTCAAAAATGTGCTAAGCAGAAATTAGTCACATTTTATTTAAAATAAATTCTGGTAGGAAATAGAGTTATCCGAGATGCTTATACACGCGAAACTAACGTTTACGTCGAATATTTCAATAAAAAGAATATTGCCCAGTTAAACTGATGGCACTGAGCTCACAGGCTACGCATACTAATTGTACATTACAGACTTGTATTTTCGTTAATTCCGTTCGAAAAAAAAATTAAGAAGGGGAAACAACACTCCCCTTTCTCCTTTTTTATACTTAATCATTGAACCTCCGAAACTATCAAGGACATGCTTTATCATATAAAAAATCTGTATCCAAAATTCAGAGTAAATGGGATAATTCTTAATAAAAACCCATTTAGCATTTATATAATTTAAGAGGAGTTATTCCCCTGTTTTATACTTAACCATTAAACTTCCAAAACAGTTCAGAGATTTGAACGAAATCTGACAATAATGCTTGAAAAATCCATTTATACAAGTTAAGGGGAGGGGCATTAGAACCCCCGTTCCCCCTGTTTATACTTATTCAATGAGCACCTAATAACGGCCACGGACTCGCCTCATCAGAATGATCCTATATCTAAATTTTGAACGAAAACTGTTAATTCTGTATGAAAATCCCGTTTATATCAATTAAGGGGAGGGGCATGAGCCCCCCGTTCCCCCCGTTTATACTTATTCAATGAACACCTAATAACAGCCACGGACTCGCCTCATCAGAATGATCCTATATCTAAATTTTGAACGAAAACTGTTAATTCTGCATGAAAATCCCGTTTATATCAATTAAGGGGAGGGGCATGAGCCCCCCGTTCCCCCTCTTATACATAACGAATGAACTCCGAAAACTAATCAGGGAAGCGCCTTATCAGGATATACCTATATACAAAATTTCAAGTGGATCCGATATTTTTATCATGAGATATCGCGTTACGCACGAACGAACATACATACAGAACGGACGGGCACATAAGCTCTCAGGCTATGATAGCCTTTGAGGTAAAAGATATACACTCAACGTTTCAGCAAATTTATTAAATTGCAAATTAATCTGGAACACAAGTTGCATTTTTTTATTATTTCTATAAATATTGAAACATCACATGGTGAAACATTTAAATAAACATATAGAGCATTTAGAATTAAGAGAAATTCCATGAACAAGCTGTCATGAAAGCCATAAATTTTATCAATCAAACAAATAATTATCTATTAAGTTGAATTTTCTTCTTATTTAATTTTGAATTTAAACAGTAATTACAAATTATTCGTTCAACTAGTAAACTTTGCGCACAGCAAGTTAGAACTACAATTGAACTACTGTAATCATATAACATTCGCCACAGTTAGGTTTCGCGAATGTCAAAATCTAAACGCAATACTGATATTTTTATTTTCTGTTCTCTCCACTATTTATAACAAAATACGTTTTGTATTTAACTGTTCCTATAAATGTCAACGCATATCTAGAAGATTTTTCATTTTAAAAAGCAAAATTTTAAATGTTCTACGTTTTCTATTACTCGAATAATGAAAACTCACAAATTTCAAAACCACGAATGTTAAGGGATTACTGCATTCTGTTTGTAAGATTAAAAAAATTTATTTAAATAAAAATAAAACGATACAGCTTTTTCTTAAATTTTCAATAACATTTATTCAACATATTGTTTCTCTGAAAAATTCGTTCCTACAAGCATATTTAATAAAAATTTTTGGATAAAATTAATTCTAATTCAGTTTTAAAGAAAGATCGAATTGGGTACAGTGCATTATTACTTAAATTTTCCCCATTTTTTTAACAGAATTCTTTTCGTTTGCATAATATTAAATTTTCTATAATAATCTAGTTGTTCCTCTCCCAGACATTAATTTAGTGCAGAGGTCTTGAACATTTATGCCTCAAATTTGTTTGAGACAACATCATTTTGAGCTCTGATGGTTGAATTTTCTATCACTTAATTTTAATCTCGAAATGTCACAATGGCATCGAAATATTTGACCAAATTTATTTGAAAAAGGTTTAATGAATTTTATTTTATTTATTACAAGGTTTAACGGGTATATCGTAAACCGAATTTTTTCTTTCCAAAATGCTGGTGCCAATGTGACAGTTCGAATTTTTAAGAAATTTACCGACCAGAGCTGAAAGGGTTAAAAGACAAACTTCATTTTTATTAATTTTATTTTACTGAAAGACGTGTCAGTTCAGTTAATTGATCTACAAATTATGGGGAATTAAAACTTGCTGAAAAAGGGCGAAACTTTAGCTCGCTTGGATTTTAAACTGTTCAGCAGATAATTATTACTGTCATGAAAAACTTCTTTTAATTAAATATATATATATTTTTGAAGCGTGCACTTGACGCGCAGTGTTGCCCGTGGACTATGTAAAACTGAGATTTCTTAATTGTCACCTTTTTTTGAAATACTAAAATTCACTTTTATTAATGCCCATATTGCTTAGATAGAAAACAAGGGAAGTTTTGGCATTTCGGGAAAGTGTCGCCAATTAAGAAGTCTGAATTTTCAAATAGTAACCAGCAACACTGAAAGAGAAAAGCCATGTGTCATGCAAAATGAACGATATCTATTCATTTTTGCTGGTGGAAGTTTTTTCCGGTGTTAGTCAAATTCCGTGGTTCCACTATATTGAGACAACCCAATACCCTGTCGAACCCAATGTCTCCTGCTAAAAAAATTTAATAAAAGAACTTTATTGAGATGCATTATTTGTGCAGAATTTTTTATATATATATAAAGTACAAATTTATATTCATTTTTATTGGAGAAAGTTCACTATTACGTCAATCAGGCCCTGATAATATATAAGCAAATAGCTGCCGCCATCTTGTGTCTACCTCTTCAGTTACTTCACTTACAGTCCGTAAAAATGTTTCTTTCTAAACATATGTACGTGATTTAACCCTTTCCGGCACGGGCAAAATTTGTACTAAAATTGGAAATTATCGACTGAAACCAGAATTCACAAACGAATTTTTTAAATATTTTGAATTCCTTAATTTAAACTTTTATTGTAAAAGCAAAATTGTACTAAAATATTACTGGTGCCGTTTGCAAGTTTTGAATTAAAATTAGGTATCCCAGACCGGGCACAGTGTGCCGGAAAGGGTTAACCCCTTGAAGGGCACCGGTATATTATATATACCACTTAATTTTAATTCTCTTATGCTACATTGGCACCGGAATTTCAGTATTAAGATTTGCTTTTTACAATGTACGCGAAAAACAGCTTTTACTTTCAATCATATAAATTTGTTTGTTAATCCCGGTGTCAATCAATCATTTGAACATTTTAGGAACATAAGTGCTTTGCCCCTCAAGGGGTTAACAGAACCGAAAAAGTTAAAGCCATTTAATATTTTGTATTTTGTTTCTTAATTCATAAAATTCAAATTACGGTATGCATGATTTGAAATAACATTATTTCACAAACTGGCTTTTGTTGGACAGTAGGTATACTATAGCTGCCAATTTTTATTCTTTTTCTATCTACAAAAGTTTCATACAAGTTTTTGTCGATTTTATATCGCAGCTTTTGTTTCTTAACCCTTAACTGCTGTTAGCGGTCTCACAGACCGCTGAGATTTTCAAATTTCAGAGTTTAACTCGCAATTTTTAGTTTAACTATAGATACTGGTCAAAGTTTGTTTCTTTTGGAGTCCTATTACTATCGCTAGAGACTTTTGAATATCTGACTTTTATTTATAATAGTCCTGTATATAAAGTTTAAAACAAAAATAGTATTCTGAAAGTTAATTTAACATTTTATTCATCTGTAGATTCAGCGGTCTGACAGACCGCTCACAGTATTTATGCAACAGTTTTTGTCACAGCAGTTAAGGGTTAAGTAAGGAAAAGTTTTGTAGTAAATTTTAGTGATAAGAACAAAGCAATATATATATATATATATATATATATATGTATTTAACCCTTTCCGGCGCGGACAAATTCTGTTCGTAAAATGAGAAATTGTTGACTGACACTGGAATTTACAAAAGACTTTTTTAGAATTTAAGAATTCCCTGGTTTAAGCTGTCATTGTAAAGGTAAAATTTTACTAAAATATTATTGGTGCCGTTTGTAAGTTTGGGATTAAAATTAGGTGTTGCCGGAGTGGTAACACTGCGCCGGAAAGGGATATACACATATATATTTATATTTATAGAAAAGTATTACCATCCAATTATACATTAATGCGTCAAATATATCATACATTCTAAAGGAAATTCTACTATCAGAAAAATATGTCTTAAAGGCCAAATGATAAAATATTCTAGTTTAGAACTAGTTACTTACACACAGCATAAACACATTTAATTCCTTTCATAATAGCTCAAAAATGTTATTACATTTTCTTTGCTCAAAGCATCTACAAATTACTTTATTATGTGTAAAATATTGAATAGAATTTCGATTAGCTATTTAATAGCCTCCTTTCTCGTTAATCAAAATACGGTAATAAAATCATTTTGTATGAGATAAATGATAAATAGTTTTGCTAGTAGATATATCTTAAGTAAGTGATATTAAATCGAAATCATGAATGCACTTCAGTAAAGCTTAAATAGAAAATCTAATAAAAAATTGATAGACCGTAATATAGCCTCTTTTCTGGAATGTAAATATAAGAAACAAATATAAATCATTATTATGAAACAGCTTTTTTTCTCAGTGCTTAGAGAAAATATTTAAGACAGTGAATTTTGTATTAAAGTACGACTTGTAGTAAATTTAGTTGCAAAATTTAAATCATAAATAAGTTAAATTATCTTTTATGTAAATTGCTGTGATAAATTAATTAAAGAATTAAAATAATAAATATTATGATTCAAAAATTAACATGAATACTTTTAATTAACAACAATAAAATGTAGGGTATCAAGCTAAGATGTTACAAAGTTTGAGGTGAGTTAGTGTGCGCATGGACATAGGGGTGCAAAACTACAGGAGCCAACGGGCAGTCTCTCGCCAGTAAATTTATTTCGTTATTTTTCATCTAATATTTCATGTAAAATTTATTGTAAGAATGCCTTTAAATTTCAAGTGAAGACTACTTTGAAATATTAATTGTGAGAGACTGAAGCCTAGCACAGGTTTCGTACGGGTCCTGGAATTTTATGACCAGTAAAATCTTTGATACCAGTATTTTCTTTTAGAAAATCTATGTTTAATCAAGGCGAAATTTCGTACTTTTGAACTATATTTATTTTTCTTTGAAGAAATGTTGGTATTTCACCTGGAAAATAACGGTATCCGTACGAACCATGTAGCAGGAAGACTCAGAATCACACAGGAATATCAGGGCTCCCAAATGGTCCGCGAACTGAACATCAGAATTTTTGAACAGAAAATTTCATGATATCTTTCTACACAATTCGCGCTAGAATTACCTTCCAAAGGCGGTTTCTTGGTAATTTGCAAGAAAAATCTAAAAGCAAAAATTCTTTAAGAAAATTCTGATGTTCAGTTGGCGGACCATTTGGAAGCCCTTGAATGTCGAGCCCAAAACACCCTCCTGAGCCATGAAAGATATTGAAAAGACATCACAAAAAATGATCGCTTACGCTTGCAGTGTTGCCTGTGGGATTTTTTTTAATTGAGATTTCTTGTCTGCACCACGTTTTTGAAATTTTGACCCCTTATTTTAAGACATATTAATCAGAGAGAAACTAAGAGTAATTTTATCATTTCAAAAAAGTGGTGCCAATCAAGAAATTTGAATTTAAAAAAAGTAGCCCACTGGCAATACCGGGTTCTAGTAATGGAGTTATCAGTAAAGAAGAGGAAACATATAGTGTATTGCCTAGCACTTGCGAGTGAAGTAACTGAAGAGGTGTCACAAGATGACGGTCATTTTTTAATGGTAACAGGTCAATTTCTGATTACGTCATTGAAAATGTCCTTTCGTAAATCGTAATAGAAAATTACGCCCAACTCAGATGGCCTTTTTGATGAGAAATTTAACTCAAAGATATGGTAAAAAAAATTCAATTTTTTTTTACTGATTATCAGTTTGCATAAGTATTATGTTTTCACTGTCACAGGCAATTGGTTGGCTTGCTTGCTCCAATGTGGCAGAGCTACTACCGCCGAAGTAAACATCTACCAGTAAAAATTAATGTATTTTTTCCTTTACTTTTGATTAAAGTTTTCTATCAATGAGGTTTTTAAATAAGGATAAACTTTCTACTTAAACTTACTGGTAATGAACCCCCAAGGAAAAGTTACAGTTGAAGCTTTAGTAATTTAGAAATATGTCAGTTACTTTTTCTTAACCTTCCTACCCTGTTGCAATTTTACTCAAAGTTGATTAAAATATTTCACACCAGAATTTTTATTTAAATACAATTAAAATACTTATTTGACTTAAATCTTTGTTTTATTTATTTAATTTACTTTATGAAAAATTTTCTGGTTTGAATCGAATAAAACGCATTATAGGACTGGGTCGATTAGACTCATTCAGGGTAGGAAGGTTAATTGTTCCACGGTCCTTGTTGCTAGAGTGGTGCCAGCGGTTAAGACAGTCTGTGTTCTTAGCGCAAAGTTTCTCCAGAGTGTGTTAACGCTTGCAAAAGCAGTAATTAAACGTTGAGACCTGTAGTGGCTCGTCAGGGAGTGCTGCATCAGATATTTCTTACCACTAAAATTTAACAGAATCTTTTGTATTATTTGTTCGACAAACTTGGTTGATTAATTAAAACTGAAACCACTATACAATTTTAGTGGTGTGAAAATTTTCATGCAGCACCCCCTGACGAGCCGCTACTGGTTGAGACCTCCTAATAGTAGCCTCAAACTTGCAAGCGACATCAAGAATAATATAATAAAATTTTTCTTTTATAATGAAATCTTTAAAATACAAGTTTTTACTCTTTAAGAAGTTCGTTTGTAAATTCTGTTCTCAGTCAATAATTTAACATTTTACGAACCTTTTCCTAAAATGAATCTTAAAATGATTCTCCTTAACAGGATCAGGAATCCATTTCCAACTCTGTATTCCAATAATTTTCGGGGTCGTCTAGGTGTACTTTAACTCCGCTGAAGTTTGTATTATCTTAGCTTGGTCACCCTATATATCATTAAAATAAATTTCGAATTGCATAACTTCAATTCTTCTTTTTTTAGAACCCGGTGAAACCAGAAATTTCTTAGCTTTAAACAACTATTTTATAAAATCTTTCCCTGGGTTGATTATCATATAATTTTTAGCAATAAAAAACACACAAAATTGCTTATGAAATTACTGGTACTGAGAGCATCTACACCCCCATTTCGGCTACGATACTCAGTTGTGGTTACAATCACAGAGTACGGAACAGAGAATCAACTTTCATATACTGTAATGGTAACTTGTTTAACATGGGATTACGCATAGACAGTAGCGATACGAGCGGATGACTCTGAAACTACGATCATAACATAAGAGAGGTTGCTAATTCGGCAAAACATCGCTTCCTTGGCGACAAATGATATAGGACAAAAGACAAAAAAATACAGCGACGGCTTGCTGCTTCTTGTTTTGAAATTTATGAAAGAATTATTTTAATGTGAAATAACTTTGACGTATTCGTCTTGCAAACAATGCATGTGTCTCTTCTTAACATAACGACCTAATAATTTAAACTTGAAAATTCAAGAACAATAACAGTAATAATAATTACGAATCAATATAAGCGCGGAAATCTAAGATCAAATAGCATAAGCACGTGTGCAAAGATAATCAAATCAGCATTCAGCAAGAAGTGCCAAGCCAGAATATGGTTACAATTAAACAGAAATCACGAGGATAAAAATCGCCAACGCGATGGTTTAGTTTTTAAGTCATCCACTGAGGGCGTTCTTTTCAAGCCGAGTTGAGGCTCTGTCTGTACTCTGTGGTTACAATTGGACGGGAAATTGTGCATCTTTCCAAATATAAATACAACTATTGAATATTTCTATTCTTAAAGGGGGAAATTTGTATTTTGAGAAATGCGCAATTATTTTCATACCGCAAGGCCCATATTTAGCACATTTTATGCGATCCGTTTCGAAAATCAATCAAAAATTACACTTATTACATGCATATTTGCTTAAATTTTCATACATTTAGAGAGGGCTAAATTTTGAGGAAGTCAATGTTCAATCTATATGAATAAACATTAATTTATATTTTTAGAAAAATCATGCAAGTAAAAGTTTATTTTGAATAAGATAAAACGAAAGAAATAAAACATATTCCAAACGTTTTTCCGATTTGAAAAAATATTTTTTTAACTTGTAAATCATTACAAATATGTCCTTAATTGACAGCGTCTAAATCTCGAGTTTTTTCAATTCAGTTATTTGTAATAATATGTATCCACCTATATGCAGCAAATAGCAGCCTTTGCTTTTCACATGCGCTAGATACAAGAATAGCAACATACTTTTTATCTTTAATCTCACATATTTATTTACCTTTTTCTCTTCAAAAAATTAGTTTTAATATCAATTTCGAGTTAATTCTGACATTGATTCAAAAAGTTACGAGAAGGAAAACTTTGGTTAGAATGCACAAAGCTTTAATGTGGCATTTGGTAATTAAAATTAAACTGGATACATGTGTCTCACCACCCTTGAGTGGGCTAATTCTGTCTATCTCTAATTTATTGGCAATACAGTGAACAGTGGTTAGAAATATAGGTGCCAGCAGGCACACTCTCATCATTAAATTTTATTAGTTTTCTTTGCTGTAATATTATTAGATCACTAAAACTAAAATGAGCGAAAAATTTCGCGAAATATAACTATTAAAATTTAGTTGGTGAAACACTGCTTTCTAGCTTCTAAGCTTTATTACCCCTAGCACTGTATGTATATGTCATTTCTTACACGGGTATATAAAGCAGTGGTTTTCACTATTGATTTTATTGTTCACTTATAAAAAAAAATAGCGCAGAGATATTTCCATGAAACTTTTTGACTTAGTTCATTAGTAATGTAACTATATATTCCTAGAAGTATTTACGTTTATTTATATTTCCAAGAGTTATTTTTTAATTTAGTCCTAATGCACTCTTCGGGTCATATTGCCCGAGTTAAAAAATAATTTTATCATGTACTTTTAATTTTGTTTGGAATCATTCAATAAAAATAATTACTGCAAAGTATCTATTTCAAAATCTGTTTCGTTAGCACAGATGTTAGATCATGTGACAGGAGAGCAAAGTCAAATGTTGATATCATTGGCGGAAGGAAAAAGATGCACCTGTTAGTAGCGTTTCTTGTTTCTTGCTGTATTTCGATTTCTAATAGACTGAAGAACAGTTGTATCTCTGAGTATTAGTGAAATAATGTCGAATCGTAGAAATTTGAGTGACGCTGATATTGCTAAATTAAAGAAAGCCTCTGACAGCGAAGAGGAAAATGCGTCTGAGTATGAAAATCATGCAAGTGAGGAAATTGAAAGTGAAAGTTCTGACAACGATTTTGATATTGATATTCAAAAGACGCACAATATACAGATTATTCAGTCTAAGAATCTTGAAACAGTATGGAAATAGAATACCCTTCTTCATTCTGGTCAATTAACGTCGGCTAATATTATAAAAACTACTCCAGGTGTCACAAGATATGCAACGACAAGGATAACTGACATAAAAAGCGCATTTGCAACGGTATTCAATTCTACAATCGAGAACGAAATCATAAAAATGACTACGTTAATTTCGGGTGTATAAGCCGCAGATCAAACAATTCTTTTTCGACCCAGAATTTTTTAAGAAACAAATATAACTAGTTGGATCGCCGTAAATATTTGTCTTCAATCACTAAATAGGATTTCTGGGTCCAAAAAGAATTGTTTGATCCGCGGCTTATACACCCGAAATTACGGTAATATAGAAGGAAGAAAAGTGTATGAAAAAGAATGGAAAGATATTAGTACTGATGCATTTCAAGCATACATCGGATTATTATAAGTAGCTGGTGTGTACAAATCATAAAGAGAATCAACAAAAAGTTTGTGGAATCAAGACACAGGCAGAAATATATTTCGTGCTACTATGTCCCTCGAAACCTTTCATATGATATGGAGAGTTATTCGTTTTGACAATAAATCTACCAGGCAAGAAAGAAGGCCTGTAGATAAATTAGCTGCTGTTCGAGATATTTGGGAAAAGTGGATAGAAATTCAACCTAAATTGTATAATCCAAGAGAAAATGTTACTGTAGATGAAAAATTAGTAGGATTTCGTGGACGATGCCCTTTCAAACAATATATACCTAGTAAACCCTCCAAGTATGGGATAAAAATATGGACTTTATGTGATAGAAAAACTTCGTATGTACTGAATGCACAAATTTATACTGGAAAATCTCAAGGATCAAAGCCAGAGAAAAGTCAGGGTATGCGGGTAGTGAGTGACCTTACTTATGGGTATTCGGGGCACAATGTTACATGTGATAACTTTTTTACATCCTATAACTTGGGAAAACTTCTTCTAAAACGGAAAATGACTAAGCTTGGCACCATTAGAAAAAATAAGCCCGAACTTCCTGAGAAAATACTAAACAAAGAACTGCACAGCTCATCATTTTATTTTACAGAAGATACAACAGTTGTAAACTACATCCCTAAAAAGAACAAAAATGTTATTCTTATGAGCAATTTCCATCATGAAAATGAAGTTAGCGACAGACCTGGCAAAAAAAAAAACCACAAATGATATTAGATTATAATGCAACTAAAGGGGCGGTGGATAGTCTTGATCAACTTTTGAGTACATACACTTGTAAGAGAAAAATAAATCGCTGGCCTATGATAGTATTCTATAATTTGTTGAAATTTGCTGTGGATTACAATAAACAGCAAATGGAATGAAAATAAATTAACCAAACGAAGGCTCTTTTTAGAAGAATTGGGGAAATCTCTAACTTTTACACACATTGAAGTAAGACAGCATCTTCCCAGAAGCGAAGATTCAGTCAAAATTGTGAAGAGAATGCGTAGTAAAAGTGCAAACGTACCTTCGGAATCAGATGAGAACACTTCATTGTGTACTAAACTTGCAAGATGCAAGTTCTGCCCATCAACCAACGACAACAAAACTAATATATTATGTTACAATCGCAAAAAACACACTTGCAAATTTCATTTAAGCTATTTTTGTCCAAATTGTAAATAAAAGTAAGTATTCAAATGTTTTTAAATTATTTTACTGGTGTTTCATATTATTTGATTTATATTTAAGCTTATTTTACTATTTTTTTTAATTATTTCTAAAATAGTTATTTTCATTTACTGCTAGAAAAGGTAATATTCTAAATCGGGTCACATTGACCCGAACACTACATACGTATAGTAAATGCGAACAGAACAGCAGGGTTAAACCAAAATTAAGCACGATTATTAAAGACTTTAATCATAGGCAGGATAACGTGAAGTTTTATTAGGTATACCGTGCAATTTATAGCTTGAATTGATACCAATAATTTCTTACTTTAATAACGTTTATTTCGCCTTAGTTAATCTCAGATGTTGCTGTATTTAGGCATTTTTTTTAAACCTTGGAGCCGAGTTGCCTGTTTTTCCTGCAGTTTTGTTTCAGATTGTCCGAATATCTTCAGAAAATTAAAAATAGCTTTTTTTCATCATTTACTGACAGAAAATTTGTGATTATCTTAAGTAAAGATTTCTCTTCGAAAATTTAATGTTCAAAATTGAAATTTCGAAAGAGAATTTGATACCAAACTCATTAACCCTGCCTGGGAGAAGGGTTTTGCTTGAACTATCATTCTTATTTTGTTTTCTTTGCAGTGTTGCTTTATTTGAATTGTAAGGTGACGTCTGTATTTTAATGACACGATGAGAAATACAACTTTTTCAGAGAGATCATACAATTTGGCCAGTTCAATCTGAAACATGATTCTGAGAAACGAAATCCGTTTAAAAGTATATCACAACAAGATATATTTGTGTGTTAAAATGCCGGGCTATCTACATCCACAGAGTTGTAAAGATTATTATTCAAGATAGTGGATCGCGTTATAGGTTAGTAAATATCCTATACAATATTTTGATTAATATTGATTGTAAATCACAAAAAAGGCGAACGAATTTATAAAGAAAGACATGAAAAATAAAAATTAACTCTGAAAAATATTTAGCTTCTTATTTTTTTCTGGCCTAGACTCAAAATACATTAATAATATATGCTCAAATATATATTACTGCACGTTAATTTAAAAATAAATTTCCGTAAAATGTAAACAAAATTAACTCAGGTTAAGCACTTTCTGAACTAGAAATTATTTTAAAGAAATTAAATAAAATAAATTTCACATATAAATGTGAAATTAAACGTATAATTATACATCCAACACTATTTTGGTTTGAAAAGGATTTAATACGGATCAATTTAAGTACTGAGCACTGGTGGATAAATTTCTTCAAAATTCCAAATGTCACATTGGCACCAGTATTTTGCAAAGAAAAAATTTGGTTTACGATAAACACACACACACACAAAAAAAAAAAAAAAAAAAACATTCAACCTTTTTCAAATAAATTTCATCGAATATTTTGGTGCCATTTTGACATTTCGGAATAGAAATTTAGTAGTAGAAAATTCAACCACCTCAGTTCAGGGGTCATGTTCAGAGATTTAACTCGCATTTTATGGAAATTAAGTTGTTAGTTGGTACATGTGATACTGAATATTTCACAAATACTTGCTTACTCATATCAGGTTAAAATGTACTACACAGAATTAGAAACCCTTAATGTTTCATAAAATTACGACAATAAAGAATTAATTTGAACTATTATGTCACTTTATATTTTAAATATTTTGATGTGACATTTGTTTTAATAAATGAAATATCAAAATAAAGGAAAAAATCTTTCTGTACAACTTAAAAATTATATTCATCTTGTCAAAATGCCTGGTATTTATTAAAATGATAATTTGTTTTCATTAACAGGTGGAAAACACATTTATGTGGCGAGAGATCCTTTCAATTTATTTCAAATGTCTTTTTATAAGCAGATAATTGTGTGAAATAATAAAATAATTCGTCAGGGAGTGCTTTAAGTTTTAAAATTTTATTCTTTCTTCAAAACTTTGACAGTGATAAATCGTTTTTTGTAAACTTAAGAAAAATATTTTTGGAATGTTTTATAGTTTTCAAGAAGATATATTTTATTGAAAGGGCTTAGTATTTCAAATTCTGATTTTTAACGACCTTAAAATATATACATTACTTTCCCTTTGTCCAACTGAACTTAAAACTAAATTAGCCCTTTTAGTCGTAACACACTAATTTCATATTTCAGTAACGATCTATAACTTATGTAATCAAAATTCTTTTTATTAAGTACGGCAACATTTATAGAGCTCCCACTATTCCGAATTTAATTTTTTTATTAAATAAAATTTCGTTTTAGATTTTTCTTGCATATATTGTGCAGGAATTACCTTAGGGGATTAATTCTACTGCAAATATTGTAGAAATCTTCCATGAGTTTTTCTGTTAAAAAAGAACTGGTATTCAGTTGGCAGACCAGGGAGTCCAGGCTTTACTATTCTCAGATTTTGGCAGCACAAAAGCGTAGAATTCAAATGCTACATTTTCCGCAATACATTATATTTGAAAGAGAGCTAATCATGCAAAAATATTGGTTTTCAATAGGCATTTTTGAAGAAGGGTCTGAGGACAACTATTTGAGAACTATGACATTTGCAAATGATTATTGACCAAAATGCCTTAAGTGAAAATCTCAATTCCAAGATAAGAGAGCAAATTACTAGTTCAGTGGTTTATTAAATAAAACGAACATATATTTCATGCATGATGAGAAGTTAATCATTAAACATATTTAAATGTTTTCATCATACCACAAATTCTCTGTTTTAACCCTTTCTAGCACTCTGTGTCAAGTCCACGTACACCTAATTTTAATTGCAAACTTGCAACCGCACTAACAATATTTAGGTAAAATTTTGCTTTTACGATAAAAGCTTACATTAAGGACTTCTTAATTTCTAAAATTCCGTTTGTAAATTTCAGTGTCAGTCATTTATTACTCATTTTAATAACATTATTTGACCGTGCCGGAACAGACTCGAGACTAAAAGCTTTCAAGAAGGTACATATTATGACGAAAAAAATATCAAAATAAAAATACAATATGATGGTTACAAAAGCATTTGCAATTATTTAATTTCAATATCATAAAAATATTAATGAGTTATAAATTAACATAAAGAGCTATAATCGTCTTTAAATGATACTAAGTGATACATATATTCCAAATAACCTTGAAAACATTTTACAACTGATAAATAATCATTAACCCTTTTAAGGGCAAATATTGATTTTGTAATGTTGAACGCAACTAGGATTAAAACAAAATCTGTATCAAAATAAGAAAGGTAATTTTCAATCGTTTTTCCAGCAAATGTATAAAAAGAAAAAATTAATTAAATGTTTATAATGCAAAATTCATTTAATTTAGGTGGGATATAATATATCCCACTGTCCTACAAGGGGATATCCCGTTCAGGGGCGACGGCGTTTGCCGTCTGAAAACGCTTAATTTTAATGAATAGCTGCCAACTTTCAACTAATCTTCCGTAATACCTGGATTAGTTTGATCCAGGTTAACGTCATTTCAAACCAGAAAATATATTTCATGAATCTTTATTTATTTAATTTCAGGTTTGTTACTGGAATATACTTAATTTCATTTCTTTGTAAAAGGTCTGGTTCGAAACTCATTAAACCAGGGTCAAATTAACGCATGTATTACGGATAATCGATGTCAGGTTGGCAACTATGTTAATGCAAAAACTGTGAAGAGGCATGAGTAATTTTTTACAACATTTTCGATGTCATAATATACGTGAAAATAGCTTTTGATATTTTTATCAAATAAATATCTTCCTAAATTTTAATCTTAATTAATTATTTGAGAATTTTTGGAGCCGAAATACCTTGACCTTAATATCTTCACAGGCTGGAATGTAATAAATTAGATTTTCTGTTGTGCTAAATCAGTCAGTTTTATATTTATTTTTCTTATTATAAACAATAAACAGACTTTGATTATTATGAAATAAAGTTTCATTAGAATTAGATTATAAACAAAAATTTTGCTTTCTTGATCAAGGACATTACAACGAGACATCATTCATCTTATTTAATTTATGTGTCACTTAAATGCGGCTTTGTGGCACAGAACAATTATGTTCCTAAAATTAAGAAATGATTGACGGACACCGAAATTTACAAAAGACATTTTTATAATTTATGAACTTATTATTAAAACTTTCATCATGAAAGGAATTTTTGTGAAATTATTTGCGTTGCCTATTGCATATTTGCCAAACTCCAATTCTTTTGGATACCAGTAAAATCTTACAAAAATGTTTGCTTTATTTGCCATTTATTCCAGCGTGTAATCAGCGGATCAAACAATTCTTTTTGAACCAAGAAATTTTATCTTGTGTTTGAAGACAAATATTTACGTCTATCTAATAAGTAACATTTCTTTTTCAGTGAATTCTGGTTCGATAAATGACTGTTTGATCCGCGGACTATACGCCGGGGATTACGGTTATTATATAAACCAAGAATATCTGCGTAAAAATATTGGTATGAAAAAAATCGGAAAGCTGGCAAATATGCCTTTGTTGGTTTCGAATTAAAATTTGATGGTCCGACGTGGGATCACTGAGCCAGAAAGAGTTTAAGGAATTATGTCGAATGGGAAATACTGATACTCAAAAGTATCAAGGTTTTGTAGCTAATCATAGAAAGTGTTGGTAAAGCTTTTTCGCTATCACCGATTTACTGATGAAATACGAAAGTCAATCCACGAAGTTGTCAGAATACCTGTCGTTCCAACAAGATGTATTCGTCTTATTAAATTATATTAGAAAGCACAGACATAGACAATGAAAACATAATTGCTGTTATATTGTTTTCATATGATTAAGAATTATATATAAGAAACCCACATTGTAATGAAAATTTAATCCATAATATAATGGATATATAACCGAAAACATTTCTTTAAATGAGTGTAATAAGATTATATTAAACAATCTAAAGAATTCACAGTAACTTTCAGTCTAAATTTACAGTAGGTATTAAAAAATATAAACAAAATATTTCTAAATATGAAAGACATTTTAATAAAAATAATCGAGAATATTTGGACTGGATATTATAATGTCTTACACTAACATTGGCAGGAGGTTGTCTAGGTTGTCACAATTGGGTAGAAACGCAGTATCTGACTACCGCCACTACTACACTTACACCAATAAAATAATTACCTGTGACTAACCATAAAAAAGACTGAAATTTTCTGCTAATAAAACGTACACATAATGAGAAACTATCTATTCCAATGTAGTAGTGGAAGTTTGACCTGTCGGTAATGAAGAAAAGCGAAGGTACTAAGCAACAAAAACAAAATGTTAAACAACAGGGATAAACAAAATTTTCAACTAAGCAGTAGATAAGGCCGTTTGGTTAACCCCTTCACGACGGGAGCATCTTACAAAATTTTTAATGTTTTGTCACCGGTCTAAAAAAACAGAAATGTGCGCCTAATTAAATCGAGAAAATGCTCCGATTAAATAAGGCAAATTTTACAGAAAAAATTTACTGGTGGGAATAAACAAGAATTCTGAAGGCATTTTTGCGGCACGTATATGTGTCGTTCGTCTCCAAAGGGTTAAAGATCTAGGCGATACTCAGATTTATTGCCGCGACGTTGTGATTAGGTGGTTACCCGCCTCGATACCAGGTATTAAACCCGTTTATCTGGAGAAACCCGGCAAGTAAGGGCCTGATTATTGCTTGGGAAGAAAGAGCTGTCGGTAATTAGCGACAATGAATCTCTTTACAGTTGAAATTTCTCCATTTTGATGTTCCCCTTTATTCATAGTTCCATGCTTGACCACTACTGTATTTTCGAAATTCTAAATTTACATCAGAAATTTTGAAAGAAGAATCTTTATTTTAAGTAGTCACAAATTTTCTGTCATAAAATAAAATAAAATATACCATTTTAATTTCTGGCCAAACTTCGGATTTCATGAATATCTTTTCAGATGAAGCAATCCGAAAACTTTCTCCTGTCCCATGCATGTTATAATTTCGAAATTTGCTATCACAGTGAAAAAATTATATGGCATTCTTTTCCCATCATGATAATTCTAAAGGTATGAAATTCCGTGCAATATTTCTTGTGATATGACTAACGCTAAAATGGTGTAAAATCTAAAACATTCAGTAATAGAAGCGCTGCCTGTATGGCGATCGACACCAAAATGCACAGAAAATCAACTCATATCAGGTGTTAACAAAATCTGAAGTTTGATGGAATTCGGTGCATTATTTCTGGTGATAGAGGTATTACAGAAATTGTAACAAATGTAGTATAGTAGCGCCACCTGTGGAGCTATTTACAAAAAAATATAAACAGCATCAATTTATATCAACGACTACTTGAATCTGAAGTTTGACGGAAATCCATGCATTTGTTCTTGAGATAGAGCTGTTACGGAAATATTTAAAAAAAAATCAGCATAGAATGCCACCTATTGAGAGATTTATACGAAAATGTAAAAAACGTCATTTCATGTCAAGGACTAACTGAACCTGAAGTTTGATGAAATTCCGTACATTAATTCTTAAGACAAAGCTACAGCAAAAATCGCTCAAAATGGAGCATAGTGGCACCAACTGTTGAGCTATTTATACCAAAATATAAAAAACGTCATTTTATGTCAAGGACAAACTGAATCTGAATTTTCATGAAAATTCGTGAAATAGTTCTGGAGATTGAGCGTCTGCGGAAATCTTGAATAATTCTGCATAGTTGAGCCACCTATCAGGCGATTTACACCAAAATATAAACAAACATAAACTTCTGTCAAGAATTAACTCAATAGGAATTTTGATGAAATTCCGTGCATTAATTCTTAAGCTTGAATTATTGCGGAAATCACACAAAATGTAGCATTGCAGAGCCACCTGTTGAACGATTTATACCAAAAACTAATCAGCAACATTTTAATCAAGAGTAAACTCTCACACTAAATATAATTTTTTATTAATTCCATACATTAGTTCTTGAGATAGATCGTCAACAAAATTTATGTTACTTACAGACAAGGGGAGTCAGAGAACCACAGATTCACAGACTCATAGATAGACATTCTCTAAAAGCATATTCTTTGAAATCTCTGACCCTAAAACGTGTAAATCCGTCGAAAACAGGAATTCGAAAATTTTCGAGAATTCACTACTTTCTTGTACAGTTAGAAGTAAGTAAAAATGGCGGACAAAGTTACAACCCTGGTTCTATTTCCATAACTGACAAACAAAGCAAAATTTTCTTTTAGCTTTTTTTTAATTTTTACTTTTAACATTAGAATTTGCCTTATGGGTCATTCCATGATGTTTTATAACGTCAGTCACGAAGATTATGACTGCGAAATTGTTTTCCACCGTTATTTTTTAAAAGTTTTCTTAGCTTTATTCAATTAATGAGGTATCCCGGAAAAAAAACCTTTTTGAAAATAACGGTGGACAACAATTTCGCAGTTATAATCTTCGTGACTGACGTTACAAAACATCATGGAATGACATTTATTTAACACTAGAGCCGCCAGAAATTTTACCTAAGTGTTCTAAAGGTATTACATACCAGAATTTTTATTAACAAGTTTTTTCATATTTATTTAACTTATTTCGAAATGAAACATATTGAACTTATTTTAGAAGGACGTTGGTGGTTCGAATTGAAATATTTGTAGTTGGCAGCGGTCAAAATGACCGCTACGGTGGTTCTAGTGTTAATAATAATTTTTCATTGATAAAATACGACAATACTTTCTGTTTAAGTTTAGTGGTAGGGGGAAAGCGTTGAATTTGGCAGCAAAGAATTCCTCTTAGCCTTGATATCACTGTAACTTACCGCGTAAACACCGCGGCTTAATTAATTCTTTTTCATACAGCAAAATTTATTTCAAAAATGAAGTCAAATTAAAACTAAGGAAAAGCAAAACCGCATTAAAAAAAATACTTTGGTAAGAAATTGAATTATTTGAGCTGCCGCATATAGACGAGAAATTGCGGTAATTAATGTCGTAGTCATTAAAATAACTTGAAGAAATTTTTAAAAAACGCAAAAAGAAATTTTCGTACTAAGAATAGGAATTTCTGAACATGTCCTATATATTTTATTATCTTATTCTGAATTCCCAGTGCCCCGTATTTTAAATAATAGTGATTCTGATGGGAAAAAATTCAAGATAGGTTTTTACAACATTTGCAAGAAAAAATACCTGCTGGGTACTTTTTTATATAATTTTAAAAAAAATCTAGCGGGAAGAAGTGGGAGTCCTGACGCATTTTGTGCTTAATTTAGATAACTTTTTTCTTCTTAGAGTTTACGCAAGTAAAATAAAACATTATTTCTTTATAGAATGCTTCCCGAATTGCATGGTGTTTATTATTATTATTATTTTAGATTGAAAAAGTTTTTGTTTCACATTTGGCCTTTGATGTCTCATTTATTCCAGATTACCCCGAAGCTCTCTGGAGATTTGAATTGTTATTTCATTAAAAATTTAATTATAATGCTAATGAATATTTTCATGGGGCTTTTGTAAGTGAAAATTTTAATTTATTCCCATAATCGAAAGAAAATGTTTCTACTTTGGATGTAATAGAATAATGTTCATAAGTTAACTCAGTTAAGCATGTTTCAATAGGAAAATAAATATTGCATTTTAGCATGTAGTAATTTTCCCTTTTCTTGAAGAACAATCTCAAATTGTTTAATAATCCTTAATGCGCCTTAACTATATTTTATCTGTTCCGTTATTTTTGAATTCAAAGGATAATTTTACGAAACTTTTATATTATTGTTATTTATCTAGTGCAAATAAAACATAAATATGTAAGAATATGAAATACAAATTTCATAACAAAGATTTCCATAGCTATTATTTTACTGTCTGCTCTTGGCGACTAGTTTGGTCTCCTTTAAATGTAATGCAAAGTATAGTATCATTTTACTTTTTTTCATATTTTAATTTACTGTTCAATCTTTTCACAAATACAAAGATTCTGATAGATAAATCAAAAATTCCTTTAGCAAGATGCAGGAGATAAATTGCAAAACATTGTTCGCATTTTGTCGTATTTAACTAATTTCATTTAAAATATAACTCTTCCACGCATTTTATTTAAAATACACAATTTTAATTTAAAACTGAAACATTTAAAATTCATGACTTTTGTTTATTTTCTGAAAAAAGGAAGAAAAGAAAAAATAAATAATACCACTAATTATTCCATTTGATTTCAACATCGAAGCATTGGTTTAATTTTACACACGCGCAAAAAAAAAAAAAAAAAAAAAAAAAAAAATCTCGGGTTAACGTAAAAGTACCGAGAACTCTTTGCGATCATGACAACTTTTATTTAGATATTTTTCTTTTACAAAACAATAATTTTGATTGAAACTGGCCTCTTACTTTCGCATCTTGCATAAGAAGAGCGTACTGTAATTTTTGGCGTATAACCTGCGAATCAAACAAGGGCATTTCCATGCGAACTTGTTTGTCTGTTACGTACTACGACTTTTAGCTACCAGTATTATAAAACGAGAAAATGTGACTTAGTTTATCGAATATATATCATCAATTGAATAAGGAGAAGCAAACTTTTCGAAAATAACGGTGGCAACAAGCATAGCGATTTTCATTTGTGTAACAGACTAACAAATTCGCATGGAAATGCCCACAAGTCTTTTTCGACCCTCAAGAGCGCCTGATTATCAACGGGGCACACTCCCACCAGGAAAAAGTAATAGAAAAATATATCTTCTTCGTGACAGTAATTATGAATGAAAAGGGCTTTTAAACAAGGCGAAAATTTCTATAAAATCATACTGGTGAGAGAGTGCCTCATGAGCAACCAGGCCCTTCTCAGGAATCTTATTTAATGATTTCAGGAGTGCTAATTACGACAATCTAATTAGTTATATTTCTTTCTAAAAAATTTCCGGGTCGGAACATCATTTTTTCATCCATGGATTATACGCTGTAAATTACTATATTTGTTTATACTTGTCACATGACTTGAAACTATTATATTATAAATGAAATGTGGCGATGGAACAATATTTGGTGATTTATCACCTGCGCCAAACACAAAAATAGCCATCTGGCAAATAAAAAGTTGAGTGGTCAGCCTTGAACTAATGATGACAATCATATAACATAAGCTATTATAGCTATTATTTTATTAATCTTTAAACATACACGAAAATTTCTGTGAAACACTTAAATTGTTAATGTAGGGGAGACAGGGAATGACTGATGTATATTTAGGGCTGACACAGGCGACTATTTTTAACTTTAACAGAAATCACTTTTTCAAAACGCAAATCCTTAAAACATACTTTGATATTTGCAAAAGAAATATACAGTAATACCTCAACATTTGCGAATTTTGATTATTCCTTAAATAGAAAATGAGGAATATGTCAACATTCGCACCGCTTTTTAAAAAGAAAAATGCAATTTCACGATGGCAACATTTGCAATAAAAATATAATAAAAAATGTATTTTTTAATATAGTGATGAGAACCAAAACCCATATAATGTCCATGGTAGCTCATACACTTCCAACAATGGTTTCAATTTAGAGAGCTTCTTAATCTCTTGAAGAGCAGTGGATAACATATATATCCAACCTTATTTTAATTGTGAAATTTTAATAAATTTGTTTTAAAATTCTGGTATTTATTAATCATTTCACCATTTTTAGAATAGAAATGCTGTGCCCTTCAAGGGTTAATGGAGAAATAAAAAGTTACACAAGAAAATTAAAATAGCAACATTTGCTTTATTTAACAAGAAACATTCTTGCTTTAAATAAAGCTAATTTTGTTATTGTGATTATTCTGGTGTGAAATCAGATTCTCTGAATTACGGAATTTATAAAAGGTATTCCATTATCCGTATTAGTTGTTTGAAATGTTGACTTTTTTAAAATAATACAGATCAAAGTTTAAACATTAGCATACAATAAATTTGACTTATTTTATCTATATGAAGATTTCAGTAATTTATGTATTAAGCTACTCCTTTTTACCGGCTGTTTTTGACCAAGGATCTTAAGTAATGTGTCACGTACAGTATGTATCATTTCATAAATAAAATTTGTTCTGTTTTTAATTTGAACTCACCCAAGAAACAATAATATTTCGCGAGGATTTACTAGCGGAAATTAGTTTGATTAAACTCAAAATTGAAAAGATAAAATTACAGGGTATTTTATCAAGTACTTAATGCGCCATGCTTAAAAAATGGCATTGCAATCTGTTCTGCAACCAATAAAAATAAATGTAAGAATTGAAGTATTTGTCTTTAATTAATAACTGCTCACAAACCACTTCAACGTTTGATTTCGTGGTTGTTATTTCAAAGTAAAAATTTCTAAATATTTCAAAATTGTCTTTAAATAGTGAAAATTTTAGTATGAAGGCTTCTACCTAAACTTATTATCTTACATTAACCCCTTGGGGACGAGAGACCGGTATACGGTCCGAATAAGATGCTCAGAACCTTTGATTATTCTCACCAGTAAATTTTTATTTTAAATTTTGCCTTATTTTATGCGAGGTTTTTTTTTTTCGTGATTTAATTAGGCAAACATTTTTGCTTTAAAAAACCGGTGAAGAAAGATTAAAAATTCTATAAAAGACCTTCGTCCCGAAGGATTTAATAGCTATTCTGATTCGGCTATTGAATAGATATTTTTGTCTGCGATGGAACATTTAACCTCATGTGGTGTTCGTTTCGAACATACATTATTACAAATATGCAATTTCCAAGCTTGCTACCAATATCATAATTTAGAAAATGTTATTTTGTTTAATTTCAACATTTGAGCGAATTGGAATAAGTACAATATCTCTAAAATAATAGTGGTGTGCAAAGTTCCGATGACAAAAAACTTTGAATAAGGCTTTTGGGTCGAAATAGACCAAAGCGCCTTACACTGTTAAAAATCCTGTCCCGATTTGAACCAAACTTTGATGCTCAAAAGCTACCAATGTAAGATGGTGAAATCTTGAACCAATATTTGGAGCTCCTGTTAGCATAGTTCCGATAGTTGGAATGAGGTTGAAATAGGATGCTCCAAATATTTGTACGAGATTTCACCATTTTATGGTGACAGCTACTGAGCACCAAAATTTGGTTCAAACTAGGGCAAAATTTTTAACAGTGTAGCAGGGTTTAAATGTATACGGTTAAAGCTGCCAAATTTTACGCTTTTTTCCAAGTACTAAAGTTTAATATAAAATGTGCCTTACTTTATTGGCGAAATATGCCGCTTAAATTTCTGTTAGATTTTAATATGAAACAAGCGTAAAAATTGCCTGCTATGCACGGTATAGTGTTTTTGCTGCCAACTTGTACGAATTTTTCCCACTACTAAAATTTGAGAGAAAATTTTCTCTAAAACGATCGCCGAAATTTACAGATTTCCAACGCTGATACAAGACAAAATATTTTTTTAATTTTAGCGGTGGGAAAAATCTGTGCAAGTTGGCAGCTGTGTTAACTGTATTATTTTTAAGCATAAATAGATTACTAAAGTAGAACTGATATACGTTTTATCACAAACAAATAGTAAACATACATACGTTCTATCTTTTGTTATTATTATTTCTCTGAATTACATTTCTAAAGGAGATTTTCCCTATGTTCATTTTGCTGTGTTACAAGCATACTATACAAATATTTTCGAACGTGTCGAAAAGCGTTATTGCGACAGAATAAAGGAAATAAATTCTGACTAGTTCGACTAAGTGTAGTGGAATAATTAAATTCTACATGGAACATTACGTACAATCTCAAACAATGAATTCAAAATATCAAAACATAATGTTTTGAAAGGAAATACAAACAATGAGTTATGTAACTTTAAACCTCTGGGCTTTAGTTCTTACAAAACTGCTTTTGTGTAAATATATTTCCTTTTACTAAAACTATTTTAGATTTCTAACAAGACTTTTAGTAAACATATTTCGTTTCAATGATGTATTCACAGGATTTTTTTAATTTGTAAAATCATGTATGTCCAGAAACGAGGTGTTCCTTATTTTAGACTGTATATATTAATCCAACACATTACAATACATGATTTTTTAAACACTAAATTCAAGCAGCATTGATAATAATGAATTTATTAAGAGATGAATTATTGTAGTTTTAGTAACTGTATGTTAGTTGTGATTCTGAAGTAATTAAACACAGAGCCGAAAATTTGAAACCGATAAACTGAATTTCATTTAATTATGAGAAAAATATATATGCATAAAAGGTTGGGTAAATACAATGGATTCCAGATTTTTTGTGTTACTATTTCCGAAAAAATATTTGCCTTTTTTAAAAACGAAATTTCCATTATATAAAAAGGCAAATACTAATATTCATAAGTAATTGTATCGCAATGCATAATATTTGTGCATAAAGATGAATCCTAAATGTTCCAGTTTTTGAATAACAGCTTTTATTTATTTTCAGGAGAATCTCCATAGTGTACTTCTGCAACAATCTGAATAGAAATCTTTGTGCAAGGTCATCAAAACTTTTGCTAGAAAAATCCGAAATACTTTACATACATATTGCTGATATATATAGGATATCCTGTAGTAACTGACTCAGTTTGAACGCAGTAAATGAAAAAATATATAAAAAAATAACGGTTGGAAAAAAATACGTGCCGCTTACTGTATTGTTATTAGAAAACCAATGAATTTTTAAAAATATACTTTATTCAAATAGTTCGAATTTTCGCAAAATAAGATGTTGGCGTTATCCTGCTGTCGCAATGGATACTAGGTGCATTACTAGGGTTATTAACTCCCCCCCCCTTACACCAAATGCTTTAGATTCAAATACATCAGAAAATAGATTCGAGAAAAAAATGTGCGATTTACTGTATTATTATTAGACAGGGTTCGCACACTCCTTATTTTTTGCAAGGACTACGACACCACTATTAATTATAAGAGAATTTATATTTAATTTTTAAGAAACAGAATTCGCAACCACCGCCTCGATTTGAAATTTACGCCCTATTTTTCCGCAGTGAAATACATTAAAAATACTCTAAATTTTTAGTGGTAGAGTTGTGCGAACCCTGTTAGAAAATCAATATATATTTTTAAAAGATACTTTATTCAAATAGTTCGAATTTCGGCAAAAAGATGGCGCTGCCCGAATACAGACATTACTAAGTACGTTAACGTGTTACCCACAACCGAATATTTTAGATACAAATACATCGGGATTTAGCTGTCAATCAGCTCTAAATAGATACCTGATATTTGATTTTTTTCCTGTCATGGTATGCTGATATTCAATTCGAATGATGTGGAAAACACTAGACCCCTCCCCTCTGCTTTCGAGTATCGAAATTTCGTAGATGACAAAATTAAGCTCTTAATTATCTCTAATTTGCTCTCTAACATTCGAATTTTCTCTGGCTATTTTTATCGAGATATTTCAGTTCCAAGTAAGGAGCCTTTCTTTTTTGTTTCTTTTTTACTCAGATTATGTAGGAAATTTCCCTATTATTTACCTTCGCATTAAACAGTCACAGAAATCTACCATCAATAAAATAGAACTTGCTAGCAGTATATACCTTGAATAAAATTTGTCTATTATCACATAAACCAGACTATATTTCAGAAATAATGTAGCGCATTTGGTTCTAAATCTAGTCATGTAATTCCTATATTGGATTGTGTTAATTTGCGCAATAAAGTTTGACGAAACTACTTACGCTTATTACCTGTCATTAAAAATATTAAGAGCAGTTGAATAAAAGACATTATAATAACTGTCATTACATTTCGATATCCAAGAATATCGTTGTTTTCTAAACAAAAATATTTTTATTTATTGTCTACGTTAAAAAGCATTAGTTTTCGATATTAAAATAGTATCGAGATTGAAAATATGACCTATATGCTTAATGAAGTCTAAAATATATCAGATGACACACTGTCTACTGACAATGTTCTAAAAACTTTTCTGATTAGTGTTGAAAGATGGGCCACTTTTTCAAAATTCAGATTTTTGATTTTCTCTACTTTTTTGAAATAGTAAAATGTGCATTATTTTATGTCTTATTGATTAAATAGAATAGAAAGGGAATTTTGCTGTTTTAAAAGAGTAATGCCAATCAAGAAATCTTAATTTTTAATAAAGTAGTCCACTCGCAACACTATTTCTTATGTCGAAGCTGAGTAGCTCTGCAACAAATAACGCCTTTAAGCGCTTCCCTGATTTACCCGTACGTCATATAGGCAACGTGATTTTGCCAATCATGATTTGCCAGTACCACATACATGCATCCATATTCCAACCATGAATTATTATTCTCATCAGTAAATTTTTATTGTAAATTTCGCAGTATTTAATCCGAGCATTTTTCTGATTTACTTAGGCATTTTTTTAAATAAAAAGAATAGTGCCCAGTTAAACTGATGGCATTGAGCTCACAGGCGACGCATACTAATTGTACTTTACTGCCTTATATTTTCAAGGATTTCGAAAAACAGATAAACGGGGAAATAGCTCTCCCCATTTCCCCTTTTTATACTTAATCATTGAACCCCTAAACTAATAAGGGGCATGCTTTATCATGTAAAAAACCTATATCCAAAATTCAGAGAAAACCGGATAATTCTTCATAAGAACCCATTATATAATTTAAGAGGAGTTTCCCTCATTCTGTATACTTAACCGTTAAACTTCCCAAACTATTCAAAGATTCGCCTTATCAGAAAGAACTTACATCCAAAATTTAGAGCAAATCGGATAATTCTACTTAAAACACATTTATCAAATTTAAGGGGGGGGGGGAATGTTCACCCGTACCCCATTTATACTTAACAAAAAAACCACAGCTAATTAGGGAAGCATCTTACGACTGTCAACTTGCATCCAAAAATTAAAGAAAATCGGTTAATTCTGCACGAAAATCCATTTTTTTAATTAAGGGGATAGTCCCACCGATCCCCCATTTATACTTATGCAATGAATTCTAAAAACAAATTATTGAGGCATCTTATCAAGTGAATCTATATCCAAAATTGAAGCAAATCGGTAAATTCTGCAAGAAAAATCCATTAACCGAAATTAATGGGGGTTACCACCCATTTACCCCCCCCCCTCTTAGACTAATCCAGGAGGTTCCCTTATCAGAAAAATCATTTTGTCTAAAATTTGAATGAAATCTGATAATTCTGCATGATAAACTCATTTATTTAAATTAAGGTTGGGGAATTAGCCTCATTAAAATGTGCATTATTTTATGTCTTATTGATTAAATAGAATAGAAAGGGAATTTTGCTGTTTTAAAAAAGTAATGCCAATCAAGAAATCTTAATTTTTAATAAAGTAGTCCACTCGCAACACTGTTTCTTATGTCGAAGCTGAGTAGCTCTGCAACAAATAACGCCTTTAAGCGCTTCCCTGATTTACCCGTACGTCATATAGGCAACGTGATTTTGCCAATCATGATTTGCCAGTAGCACATACATGCATCCATATTCCAACCATGAATTATTATTCTCATCAGTAAATTTTTATTGTAAATTTCGCAGTATTTAATCCGAGCATTTTTCTGATTTACTTAGGCATTTTTTTAAATAAAAAGAATAGTGCCCAGTTAAACTGATGGCATTGAGCTCACAGGCGACGCATACTAATTGTACTTTACTGCCTTATATTTTCAAGGATTTCGAAAAACAGATAAACGGGGGAAATAGCTCTCCCCATTTCCCCTTTTTATACTTAATCATTGAACCCCTAAACTAATAAAGGGCATGCTTTATCATGTAAAAAACCTATTTCCAAAATTCCGAGAAAACCGGATAATTCTTCATAAGAACCCATTATATAATTTAAGAGGAGTTTCCCTCATTCTGTATACTTAACCGTTAAACTTCCCAAACTATTCAAAGATTCGCCTTATCAGAAAGAACTCACATCCAAAGTTTAGAGCAAATCGGATAATTCTACTTAAAACACATTTATCAAATTTAACCCTTTGAGGGGCAAGCAATTGCGTTCGAGAAATTCTGAACTCCCACCGGAAATTTGTAAAAAAGTTATATGAAAAAGAGGAAAAGCAATTTCACGACTGTTTTCCACCAAAGTTAGAAAAGTGAAATTTAATAATATTTTTCTGGTGTGAATCTTCATCAGTCGTAGGTGGTATATAATATATACCGGTGCCCCTCAAGGGGTTAAGGGGGGAGGGAATGTTCACCCGTACCCCATTTATACTTAACAAAAAAACCACAGCTAATTAGGGAAGCATCTTGTGACTGTCAACTTGCATCCAAAATTTAAAGAAAATCGGTTAATTCTGCACGAAAATCCATTTTTTTAATTAAGGGGATAGTCCCACCGATCCCCCATTTATACTTATCCAATGAATTCTAAAAACAAATTATTGAGGCATCTTATCAAGTGAATCTATACCCAAAATTGAGGCAAATCGGCAAGAAAAATCCATTAACCGAAATTAATGGGGGTTACCACCCATTTACCCCCCCCCCTCTTAGACTAATCCAGGAGGTTCCCTTATCAGAAAAATCATTTTGTCTAAAATTTGAATGAAATCTGATAATTCTGCATGATAAACTCATTTATTTAAATTAAGGTTGGGGAATTAGCCTCCCGTTCCCTCTCTTTAGACTTATCCAATGAACTTCCAAAACTAATCATGGTGGTGCCTTCATCAGAATGATCCTATGTGTAAAGTTTGAATGAAATCTGCTAAATCTGCATGGAAAACCTGTTTATCGAAATTAAGGGTGGACGATTAGCCCTTGTCCCCCTCTTTGTACTTATCCGATGAACTCCCAAAAGGCATGGCAGTGCCCTCATCAGAAAGTTTCTACATCTAAAAATCTTAATGAAATCTGATAAATTTGCATGAAAAACCCATTTATCGAAATTAAGGGTTTGGAATTAGACCTCCGTTCCCTCTCTTTATACTTATCCAATGAACACCTAATACTAATCGCGGACGCTTCTTATCAGAATGATCCTATATCTAAATTTTGAACGAAAACTGATAATTTTGCATGAAAGGCCTATTTATCGAAATTAAGGGGAGAGGCATTAGCCCCCGTTCACATTCTTTATACTTATCAAATTAAAACTTAATACTAATCTCGGAAGCGCCTCATCAGAATGATCATATACCTAAATATATATTTATATGTGTTTGTGCACATTTTCTTTAAATTATAATAAAATAAAAGAATTTGGCATGATTTACTTTATGAAACTAAAGTTTTTTTTTATAAAGAGGGGGGAAATGTCGATTTGAATGTATTATTACATTTATATAATCTGCAATGTCGAAGGGTAAGGAATTCTCTTTTTAATTACCCTGAGTCTATGAAAAATAACATAAAAAGTAATCCCAGATAGGGTTTGCAATAATTTAAACTAAATAAATGATTGCTAAACTTCTTTAACTATTTTCTGAAGTAAACAAAGAAAAACTAATATAAAAAACTATGGAATACTTGAAAAATGGATTAACACTAGAACCGCGGCGACGGGGCATTTTGACCCGTATCATATTGAGAGATGCCGATTTGAACCAGAAAACTCTTAATAAAATAAGCTAAATGTATGCTAATGAAATATATTTTTAATAAATTACTTAAACAGATTTAAATGAAGATTCTGGTGAGAATTAATTTTATAAAACCTTAATGAATTTTCCCGCGGTTCTAGTGTTAATGTACCTTTTTGTTCAATCGAATGAATGTATAAAATAAATAAACAAATAAAGTAAAAAAATAAATAAAATACATTAATAAATGAAAATAATAATAAAATGCAATCTAGAGAAATCTTATATATGAAACATTCCTACATTGTGAAATTAGATCCAGGAATGTTCCTGGGAAATAATGGGAAGTTGAGTTGCCTAAAATTTATACAAAATTTTTCTGCAAAATAGCAGAGACCTTACTGAACACTTCTAAAGCGTTTCATAGAAAATAACTAAGATTCTTGTGAAATATCAGTAGTTATTTTGTTGTCAATAAAAACTTTTCTAGTATTTCACAGAAATAAAACTGGCTTTTCTGTTGAACGTTTTAAAATCGTGTAGTAAATTTCCAGTGATTTTAAAGAAATGTTTCTTTAAAAAAAGGCAATCTGGCTGCCCATTTTTTCCCGGTAATATTTCTGGATTTTTGTACAGTGTAGAACAAGTCCATTTTGAAAAACAGTTAGACAGTGCACTTAGAAGGTGCAAGTCTGTAAACAGAAGATGTATTTGATAAAGTATGTAAAAACAGGTGGTGGTGGTGTATTTTTGTCGGCCGATTATCTACACTAGGGATATAGGCCCAGGGGAGAGTGCCCTTCGTGGGGGTCTTTCTAAGGGAACCTAACCCGTATTTACGCAAGGTTAGAAGAAAACCACGAAAACTCCGAACGGTTAGGCCGACAGCCGCGATTGGGTTCGAACCCAGCACCTGCCGTCTACAAGTTGAGAGGACAGAACCTCTCGGCCACTGGTGGGGCCGTATGTAAAAACAGACTTGCTTCACTTTGATAGTTGATAAAACATTAAATTTTATTCACCTTCTAAATCGACTGTCTTTTTTTCAAAACGGACTTGTCTACAGTGATTGTGAACCCTTCAATTAACTTTTATATAACCACCCAGAGAAAGAAGGTTCGTGTTCGTATCAGAGATTTTAACCTTCTATGTTCTGAAGTATAACATGTGATACTTCTGAACATATGATAATATATTCAGAAATTTTAAATTTTTGCCAGAAATTTTAAATGAATTGCTTTTACTGATGGCTTTACTACGTTAATGATGAAACATCTGTCATTAACCCTTTCAGCTCTGATGGTAGAATATTCCATCATATAATTTTAATTCCGAAATACCACATCGGCACCAGAAAATTCGACCAAATTTATTTGATAAAGGTTTAATGCATTTTTTTCCCGCGTTTATCGTTAACCGGTTTTTTTTCTTTGCAAAACACTGGTGTCAATGTGACATTTGGAATTTTGAAGAAATTTACCCACCAGAGCTCAAAGGATTACTGAATAAATAACAAAGTAAGAGTAAATAACTAACAAAATACTGAATTAATCGTTTAGATATCTGGTGTGAAATTGGCATTTCTATTTAAAACAGGAGCCCACGTTAATTGGACTTCGGATCTGAAGAGTTTAAGTAATATGTTTGATCTCATTTGCTTTCAGAAATTTGGAAATAAAATAATTCAAAGATTTATTTTCAAAACTACTGACACGCATACTCAACACACTCAAACACATACATACAGGAACACAACTTCTCTTATATAGTTGCTACCTTCCGACTTAATTTCCTTAAGGGGGCTCAGGGGTTGATCAATACGGAAAAACATGTAAACAGAGCTCTCGCTTCGAGCCCATATAAAAACAGAAGTATTCAATGTAATTAATTTAAACTTTCTGATATTTTAAAGGTATGTTTGTAGTCTTATAAAATTACAAAATGAAGTATTTCAATGTAATATAATAAAAAATATAGCAAAATGTATGTAACACAATTTCCGAAAAAAAATTATATGCTATATCCCCAACACCAAAATATCTTAACGTTGAATTGATTTAGGAGCCTAATTTTTGCTTTAAAATGATCAGGAAACTTTACTCTAGAGAATGAATTAAGGATATAAAAATCCCTCAAAAAAAATTATTAAAAAAACTCTTAAATTTGAAAATTTAAAAAACCCCTAAAAATACAACTTTTTTTTTCATTAAAAATACTCAAAATATTGAACTATCTAAAATATATTAATTCATAACCTAGATAATGATGTTATATAGATGCAAAAAAAAATAAGCCATTCCATCAAATAGATTTTTTTTTATTTTGGTGTTAGTCGTCAAAAATCAAGTTTTGAGAAAACGCGACCTTAAGTTGAAATTATATGGATGCGGCTATGAAAGTGTTGATACATAATTGCTTATAACTCCGTTAAAAATGCAAATATTTTTATGCGTTTTTTGCATTGAGTTAAGAATTAAATGAATAATCAAATTAGTTCATAAAAAAATTGATTTTTTGAAAAGTTTTCAACCCCTGATCCCCCTTAAAGTAATTAACTCAATTTCCTTAATTTAAACCTGTTTAACCAGGTTTCTTACTGGAGAATATTTTAGATGTACTCTTATCTATTTAATTTCTGTTTCTACGTGTAATTTGTTTCATATCATCTCTTTAAAAAAATCTGGTACAAAACACGTTTAACCTTATTTAAATTAATTCACATCTAAAGCTGAACTAGAAGGTGGCAAGACTGTCTCTTGTTATGTCAAAGACAAAGAACTTTGTATGTGTATGTGAGTACAGCTATATACCAAACAAATATAATCATATTTTTCATATTGTTGAATCTTTAAATTCTACAATTAAATCCTTTTAATATATCAAACATATTACTATTAAGAAATAACCGTCGACTGTGAGACTCAGATTCATAAGAACTTCGCTTAGATTTTAAAATATATACATAAAAAGAAGCATATAAAATAAGAAAAAGCAAAAAATATAAAGAAGAATTTTACATATCATGCTTTGAATCAGAGATCTATAACTATGATCCATAGGAAACAACTTTATAAAAAGAAATCTTAGCCTTATTTAACCCCTTCGCGGCGGGGTCATTTTACGACACTTTTAATGTTTTGCCACCGGTTTTTAAAAACAGAAATTTGTGCCTTTCTGAATCGAGAAAATGCTCCGATTAAATAAGACAAATTTTACGGTAAAATTTTACCGGTGGGGATAAACATGGGTTCTTAAGCCTTTTTGCGGCATGTATACGTGTCGCTCGTCCCCAAGGGGTTAATCAATGAAATTCTTAGATTAATCAAAGCAAAGTTCTGTTGAAATTAGTGCTATCCGTTGGGTTACAGATTGACATTGTTTTATTTTTATAGGGAAAATATTTCATACCTTAATTTTCTTTCTAAAAATGGGTAGAAAGTGCATAAAATACTATATGTATTTTGTGCACGTGCCCAAATTAAGAGAAAGATTCCATTATTTTTCAAGTGTAAATTTTGATGACAAGCAATAATATTAGCATCAAAAATTTCTATCATTTTTGAGAAAAAGTGTATCGCCATCGATAATACTATTTGATTCCACTTCTCAGCTGAATGACTTTCATTTCAGAGAACAGTAGAGGATAATCATTGTGAAAGATTTCCTAAAATACTTCATTCATGAATAACAAAACCATTCGATTATATGGCGTGATGTTGAGAAAATGCACAGTGACTTGAAAAGTACTTGATGTGCATTGCCAGATTTATTTTATATATTCTAACTTATTTTATTGCTTTTGTCAAAATTCTTTTTTTTAAAGTCCTGTTAACCCCTTGAAGGGCAATAGGATATATTTTAACCCACCTAATTTAAACAAGATTCGCATCACAAACTTTTAACGAAATTTTCTACTTTTAACTTCGGGGAACGAATGTTGAAAAAATTGCCTTTCAATATTTCCAAATGAAGTATTTTGGTTAATCCGTTGCGAATGCAATATTACAGAACATTGTTGCTTGCCTTTCAAGAGGTGAACAAAAAGTATTCAATACTCAAGTTTTTTCAATTTTAAACGAGCAAACTTCATTTTAATTTGCATTATTTCGCTCGTGTTTGACCAGAGTTGCCAAGTGTCCGGCTTTTACCATACCACTGTTATCTTAGAGAAAATCTAGTTTTGTTCAATCGGCAAAATATTCCAATTAAATAACAGAACAATTTCTGTATTATAATACTGGTATCCAAAAAGCCGGAGACTTGGAAGCGCTGGTTTGACTGATATTATTGACATTATGGACAATTTAGACATTATGTACAGCTTACAAGAATTCCCACTTTCCTGTAGATCGTCAAATGCATATAAATTTTCAAAACCCATGTTACATCTACATATATTTTTTAATATTATTGATTGTTTGTGATTAAGTATTAAAGGTCTAGACGTTTTAACGCTTCAACTAAATCTTTTGAGGTTATTACGTGAGTAAATTATTTTAAATACATAAAAATTAAAAGTGAATTCTTGAAAACATTTTTTGAAAAATGACATTTAATGCTAGAGATATGTTGTTATGATTTCATAAAACCCAATCTGTAAAAATTCCATTGTAATGCAGCAAAATTACAAAACATTTTCAAAAATAAATGTAGACAAGAAAAAAGCGAATCTTATTATAATGAGAGCAACATAGGCTCCGATTGAATTAGATCGAAACAGACAAATAAGCAAATTTCTAGTTAACTTTTAAAAATTAGAAGTAACACAATGTCAGGTTTCCAACTTAGCTTCATTTACGTCGGCGCCTATGTAGACTAAAGGCAAAGCATGACTTTCAAATTAAACCTGTCTTCAAGATTTATACCGTGATTCGGAGCTACCCTGCACAGTTTTCTAAAGTTCATTTTAAAAATATGTGTATAAAAACATAGCAACTTTTTAAAATAATATTTAAAAATACTGTTTCTGTATCGTCCCCATAACAGCATCTCAAATTTCAACCATAGAGGCACCGAGATTAAGATTTTCATAAAATACTGCGCCAGAGCTGTTGACTGTCTTCAGGTCTGACTGTCGTCCGGTGGATGGAAGACGCTGGATGTTAAAGTTGGATGTTAACGCTGTGTTCTGGGGAGACGCAGATTTCTTAAAGCCTCCCAACCAATCGAAGCACAACTTCTTGCTGGGTGGTCTTTCTATTTAGCTGCTTTAATTTGTTCTTCATCTTCTCTTATATGAATTAGACCATAATTATATCACAATTCAATTTATGGACTAGTATCAGACAACATTTTTTCTTCACCTGAAGATATAGCGGCACTTCACGGGCTAGCCTCACGGCCTGCTGTCCAGGGACAGCAGGCGTACTCGTGTTACAGATACTACATCTGGTGACCACCATATGGTCTCTGAAGCGAGACTAGCTTCTTTCTCATGCGATCGATGCCCGTATATCAAAATTTGTAGGCACAAGTTTGCGAGGCCGTCAGTGATCAACTTTTATAGTTTCATTAAAACTACTGTTTTCCAACTCTAATGCCTTCAAATGACAGAAAAAAATCAATCTGATGTATTTCGCCACTTTTTTTAATTTTTATATGTATGTCGTTATAGTCCGTTATTAAGATTTGCATCTATCATGACACATAAGTACGTCGCGGTCTAATTCATTTTAATCCTTTCCGGTACAGACAAATTCTGTTCGTAAAATGAGAAATTACTGATTAACATTGGAATTTATAAATGATTTTTACAAAAATTAAGAATTGATTAATGTAAGCTTTCACTGTAAAAAATACAATTTTATTAAAATATTATTGGTGTCAGTCGCATGTTAGGAATTAAAATTAGGTATGACCGGGAGTAGGACCGTCGTAGGACTGCTCCTTCTGCCCGATCTATAAAACTTTTAGAAAAACAGAGGTACTGTCTTTTTAACTGCGAATAAAATCTTATAAAGCTGCGCCCATTCAAGAACTCTTGTAATCTCTCTATCTGCACGTCGGCTATACATGCATCCATTGAGGTACCAATGTTTAAATAGAGGTCTGCACGGGCTGAAATTTCCAAGGCCGACCCCGGACGGATCTTAAAAAAAAAAAAAAAAAAAAAAAAAAAAAAAAAAAAAAAAAAAAAAAAGTTGAGTGTAGATTTTGCCATTGCAGAATTTAGTTTCGCCTCCGATTAGGGGAAAAAAATTGATAGAGGTTTTTTAGAAGGGCGACCCCGTTTAGATTGCAATGAACTAACTTCATTTTTCTTGTGTTTATCAATATAATAGCAAACAGAACGGTGTGAAATACCCAATTGAATAGCAATTTCTCTCTGAGACATTAGAATTGCGGAATAATAAAGAGATGCAATTTGACGTGCTACTTCTTCATTGACTAGATTCATCAAAAACGGATTTTTTGTTTAGTTTAAACGCTTTTTTATAAACTCTGAGTAAAAGGAAATGTAATTTAAAAATAAAACGAGTGGAATCTCGTCGAATTCTACGAATGAATTGTTTAAAAGACCCGATCGATTTGGTTTAAAAAAAGCAAAAGTAATTACATTATTGAATCAATATATAATAAATATATTTACAAAGCAAATTTCAAGTTTGCCAGTTACAATTTTGCATGTAAATATTCGCGCATCTTCAGTTAAAACTGTAATCTGAGTGACGGCGAAATCCAGAAATTTTATTTTATTTGCACTCCCAGAAAAATAGTTTTAATAAAGAAAAAAAATAATTTCATGTTTACTGTGACATTATTTTCACTAACTGAAGTCACCTGAAAGTAAAATCTCAATCTCAGTGTCCATAATGAAAAGAAATATTGAAATGTAATATCGGGTACTACTAGGTTAGCCTGTCGACCAAAAAATTATCGCCAAACTATAAGATTAAATGCCAATAATGGATGATCGTGATGTGAATGTCACATTCAATAACATTAAATACGATTCATGTGTTTAAAATGTCATTGAGTGATTTTTATTTCGACTTTTTATTAATATTCTACTAATTATTTGTTTTTTCGTTATTTAAAATAAAAATTGTGTAAATATGTATAATTTGGTTATATTAGTTTGGCGATTTGTATAATTTGGCGAAATTGGTCGACGGGATAACAGTACCTAACATCGTTATGAGTAAAAATGCGATGTTTTAAATAGTGACGTCATTTTCTCTTCAAATGTTTCTTAAAAGTTGCTGTTATTAGTAATATGAAAAAGGCATCCGTAATAATATTGTAATTCCCATTTATCTGGTTGCAGAATTACATCATTTTCCTCATTTGAAATTTCTCTTATTTTGATTAAGACATTATTTTTTATCATAAATTATTTTCTATTATTTTACTTACATTATTAATATTATTTCTCAGTAAATATTTTTTTTTTACCTCAATTAGTGCATAACTATACGCAATCATTTTGGAAAATAAATTTTTATTATCGAGAGAAAAGCTAAACTGTGTTGCCACCATTTTGAAGAAATGTCATGAAAAAGCTTTTAAAATTAAAAATAAAATATAAAAATGGAAATAAATTAAAAAATAACTAAAATGGGCACAACTACAAATGAATAGCTTTCATTTAAAAAAATAATTATCAAAATCGGTTGAATAGGAAATTCAGGGCTGATGACACGACATTTTTAGCTTGTCTGAAAAAAAATAGCATCGGAGGCTAAAAAAAAAAATGGGCCCGAACGAAAAAATTATTGGCCCGGTTTGGTACGTTATTAAAGTTAAAATTTCCGCTCGAGCTCGGAGAAAATTTATAATAACTAAATAATAGCCAACCCGACATAATAGCTAAAACAAGGCCCAAGCTCGGCCAGGTCCGGAAAAAAATTAAAATTTCGGCCAGAACGCGGCCCGGCCAGAGTGAATTTCTAAAGAACATTTTCTTTACTCTTACGAAAGAGATCTGACAAAAAAAAAAAAAAAAAAAAAAAAAAAAAAAACTTATTTTCTTTTTTTTTCCAGGTTTATAGTTTCCTTTTATGCAGAAGTGTCTTATCACTAGAATTATTAGTCGATATTCCATGCAATGGAGACATAAAAATCTAGAAAATGGTATATGGTAAAAATAAAATCTTCTAAGACGGAATTGCATTGGAAAGAAAAAAATACGTTCCCTTTTCAGCAGGCGTAAATTTTTAATATATATTTTTTTTTTCACACGTATTACTGTATTCATTTTGAATGAAGAAGTTTATACATGTTTCAGTAACATGTTTCAGTTTTCAAATGAAAAGGAAATTCCGTCATTGGCAGTTTGTTTATCATAAGTTTAACTCTATTTAGATAAACCTAGAAATTTACTATTCTTCAAAAGTATCAATAAAAAGTTAATTCGTAGAATAATGACGACATAAAAGTATATGCCTTCCTTGAAAAAAATTTTGGACCAAGCCAAATTTTACTGAATTTTGAACAGACTTGGCCAAATCGAGAAAACGATTTTTATGTGGGATGATTCAACCGGAACTGATAATTTTGGTCCATGAAGACTAGGAAGAAGATATCAGTCTTGGCTTCGTACGGAAAAAAATAAGTTAGGCCCGAGGCCCAGCCCGGACTGAACGCCGTTAATGAAAATCGGCCCGTGCAAGTCTCTTATCTGAAAGATATACTATGGTTAAACAATTGTGTCGTTGTTTTGATTGTGAGTTTTTAAATGATTATAACGTTCCGATGATGTGACCTTAACATTTTGCATACTATTGGACCACTTAACCATTTAAGCTCCGGTGGGTTAATTTCTATCAACTTAGTTTTGATCCATAAATTCACAATATCACCAGAATATTGGACCAAATTTTTAAAAAACGAATTATTAAGTGGTAAACTGAGTTTTTTTGTTGACAAATTATTGGTGCCAATGTAACATTTGAGTATTATGAAGAAGTTCACCCACCACTGAATAAAGGGGTTAAAAGAATGGAATTATGAATATAGAGGATAAGACATGTAGTGTATCGCCTATCGTTTGCAAGTTTAGTAACTCAGAATGTTGTCACAAGATGACAGTTTTTTTTTTAATTTACTGTTTCTGATTATCGCGTGTGAAACCTTCCACAAGTACAATTCACTGGTAAATTTCGTCTTAGTTTAGAGCCTTATTTGTTGGAAATTTCTCTAACAAATTACGTAAAAAAATTCAATTTATTTTGTGTCAGTTGGTATCAGTTTTGCGAGGTGTTATAATTGCTTATGGACTCTGGCAGGTGGTTGCCTTGATTCTCACAATGTGGCAGAACTATTTGTACACAATTAAACTGGTACTAGTAAAAGTTAATATAAGTTTTTGCTATTATGTTTTATTCAATGTTTCCATTAATGGACCGTGTAGAGAGAAAGGTCTCTACATATAGTAAACAAGTGGCGAGAACTCGAAACCAATCGGCAGAGCAAACGCATCATAAAAATAAACACTTCATTTCTCCCACAGCCAAATACGAAAATCGCAAGAGAGAGAAAACACGTGAATTCCACTCCAGCGTGGGGAGAAACAGAGAAGAATCATTCACGGTAGAAAATCACTTTTTCTCCCTCACTTCTTCTCAACGCCTTTTGGCAACAGTTGAAAAAGCGGCAAGCTACGAGTTTTACGCGAAAAAGCCGCGCTGCAGTTTAGGTAAAAAAAAGCCTTTTCTGCAGCGTGGGCTAGTGATTTTTTATATTTTGTAAGTTAATTCTTCAAGTATGAATCTTTTTTTTGCTTCTATATTACCTTAAGATGATCTCCCAAGAATTTAGACTATAGTGCTGACTGACCGGCTGAGTTCCTTCTGTGTCTCCAATGTGATTGTTTGTGTATCTTCTCTATATAAAAGTGATCGCCATCATCTGAAATATCGACATCATCAAAAAAGAAAATAGTGCTAATAAAAAAGTCCCATAAGGGAAATAAGTGTGGTGTCGACTAACAGGCTATATGTTCTTCGCCTACCTGTTTGTGATCGTGTGTACCCTCAAGAAAGCGTAATCACAAAATAGTGATCCAGGCCATCATGGTCTTAAATATCGATCTAGTTCAAAAATATAAGTGATATAAAAAGCAGCGTGGTGCATACAATTGTTTTAGCCAAAGATCAGTCAAATTGACTGATAAGATCTAATGATCGAAAAAGAAATAAAATCACTGCCACAACCCAGCAGCACATGGTACAAGGCCTAAGTGAGGCAAAAAAATATAGTTGCCAAAGTAAACACAAATCTGATTTCATCATGTAAATATCAACTTCACGAATTTAATCTAGAGGTTACTAGTAAGTTTGCTGCAGCAAATTCTTGTATATATATTCTTTATTTTGAGTGTTTTTCTTTTTTTTATCTCTTTTTATGTGTTCTATCAATAAATATGCTTTGTTTTCGATAACATTCATGTTTCATCACTTATATATAGTTTTTAATTTTTGAAAAATATAAGCTTCCTTTCTGATCTCAATAATGTTTATATCACATTATCTCATATAAATCTTCATTTTAAAGGTATGATAATTGCCTCCTTACCATATAAATATTTTTGCAATAATTAAATATTTACATCTCCATATCTCTCTATCTCTCCTCTCTATAGACCGTTTAAAAAAAAAAACTGCGTAATTTTATTGGTGGAAAGTTGCCTCCGATTCCATTGAACTCTTGCGAAAGCAATTACAATTAAAGCTTCACTATTTTAAGGAAATGTTAGTTCCTGTTTCTTGATAGTTCCATGGTTAAAACATTGAGTGCATCCATACATAGTAAAAAAAGTTTCTTGAGCAAACATTTAATTTTAATATCACACTAGCAGCAGAACCACCTATGTCTTATTTTTTTCTTTTCATTTCTTAACTTTCATGAAAACAAGAATTGGTATCTTTTCCAATAAAATCAACATGAATTCTGGAATGAGCAAATTATATCAACGTTTTAAAAAGAAAATTTCTTTGTGTGTACAGCCAGTGGTAACATAGTAATCAACATCTTAATAAGTGTAATGTATCCGAATATATTGTCAGATATATGATTTCAGAGAACTACTTGCAAAACAATGAAATGAATGGTCACTTCTTTATATATTGTTAGTAATTTTCGCTTTATTTAATTGCAAAATTTCTTTGATTAAATAAGTGAAATATATTATACAAAACTAGTGGTATTCTGATAGCCATAGCTAATGAAAATTACTTTCTTTACAAATGTCTTTTAAAATATATAAATTTTACTGCAGTTTTACTGTCTTTATATTCTCGCCTTATATAGCTTTATCTTTTTTCACATTATTCAACACTTAGTTCACAAATATTTATTTCTTATACCTGATATTTTTTAATGCATAAAATGAAATAATAAAGAGCTGTTTGTTTAAAAAAAGACAAAAAAAAACTTATTATTTATTTTAAACCAACTGGGATGTATATTTAACCTTTCAAATTACATTCTATTCAACTACATTTACAAAAACTAATTAGGTATATCTTTTGTTGTATAACCTCAAAAAAAAAGAAAAAAATCCAATATAATTAGATATTTTTTTTTAAATAATGCAAATCTTTGCTGCCTTTGAAAAAGATAAATGTAATTGGGCAAATAGAAAAGAGAATAAAATAGGACTTCTTTTTCAGAACCTTTAAAAAGAAAATCATTCTGTTTTCTTTTAAAACATTATTAAACATTTTTTTTAGTCTTTTGTGACTTGATATAGGTTATTGTAGAACATTTTATTTTATAATTTATACTTACTGTTTTTTTTTGTTGTTATTAATACCAAATTTTGCAAAAGTGATCTTTATTTTAGAAATTTAATCTTCATAGTTTCCTAATTTATTGCTTTTTTATACTTACATATAAGTAGCTTATGCATAGCTTAATTAAGAGCCCTATATAAAAAAAATATGCAGTACATTTTAATTTGTTTATAGGAGGCTTTTTTAGGTTTCGATTATATTTAAACAGACTTTATGAAAGAAATTTTTTAAATAAACTCTATAAATTATTATGAATGTATTTTTTCTCTTTACTCTGTAATTTTTTTAGTATGCACTAAATTCATTATTTCTTATTGTTAGCGCATATCTTAAATTTAATTTGAAAATTATAAGTAACCACACTTTGTTATTTTTTTTTTTACTGTCATCTAAAAAATAACTGTAGCATAATTACGTTTATAGGCAAATAACCATAAAGTTTACAGAGTAGTGTGTTTTGCTAAATATCGTCGGTACTACCGTCTATCTGTTCAATAACAAAACGTGGGCATTTCCAGTGGGCATTTTCCTTTTCAGATTTCTTGAATAGCAGCACTTTTCAGAAACGGTAAATTTTCACTTGTTTTCGTCTAAATTACTATTTCAAAAAAGGGGTGTCAATTGATTAATTTGAATTTTAAAGAAATAGCCTACCCGCAACAATGCTTGATAGGTTAACACTGTATCACTGATATGTTTAAGTAATTCTGCGTTTAAGTGACATAAGAAATATCATTTGAAAACACTGGTGTAATTCAGGATACTTAAATATTTCTTCGCTGACATTTTCTGACATTTTTATTCAAGTCCTCTTCTCATGTTTTCATAGCAAATTTACATTAAAAATGTGTGTTTTCTTTCTATGTACCTGTTTGTCTGTCAGCATATAATAACGCAAAATCAACTCAACCTTATCATTTAAAATTTTAAATGCATAATTTTTATATAATATTGTCCAGTCATTTCAAATTTTATGAAAATCGGATGTAAAGTTCAATTATAGGGAAATCAGAATTATCGTACTTTCCAGCGTATACGCTGAGGCTTAGTAAAATCTTTTTCGAACCAGAAAATTTATGAAAAAAAAGAAGTCAAGTGCGTGTTAACCACAAGCAAATAACATTTTTTAGAAATCAATTCTGATTGGAAATCGAGTTATCCAAGGTGCGACGTTTTGCACAAGAAATTACAGCATTCCACTGCATTACGATCAATGAAAAAAAATAGTTTCAGGTGCATTTAAATGATGTTACCTCTTTCGAACTTAATAAAATTGATATGCATCTATGAATATACATTCTGTACAATGTTTCGTGCAAAGAATATTTGGTATTAGTTTACAGGGCCACACAAAAGTATTCCATTACGTAATTGTATAGGGATAGACATTATTAGGAGAGCGTTTTCATTATACTAAACTATTTCACATTCTATGAAACTCACTTAGATTACTAAAGTTTACCACAAGTTAATTCTGTATAATAAAAAGCAGATAATATAAATATGGACACTGAAAAGATTTCGGTTACTATATACTGTATCCGAAGTAGTGTATGCTATTACATCAAGATCTGAATATTTTTAAAACTTCGTTATAGTACAGGTGCACCTCATTTGCTACCTTGGACAAGCAATTTCCGACTTGTTTATGTATATCGTAGGTACCATGTCAAAATATCCAATATGAAAACAATATGCCATTACAATGTTGCGAGTGGCCAATATTTTTAAAATTAAGATTTCTTGACTGGCAATATTTTTTTTTTTTTTGTAATAATGAAATTCGCCTTACTTAACACTAGAACCGCGGAAAATTTTACTCACGTTCTATAAAAATATTTCACATCTGAAATTTTATTCAAAACAGTTCAAATTATTTATTTAAATAATTTTTGCATAACCTATATTTACCATATTTCATAAAGAACTTTTTATTTTCAATCGACGTCTACTCATTGGGAACGTGTCAAAATGACCCGTCACCGCGGTTCTAGTGTTAATGACGTATTAACACCATAATGACGGTGAGGGACCATTTTGGCCTCTAACTAATGACTATGTTTCAGTTCGAACTAGAAATTTCTTTATAAAATAAATTATAAGAATAAAAAGGATAAAGGAGTTAATTACGTAACTTAAATATCTTTAAATGAAAATTCTGATGTTTAACGATTGTTATAAAACTTAAGCAACAATTTTCGTCTTTCTAGCGTTGCCGTAATTTCCGAAGTATAATCTGCAGTTCAAACAATTCTTTTTGGACCCAGAAAACTTATTTAGTTATTAAATATAAATATTTACGGCAAAAAACTTTCTGGGTCCAAAAATAATTGTTTGATCCGTAAATCATGCGCAGGATATTGCAGGAATTAATTCGAAAACAAGGGAAATTTTATCTTTTCAGAAAATTAGTGCCAATCCGAAAATCGTAATCTAAAAAAAAATACAACCTGCTGGCAACACTATTTCATATTGAATAGTTTCACATGGTACAGACGATATTTTCTTTGTTATTTTAGCACAGTGTCCTTTAACACCAGAAACGGCACCGGAAAATTCACTCAAGTTTTTAAAAGAACGAATCACCAGAATTATTTTATTAAGCCTTTCAACTTACCTATTTAGCATTTTTTTTCGCGCGTGAGATTGCGCAAAAAAGTGGCCGGGACAACAGAGTGCTGGGGTTTAATACTTTTTTTTAATGTATTTTTCCCTGACCGTTAGCCACGCTGATCTTAACCTTTGCACCTATACTTTTACAATAACACAGCCCAAACTAAGATTTCAACCAGTTTCGATAACGTGGTATGCGGGTTAGTCATTCACGTGCAATCGTCTGGGCCACTTTTATTACCCCCCCCCCTCCTTGTTCGTATGTATATATATATATATATATATATTATTTGCACGAAATTTATTTTTCTAATCGAAGTATACACATTTGGTAGCAGCCAAATTGTTAGATCTTCACTCTTCCAGTGGTTAACAGAAAATTTTGACGAAATTACAGGGCTGACTATTATCTATTATGTTTGCACCATTTTTTGTAAAAAATAGATTTTGTAGAATTTTTGTTAAATCGTACTAAACAGTTTTTTGTTTTGAAAAAGTGGTTGAAATAGGATTTAAAAATAGTTGCCTACCGGAGCCTTGGAATTACCGTTTGATAGCTATAAACGTTTTCGTAGGTATAAACAAAATGGAAAGTTGTTAGCTTGCAATTGTTTGGAAATTGTTTGATTACAGCGATAATGTGTAGTATAATAGTAAATTGGTAAAATTTACTATTACATTTTTAAGGTAAATGAGCGTAACATGTTGCTAGTTTTGCTATTTATGTGTCTTTGATATCCTTGTAATCTATATTAATAGAATGCAAATCGGCGTAATAGTTTTTTTAAAGCATTGGTATCTTCTGGCAAAGATGCGGAGAATTTACTACTTATTATTCAGCAATATCTAAAAAAAAATGATTAGTTAAAGGGTATAGCCGGGTTTCATAGTAAAATATGCCCTTGAGTTAACCACATCGAGTCCTACATGGATCGATAGCCCATAAGAAGAAATTCATTTCTCCTCAGTTTTAAGTTTGTATCTCAAGACCATGGGAGGTAATGGCTCTAAATGCCTGTTTTGGAAAAGAACGCATTGCGACGAAACTACTAAGCAGATTTCAACGAAAAAATTAAGGGATGTAAAAAACCACCATACAAATATTTGACAATTTTTTCAGATTTTTTTAAACAAAAGAACAAGTTTTCTAACATTTTTCCTGTTTTCAAATGTTAATTTAAATTTAAAATAAATTGAAATTTCTGAGTGATCACCTTAATTTTTTTACATGAAATACTATGAGACATGATGCATATTCACTATCAATTTCAACTTTCTACGTATGGTGCATCATATTAAAAAAAGGGCAAAATCATATTCCGGCGGAAATGTGGGGCGTGTCTCGGGCAAATTTCACGTTTTCTTTTCAAATATCAGACATAAATTCACACGGTATTTTTAAAAGAAGGCGTGGAATTTATCAGAGACACGCCCCACATTTCCGCCGGAATCTGATTTTGCTATTTTTTAATATGATGCACCATACGTAGAAAGTTGAAATTGATAGTGAATATGCATCATGTCTCATAGTATTTCATGCAAAAAAATTAAGGTGGTCACTCAGAAATTTCAATTTATTTTTAATTAAAATGTACATTTGAAAACAGGAAAAATGTTAGAAAACTTGTTCTTTTGTTTAAAAAAATCTGAAAAAATTGCCAAACATTCGTATGACGGTCTTTCCCATCCTTTATGTTTTTCGTTGAAATCTGCTTAGTAGTTTCGTCACAATGCGCTTTTTCCACAACAGGCATTTAGGTCCATTACTCCCCATGGTCTTGAGATACAAACTTAAAACTGGGGAGAAATGAATTTCTTTTTATGGGCTATCGATCCATGCACGACTCGATGTGGTTTACTCAAGAGCATATTTTGCTAAGAAACCCGGCTATACCATTTATAGAAAAACATGTGTATACACACTTTTCATTTATATCATAATTACAATCTAAGTAATGTACGTAAACTACATCCTTTTTCAATGCTTATTTTATCAAGAAACTTAGAATAAAGTGTGAAATATATATGTTACCATTTTTGAAAAATCAAATTTTGTGCAATACCTGTATGTTAAAAATTCAATTACTGTAATTTCGGGTGTATAAGCCGCAGATCAAACAATTCTTTTTCGACCCAGAATTTTTTAAGAAACAAATATAACTATTTAGATCGCCGTAAATATTTGTCTTCAATCACTAAATAAAATTTCTGGGTCCAGAAAGAATTGTTTGATCCGCGGCTTATACACCCGAAATTACGGTAGTATTCTGAAAGAAGAATATATTTCGAGTCTAAAGACGCTTTGATATGATTTCATAGTAAAGGGTCTGAGAATAAATGCAGGCGTGTTTCTCTCTATTTATTCTATCTAAAAATATTACGTCTAAAATAATATAATTTATTGGACTTCATTGTTCTTTTGAGTTACACGACGACATTTAGTAAAAAAATAAAATTAAATATATTTTTTTTAGCAGCTTGGTTCAACTGCGTTTGGAAAAGTCCTCAACCACTATTTTCTTACAGAAAACTTATACTTGTTTAAACTAAATATTTCTGTTTTTATAGAAAAGTAAATATTCCTTTAGAAAATAGTGATTCCTTGCGGGCCGTGGTTGAACCACATTTTTTAATGTAAAGATCTATAGAAAAAATCCTTTTTCCTATTCCGTTTATTTTATAGGTAAATAATGTCAAGGACAAATATTAAAATTCCTTTCCTTTTTGATGAATAAAATCAGAGCATATTATTTTCTTCCACAAATGCAGTACTTCGGAGCTCAATATCTGTCTTCAAAATGCATTTGGGAGTATTGAGCCATTCGGAAGGAATTCTAATCAAGGAAAAGATTAGAAAAATAATGCAAAATAACATACTAAAGCTTTTCATTTTTTCAGATTATTCCAAAAATCATTAAACAAATATGGAGTATATGTATGAAAGAGATTTATAATTTGAAATTGAATATATTTATTAGAAAAATATTAATTTAATTTTTTTTAAAATAGTTGTGCGAAATTTGTATTTGGATTAATATTAATATATTGTTTGTATTGATAGCGACATCTAAAAGCACAAATACGCTAATTCCATTTTTTGTGAATATGATATTTTGGCAGAACTGCAATCATTATCAAAAGTTGGGTTAAACACAAGAGCATATTTGGAACATATACTTCCAAATGCTTATGATAGACTTCAATATTGCAACATATATTAGTACAGCTGCCAACTTTGATGTTTTTTTCTTACCATTAAAATTTGATAGTAACATGTCCTATATTTAATCTCGGAGCTTCGCGATTTAATAATTTAAAAATACTTTTAAAATTTAGTGGTAATAAAAAACGCAGAAGTTGGCAGCTATGTAATTGTAATAATTATAGACGGAACATACTGATAAAAGGCCAAAAACATTCTGTTGCTTTTATATTCGATTTCTAATTTCTAAATAAATCTGTCGATTGTAGGTCATTGAATAACAACTACTTTTATTCACAATGGTTCCACAAATTAAACAAGAAAAAAATATGCGTCAAGTATAAATTATGAGGCACTTTCAAACACATTCAAAATAATGAACTAAAACTGCTCAGTTTGAAAAATTAAAATATTCCGTCTCATTTCACCATATGGAAATACATAACGCATTTCAAAACCGAATTTCAGTTATTCCCATCTACAATTGGAAAATTATCCGAATTTTTTAGCAGCCCTGTATATTAAAGAGAGATTTGTATCTATTAACAACACGCTTTCCAAAATTTTATTCACTTAAGCGATTGTTTGTGTCACTTAAGCGATACATATATTTTAGTTTAAAATTCGCATTCAGCGATTTCCTCTAACAAGGAGTGTGATATATATATGCATTTGCGCAGTCCTGTATATGAAATATAGAATTTATATATAAAGAGTAATATGCAAAAAAAACTAGTTAAATTCAAAAGCATATTTTAAAATGTACTGACCAGCAATTATTACGCAAAGACAGGACTGTAACCCATTCCTTTTCTGTGTCCTCCAACTTGATTTCCTCTAACAAGGAGAATGATATACATATGCATTTGTGCAGTCCTGTATATGAAATATAGAATTTATATATAAAGAGTAATATGTAAAATTAGTTAAATTTAAAAGCATATTTTAAAACGTACTGTCCAGCAATTATTACGCAAAGACAATACTATAACCGAATCCTTTCGTGTGTCCCTGTAAATTAATAAAAAATTCTACGAATACTCTGGTTTAATGTAATCGCAGAAAAAATTGAGTGATTTTTATCAGTTTTAATGCATTTGAGATAGTACAATGTGATTAAAATACGCTTCAAACGATTTTTCCCCATATCACATAATGTAATTGAAACCTCTGGAGTGTCCTTGTAAATGAATCATTAATCGTACATACTTCATATGCAATACCAAAAATTTTGGGTATCCTAAATAAGCTTTTTGAACTGCATGAAAATACAAATATATTTACGAAAGTTAGAACGTGGACAGACAAATCATCCGAATGCATAAGCACTTTTCAAATTTGTTAAAAATTGCTAAAAAAAGTCTTTGTGGCATATTTCAATTGAAAAACGTCCTCTCGTAAATGAATGGGAGTGGCTATTTTTAAATAAATGTAGGAAGAGAGATATTCGGAATACATGAAGCACATGGAACTACAGTGCATTAAGAAAATCAAAAACCACTAATGAATTAGTTCATTATTTAAGTAGAAAACACAATATGCAGATTTTTACATTTGTAATTAAAATGGTTAGTAGAACGTTTTCTGTTATAATTGCTTCATTGAAATTGAAGTTACATTTTATTAAAATTGTCTATTTTTTAAACGTAAATAAAATGGCCGTTATTAAGAAATTATAAGACCATCTGAAGAAATTAGCATATTGTACGTCACACCAGAATACTTATAAAAAGTAGCGTTTGTATATCGTAAAAGTATTCCCAAGAAGCAGACATGCAAGTTTAGATAGTGTTATTTAGGAAATATTTAAAAAAAAAGCAAGATTAACAGTTGTATGCGTCCGATTTAAAAAAAATTGGTTTACATTTTGTATGGCATGTGGAAATATCCAGAAATAAAAATCAAGAGTGATTTATTTATATGCGGTTAAAGAAACGAAAAATTTTTACTAATTTTTACTATTGGGATTTTAGCATGTTTAGAATAGGAATACGTGAACATTATTACACAAGAAAGAAAAAATCGTGCGTCAAGCATAGATTATAAAGCACTTTCCAACACATTCAGAATAATGTAACAAAACTGAAGTTTTGCTTAAATAAACAAAATCTCATTTCACCATATAGAATTGTATAAAACATTTCAAAGCCGAATTTAAACTATTTTTATCTACAATCGATAAATTATCCGAATTTTTTAGCAGCTCTGTATATGATACAGAGATTTGTATTTATTAACAACACGATATCCAAAATTTAGTTTACTTAAGGGATACATATACTTGAAAATTCCCTTTCAGCAATTTCCTCTAACAAGAAGAATGGTGTGCGAAAACTTTTGTATTAATATGTATATGAGGTATAAAATTTATAAATAGCTATGCAAATAATGTGCAAAAAAAATATTTAAATTTAAAAGCGCATACCGTATTTTAAAATGTATTCTCCAGCAATTACTATGCAAAGACGATACTGTAACTGATTTATTTTGTGAGTCCCTGTAAATGAATAAAAAATGCTGTAAATCCTCAGTTTTAACGCGATTGTAGTGAAATTTAGTGATTTACATCAGTTTCAATACCTTTAAAATAGCGTAATGTCATTAAAACACTCTGCAAATGTTTTTTTCCTATTTACCATAATGTAATATAATTCCTTTGAGTACACTGTTAAAAATTTTGTGCTACTTTGAACCGAAATTTGGTGCTTTGTAGCTGCCACCATAAGATGGTGAAATCTTGTTCCAAGATTTGCAACTTCGGTTGAACCATAGTACCATTTTTTCAAATAATATGGTGTAAACTCGTTCCAAGATTTGGAGCTTCGATTGAACCATCCTATGGTGGCAGCTGGTAATAGCTGAGAGCACCAAATCTTGGTTCAAAGTAGCACGGAATTTTTAACAGTGTACCTCGGTAAATGAACCATTAATCGTACTACTTCATATGCAATACAAAACATGCTTTGGTGACCTAAATAAATTTTATCAATTGCATGAAAATCCGAATACTTTTACAATAGATCGTGGACAGACGGACAGACAAACCGAATGCATAAGCACTTTTCAAACTTTGTTGGAAAATGCTAAAAAAAGTTCACTGGGACCTAAATGTCCCAGCGTATAGTCAAAAGTTACTAGAAATATATGTTATTGGAAAATGTTAACTGAATCATTAATAGATCATTCTTAAGGATCCGATTTCTTTTCTAAATAATTTAATTACGCATTTGTAACAAGGGTTTTTTTTTTTTTTTTTTTTTTTTGAATAAATTATGTGATACTTGAAATAATAAATGATCATTATTAAAAAAGAGGCTTTGTTAAAATTTAATAAATAAGAAAAAGAGTTGTTAAGTGAAAGATTATTTGTAAATTTTGTTTACAGTTCAATTTGTACGACAATGAAAACTATAAAAGATAATGATTCTATTTAATGCTAAACGCTTACAAAAATTTTTTATTTTAATTAAACATATGAGTTTTCTATATGATTAAAAATTTAATTTTTAAATATAATTTTCTAAAATGCCATCTTAGTGGAAAAAAAATCTGATTAAGTCAATTAAAATATACTTCATTTATTTTAACAATAAAATACGTAAGAATTGTATGTGTTAATTAACAAATTTTCGTTACTAGCGATGCGTTACAACATATGTTTTATTTTTTGAAAATAACTTTCATTGAATTTATTTCTATATTTTAATTGGAGAATATCTAATTAAGTACTGCTGGGACAATAAAGTGTTACGTCAAACGAAAAGTTCTGTCGTTTAATGTTATCTCATGGCTACATTTTATTTTATATTTTTTCATAGACACCACTCTTTTGAAATGGTAATAGCACTATTGCTTTTACATTTCACGTTAATTTTAGAACAATAAGAATTTTACTATTTCAGAAAAGTTGTGCAAATTAAGATGTCTGAGATTTAAACCTTTCTGGGGCAAGGCATTTTTATTCCAAAACTATTCAAATAATTTATTGAAACCACAATTTTTGAACAAATTTATTTGCAAATAATCGAAAGCACTTTTCCACGTATATTATGAAATCCAAATTGCTTTAAAAAATTACTGGTGCAATATGAAAATTTTGGCATTAAAATTTACCGTTTGCAGACTGCCAACGGAGCCCGTGAATGGGTTAAAAAAGTAGGGCAGAGCATTCTGATAAACCTGATATACAGGGTGGTTATAATTAACCCTCCAAGCGTCTTGCAAATGGGTAAATTTGTAATGTTGTTTTCTCTGCATTTTTTCTTAGTTGCTAATAAAATATGATTCTTTCAATATTACATAAAAAATCTTATTTAGGAATATAAATGTAATCTTTGAGAGTCTTAATCATTCTTCAATGCTTTGAAAATTCATTAAATTTATAGAATTATAATATCTTAAACATTGCTTATATTGCAGTGAAACCTGGAGCTTAGTGTACGGAATATTACGGGCCAAACGTTTAGAGGGTTAAAGTTACCCTGTTTGGACCTACATAGAGTCCGCCCTGGTTGAATGATATCGCTGAAACTTGGAATATAAGTTATATGGACCATGGGGAAACGAAATCTGCAGTAAAAAAAAATAGTTCAAATTTCGACCACCAGGTGAAAAAAAGGCGCTTTAAAACCACAAATCTCAAACTGGAAACAATAATCTTTCAAATTTCCACCGATAGATGGCGATTCTCATCTGCGAGAAAGGATTTTATGCAAATTTGGAGCGTTTTATAAAGCCAGTACTCTCTGTCGTACATTCATTCTGCATCATGCCGCTAGAAAAGAATGAACGAGCGTTACTGGTAAAGTTGGTTTATCAGAACGGCAGTAATTTGTCACTTGCACTGCGAGAATACCGACGCTTGAAAGGCTTACGAAAAGGACCAATGAGGATACAAGCCTTGAAAAAGATGATGACTAAATTTGAAAAGACTGGGGATTTGGGTGTACAGCAAGGAAGAGGGCGGAAAAGAATTTCAAATGAAACTGCCGAAGAAGTTGCTCTAGCTGTGGTCGAAAGGGCATCGGGTTCCCAATATTCTTCGACAAGTGCTCGAGATGTGTCACGTGATTTATCTCTCCCTTGGTCTACAGTACGGAAAGTTCTACGATCCATTATAAAGTAATAGCCTTACAAGATTCACGTTGTGCAAGCGCTGAAACCTGCAGACCCGGACGCACGAACTCAATTTGCAAGGTTGCTTTTGGCTAGAATGGCCGTGGAACATTTTATGGTCGGACGAGACGCATTTTACACTAGATGGAGCAGTGAATACTCAGAACTGTCGCGTATGGGGTACTGCAAGTCCTAATGTTCTCCATAAGGGCATTTCCATACGAACGTGTTTGTCTGTTACGCAACTGAAAATCGCTAATGCTTGTTGGACACCGTTATTTTCAAAAAGTTTGCTTCGCCTTATTCAATTGACGATCTATCTTCGATAAACTAAGTCGCATTTTCTCGCTTTAAAATACTGGTATTTAAAAAATCGTAGTATGTAACAGACAAACAAGTTCGTATGGAAATGCCCATAAACAGTCTTTACATCCTGCTTACGTAACTGTTCGGTGCGGCTTTACGGCTGATTTTATTCTTGGTCCCTATTTTTTTGAGGAGAACACTTCTCAGGGTCTTAAAAGGTGTTCCATTACGGGTAACCGTTACTGCAATCTCCTTCAGCAGCAGGTTATTCCATCTTTACAAGAGCGGGAGTGTTTAGAGACTACCGTATTCATGCAGGATGGTGCCCTTCCTCATATAGCCCGAGCAGTGATAGCAGTACTTCGTGCCCAGTTTGGAGATGATAGGGTAATTTCGAGAAATATTTTCCGACAACCTGGCCTCCTCGCTCCCCGGATTTGAATCCATGTGACTTCTAGTTGTGGGGATTACTGAAAGATCGTGTGTATGGAAGAAGCATACGGACGTTATCTGATTTAAAAGCAACCAAAACACGTCATGTATCTTCAATTGATCGAGAAACCCTTCGCGCTACTATTGAACACGCGATAATGCGTTTTGAACATGTGCTTGATGCAAATGGAATGCACATTGAACATGTCCTGTAAATAAAAAAAAGTTTTCTGTTTCCAGTTTGAGATTTATGGTCTTAAAGCGCCTTTTTTTCACCTGGTGGTCGAAATTTTAACTAATTTTTTTTTATTGCAGATTTCGTTTCCCCATGGTCCACATAACTTATATTCTAAGTTTCATCGATATCGGTCAACCAGGGTGGACTCTACGTAGGTCCAAACAGGGTAACTTTCATTATAACCACCCTGTATCACAATAAAATAACTTTTAATTACATCTCAAAGCGTTCTTGTAGAATGACTTTTAAAGAAAAGCGGATTACATTTAGTCATGCTTATAGTTTTTATCTACATAGAGTAATCAAACAATCATTATTATGTAGGATATGAAATTATAGGTTTTAACCCGAAATTTTCTTTAACATTATTTTAATCCTTTGAGAAGTGGTTGGATATATTATGTACCGTAATTTCGGGTGTATAAGCCGCGGATCAAACAATTCTTTTTGGACCCAGAAATCTTATTTAGTAGAAGAAGATAAATATTTACGGCGATCTAACTAGTTACATTTGTCTCTTAAAAAATTCTAGGTCGAAAAACAATTATTTGATCTGTGGCTTATACACCCGAAATTACGGTAAGTTTATTTAAGATTCGCACCAGAAACTTTTAACAGAGTTTTACTTTTATAACTGCGTGGGGGGGGGGGGGGAGGTTGAAAAACTACTTTTTCTTATTTAAAAATTAAATATTTCAAAATTTCCGGTGAGATTTCACCATGATAAGAACGCAATAGCTCTTCCCTCAAAGAGTTAACCCCTTGAGGGGCAAAGCACTTATGTTCCTAAAATGTTCAAATGACTGATTGACACCGGGATTCACAAACAAATTTATATGATAGAAAGAAAAAGCTGTTTTTCGCGTACATTGTCAAAAGCAAATTTTAATACTAAAATTCCGGTGCCAATGTGGCATAAAGGAATTAAAATTAAGTGGTATATGTAATATACCGGTGCCCTTCAAGGGGTTAAACTAGAATAATAAGCAATGGAACGAAATAATTTGTATTAGTAAACATTTCCCCGTACATCTTCCTATATACTTATAACATTAAATATAAATTTGTTATAATGTTAACCATCTCCGGCTCAAAGTGCTTCTGTTGTTAAAATAATGAAATAATTGAGTGATTTATGTAATATAAAAAAGTACTTTTTGGTTTAAAACATATTTCCTGAACATCAATTTTTAATTTTTTATGATAAAATATGATTGAATGGTGCTGAACACTAGAATTCCGTTTTGGTCATTTTCATGGTCTTTGTGCCGGAAAGCTTTAAATTAAAAATTAAAAATCTCAGTAAATGTACTGATAGGCGCGGCGTCGAGAATTGATTGGTATTTTTTTATTTAAACACTTTCCGGCACAGTGTATCCAGTCTGGGACACCTAATTTTTATTCCAAATTTGCAATTTGCACCAATATTATTTTAATAAAATTTTACTTCAAGAGTGAAAGCTTAAATTAAAGAATTTTGAATTTCTCAAAAAGTTGTTTCTAAATTCCGGTATTAGTCGATATTTTCTCATTTTACTAACACAATTTGTCCGTGCCGGAAAGTGTAAAAAATATCTATGCGAATTTTCATCTAGCTTTGTTAAATTACAGGCATTATGTGATTAAGTGAAACAAAATTTACTGCTAGGATAGCTTTATGCACCTTTTGAATAGGAACACTGACAGTCTAAAGTATGATACAAAGCTAAAAAAATTATATTGATTTGAGTAATTACTGAAAATTATTAAAAATTTACTTTACTTCTATTTATTACAGGATTATGCTTTCTTAATAATTACATAAAAAATTATGCATTTTAAAAGTTTTATATCATATTTTATAATGTCAGTCACCTCTGACTGACGCGGCCTAAATGGCAATCAACGTGTTAGCAAGCTCTAAATCTTAGTGTGTATTTCCTGTGACTGTATCTACTAAGTAATACTCCCCTCAAATTAGACAATTAATGAGAAAAATACAGTTTGCAGCTCACAGAACTGACGGCCACAATAGCCAGGAAATACCCCGAATTTGCAAACATTGGAGGTGTTGTACCCTTTCATGACAGCTCCTTTCCACAAGCATCTTTGACTGTCCCAAACAAATTAATTGATTTCGATGGAGATGATCTGGCTCACTCTCCGTACTCTATGTACATTGCTTCGTCTGACTGCTATATGACATTTTCTCTCAAAAATTTCCGTACCTAAAACAAAGTTGACTCTTTGAATGATATAAAAAGTCACTCCGATGCATATTTTCTCAATAAATCACAAATGTTTTGGTTAAATATAAGGCATTGTAAGACTTCTCGAGCAATGGAATAATATTGTGGTATAGACTTTCATGTATATATACCGTAATTTTCGGCGTATAATCTGGGGATCAAATAACTCTTCTTCAAGCCAGGAATTTTATTTAGTAATTGAAGCCAAATATTTACTGCGATCATGAAAGTTACAGTTTTCTGGCTCGAAGAATTATTGTGTGATCCGCGGATTATACGCTGGAAATTGCGTTACTTGAATAAAATCCTGCCGTTTTTGAAATTTTGCATGGTTCTTGTCTTTTTTTATTATTTTATTTATTTATTTATATATATATATTTTTTGTTAAAAAAATTCTTTGTACATTCTAATAATATTCCATTTATTGAATGATAGATTGAATAAGCCAAATAATACTATTTCTAAAACCTGTTTGCAATTAAACAATCTGATTTTTAAAAATCTCTCAACTTCCAACTACCTTATATACACAGTTTGATAATTATTCATATTAATAGACATTTGATTATCCGTTATTTTCAAAATTTTTCAGTTGAAAGTTTTAATACGTAAAAAATAGCTTTTAAAAAATATTTATTCAAAACTCATGTATGTTTTTTTATACTTTTCTGAATGGATTTAAGTATATTTGAATTGCCTCACATTATAATGCATTTATATAAAAAAAATAGTTTTTTGGAGCACAACCTAGGAAACTCTTAGAAAATATAAAATGAAATTTAATTTTTTTTTTTTTTTTTTTTTTTTTTTTTTTTTTTTTTTTACAAAATATGCTTATGCTTCCTGAAAAAACCGAATGTAACACAGTGAATTCAAAAGAAAAAAAATAAGAAAAATCCATTCTTGAACCATTTAAAAAGAGCATCTTTCTGACATTAAAAAATTTTAAATGTTATGTTATTTAGTTTTTTATTCCTTTGTAGTAAATGTTGAGCATTTTGTTTCATAATTTATATTTATACTTTACTCTTTTTCATGCATTATTTCATATCTAATTTAATGAAATTTATTTTGTATTTTAAAAATAAAATCTTTATTATTCTTTGCATAATATTTTTGCTACTTTTTTCAAGTATCAATTATCATTATATGTAAAGTTTAATTAACTATTCTTCTTTTCAAATAATATATTACACTATAATTAGTTTTTAAAGAGAATTTTAATCCACAAGGACTTTGAAATATTTTAATTCGAAATTCGTGACAGCATTTGAAAATTAATTGTATAGATTAAAATGCATTATTTTTGTATTCTATAGTATTTTTTATTTGTATATACATTAAACTTTATTTTTCATATTTATAGATTCCATAAGCTCTGTTTATACTATACCTTCAAACACAATCACTGACTATTGGAAGTACCCTAATTTCCTGCGTATAATCAGCGGATCAAACAATTCTTTTTGTACCCAGAAATTTTATTTAGTGATTGAAGACAACTATTTACGGCGATCTGGTAAGTTAAATTTCTTTTTAAACAAATTCTGGGTCGAAAAAGAATTGTTTGATCCGCGGATTATACGCAGGAAATTAGGGTAATTATACTTTCTTAATGCCAGAACACTTAGTTATACAAATGTTAAACAAAAAATTGGCTTAAAACATTTTTATTAACCTTTTGTAATCGAGAGTTGACTGTAACTCGCTACTAATGCTGTCAGGTGACCCTCGTAAATCAGGCCGCCATATGCTTTGACCATCACTAATATCTTACACTTTAGTTCGCCATCTTTTATCACATATTATTCGGCCATAAGATATGGTGAGGAAAATTTGTTTAAAATACTAGTGTCCAGACTATTTTGAGCACTCATTTACGCTTGTCACTAGTGGTCAGTAAGTGTAAAGTATTAAATGAAGTAAAATTTCTGTCTCAGACATTAAAAACCCGCTATTTTTAACTCATTAAAGTCGGTTGGCAAGAAAAGTGGCCGCGTAAAGCGAACAAAGCTTTTAAATTTCAATGCCGGTATTTTAGTTTGGAATTTTTCACATTCTTAAATCTCAAGTTTTAACCCTTTCCGGCACGGGTAAAATCTGTTAGTAAAATGAGAAATTATCGACTGACACCGGAACTCATAAACGAATTTTGTAGATATATTGAAATCCCTAATTTAAGCTTATATTCTAAAAAGCAAAAATTTACTAAAATGCTATTGGCGCCGTTTGCAAGATTGAAATTAAAATTAAGTATCCCAAACCGGGCACAGTGTGCCGGAAAGGGTTAAGTGATGAAATAGTACAAAATTACAATGCGGAAAAAAGTAGTGTCGAGGAATTTAAAAAAAATTGTAAAAGAGGCTCATCCTTAATGGGTTAAATATTTTAATTTCTTGCGTATAAATCTCTAGGACTCAAATATCGCCCTCATACATCAACTATTTTCTAACAGAAATTTTACTTTGTTTCATCATAAAATTTCAGGTGGCAAAAGTTTCCGTTTTCTAGTCCCATGAGTTTTTGTATTATAATTCACATAGCTGATAAGCGCTATGCTTGTTTGTCGCCATTATTTTCAAAACGTTAGCATAACTTTATTCATTTAATGAGACATATTCGATAAATTAAGTCACATTTTCCCCTTCTAAAATACTGGTAGATACAAATCATAGCTTGTGACTTACTCAGCTTGAACCCATGGAATTAGCTTGTTCAAAAGAACTGGTTAAACGTCGGCCATTTTTGGGGCACTGCGATGTATATAATGCATTCCTGCATATTTTTGAGTTATATTTGTATTATATTGTTATATTTGAGTATTTTGGTCAAGAAGAATTGTTTACTGCCATGTGTATATCTTATACGTTGGACATTAGTAAGATGCCTTAAATGATATTAAGAAAAATGTCTGGTTCAGTTCTTCTGTCTTAGAAAATATGGGAAGTAATAAGATGTTATACGCTGATATCATACTATTAATTATTTATTAGTGTCAATGTTTCCAGTTAGTAATCTCTCCCTATTAAATTTCACAATTTGTTACAGATTTCGGAGATTTAAAAAGAATACTATTCGGAAATACAATAGGTACTCAAAACCTGATTACGCCAGGGAAAAACATCCATTTTTTTCTTTAATAGCATTCTTTGTCTTGTTTAAACACAGAACCTCTGTCAGAAATAAGGCGTTATTTGATTTGGAAATATCTCAAAAATTGTTCTTATTTGGTTAAGAGTGTCTAGTTGTACTTAACCCTTTCCGGCACGGGCAAAATCTGTTAGTAAATTGAGAAATTACCGACTCACACCGGAATTCACAAAGGAATTTTTAGATATTCTGAATTCTCTATCTTAGGCTTTTATTATAGAAGCAAAATTTTGATAAAATAATATTGGTACCGTTTGCAAGTTTGGAATTAAAATTAGGTATCCCAGACCGGGCACAGTGTGAGGGAAAGGGTTAAGCGCAGCCTATGAGAATCTCAAAATTACTCGAGACGACAAAGAAACTAAAATTATGATGCAGCACTAGTATTATTAATTATATTACCGTAATTTCCTGCGTATAATTCGCGGATCAAACAATTATTTTTAGACCCAGAATTAAAAAAAAGAAATGTAACTTATCAGATCGCCGTAAATATTTGTCTTCAATCACTAAATAATATTTCTGGGTCCAAAAAGAATTGTTTGATCCGCTGATTATACGCTGGAAATTATAGTACGCAACAAAAAGCGACTAAGTTAATGTGTCCGACAATACAAATACTTGAATCGAGACTAATTATCCATACTGAATTCGACACCTGTGGTAAAAAAAAACCTTGCTGTGCGTTCGCATTTTTTCGATTTTTTTTCTTTTTTGTAAATTTTTATTTTGATGATTTAAGTTTTCGAACCATTTGCAACTAATTCCACAAATGGAAGTATTTGCCCATTAACACTAGAGCCGCCATTAGGGGTCATTTTGACCCCTGAGAAATTGAAAATAGCCAATTCGGACCAGAAATTTCTTCATGAGATTTCTTAAATATGTGAAGCGAAAAAATAGACTTATTAAATAAGTTAAATATTTCTAAATAGAAATTCTGGTGTCAAATGCTTTTTATGAAACTTGAATGAAATAGCCGGCGGTTCTAGTGTTAAAATCACAAAAGCACAACAATAGAAATAAAAATCATTTAGAAATATTAAACTGAGCGTGAGGAATTTCAAAATCATGCTCCAACGGGGTTTACATTAGCTTAAGCGCTTCTTCCTTGGATAATGTAGGCTCTTAATATTTTAAGCTCTGACGGTCGATTTTCTTCTAATTTAATTTCAATTTCCAGTAGCATTAATGGCATCAAAATATGCGATCAGATTTACTTAAAAATGAATTAATACATTTCTTTCGTTATGTTATAAAAATAATTTTTTATTTGAAAAGTACTGACGGCAATTGACATTTGAGTATTTTAAAAAAATTCACACACCACAGTTCAAAAGGTTAAGGATAAAAGAGTAACGACCCCTAACCATTGACTAGTTCTAATATTTTCGAACACACTTTTAGATAGAAAGAAATATTCCACCTTACTTCGTTGAAGATTTTTTTTAAGTAAATACGGCAAAAGCGGTGTCGAAATCGTCATTGTAGCTATCAGCTATGCTAAATAATTAACGCTTTGTATGCACAATCAAAACAAACAAAATATATATAAGCCTTCGTTCGAAGATCGTTCAACATGAAACTAAAAGAACTGAGTATTCAGATCCTGAATGTTTTATTTTAAATAGGAATTCATTTCTTTTTACATAAATGTTGCCTACTTTTTGGCAATTGTATCAGTATTATTTCTAACACTCACTTTTGACTATATACAAAGCTTCTATATATAACAGTGTGTCATTGACGCGAATCCGTGTTCTAAAAGGAAATTAGTCTCCACTTTTTCTAAATAATTTGTTTCGCTACATTTGATTTCAGAATTTTTTTTTGCTAAATATATTGAAGATTAATATCCCGAAATAGTGGTGTCAATCGATCTCTTACTAAGACTCCAATCGATCTAAGACTCCACCATCTCTGCAGTATCCAGTATATGCAATAGATAAACTCGCATAGCTGCCAACTTTCAATCAATCTTCCGTAATACCTGGATTAGTTTGATCCGGGTTAACCTCATTTCGAACCAGAACATTTATATCATGAATCTTTATTTATTCATGTTCCTAGGTGGAAAATATTTATTTTCATATCTTTGAAAAAATTCTCGTTCAAAATTCATTAAACCACGGTCAAATTAACGCATATATTACGGAATATTAATGGTAGGTTGGCAGTTATGCACGCGGATCAAAACATCATATCAAAAACAAAAATTTTTACATGATTAAATAAAGCTAGATCGGAATAATATGGCATTAACTACATTTTATGAAAAAAAAATCAAGTTTTAACTACCGTAATTTCCCACGCATACGCCGCAGCTCAGATAATTCGATTTCCTACCAGAATTTGTTTTAAGTAAAAAGTGAGTTATGTTTGTTTGCATTTATTTGACTTCATTCTTTAAATAAAATTTCCGGTATTAAATACACTTAATTAAGCCGCGGCGTATATTATATTACGGATATATATTACGGTATGTCGGTTATTTCTACACATGACATGGCGAAATATATATGGCATAATATATAATTTATGTGCCATATAAATATATAATTTACCGTAATTTTGGGTGTATAAGCCGCAGATCAAACAATTCTTTTTGGACCTAGAAATCTTATTTAGTGATTGAACACAATTATTTACGGCGATCTAACTAATTATATTTGTTTCTTAAAAAATTCTGGGTCGAAAATGAATTGTTTGATCTGCGGCTTATACACTCGAAATTACGGTGTATGGCATAATTTTAATCAACTGTCCAACCAGCCATAGTTCAGCTAACTGTATATGCAAATTAAATAAAAGAAATTAAAGAGATTTATAAAAAAAATCCACCTTTTTTATCCAGACTATTCGAGCTTTAGCTATGAAGAAAGTTAACGAAATTATTAAATTTTCTTTCCTTCTTCGATGAATAAAATCTGTGCATATTCTTTTTCGTGCATTATTTCGCAGTTCTAAACCTGTTTTCAAAATGAATTTTAGAATATTGTGCAATACGAAAGGAATTCTAATCAAGTTAAGTGAAAAAAATACAATGCAGAAGAATATGCCAAAGATTAGAATTTTCTGTGATAATTTAAAATTTTCAGAAAAATGTGTAGTGATTATTATATTTATAAAAAGGTATTTGTATTAGAAAATAGTGCTATGGTATCACATAAAATATTCCTTTGCAAATTATGTTTCGTATGAATAATAGTATGAAAATTAAAGTACTAATAATTAGAATAAAAGTATTATCTTGTAACCCTTGGAGATGATTGAATTGACCTGATAATTGAATTTTCTACCACTTAATTTTAATTCCGAAATGTCACAATGACACCGGAATAATCAATCAAATGTATTTAAAAATGCATTTTTTTTATTTTAATGATTTTCTTTTTTATAAAATACTGCTGCAATTGTGGCATTTCGCATTTTGAAGAAATTCACCCACCAGAGCTAAAAGGGTTAACTGAGTTTATGGGAATAAATCTGATTCGAAACATATCGTCATTTGATCGGTGTCGAATCAACATCATTTTAATGTTAATTAACTGCAGGGTTCGCAATGTTCTACCACTAAATTTTAAGAATATTTTCTAAGTGTTTCACTGCAGAAAATGTCGTAAAACTTGTGAATGCCGGTGGGTATTACGAATGTTGTTTAAAATTTAAACGTAAATTTTCTTATTTTTAATAGTGGTGCCAGAGTCCTTGGAAATTACAAGGAGGGTGCAAAACATGATTAACTGGATTTGTTGCATAATAAATCATGTCTTAATTTTCATCAGCCAGCGTCTCACTCGGGACTAGTATTACAAGGTTTTTATGTTAATCACAGCTACAAAATCGCTAGACACCACTAATTTCGAGCGCTTTATTTTGCTATTTTTAATTAGATAACCCTGTGATTAAATAAGGCAAACAAAATTACTTTAAAATGCTAATGTCAAGAGCATTTGGAGACCCGATTTGCTTGAGACAAATGGTAATACTAATCAGGACTCTCGTCCCGATGTAATATGCATAAACTTTCGGTCGGATACAAACAATTTGGAACGCTAGATTAATTTTTGAAAATCTAATTATTTAAATTAGTACCATTTTAGACTAAAATAATATTAGAGAAAAAATGAATATCTGCTCAAATAAATGCACAGAATTGATAAAAAAGACAGATGTTATGTTCCTATCCCCAGGGCTTGATTATCAACGGGACACACTCACACCAGGAAAAAACAAATAAATATATATTTCCTTATTCATGACAGTAATTTTGACTGAAAAGGGCGTTTAATCAAGACGAAAATTTATATAACATTTTGCTGGTGAGAGAGTGCCCCCTTAGAAATCACGCCCTGCCTATGCCAAAAAATCTTATACAGAGAACATCAGATATTGACTACAATTTAAAATGTTTATGAAAATGCTTTTATCTAGCTAGCATAGGTGCCAGCCTGACATCAATTATCCATAGTAAGTGTGTTAATTTAACCCTGGTTTAATGAGTTTCGAACCAGAATTTTTTCAAACAAATGAAATTAAGTATGTTTCACCAACAGTCCTGAAATTAAATGAATACAGATTCATGAAATATATTTTCTGGTTTGAAATGAAGTTAACCTGGATCAAATTAATCCAGGTATTACGGAAGATTAGTTGAAAGTTGGCAAGTAATGCTTACAATATCTTAAATATGTTTATTTATTTTGCTATAAAATATCACACCAAGTCAGAAATTTCCTAAAGCGCAATTTACAAGATTAATCAATGGTTCAAAATTATCGTACTGTAAGAAAGCAGAATACAACATATCCGTTAAATATATTCTCCCGAACTTATTAAAAACCTAAAAAAAAAAACAAGTTCAACATAAAAAAATAAAAGTGATGTAAATTTAAACAAAATGTATGAGCGAATTTCCAAAACTATTTGTGTAAAAAATGAAAATAAACTTATCACCTTTAAACGGAAAACAAAATGGATATATCTTTTTAAATCCTACGAAAATTAGCGCTTCATACACACTGGTCATCAAAATTAAAGGAAGAAGAGAAAAAAAGATTCTCACTAAGTTAACGTTGCAACCAATCCCCAATGGTGCAATTTTATATGTTAATGAAATACACTTGGACACAAAATTTTTCTTTTCTACATACATTAGTGGCCGGAAATATGACATTTTGGTGATCAAGAATGTGGTGCGTAAAGGACGCATGCTGGAATTCTGTTTTGTAGTATTGTTTAAAGTGAATATGAGGTCTGAAAGTGATATGGCTCAAAGGCATCATTAAAATTAAACTCAAAGGCGGCAAATAATTGGCAGAATCGAAGAAACACAAATACTAATTTAGGTTGAAAAAGATTTTAATATTTCTCAAAGTGCCATATGAAGGGTTTGGAGCCGCGTTTTAAGCACTGGATAAGCTGATAGACAGCCTTGTAAATGGTGAACAAGAACAAAAAATACATCTGAAGACCGTTTTCTGTCATTTTCGGTTTGAAGAATCTGGAAAACGACTGCAATATAATTGTTTTAACCCTTTAGTGCCTAGCGTGCCTTTTTAGGGACGTTTCAAAAGGTGCATTCAGCACTGTTTCTGACACCGGTAAAAAAGATAAGCAATAATTATTTTATTTAAATGATTCATTTTCGTGATTAATGAAATAAACTTAAATCTTCTAAAAATAGGGGTGCCAACCAAATAAAATTTACGCAAAAGATGCTGGGCACGAATGGGTTAAGACCTTCACGCTGCCTCGTTACTTAGCCGTTCGAATTCTGCAGGAATTCTTGACGTTCGTGGACTGTATACGAGAAAACCAATATGTTGTGTTCATCTCACTCTCGCTTCGAAAGAGGCTCATTTAAAGAGGGACGTCGTCATGTTTAATATGGACAAGAAGAGTGGGCTATAGAAGAGTCAAGATATTTTCTAAACACTGATACTAAAGTATTTGTATCCCAAAAGAAGAAGAAAACACACATCTTTCCTTCCATTGTCCGCAGAATATTTCATTTCCAGTGCTACAGTTTAACACTACAACCGCGGGGAAATTCATTAAAAATTTATAAAAATATTTCTCACTGGAATTTTCATTTAAAACTGTTTATATTATATATTGAAAATATTTTTGCTCAGCATATATTTAGCTTATTTTATTAAGAGTTTTCTGGTTTGAATCGACATCTCTCCGTATGATACGGGTCAAAATGACCCGTCGCCGCGGTTCTAGTGTTAATGGTTTAGTAGGAAATCATGAAAATGGCCGCACCGAGCTGCATGTCGTTCAAAAATGCTCTGTAACAGCCTGGAGATGTGTGAAAGAGGTTTTGGAATCTGAAGTTAGACTGTTTAGGGGTTTTGTTGCCCCAGAGCTTTTGCTATTTAATGACAATGCTGGCCCACATCAAGCGTACGTGGTATCAAAATATTTGGAAACAGAAGACATCATTAGAATGAAATGTCCACGTTCCTCTTCCGATTTGAACCAATTGAGAATATGTGGGATATCTTAAGCAGCTTTATTTCAGGGCGGCAATTTACTTCCGGGTCCTCCAGGAGCTGAAAAATGCACTTTTAGACAAGTGATGTGAAATTTAACAACACTTGGTCAACACATTGAAAAAGTTAATGAAATCAAGAGGCGAGGTCTACATGTCTTTCTCAGATGACTATGCACCATACTAAAGAAAAAAAATCCAGAAAAAACGACTTAATTTTTCCATCATTTTCAAATTTCCATAAATTTAAATTTAATTTCATTACATTCAGAATAATCAATTGCCAAATACTGTAATTTATATTAACTAATAACAAATTGTGTATAAAAATATTGTGTATTGTAATTTGTGCAAATTTACATTAATAATTTTTCATTAAGTATCAGTTTCGTTTTATTGCAGTAATTATCCTTTAATTTTGATGAACAATGTTATATTAGTAACGACTAAGAAAAATAAAAAATAATATCAAAAATGCCTACAAAAAAGGAGACAAAAACAACATAGAAGAACTATTCACGTAATTTCAAGCGCATAGTCCGCGAATCAAAATCATGTTTGGACCCAAAATTTTGATTTGTTAATCGATGCAAATATTCATCGTGATTTCAAAAACTATATTTTATCAAATAAAATTCCTGGGTTCAATCAAAATAGTTTGATCCGCAGATTATAATCCCCAAATAACGGTTATAGAAAAAAACTCAATACAACATGAATTACAAAATTGACCCCATAACCCATTAACGCCCGAATTATTTTCTTCGCTAAAATTTAAATTTTGTATTTCCCACCACTTTTAAAATCAAATTAACTTTTATCTAAATTTATCGAGTATTCTGTCTCATGAAAGAAGGTATATATTTATCTTCCTCTTTACTGGTGGGAAAACCGCTTTCTTGCTGCTTTTGTAACCGTCCTCAAATGAGGACGCTGGGCGTTAATGGGTTAAGCGTGGCCCCGAAAAGTGTAGTCTTGCTTCTTTAAAAATTCAAATTGTTTAACCGCACAATACCGCACCATTTTTTGAAGTAGAAATATTCATTTTACTTAATGCCGGGTAAAACTGATGCGAGAATAAAGCCAACTCTTACTATTTGATCATTAAAAAAAATTTGGGAATGAAATAATCTAAATTTTAAAAAAGAAGCCTACACTGCACACTGTGTTGCCAGTGGGCTACTTTTTTTAAATGAAGATTTCTTGATTGGCACCACTTTTTTGAAACGGTAAAATTCCCTTTGTTTTCGCCTTTATTAATCTGTCATTAAATAAAGCGCTTTTTATCTTTACAAAAAAGGGTGCCAATCAAGAATTTGAATTTTAAAAAAGTAGCTCATCTGGCAACACTGACTACACATCAAACTACAGGTGTGAGATTTAACCCTTTTTGGCACACTGTGCCAAGCCCGTGATATCTAATTTTAATTCCAAACATGCATGAGGCACCAATAATATTTTAATAAAATTTTGCTTTTACAATGAAAGTTTAATTTAAGGGATTCTTAATTCCTAAAAAAGTCGCTTGTAAATTCCTGTGACAGTAGATAATTTCTCATTTATTAACAGAATTTTCCCGTGCCTGAAAGTGTTAAGTGGTTATTGCGTATGTTTACGCATATGAAGATAACGTGTTTCGAATATAGAGGTTTATTTAATACGGATATTATGTAAAATGATTGAATTTTCAGAATTATCTTGACGCACTCATGGTAGGGTTCACCATTCATGATTGATGGTTTGGTACCATCAATTCATCAACGTTTGTGTTGTAAGTCACATGCTACGATTTCTGGTTACCAGTACTTTAGAATGGGAAAAATGCGACTTATATTATCAGATATATCTCATAAATTGAATAAGACGAAGATAACATTTCGAAAATAACAGTGGCTAACAGGCATAACAGTTATCAACTGTGTGACTTACACTACAAAAGCCCATGGAATTAGTATAAAGTAATATTTACCTTATTTAATGTAAAAAAATCTATCTTCAGGTATAGTGGTCAGTACTTAATGGAATTTTTGATACAAAAAACCTAAAATGCACTGAATGCCTCGATGCATATGAATCTTGGCGATCTGTAGATTTTTATACAGGGTGTATCTAAACGTTTAGGGTCCGAAATTTCAAATAATCATAAAAAACGGAAAAAATTGGTCAATTGATTTGTGGTTTTCACTAAAATTTTTCTTTATGTCATTATTGTCTTGAAAATAAATTATAAAGATAAATTTCAAAAACTACCGATTGAGGGTGTTTTAGATTTTGGAGTAACGAACAAGGATTTTTTATCGTTATTTTTTGCCTATCATTAAATTTTTTTAGAAACTTAGACGTAAACTTAAATTTTGAGTTGAAAATCTGAATCGTTGGAAGTGGTTAATTAGCGCAAACTGAACTGTGTTCAATGGCGGTGGTGAGGTTCAAATTTCAAATGATTATAAAAAACGGAAAAATTGGTCGATTTGTTTGTGGTTTTCGCTAAAACTATTCTTTATGTCAGTTTCGGATTTTGAGCACTAAGTCTAAGCTTAAAGTCTAAGCTAAGATGCAAAAAATAACGGTTATAAATAGTTGTTGGTTACTCTAAAGTTTAAGGCGCCCTCAAACGGAATTTTTTGAAAATTATCTTCAAAATTTATTTTCAATGAAATACTGACATAAAAAATAGTTTTAGTGAAGAACGCAAACTAATCGGCCAATTTTTCCTTTTTTTATAATCATTTGAAATTTGAGCCTTCCCACCCCCATTGAACACAGTTCAGTTTGCGCTACTTTACGACTCCCAACGATTCAGATTTTCAGCTCAAAATTTAAGTTTATGCCTAAGCTTCTAAAAGAATTTAATGAGCTATAAAAAATAACAGTAAAAAATAGTTGTGCGTTACACAAAAGTCTAAAGCTTCCTCTATGGGCATTTTTTGAAATTTATCTTTATAATTTGTTTTCAAGACAATACTGTCATAAAGAATAGTTATAGTGAAAACCGAAAATCAATTGACCATATTTCCTTTTTTTTATAATCATTTGAATTTTGAACCTCCTCACCTCCTTTGAACACAGTTTAATTTGCGCTACTTAACCACTCCCAACGGTTAAGATTTTTGAGCAAAAAATTCAAGTTAACGTCTAAGCTTCTAAAAAAATTTAATGCTATGCAAAAAATAACGATAAAAAATAATTGTTCGTTATTCCAAAGTCTAAAGCGCCCTCTATCGGCATTTCTTTAAATTTATCTTTATAATTTATTTTCAAGACAATACTGACATAAAGAATAGTTTTAGTGAAAATCGCAAACGAATCGACCAATTTTTCCGTTATTTATAATTATTTGAAATTTTGGACCCTAAACTTTAATGGCGCCTCACTGCTTCGGATGACGTTTGGGACCTTTAACCGTTTGGGACTGCTGTCTTATTTATTATTGTTTGACTTGATGTGTACTATTACCCCTTAAAGTTTTGCCCAAGATACACCCTGTATACCGTAATTTACAGCAAATACGCCGGGGCTTTGTTAATTCCTTTTTTGTATCGGAAATTTTATTTAAAAGATGAAGTCAAATAAAGGATAAGCAACTGCAAGTCGCATTTCAATTAAAACAATTCTGGTGGGAAATCAACTTATGTGAAGTGCGGCGTATACGCGGGAAATTAAGGTATACTACATGTTATGAAGAGAAGTTTAACACTAGAACGCCCGGAATTTATTTAAGTTTGATCAAAATATTTCTCACCAGAATTATTATGCAAAATTATGAAATCTATTTATTTAATGTAAATTTGCGTAGATTAAATTTAAATTAATTAGAGAAAAATATTTTTGGTTCGAATTGAAATTTAATCACATAGCTGGAGTCGAATCGATTCCTTCCGGGCGTTTTAGTGTTAATCAATTAAACTCTTAGCACAGTTGAAAATCCCCATTCAACAATTTCCGTCACTAGAGGGACATGTACTTGAGATTATTTTTTCAGCGTTTTATGTGATCTGTAGAATTTACACATACCAAGTAACATGCAAAAAATAATAACAATCCGTCGAATAAAAAAATAAATTAAAGTTAAAAGCCCGTACTACAAGTAAAAACAGAGTTTTAATAATTATTATTCATTGGCAATGCTATAAAAATTATATTGTGTGACCCTGTAAATAAACTATAAACTATCTGCATAGCACATACTACAGAGAGCTCCTCGTAGATCACCTTAGTATTATATATAATTTCAATATGCGAAAATAGTGTAATATCAATAAAATACACCGCAATCGATTTTACCAGATAGATCGCAATGTAACGGAATTCTCTTGAGTGTCCTTGTAAATGTACCATTATTCCTACACATTTCATTTTCAATACCGAATATCCCATGGTAAACTTTAACAACATGTATTTACAGTAGCGTAACCAGGCTGGTTGGCCAAAACCAGTATTATTGTAAGTTTTCTTCTTCTTGAATCATAGCAAGAAATTTTCTCGCAAGATAAGGAGAACAGAACTTAAAAAAATTCCCGAGATTCAGAGCACAGGGGTATCCGTCTTGATTACGCTACTGATTTATTACATAGAAATACAAACATATTTAAGACAATTAGAGCACGGTCAGAAGGCAGACAGACAAACCGAATTCATAAATCAGAGTTGCCAACTTCTACGCCTTTTTAAATCATATTGACATGCTTGGAACCACAAAATTTTTAGAGCGAAATGTATACCAAATACATTTAATGTTATGTATTACATTACATATTGTTAATCATTAAGTAAAATTTCTGATTCCAATATATTTATCTGACTTGAAATAGGCGTAGTAGTTGGCAGCCATGATAAATACTTTTCAACTATGTGGGAAAATATTACAAAGCTCACTGGCAGCACTGTTATTTACATTATTTTAATTTCCCCGATGCCGAACTTTCTATTCCTCTGTTCTTTTGAGTTAAACTTAACAAGGAACAATAGGCACTATAAATAATTAAAAAAAAAACTTTTTTATAATGGCAGCGCTCCCAAATGGTCCGCGAAATGAACACCAATATTATTTAAAATAAAATTTCATAGTAGGTTTCTACAGTATTTGTGCTAAAAATAACCTTTTAAGGCGTTTTCTGCGCAATTTGAAAGAAAAATATAAAAGGAAAATCTTTCTAAGAAAATATTGATGTTCAGTTGGCGGACCATTTGAGAGCCCCGTAATGGATATATATTTATTTAATAATGGATATATATTTATTTATAATGGATATATATATCTTCACGTAAGCGGCAGCGAACGTGTTGAGAAAGTTTGAATGGACAAATGCCACATTTTTACGGAAATATTTGGTATAAAAGATTTTTTTCTATAGTGTACGTATAGAAAACGCTTTTAGTTATTTTGTAATAAATTTGTTCTGGGGTCAATTAATTATTTTAACATTATCTTATCAAAGGAATACCGCAGATTTTTTCGGATTACCCATTCGGTATATATATGGCCATACGACATTTTAATAATAGTTTTTCATGCTATTTTGCATATAATTAATTTTATGCTGCCATACATACTATTTGAAGTGTGTATATTATAAAGCAGTCTGCGGCTCTAATTAGGAAAACTTTAACCGATCTCCTGTTGCTAAGTTAGTATGATCAGTTAACTCCGGAATTTTCTTTTTTTCATCTTTTTCTACTGGTACAATTGGTAAGTTCGGTCATTTTTTACATTCCTGTTAAGTTGCTGACAAGTGTTTTAACTACACTCCTACCCACGAACTTTGCTACGTACTGGTTTCTGAACCTCTACAATGAGTCATGTTTCTCAGGAATATTGTATAAGAGACAAGCAGTCGTGAATTTGTATTGCCGACACTTCATAAAATGATAAAACAGGTGAACAAAACTGATTAGATAAGCTTTAGACAGTGCTTTATTTGTAGCACAAAGTTTTGATTTTCATATAAAAAAATGAAATCTCATTCTCAGACAACATATTTTTAAGCCATTTTATGTTGAAAAATAGTTTATATTCTTTGTGTCTCTCACTCCTAAGAGGTTTGCATATTATCCATTGAGACCCTATTTTTTTTTTTTTTAATTTATAGAGAGAAAAATCGATTGGTAAATTAAAAGGCGATCATTTTTCGTTTAAAAAATAACATTATTTTTAACGAGCAGGCATATTTTGCTCCAAATTTTTACATTTTACCTGCATGCGTTCGCACACTTATTGAATTTTACACTCTGTTTTCAAGTAATCTTTAGTTATACAGACTTTGATTAAACGTTTCTGCTAGTTTTTCAATATTTGAATATTAATTCCTACATTCAGTTTTTTTGCCGAAGGTCGATCAGTGAAAAAAATTATATTTCTCTATAATTTATTTTATTTTGTTACGTATTCGCTCTTCTTTGCCCATTTCAGGTTTTTAAAGTGGGTTTTACATTTTTTTGTTAGATCGTTAGTTATTTCCATAAATTGATAAACCTCCTTTATTTTATAAGGACACTAATTTTCCTAGTTGTAATCTTTAGCTTACTTTTCCAGTGTTGAAATAACTCTCGCTTTTCACACAGATTCCCTATATTTTTATATGATCTTACATAAATATTATTGTGCAAGTTACGTCGTCATATTTTTGTGTTTTTACACTCAGACTTTAAACTCACACATACTTTATACTTCATGTTAAATTATTTTAGCATGCTCTTTGTAAATGAGAAACACTTCAGTTGAATTAAATCATGTTGATACTTTTTTGTCTCAATTTTCTACATATTATTTTAAGATAATGGCATTTTTTAGCCATAGTCCAAGTTCTGACAACGTTTTTCTACACGTAAGTACATTTTTACGATAGATAATAAGCCGATTTTCAGCTTTACTGACCACTGAAATGCACAGGGCTTTAAACCATTTCTGATTCATTGTTTTATTATCCCATTAGTGGCTAGCGTCCCTTTTTAGGGACGATTATAAAAAAGGCAACAAAGTACTTTACACACCAGTAAATAGAAAGATAAATAATCACAAGTTTTCACGCGGCAAATTCCTCAATAAATTAGGATAATAGTTATTCCTATTTTAAAAGTGGTGGGAAACCCAAAATTTCATTTTTAATGAAGAAAATAATACGGGCATTAATGGGTTAAATGGAATGCCGATCTTGACTCCCAAGTGCCAGCGGCACCAGTTTTAGTAGAAGTATTTTCCAGTCATAACGTATGTGAAACAAATCATTCACATATTTTTAAATAAATTTGTTCGAAAATTCCGGTGCCATTCATTCATGTTATCATTTTAGCAATAGAAATACTCTGCGCCGGAAAGGGTTAACCCATTTAGTGGCAAAGTACTTCTATTGCTAAACTGTTAATGATTTAGTGACATCGAAAGGAGATGGGTTAATAAGGGCCATTTTTCGCCCATCAGCAGCTAGACGTGACATGCATTTTTTTCATTAGTATACCTTATAGCAAGTAAGAAAATAATAATAGTTTGAATGAAAATTTAATAATTGATGGAAAAATAAAATATAGATTTAATTTAATATTATGTGTATTAATGAGCATAAACACATTTGTCATTAGTTTTGATCCGTATAATCAATAGCAAATATAACAGTAAGCGTAAAATTAAGATAAATGGAGCTTACTAAGATTATTACTTCAATACATGAAATATCGGAAATAATAAATAACAAATAACAAATAATAATAATAATAATAATAATAATAGAGTTTCAGACTTTTTGGACAATGTGTTTTAGATTATTTTCGTTATTGATTGCTTCACCAGAATCCCTAATGGACCATCCAGCGGCTGCGTCTTTTACAGTATATGAATATATTCGATATTTGGTTTTTTAATTTTCATTGAGCGATGGTACATTACAGTAATATTGTAATACAGAAGCCATAATAAGAAAACAACTAGCACTCAGCGCTCTACGACACTTTTGCGTACTTTCACTGACAGTACCATTATGTTATAAAGTTTCGTTGTGTTTTTATCCAAATATTATAGGATTTAGAAATTGTGCTCCGAAAAATCTAATTTTAGTTACGACAGCTGTCCCTTAGCATGATCTGTTGAAAACTGTTGCTGCTTAATTAAGAATCTTGGCATTTCATGTTCAATATCAATTTCGTGAAGAAGTTTAAAAAAAATCCCTGTAACATCTATCAGTACTCTCAACATCATTAGGCTTCAGCCACTTTTTGATATTATATTAAAAAGTTTTTAATGTGTTTTTAAGTATATTAGCGTAATTGTTCTATGTTTCCGCGAAGTAAGGAACGAAGACATCCAAAATGTAATTTGAAGTAATGAAGAATACCATATGCTTAACCCTTTGAGGGGCAAGCATTTGCGTTCGTGTAATTCTGAACTCCCACCGGAAATTTGTAAAAAAGTTATATCAAAAAGAGGAAAAGCAATTTCACGACTGTTTTCCACCAAAGTTAGTAAAGTGAAATTTAATGACATTTTTCTGGTGTAAATGTTCATCAGTCGTAGGTGGTATATAATATATACCACCGCCCCTCAAGGGGTTAGCAAAAAGTCTTCCTTTGTATAGCCAGAAGGAATGTCTCTGAAAGGAATAGTTGCCACTATTCTAGATATAAACGTACGTGGTATCGAAAGCAATCATCGCAGTATCATTGTTGTTATCCGGAATAAACAATCTTCCTGCTGAAGGCCTCGTATATTTTTCAATAACTTGTGTTCTGGTGATGTGTTCCATTCCAGGGTTCCCACACTCCTTATATTTTGTAAAGACTCTGGCACCACTATTAATGATAAGAAAATTTATATTTAATTTTTAAGATACACAATTCGCAACCACCTCCTCGTTTCGCAATTTTCGCAAAAATTTTCTGCAATGAAATACATTGAAAATACTGTAAAAATATAGTGGTAGAGCTGTGCGAACCCTGCATTCTACATTGTTTTAGAAGAACGTTCTCAATCAAAGCTTGGTTTTCATATTTTACAGAAGATATTATTTTTCTTATATTGAATAATGTAGGCAGAACACCATAATAGAGACCAGTTTTAAGTTTTACAAGTAACATTACAAAATAAGTACGAGATGACCTCTTTATTGAGGAACGTATTTTGGAATTTACAAGTTTAAAGATATAGTTAAAATCAGACATAAATATACCCATGAGAATATAATAATAGATTTCGGAAAAGTATCCCAGCGTATCAAAATCGAGGCCTTCTTTGTTACCTTTCTGATATTGGTTTAAATATTTCTATGCATCGCATTTCTTACATCGATGTATTCTCACTTACAGGTCTTAAATCTTGCAGAGTCAATTTACCGATCAAGTAATATGAGTTTTACAGCATCGTTTTCGCGACAAAATACAGATATTAGTTTATATAAAAGCTTGAGTTTCAATAGCTTTTGTTACAATAACGAGGCAGTTCTTACCTTTACATATTATACAACAAATGTTAGAGATGTGAAAATGAGATATTGATTTAAATGTACCATTAGGTATCGTATTTGTGGTCTCATCGACATTAATATTTGACGCATAATCTCTTATTGTTACATCAGAAGAAGAAATAGAAGTATTTAGAGCCTTATTTGCATTTAGAGCACTATTTAGAACTACTCTGTAAATCTCAGTTTTTCGAACATCTAAGTATCAATATAACTTTATATTTAGAACAGATACGAAAAGTTTTCTGCGAGACTTTATAACAATGACATTGGTATCCAAGCATTATTTATTAGTAATTTCTTTAATAAATACTTGGAAAACCATTTCAGAAAACAACATTGACGTCTGAACAGCTGTAATACTTTTTAAGTAAGGCAAAAGAAGTCTGAACGTGCTCCGACAGTAGTGTATTTGATTTTCTCACATGATACAGTTTTTTCTTTTACAGGTAGAAGCGCACACTGAACCCAAATAAAATAATGCTCATATAAAAGCTACTAAAGAGCAGAATCATTGCATGTCAACATTAATTGGGTTCATCGAGCGCTTCTTAGTGAAAAAATAATTCAAAGACACAAAAAAGTCAAAAATGCAGAAAAAAGACAAAACACTCTGCTTTCGGTCGATAATTTCCATGACATACTATTTTATTTATCAAGTAAAACTTATATTAAACAAAAATACTTATCTTTAACTATACAAAGCCAGAGAACAATCATCTGATTTCGAAACTTTTTTCCGGGTATATGATGGGCGAAAAATTGCCCTTATTGACCTACCTCCTTCATGAATTGATTTATGTGAAAATAGCGAAAAGCTTTTCTTCTCCGATATTACAAAAATTTAAAATTTAATTCTTAAATCTGGTGGCAGTGCGGTATTTGTGAAATAAACGTTAGTGATATATTTAATTTACCGGTGGTCTTCAAGGGATTAAATGTCTTCTAAGAGATTATGAAATCCAAGTCAAATTAAAATATTGAGCCTTTTCAAAACTTTCTCTCTTAAAAAATACTTGATGTGTTCAAAAATTGAGATGCTTCATACCCAGGGATCGTACAAATAACCACATGCTTAAAGAAAAAATATCAGCATTGTTTTATTGAGAAATAAACTTAGGCTAAATTAAACGAATGAAATTTCGCCTTACTTAGTTTTTTAAAACTTTCAGGGGCAGAAGAAATCTGGACGTAAAATAATGAGATAATTGACTGGCACCAGAATATTCAAACGGATTTCTTAGAAAATAAAAACCTACTATTTTGTCCTTTTGTTAGAAAAGAAAAAATTTCATAAAATATTCTTGGTTTCACTTGTAAGTTTTGGAATTGTAATTAGGTGGCTGGACCCTCTAGCCACCTACCTAGAAAGAGTTACACTTTTCAAATGTCAGGATGCGTAAATAATAAAATTATCATTTAAAATGCAGCCATGACAGAGTAAAGTACATGAAAAATAATAATGAAAAAAATGTTTTATGTATAGTGTTTAATCTGTATATCTATACAACGTTTTTTATTTTCGACATAGCGTATCATTTAACTAAAACTATTATTTGTATGAATAATACTAGATTTTACACTACTTAGAGACAACAATCTTAATCAGAAGAAAATGGTGCGTGATTTTGTTTAAAAAATATTTTCCTTCAAAACTTTGACAATGATAAATTGCTTTCTTAAAATATAAGGAAGATGTTTCATAAAATGCAACCGAATTTTTAGATGATGTTTTTAATTACATGAACTTAAAACTAAAATTCTTCCTATCGCTTAGTAAAACAAATCTTTCTTTATTTAGTTACAACAACAAAAAATATTACGCATTATAATCATTTTTAATTTTAAGACATTTTCCATAGTTGAATGAGATTTTTTAAAAAGAGAAATTGCTTTCCAGATTTTTTTTTATTTATTCTCTTTTTAAAATTTTAACCATGTCTATAAGAATTCAGAAAAGATGAAAAAATAATAGTATCACATAGGAAATCATTATCATAATTTTCTTAGTAATTGAAAAATGCAGAATATATAACTATCAAACGTCTAAATGTTAAAATCATAAAAGCCTACTCTGAAACAAAATTTTATTTTGGAAGTGAAATTGAAAAAGATAAAAATATAAGAAAGATATACAGAATGTCCATAAACGATTGTTGGAGTTTCTTTACCTCTTAACTTTTCAGTTAAGAACGCTACGAAAAATATTATTACATTCAAACATGAAAAAAAAAATTGAAAATATTCTTTAATAGCACAAAGTTAAGTGTTCTTTGAAAATGTATGCGACAACCTAAGCGGCAACATTTTGTAGAAAAAAGCTTGCGAGACGAATACTAAAATTTTATTTCTTATACCACTATTAGCGGCATAATCGCCTTATTTGTTAAAAAAAATTGCGATTGCAGCAAGCGAATAATATCGTACGAAACAAGTTGTATTCAAAACAAAACCTTAGTATTAACCTTGCAACACTGTGTTGAATGCAGAATTTAACGCCTTGGGAACGAGCGACACGTATACGTACCGCGAGAAGGCTCAAGGGTTCTTCTTTATACCCACTAGTAAAATTTTACTGTAAAATTTGCCTTATTTAATTGGAGCATTTACTCGATTTAATAAGGCACAAATTTCTGTTTTTAAAAACCTGTGGCAAAACATTCAAAATTTCGTCAAATGGCTGCCGTTGCGAAGGAGTTAAAAGCTCGAAAATTTAAAATGACGATTTCAGAAGATAAAACAATGTGCTTATATTTGATAGGCTGCCCTGTATAAACTATCTAATGTACTTTTATTTCATTAAAGAAACTTTTTTAATATATCGGGTGAAATTTTAATAACAATTGTTTTTAGTTACAATCGTTATTTAAGAAGAAGAAACTGGGAAGACCATGAAAAAACAGAATGGATGATATTGAAAAAGTGCTGAGGGATACAGATCAAGAGGCGAAATAGAGACTTGACAGGAAAAAATACAAAAAATATTGCACATTTTTCAGTAAGGAGTATCTGATGCAATATGTCGAGTTCACTCATATATCGTCGTAACCAATATAGCCAGTTGGGCATCCATTTTCTTTCAGGCATTTTGAGTTTATACAAGATATAAATAATATTAATTTATGCTTTATTTATTAAGAGACATTTAGTGATCACGTAAAGAGAAAAGAATACATTGAAAATTTTCATTATGAGTTTGTAATTTCGGATTAACCTTTTTACGGACATATCAATGCTAAGATATTAAAATAAATGATTTACAACGGTAATTGCGAACAAATATAATTTTAAATAAGGAAAAGAGATTTTTCACATACATAATAAAATGGATTTTTTAAAATTGAAATTCCGGCGGCGTTGTTGCATATCGGAATTAAAATTTTGTGTTTTTGCCAAGAAACCAATGAAAGTTAAAGGGTTAAAACTGGAGGCCAAACTGACAGACCTGGTCGGTACAATGTCAAACTGTCCAATATAAAAACAACATTGTGATTGGGTAACTATTTTTAAATTTAGATTTCTTGATTGGCACAATTTTTCTGAAATGCTAAAAAAAATATTAAATAAAAGAAAATTTACTATTTAAAAAAGGGGTGCCAATCCAGAAATCTGAATTTAAAAAATAACTCATCGACAGCACGGTTTCCATAATGGACAGTCTTACATGATGTCAACGATATATATTGCAATTTTACGCTTTTGAAACTTTGTGAATTTCACTTTACTAATATGATGCGATTTTTTAATCATAAAATAGTGTTACATAAACATAATCCACAGCGTGAACGCTTTTGCTACAGTAGTTTTGAGAGGGCTATCCAAAAGATATTCGTTCTTTTACAATTTGTTGACGGTCCCTTATGGGGTGTCCGGAAGAAATAATCAGGGAAATATATGACCTGTACTATTTTGCGTTGGTGTGTATTGTTATTAAACACCTGCAGTTTCAGGATAATTCCTCATGTATTTTCCTAGATACTTGACGAAACAAGTAAAATTGAAGTGACCGGTCGCCTTTGGCCATATAGTGTAGTACCCCAATGACCATTTAAGGGACAATGATCGGGTGAATTAAATTTTTTAGGTAATTTTCACAGAATTTTACCTGAAATTCTTTGCAAATTATGCTTGTACCTTTTGAATGTAAAAAAAAGTCTGAATTCATATTTTGTTGTAAATATTTAGTAGAAGGTCAATTAGAGAGGTTATAGCACTTTTAAATTATATATATATATATAAAAGATTTGCGGTCACCCATGTTTCAGAAAATGCTCAAAATGATCTGTCACTGCATTAACCCTTTGAGCTCTTGTGGTTGAATTTTTTCCCACTTAATTTTAATCTCCAAATCTGACTGTAGCACCGGAATATTTGACCAAATTTATTTGAAAATAAACCAGTGCATTCTTTCGTGTACTTAACAATGTCCAAAGTGACATTTAGGTATTTTGGAGAGATTTATCCTCAGAGATTGAAGGATTTTAGTCTGAGAGAACTTTTATTGTGCAATATGATGAAATGCCTGATTGACACCGGTATTTATGTAAAATATTTTTGAGAATAAGAAAAAGCTATTTTTTCTCATTTATGATAAACGGAAAATATTAATACCTGAATTCTAGAGTTAATATGGCATTTGGGACTTAAATTCGTTGTTTCATGTTGTGGAATACTAAAAATCAAAGGGTTAAAATAAAAGAGGAAAGTACCCAGTTTAGCTGTTGGCATTGAGCTCATAGGCTATTCATACAAATGAACTGGTATACCAAATTGTGGGAAATCGAATAATTAAGGATGACATACCCACTTTTTTAAATTAAGGTGGGACTAGCTCCCTCCATTTTATAATTAACCATTGAACTCCCAAAGCTAATCACTGAAGTTCCTTTTAAAAGTGAACAGGTTTACTAAATTTGAACCAAGTCTGAAAATTCTGCATGAAAAACCCATTTATATAAATTAAGGGGGATTGCTTCCGTCCCCTGTTATACTTAACCAATGAAAGTACAAATGTAATCAAGAAAGAGCCTTATAAAAATGAAATGGTGTACCAAATTTAAAGCAATAGAATGATCCTGCATTAAAAACATTTATCTAAATAAAAAGGGGATTACCCTCGTTCCTCTTTTTACTTAATCAATGAACCACCAAAACTAATCAGAAAAGCACCTTGTCAGAATTAACCTATTTACAAAATATGAAGCGAATTGGACATTTCTATGAAGAGTTATCATTCCTAGAAGAGTTATCATTACCTTCCATTATCATATTTTTCCGAAGACGGCGCGAAACGTTGAAAGTTTTATTTTATTTTAATTGTACAAATGTATATTAAAATTCCTGTTTTGTGCACCACTGAGCAATGTGTTATTATTAGTTAATTTTTATGGTGCAACTGTCCTATATATATTTAAGAGTTATCAATTTAGGTACATATATACATATAAACATACTTACGTACATAAGTACATACAGAACCTTCGGATACAATAGCTCCCAGGATTTGGTAGCATATGAGCTAAAAAGTATAAACAAATGTCTTATAATTAAAAAAATTAAATAAATCCACAGAAAACTTTTCGCTAGAAAATAAATAGCTTCAATTATCATAAAAAATACATATTTCTTATTTTTTAAATAACTTTTATATTTTGTCATATTATTTCAGTAATATATTTCCTTTAATTACGATTAAACATTTTGTTTTTTTTAAACACTATATTGTATTCCATTTTTTAAATCTAAGATGAAAGCAATTTGTTTCATTAAAATAATGCAGTCTATTCTAACTATTTAAAAAAAAAATACAATCAATAATTTTAACTTTTCTTCAAGAGACGAATAGCAAAACGAAAAAATAAATTTATTTTTAAATGGGTTGTTAATTTATTTTTTAATTTCGTACTAAATCATAATTTCTTATATATATATATATATATATATATATATATCGTTTATTACTTCAAAAAATTATTTGTTTTAACAGTTCTGTTAAACAATAATACGAATACTTAATAAATGTGACAAGAAAAAAAAGTAGATATCTAGAAATAATTTTGATTGAATTTGTATTGCAAAGTTTATGAATTCCTATAATGTTTCTTTGCATTAGCTATGGAATAGTTTCAAACTCGCGTGCCAGAGGCGGATTGCAAATGTGTAAATTTTAACAAGTACAGTATAATAGATATTCTTATCTTATTAAGCCTTTAAGCTTTCGTGTGCGAATATCTTTCCACTTAACCCCTTGAAGGGCGGTGGTATAAAATATATACCACATAATTTTAATTCCAAAATTCCACATTGACACTAGAATTTTGAAATAAAAATTTTAATTTTACCAAGTACGTGAAGAAAAGTTTTTATCTATTTTGAAATAAATTTGTTTTTAAATTCCGGTGCTAACCAGTCATTTTAACAGTTTAAGAATAGAAATGTTTTGCCCCTCAAAGGGTTGATTATTACAGATGCGTTTTCTTGCATAGGTTACCGGTTTACGTTTAGCTCTAGAACAGACCAAAATATTACTTATGTTTTATAAAAATATTGTACATCATAATTTTTATTTAAAACTATTTAACTTATTTAACATTCTATTGTCTGCCTTACATGTTTTACTCGAGCGAAATTTATGGTTTAACCTCCTCAGTCCTGAGACAAATTTTACGTGGTACTACAAAAATCAGTTTAAAATTATTAAATAACATATCCAAACATACATTAGTTTGTATATTGATTCTTCTAACATGCACACATCTATTAAAAAAGTCTGTATGTAATTTTAACTATTCTGAAAGAAATTAAATTAATTTAAAGGGTGATTTTTAGTGTCGCCTCCAGGCGACATCAGGACTGAGGAGGTTAAATTACCAATGAATGAAAATATGACCTTTAATAATTCTTAATGAGGTTCATTTTCAAGACGTTCGATTCGGCTTTGATATTGTAATACATATACAGGGTGTCCCAGAACTTCGTGTACAAACTTTGAGGGGTGGTAGAGAACATCGTTTGGAAACACAGTTACATAGGAAAGCATGGGCAGAAACGTCTTGTTAATCCTTTAACAGACAGTGAAAATGTATATGAAACTACAAAATTTTTAATTCAAAATGAACGTAGAAACCAGAATTTTAATATGATTTTTCCATTTATTATGTATGTTAAATATCTGGCTTTTCATCTTTGTAAATACATTTTTCCGCAATTTCTGATGTCATTCATATTTTTCCACATCTTAGCAATTACTAATAGCTATTAAGATACTTGATTTTAAAGAAACATACCGTAATTTCGGGTGTATAAGCCGCAGATGAAACAATTCTTTTTGGACCCAGAAATCTTATTTAGTGATTGAAGACAAATATTTACGGCGATCTGACTAGTTATATTTGTTTTTTAAAAAATTCTGGGTCGAAAAAGAATTGTTTGAGCTGCGGCTTATACACCCGAAATTACGGTAATTTTAAATTTAATTTCAAATTAAATTATTTCTTGTAATTTTTTTCTGTGTAATAAACCATTCTACAAGGCTTTCCGCACTGTGTCATAACTGTGACTTTGTGTTTCTTTGAGCTTTTCACGGACAAAGCACTTCCATTGCTAAAATGTGGAAAAATATGAATGATATCAGAAATTGCGGAAAAATGTATTTGGAAAGAAGAAAAGCCAGACATTTGACATACATAACAAATGGAAAAATCATATTAAAATTCTGGAGTCAATGTTCATTTTGTATTAAAAATTTTGTAGTTTCATACACATTTTCACCGGCTGTTAAAGGGTTAACAAGACGTTTCCTCACATGCTTTCCTATGTAATTGTGGTTCCAAACGATGTTCTCTACCACCCCTCAAAGTCTGTACACGAAGTTCTGGGACACCCTGTATTTATGTTCTAATCAGATAAAACAACAAGCAATAGTACCTTTTCTATTGAAACCAAAAATTTCCTACAATATTGAAGAACGTTATCACAGAAACAGCTTTCTTGCCACTTTAAGTAGAGAGTAATTAGAAATAATAATTTTAATATTTCAAACACATTAGGAAAAGCTAAATACATGTGCATTTAAAAGTAAGAATCTCAGCTGCTGGGTTGCCAGTTTGTCCTCCATTTTAACTTTTTCGTGTGTTTACAAGAGGAAAGTATTGGTTTTGTGAAAATTTTCAAATTCCTGCTTTCAACGGATTTTTACATTTTAGGGATCAGAGAACACGGAAACATGGTTTTATAAAATGCCTGCCTGTGAGTCTCTGATTTTCTGTAAGGGACACAAATTTTATGGATGCTCTACCTATCGAACTTATGCCCGAAATTTGATAAAAAATTATGTTCATTTAGTCCCTGATATAAATTGGTGCTGATTAGTTTTTTATAAAAATCGCTTATTACAATAGATTACCGTAATTTCGGGTGTATAAGCCGCAGATCAAACAATTCTTTTTCGACCCAGAATTTTTTAAGAAACAAATATAACTAGTTAGATCGCCGTAAATATTTGTCTTCAATCACTAAATAAGATTTCTGGGTCCAAAAAGAATTGTTTGATCCGCGGCTTATACACCCGAAATTACGGTATTACAATTGATTTTACTCAAGAGCTAATGCACGGATTTTTTTTAATCATTAAATTCAGTTAGTCAGTGAGATGGATTGACTTTTTTTCATGTTTGTGTAAATCGTTCAAAATGTGGCTCTACTATGCAGCATTTATCACGATTTCTGAATAGCTATATCTCGAGAACTAATGCACAGATTTTCATAAATCTTCAGTTTCATTTATTCCTTAATATGACTTGGAGCTCTTTACATTTTGGTATAAATCGCCCAACAGGTTGCACTGATATGCTGCATTTTCCCCTATTTCCGACGTAGCCCTATCTCAAGAATTAATGCATGGATTTTAAACAGGCTTCAGATTCTATTATGCAACTAAGGTTTCGACGTAAATCACTCAACAAGAGGCACTGTTGTGTCGCATTTTACATGATTTACGTTATTTCAGCTATAATCATAGCTCAAGCACTAATGCACGGTATTTCATATCATTAAAATTCCGTTGATGAGCATAGACTGCCATTTAATTTTTGCTCTGTGATAATTAATTTTGAAATATTAACATTTATGAGATAGAAAATGTGTTTTTGGATTGCCACATCCGACTAGTTTCGTATCCGAATTTGTGGCGGAAATTAATAGTAATATTTTGTTTATTTAATGTCAGAAATTTTGTGATTATATAAAGTAAGGATTATTTTTGACAAATTTTTGCTATGAATGTGAAATTTCGAAATAAACATGGAGGTCAAACTGGCAGTCCTTCTCAGTTAAGATTGGGTTTTAGAAATCACTCTATGTTGTTAAATCATACTTTGACTACCTTATCTAAATTTTTAATAAAATACCCACTCATATGTTTTTAGGCCGATGTCGATTTTGGAAATATTTACCGCCGCCCTCTGAATGCAAAGGCTAATTGCAGACACAAGTAACCGGTGGAAAAGAACAAATAAAATAAGGATGAAATATTTAGTTAAATCTTTAAACGGCATAGTTGCGTATTTAAACCAATTACTTATAATCAAAATTTATAAGATTTTATAAGCGTTTATGTAAAAAGTTCATTTCATCAGTTTCTAAGATTATGTATATATATATGCATATATATATATCTGATTTTGATGGAAATACAGTATTATAGTGACACAATAACTTGCTCCAAACTTATAGTTAAACTTAACTTAGTGCAATGCAATGCATTACCGCAAAAAAATACGTTATACTGCTATATCATTTCTTTTTTTAAAGCGTTTACAACAGTTCTTATATTTAATGTTTTCATTTATTAACCCCTTGAAAGACACCGGTATATTATATATACCACTTAATTTTAATTCCCTTAAGCCGCATTGGCACCGGAATTTTAGTATTAAGTTTTATTTTTTACAATGTACCTAAAAACATCGTTTGCTTACTATGAAATTTTAATTTGTTCATGAATCCCGGTGTCAATCAATCATTTGAACATTTTAGGAAAAGAGGTGCTTTGCCGATCAAGGGGTTAAATGTATCATTATCATTACTTTTATCCTTGAAATTATTATCATTATCTTTGTCATTTTTATCAGTTATTTTTATTATAAAATCCGCTCCTCCAACATGTATTCCAGCCATTTTCTTTTCTGTGAAATCATATCTTCACTAATGACGATACGCTATGGCTACCGAAACCGACAAGTGAAGTAAACTCGGTTATAATTAAAAAAGTCATATTATAAAATTATTTTTTTTCTATTTACAACTTTTTAACTTTATTTATCAAATAAAGTTTAGGATACACAGAATTCACATCATTTAAAAATACTGTTCATATGCGCGTAAGAAAAATCCAAATGACTAAGAAGTGTGATATCAGTGCTAATTCAAATTGGTTAAAGACGATTTTTTCAACACGTTTCTTTTCCAAAGCAGATCCTATATTTTATGACGATTTATAGTTCATACATTTTTATTTTAATATTCTGTACCACAAACATGGCCATGAAAAATAATTTAAACTAAAAGAACAAATTTAAATAAAATTGCATGTTAATACTTTGTTTTAAAAATTCTTTAAATTATAATATAAACTTATTGCATGTTTTAACAGTTTTTTTGAACAAGCTAAAATGTATTTCATGTGTATTTGTTGGGTCACGCAAAACAATTTTTTTATATGTCCTTATTTTGTTTGATTAAACGAAAATTTACGTGCGTCGCGGGTATGTTGATTGCCTTAACTTAAGTCATGCGTGATATAGCATATTCATATTTAAACGCATCTATTTCTTACAAAAGGCATTTTGCAAAATAACTTTTTAAATAAATTTAAAATTGCGATATCAGATATTATAGAAATTAAAAAAAATATGTAATGTACACACGTCATTCGAAATTTGTCGCATTCAGATTGTTTGCTATTCATTAAGTTATCTCATTTTTATAAATTAGTTAAATTAACCAAATCTTCCTTATTTCGGGTTACCAATTTGGAATTTATTTAGTAAGAAAATATCCAAATTCATGCCAGAAATTAAAATTTGAATTTTTCTTTATTTAATGACTAGCTGACCGGCTCGACATTGTCCGGGCCTGTGATGTTATTCAGTTTTCAAATGTGTAATCTGTTTTCTAAATGACCCTTAAATGAAACTCAAATTTATATGAATGCATAGCTTGAGGTCCATTTTGTCAGAATTCATATTTCTAAACAGAAAAATCGCGAAAAGTTATTGAATTGAAAGCATAGGGTGTTTGGTATTTTATTTTCTTTAGATCTCTTTTTCTTTCTTTAGCTGTTTTTTAGAATCTACGCGTATATAAAATGAACGACACCGTGACAGAATGGTCAGGTTTTTACTGATTTTGTAAAAAAATTCACACATTTTATTTTGTAAAAAATAATTCTATCCTTCCGAACGTTTCAAAATTTTTGTAAGTGATTTAGTTCTGGTTTATTGAAATTTCTAAAAAGATTGTATTAAAATACGGACATTTAGTAACTTTCAGCGTAAAAAAAGAAAAAAAACACTCTATGAACATGATATGATTCGTGTTTGCCTGTATATATGAATCTCATATTTTAAATCTCATATTTTTTGAAATCGATTAAACCATAGATTATAAAAATGTTTTAGATTTAAGACTATATTTTTGGTTTGTCAGTCCTATAGGATTGTGCCCTGCAGAGGCAAAACCGTAATGAAACAATGTGTTTTTTATTGATTTCATCAAATTTTTCGCACATTATATTTTGTAAAAAATACTTCAACCGGTCAGAACGATTCGAAATTTATGTTGGGGCTCTAGTCTATTGAGATGCTTTGAAAAGATTGTGTTGAAATGTGTACGGTTAGGTAATTTTAGCGTAGAAAAAATATCCTCTCCGTGAGTCTCAAAATTATCTATTTTTTCGAGTGCATTTCAAAGGGTTTAACCCTTTGAGGGGCAAGCAATTGCGTTCGTGTAATTCTGAACTTCCACCGGAAATTTGTAAAAAAGTTATATCAAAAAGAGGAAAAGCAATTTCACGACTGTTTTCCACCAAAGTTAGAAAAGTGAAATTTAATGACATTTTTCTGGTGTGAATCTTCATCAATCGTAGGTGGTATATAATATATACCACCGGCCCTCAATGCGTTAAATCCATATTTTTAACCCTTTCCAGCACGGACAAATTTTGCAGTAAAATGAGAAATTATCGACTGACACTGGAATTCACAAACGCATTTTTTAAACATTTTGAATTCCTTGATTTAAGCTTTTATTGTAAAAGGAAAATTTTTCTAAAATATTATTGGTGCCACTCGCAAGTTTCTCATTAAAATTAGGTATCCCAGTCCGGGCACAGTGTGCCGGAAAGGGTTAAACCCGGTTTAAACATAAAATGTATTTGGGGGACATCTGTTTCTACTCTCTTGCTGTATCTTCTATCGTTGTAATAGGAAAAAAATGTTTGTGTGAATCAAACGCATGTAAGAGAATAATATAATAGTATAATTATAAAGGTTATACGATGCCTAAATACTCCGAAACGTATAAATGAAATTTCTCGAAATTGGAGGGTGAAAGAAAATTTTTACAAACATATTCTTTTTCAGCAGCTTAAAATCAATAAGAAACACCCAATGTATAAGGAGAAACAGAAAATTTGTTAAAATTTGTTTATCAGTGTTATACAAAATTGATTAATTATAAATTCAAAGAAAATTGTATCCTTTTTTTTCACCGTTATTGAAGTAAGATTTCAAAGACTAAGCTATCAAAGTAGCAACGGAAGTTTCCTATTTCAATTCAGTCAATTGTTATTGCTGTTGAAATTTAACGTCAATTATCTTTGAATTCAATTTACTGTAAATCGTTTTTTATGTCACTTTCACCCCTTGGCTTCTAAGGTCCATATTTATTATATTATCGACTACCTTTTTACATTTTTTGTATAAAGTATAAATATAACGAGTCAAAACATTTAGAAAATTACAATAACATATTTTTTTTTTGATTATAAGCAAACAATTAAACTAGAAACACTTAAAACACACAGTGTTAAGTAAATTTACGGGTTCAAATTGTGTGTATTGGACTGTGAAATACATTGAAAATTGGCAGATATGTAAAAAGGTTAGCAAAAAATTGAATTTCATTTAAATGCATTTACACCAATAAAAATGAATATAAGTAATTGAATATTCATTAGCTTATTGTCGTCTACTGTACTAACGCCATACTTAGACGTCCTACAACATTGATTCTATTGTGTCGGGAAAATGGGTGTCAAACCCTTGTAAATGAATGTGTTGAGTATGTCACATGGGGGATCCTACGCGCGCATATTTTTTAAAACAATAGTTGTCGTCACAATTTAACTATACTGAAATCTGATCCAAGACAAACAAGTGTGGAACTAGAAAATTTATTTCATAAATTGTTTTAAAATGAAATCTTATAAGTACCTTCTATACAAAAGACACATTTTATTTCAAACACATTCCGGTTTTAAAAAAGGTTTTCATGGATCAAACTCCGAAAAAAATTAAGAGATATTGGCATCTATGATTAACCCTTTAACGGACAAAGCATTTTCATTGCTAAGATGTTGAAATAAATGAATGGCACCGGCAAACAAATAGATTTATAAATAAGAATGAGTGATTTTTTTCACATACATAATAAAATGATTTTTTTTAAATTAAGTTTTGGCGTCATTGTTGTATATTGGAATTAAAATTTCGTGGTTTCGTAGGGAAACCAATAAATGTTAAAGGGTTAAACAAGATGCTAATCTATGTTAATTTTTGCGTAGTCGGGACCAAGACAAACATGCTAAAACCGGAAATTTGCCGGATTTTATGACAAACCTTTAAAAAAAAACGTACTTTAATTGCTACATAATATATATTTACAGTGTCACAGAAGATAAAGCTTCGAATTGAAGTGAAATACGTAGTCGTGCATCGTTTTGTAGAACTACTTTTAATTTTGCATTTAAACTTATTATATTAAAACTAATTTATAATACAGTAAATCTATTTGATCTATAAACATGTAAATAATATTAGTGAAGAGTATCTATTTCTCGAATTTTCATATTGTTTAGGAATAAGTAAATTTTAAAAAATGCTATTAAGATTAAATTTTCATGGAGAGGAAATATAAAATCTGAATACGAAGAAACATTTTGAGACATACATTGTTAAAATCTCTTTTGACAACAATAAACGGATTAGATGTCGTTCTGAATTTCAGAAAAACATAAACACGAGATCTGATAAAATAACTTCAAAGTACTTTCCATGACTTTTTCACATTTCAAACAATGGATTTTAAAGTATTTTTAAAGTTTCAGATTCCTTTTCTATCAAAAAGATTCCGGTTTTAGCGAAATAAAATTATTTATATTTGATACTAAAAATGCGTGATCAAATTTTGAATTCTATATTTTACAATGTAAAATACGCTAATTTATAACATAGAGATTGGAACATAAATAAGAACAATTTTTTACTTTATAAATGTTTGCATAGTATATTATTGAATTCCTTAACATTTTATAGTAGTTCTACAGACTGTTATCTCCAAAAAGTTTTCGCGCACAACTTATCGAAAAAGTAACATCTGCCATATTTAATGACAAAAATTCTATAATTAAGAAAGATTAAGATGTCTAGAAAAAAACCGCTAGCTATGCGTATCACGGGGCGCTTAACCCTTTTCGGCACGGGCAAAATCTCTTAGTCAAATGAAAAATTATCGACAGTCACCGGATTTCACAAACGAATTTTTAGATATTTTGAATTCCCTGATTTATGCTTTTATTGTAAAAGCAAAATTTTACTAAATTATTACTGGTGCCACTTGCGAGTTTGGAATTAAATATAGGTATCCCGGACTGGGCACAGTGTGCTGGAAAGGGTTAATAAGTACAAAATCTTTTGAGGAAACAATTACAGATAAATTGTATTATTTCCCATATATAAAGGACATTAAAGATTATAAAGCTTATCTCAAGGTGATTATTCGTTTATACAGGGCTGCCACAGGCGACCATATTTTAATTTTATCTCGAACCATTTTTTATTTAAAAAAAAATTCACATGCACTTTGGTAACATATGCAAGAGAAATAAACTATAAAATATATTTTCTTAACTCACTGAAGTCAAAATTATGTCCCTCTTTAAAATCCAAAAAGTACATTCCCCACAAGTTTTCTTAAACAGCAATTTTTGATTAATTTTATCACGAAGTTTAAACCATTAAGTAAGGAAAAGTTTCCGTTGAAAAATATTAATATTAAAAAATAATCAATTCAATTTAAAATAAATAAATGTTTGAATTTTTTCTCGCACCATATGGAATCACTAAGCTTTAATGAGTTAAAATGTCTTGCGAATAGATTATAAAAATTGTCGTCTATGGCATGCCTGTTAATAATACGATGGAAGTATCAATAATAAGTAGCCATACTTAACCGCTACAGTGGTGGTATGAAGCAGTGGCATGTTTATGCAACAACTTAATTTTAATTCAGAAATGCCATAGCTTCTACAAGAACTTCGATAAAATATATGTGGATTTAATATGTATCGGAAATATAGCCTTTTTTTTCTTTTTTTCTAAATAAATTTGTTTAAAAGTTCCGGTGTCATTTACTTATTTTAACATTTTAGCAATGGGAGTGCTTTGCCACAGAAAAAGGTTAAATAACTATTATGGAATCGAGTTAACTCTATTAGGAACAAGGTACGTATATTCATAATATGTTGAAATAATAAATCAACAGCAGTATTTACACAAAACTTTATTTGTAAAAAAATAAAAGTATGCTTTTGCATATTTAATAAAAAAGAAATTTTCAATCAAAATTCTGGTGCGAAAATTATCATTTAGGGTCTAAAATTATGTGATGCCATACCTGCAACATCTCGCTTCAAGGTGTTGAACAAATTTAGAGAAATTATTCGTTGACTAAGGCGCCAAAAAATGTAATCTGGTAGAAAGTTTTTCATTAAAAACTAAGTTTTCTTTCCTAATTCAGGATGTGTGGATGTGCTCATTTTTTAGTACAATACGTTCCAGATAGTAATTAAACATTTTTCCGGCAAGAATATGTGATTGAAAAAAAAACACTTATCAGTTACCATCACCAGGCATGTGAATTAATCTATTTTGTAAACTTATCTTCGATATATAGTATGTGAGGCACTAAAATGCATCTGCCAATTATTATGCATTTTGTTACCTTGTTTAAGATTAGTAAAATTCTGTTTTTAGGGAACTCACTCAAACCGTTTTTACTATCACCACTTTTATTTAAAAAAAATCATCTTTATAAATTTCTCAGAAACATATTTGGTGGTATCGTAAAAATTCAATTATTACAGCATATGGCTGATTTTTCACTGGGGCATTCCAAATTATTACCAGTAAGTTTAAATAGTTGTTATTGTTTTGTTAAAAGATGACAGATATTCCACAAATAAAATAAAAGAAAATTGCTATTGAAAATTGCCCGGTGTCAATCCCCATACTGGTGAGAAGTAGATCGATTAGTGATGTCGTCACAACTCGTGTCCGCTGGCTTTGAGTATTTCGAGAACAAAGCTTGACTGCGTTCTTAACCCGTATCGTTACAAATTTGTTGAAGGTTTAGATGACTTTGTTCCATTATCTGACATTAGTAATCATATAAGAATTTAGTGAACTCACACAGCTTGATATACAGGGTGATTCTAAATTCGTGATACATTCTAAGAGTTGGTACAGGATACTGTAACAATCATTTATTGAAAAGAAAAATATGAGCACAAGTGATGCGATTAGGTATAAACACTGAGAGGGGGATTTGTACCTTTTTTTATTTAATTTTTTTTCATTCATGCCAGAAATAGCCTATACTAATATTTTGGTTATATACGTTATTACAGACGTTTCATGATTACATAAAGAATGAAATTCTTCTTCGAAAATTTCCGGTATGAAATTAAAGTTTTTGAATTAGAAGAAACTCCATTTCTATACATATACACTATATTGCCACTGATTATGGGACACTTGCGATTTTAGACATTTTACTAAATATCTAGAAAAATACATGAGAAATCATCTCGAAACTCTTAGTGTATAAATATAATAGTATACGTCATACATCTCCGTGAAGATTTTTTACCGAAACTGCATAGGGGACCGTCAAGAAATTAAAGAAGAATGAATATCTTTTGAATAACCCTGTCAAAACTAATGTAGCAAAAGCGCTCAAACTCTATATTATGATTGAATGCCTTATTGTAATACACTGTGTTCATTTTTATGCAAATAGCATGCATACTCGCAGAGTAATTAAGGTTTTTATAAAAAGGGTCCCAAATTTTTCCAAGTTTTTTCCTTATAATTTTCAGAGTTCTTAATATAAGATAATATTTTTTTCAGAAAATATGACAAACAACATTGCACACAGTACCCTGTAATCAGAATTAAAAGATAATGAAAATTGTATGAAAAATGAGTAGGTTTACTAAATAATTTTTTACTGCGCATGCGTCAAAGATATCAAAATTTCATTTGCATATTATGTTAGCTAAATGTATAGAGCAACTTTTGTAAAAGTCTCAAAATTATAGCTTGAAAGTGCTGAAAGTAATCGTATATAGAAAAAGGACAAAATCCGTTGTTTTCAAAATGAAGCAAAAAAATGAGGGATTTTATCCAAAAGTTGTCGTAACATCCCGTATTGTGTATTCTATATTGACACTAATCAATGAATATATGGATACAACCCCTCTTGTTTTTGCTTCATTTTGAGAATAACGGATTTTCAACTTATTCAATTGACGATTATTTTCAGAATTTTCAAGTTATGATTTTGTGACTTTCACAAAAGTTGCTCTATACATTTAGCTAATATAAAATGCAAATGAAATTTTGATATAGTTGACGCATGCGCAGTAAAAAATTATTTAGTAAACCAACTCATTTTTTGTACAGTTTTCATTATTTTTTAATTCTGATTACAGGGTACTGTGTGCAATGTTGTTTGTCATATTTTCTGAAAAAAATATTGTTTTATATTAAGAACTCTGAAAATTATAAGGAAAAAACTTGGAAAAATTTGGGACCATTTTTATAAAAATCTTAATTACTCTGCGAGTATGCATGCTATTTGCATAAAAATGAACACAGTGTATTACAATAAGGCATTCAATCATAATCTAGAGTTTGAGCGCTTTTGCTACATTAGTTTTGACAGGGTTATTCAAAAGATATTCATTCTTTTTTAATTTGTTGACGGTCCCCTATGGAGTTTCGGTAAAAACTCTTCACGGAGATGTATGACGAATACTATTATATTTATACACTAAGAGTTTCGGGATGATTCCTCATGTATTTTTTTAGATATTTAGTAAAATGTCTAAAATCGCAAGTGTCCCATAATCAATGGCAATATAGTGTATATGTGTGTGTATAAATTTTTAATGAATCTCATGTGTTTGATAGGTTTGCCCGTTTTGCGTTATTTTTTTAATTCAAAAATTTCGATTTTATACAGAAAATTTTCAAAGAAGAATTAATTCTTGATGTAATTATGACATGTTTGTCTTAAATAAAGAAAAAAAACAGCATAGGAATTTCCTGGTATTAATGAGATACTTTGAAATAAAAAAGGGCCAAGTTCACCCCTTTGTGGTTTTACCTGAACTCGTCCCTTGCACGCACACATTTTTATACAGTAAATGACTATTACAGTATCATGTACCAACTCTTAAAGTTAGTACCATAAACTCATTACCAATTCAATAAACATTCTTTTTCTTATAATTCAACGGTAGTATGTAAGATGCATTTACATATCTAAATTTATAAAAAAATATCCATTTCTACAGCGTTTATAAAGATTTCTTAAATTGCTATTACTAATTTCGAACGATATATGTTGTATTGTATATTACTATTGCAGATGTAAAAAAAAAATCTTTCACACACACATGTATATATATGAAATAGTAGAACGAAGGAAGAAAAATTTAGATGGTTTGCGATCCCTGATTACCTCATTAATTTTTAAATGGATATTATACATTTAGAAAAATTAAATGTTCTTACTTCATACAAATTCGTCGATAGTCAAAATAACAATTATTTTCTAATTTGAAAGAGAAGTTTCTAATGGGAAATGAATAATGAATAATCCCCATAAATGTAACCCATACTTACGAATCTCCAACTGTACTTTTGTGAAACTGGGTTACTATAATCTAGGTCAAAGATGTTTTGTAGCAGAAAAATATTATTCTGTAAATGAACTAATATATATATATATATATATATATATATTGCAATAAGAAAATAAATATATAATTAAACATTTAGTAAATTTTCTCGTACAAAGCGTGTTTGACGGAGATTAAATTAATCCATTTCTCCTGAAATAATATTGGGCAGTTGACAAGTATGAGTAATCGAATAATGGGCAGATAAAATAATTCGAAAATATTTCAGCGGAGATCAAAGGACAATATAAATAAAACATTAATATTTTAGAAATCTGCTATTTGGAAAAAGTTCTAAGAATTTAAAGAAAATGAAAACTGTCATGATTAACAGTATTAACTTTGACAAGATTGCTTTAAACGGTTTCTGTCTACCGTAAGTACTGTTGTTGAATTATTTAATGTGTCCCTGTAAATTAAGATAAATAATGCTATGTCCCCTTCTCATGGAATCATGTTTTATGATAAAAAAATTCGGTGTACACTAAGTATTTTAGTCCTCTAATTCTCATGGTAGTGTACGTTCTATAAATTTCGTGATTCATCTCAGAAAATGTCAAAAATGATTTTCAAATTCTCATATGACTAAATGTCTGTATTTAAAAAAAGCAACTATTTTGAATTTCTCGTATGAATAGGGAATATCTATATTAAAAAACCCCACTAAATTGGGAACAAAGTGCAAACTCTAGAACGCCCGAAAACTTAAAGATAAAATATATTTTTTCAAGGAAAAACCCACATATTTGAATCACCACTTTCCAAAATCAGGTATATTACATATGATTTATTTATTTCATTCAAACAGTTTTTTATAGCTTATAACTCGATAATTAACTCTTTGATCTCTGGCGGGTAAATTTCTTCAAAAGAAAAATTTGGTTTAGTATATGCGCAACAAAATGCATTAAACCTTTTGGAAATAACTCTGGGTCGAATATTCCGGTGCCACTGTGACATTTCAGAATTAAAATTAACCCTTTCCGGCGCAGTGTTACCACTCCTAACACACCTAATTTTAATTCCAAACTTACAAACGGCACCAATAATATTTTAATAAAATTTTACTTTTACAATGACAGCTTAAAACAGGGAATTCTTAATTTCTAAAAAAGTCTTTAGTAAATTCCGGTGTCAGTCAACAATTTCTCATTTTACGAACAGAATTTGTCTGCGCCGGAAAGGGTTAAGTGGTAGAAATATCAACCATCAGAGCTCAAAGGGTTAAGACTAGAGCATCTGGAATTTTTTATCAAGTTTGATAATGTTTCTCACCAGAATTTTTATTCAAAAATGTGTAATTGATGTATTGAACGTAAGTCTGTGTGGTTTAAATTTAACTTATTTCAAGAAAAATCTGGCTCGAACTGAAATTTAATCACACTATTGGAGTCGAATCAACTCCTTCCGGGCGTTCTAGTGTTAACAGTTTAATACCTATGGACAATATATGCTACAGTGGACATTAGAATGGTAACACAAGGGCGCACACCTGGTACCGATTCAAGTCTAATCATGAGTAAATGTCGATTCAAACCAGAGCTTTCTCAATAAAGGTGGTAAACATAAACTAGACAGAAATAATTCAAATGTATAAATTAAATGATTTTAAATAAAAATGATGGTATAAAATGATTTAAAAAAGCTTGAGTAAAATTTTGCTTCAAGTGTTAACTTCTACAAAATTTTCATAATCCATTTCAGGAGCAAACTGTTTCTTTTCGCAAAATGCTAAAAAAATTAATGACACAAAAATAAACAGACACTTATCTAATAAGAAAAAAATTCTGCTGTTAATCCTTTGATCTCTGATTTGTGTATTAACTCAAAATCTCCAAATGTCATATTGGTACATATTTTGCAAACAAAAAAATAGGTTTACCATATATACGAAAACTTGCAATCAGTTATTGTAAAATGTATTTGATCGAATATTCCACTACTATTTTGACATTTCACAGTTAAAATTAAATGGGAAGAAATTTGTCTAGTACTGCTCAAAGATAGTTAACTCGGCGTCTCTTGTACAATTTTTTTTCAGTTTGCACAGCTTTTTAAAATAAGTTCACTATGACTAACCCTTTCAGAAGCAAGGTATTTCTGCTCCAAAAATGTTCAAGTAATTGATTCACACCGTAATTTAAGAACAAATTTATTTGAAAATAATCAAAAGCTGATATTCACGTATGTTAAGAGATCAAAATTGCAGTGTGCGAATTCGCAATTGAAACGGGAAAATTAACCCATTCGTGCCCAGCACCTTTTGCGTAAATTTTATTTGGTTGGCACCACTAATTTTAGAAGATTTAAGTATAGTTCATTAATCACGAAAATGCATCATTTAAATAAAATAATTATTGCTTTTCTTTTTTACCGGTGTCAAAAACAAACCGGTGGTGTTTCCAAATCTTCCAGCCTGATATTTTACTGGCTGATTTGATGGGGATTCCAAATTCTTACCAATAATTTTAAATAGTTATTATTATTTTATAAGAAGATAAATATTCCAATAAAAGAATAAAATATATCTATTGAAAAATTTCCCGTATGTATTCCAACAATAGTGAGAAGTCGGTCGATTAATGATGACGTCACTTCGTGTCCACTTGCCTTCAGTGTTTTTGATGTCAGCAGTGAGACGGGACAAAAGAGTGCATTAATCAAGATGAAAATTGCTTTTAATTTTTAATAGTATGAAGAGTGTTTGGACACCCCAACCCCCAACTAGACTACAATATGGACACTGACCATAATATGGACATTTTCAACATTTTTTATTCAAGTTATTTGCCACTACAAATTTTAAGTAGCAGTCTTTAACTTTTTTGTCCGCGAAGATTGGATAGCTTCATATTAATTTTTTTTTTATTCTAAATTAGTGGTGAAACTGTGTATACTACCATAATATATCCATATTCTTTGATAGTCCCATTAAAATAATTCTAAATTCTACGCTCCTTGTTTACAATCCGACACATGGTACGATAGACTTCAATATCAGATATGGGTTTTTTAGATGTTCAGGTACATTTATGAGAGTTAGAGAGCGTACAGGCAGAGACGCGACATCATATATTCTGAAGTTTACATTTAATAGTTTTAATTTCTACATGTTTTGAAACTCATTTTTTTGAGAATATTTGTAAATGTAGTCACGGGGAGTTTGTAGGTTTAGTACGAGTCCTGTATTTTTCAAATAAAGAAATCCTTCGGTACTAGTATTTTCTTATGGAAAATCTCTCCTTAAAAAGACGGAATTTCACGCGTTTGAAATTTATTTTTTTTTTTTTATAAAACATTACTCACGGCTATTTCCATGAGTACTTGTAGTGTAAGTCACAGGCTACGATTTTTGGCTACCAGTATTTTAGTACAAAGAAAATGTGATTTATTTTATCGGCACATTCTCATTAATTGAATAAGGCCAAGCAGACTTTTCGAAAATAACGGTGGCAAACAAGCATAGCAATTATAAGGTAATGTGACTTACTCTACAAAACCCATGAACTAGCCTCACATATTATTCTTGAAAATAATAGTACCCGTATAAATTCTGGAATATCATTTATGCGTTTTTTAATCCCCGAAATCCTGCGAATAAACATGCATTAAATTATATTCAAATATAGTATCAACAACAACAAATAAATAAATAACAAAAATAAAATTATAAATAAATAAACATTTTTGCAGCCATAGCACAGACAGACAAAGATTAGAACTAAATATTTTAACTCAGTTGCAATGTATTAATGATACGTTTGTAATAAAAATTAACACATACACAAATTAGATTTTTTTAATTTTTCTCTTTTTTGCGACAAGATAAAGAGTGTACTTTTAAAATTTAAGGACAAATATTAGCAACAAGGAAAAAGAAACTGGTGCATTTAACAGAAAATCCATGTTGTATTTGAACAATATGTTTTGATTTATGCTGTGTCATAACTATACAAAACGGATGGCAGCATGCCAAGATATGGAAGTCAATTCCTTTATGTCAATTAAATATCGTTCTAGAAATTTTCTTTTCGGAAATTATTAAATGTTATTTAGATGAAAAAGAACTAGGCTAATTCGTTTTTAACTTTCCACGTTTTATTGTTTGAAACGTTATTATGCAATGATGTAGCATGCATAATAATGTTTTAAAGGTCATTATTGTAAGAAAAACAAGTTGGAAATTGCACGTGAAGCGTAGCAAATTAGGTGCGTTCGTACGATAACGAAGTTTTAAAAAATATTACTTTCATATATCAATCTTATAAAATTGTAAATAGTGAATTACAATTAAAACGCTCATCAAACAATGTTCTCCCTATACCATTATGTAATGGAATACTTTTGTGTGGCCTTGTAAATCAATAACAAATGTTCTTTGCACCACAAATTATGTATGATGTATATTATAATATGTACTTTATAGTTGCATATAAATTTTATTAAGTTCGCATGAGTATAACACGATTAAAATGCATTTGAAACATTTTTCCCATTGACCGTAATGTAACGGAATACTTTTGATTGTCCCTGTAATTGATCTATGCATCCTATTTTCATAAAATTTGAAATAAATAGACAAAATTATGTAATAATTATGTATTTTAAATTTCAAACGTATAGAATATATTTGAAACTTTTTCCCCATTGACCATCATAATGTAATTGAATACTTTTGATTGCCCCTGTAATTGATCTATGCACACGATTATCAAAATATTTGAAATAACTCGACAGAATTATGTAATAATTGCGTATTTTAAATTTCAAACGATTAAAATGCATTTGAAACTTTTTTCCCCATTGACCGTAATGTAATGGAATACTTTTGATTGCCCCTGTAATTGATCTATGCATCCGAGTTTCATAAAATTTGAAATGACACGACAAAATTATGTAATAATTATATATTTTAAATTTCAAACGATTCGGTTCGGTAGTTTTTGCGTTGTTATATGCGGACGGACAGACGGACGGACAGACGGACGGACTGAACGACCACTATAGGTGCTACGTATTATATAATTACGAACGCACCTAAAAATGGGATTGATCAATGAACTATTTATCTAAAAAATTCTGTTATTTTACGGTTGATATATTTTTTACCCAATAAAAATTCATTGGAATGCCAAAAAGCTGTAAAAAGATAATATATAATTGAAATTCATTTTTAACCATCTGATATAAATACTTCTAAAATTTCTGTATTTATTCTTCAATATATAACAAATATTTCACATAATTACTTTTTTATTAAAATACATAAGATAATAAGTTCCAGAGTTTTCAGTTTTTTATACGAATGCTTTTTAAAAGTTGCCACGTTGTTGCTTTATTTTATTATTTTTTTATTTTAGAAAGAGAAAATCTTCTTTTTGAAACCACTGAACTGATTAACCGTACGTTGTACAGGCAAGAAAGTTTGCTCGATCCATCATTTAAAGACTTTTGACGCCACTAAATTTTTTAAATGCAATTTCATACTATTTAATGGCAGAAATGTTTAGACTAAATATTAAGAATATTTTAGCTTAACCCTTTCCGGCACACTGTGCCCGCTCTGGGATACCTAATTTTAATTCCAAACTTGAAAACGGCACCAACAATATTTTAGTAAAATTTTGTTTTTACAATAAAAGCTTAAATTAGGGGTTTCAAAATATCTAAAAAATTCGTTTGTGAATTCCGGTGTCAGTCGATAATTTCTCATTTTACTACAGATTTTAACCGTGCCGGAAAGGGTTAAATCAAATTCTAAAAAGAAATAAAATGTCTGGGTGAATATATTCCACGAACATCCAACCTATTACTATTACTATTTCAGCTTAACCCTTTGAGCTCTGGGGTGTAAATTTCTTCAAAATTCCAAATGTCACATTGGCACCAGTATTTTGCGAAGAAAAAAACCGGTTAACGATAAACAAGAAAAAAATGCATTAAATCTTTTTAAAATAGATTTGGTCGAATTTTCTGGTGCCATTGTGGCATTTGGGAATTAAAATTATGTGGTAGAAAATTTTACCGTCAGAACTCAAGGGGTTAGATGCGGAAATTTTTATGATATTTTACCACCAATAATATTTTAGTAAAATTTTGCTTTTACAATAAAAGCTTAAATTAAGGATTTCAAAATATCTAAAAATTTCGTTTGTGAATTCCGGTGTCTGTCGATAATTTCTCATTTTACTGACAGATTTTGCCCGTGCCGGAAAGGGTTAAAAAAGTGAGGTTCATCCCATGTTTTCAATTTATTGTACTAAAAAAAATAATCAGTTAAGTGGTTAATAGAGTAATTTTAAAATCCGAGATAATGCAGAACCCGCACGCTTCAAGGACCTTCAAGTACATTTTATCAGAATTTCTGTAAAGTAATATTCGCCTTATTTAATGAAAACAACCTCAATCTTCATACATAGATTAGTAATTTAAGAAATTTCTTGTACTAGAATATCTAAAATTTTCTGAATACCTTGATGTGTATAAACCCTGTAATAGTATTCTTTATGAAATTGTAGTTCCGATTAATGAAATAAAATATTAGCTTTTTCATACTTCAAATAAAACAGTTATAAGAAGTTTATAAAAACATCACTAACAACAACAAAAAATGATTGAGTTATAAAATGCATTCTTAAAATTTACTATTTGAAGTAATTTTTTTTTTCTGTGAAACAGTGTCCTGTCACTAAAGTATTCACATCACAAAAGAGGTCACACTGATCTCACAAGATTAAAAACAAAAGAAAAAACGATTTTAGAATTACATGCATTAAAAAGAGCTACATTTTCTGCACATTTTCAAACAAACTGTAAACAAAATTCCTATAATTACACTAATTAGGACTGAAATCATGTGCGGTGGTTCCTATGAAAACTGTGCTTAAAAGAATATTTTTATTCGCTTATTTCAAAATCTTAAAAATGTGCTTTTTTTACCCGCAAGATTTTTACAAGACATTTAATGTTTTTACATTCAAAATTTAAGAGTTATATTCCTATCTTAAGAATGGATCTAAAGATGTGTATGCTTTAGAAAACTTTATGCTATTAAAAAAAATTATGTACGTGTTTTACTGCTCAAAATTTATGCCTTTTTTGGTAAAATTTTAGATTAAATATTAAACATGTTTAAATTCAATCTTAAAATATGATTCTAGTCAATAAAGTTGAAAAAAAGCAAGTAAGAATATCAAATATTTTCATAAATAAATTCCGAGAAGCTCATTTTGTGATAAATCATGTTAAGATATATTATAATAAAACTGGAAATATCTAATGTTTAGCTTGCTTCTGTTAGACTATTTTTCAGTTAATAATAAATATGTAAATTATTCTTTAAAAGCATAGGTGCCAACTTTTACGCTTTTTCCATACAACCAAAATTTAAAAGAAAAATTATACTTATTTAATTCTTACTTATTTAATACTAGAATGACCGGAAGGAGTCCAATCGACGTGATTAAATATCGATTCGAGCCAGAAATGCGCAGATTTTTGTTAAATAAATGAACTAAAAAATTTTGATTAAAAATTCTTTTATAAAACACTATTATCAAATTTGAGTAAAATCTCCAGGCGTTAAAGTGTTATAATGCATTACAAAATTTCTAATCACTGCTTGCATTAAATATACCTATGAACAAAAATTAAGCTGATCAGAATTTATTTATCACTATATTCTCTAACGCGCTTTCCGTAATTTAATTTCACTCCTTTTTTTAAAAACAACATTTACTTTAAGAGAGTAAAATATAACCTCTGATCGAGAATAAAGGTGATAATGTGGAAAAACGCATTTGTAAAATTTTGGTAATATTTTAAAAATAGAACGTCGAGATGGTGTTGCTTCGATACCAATCAAATTTTAAAATGTTGCATTGAACCAGATTTTGATTTCATAAAATCATTAAAATCGTAACTACAGAAAACTCAGTTTAATAAATAAGTGAAATAACTTTAAATACAAATTCTGTGTTGAAATATTTTTACTAAGACTTCGCAAAATTTGCCAGAAATTCTAGTGTTAACGAAAATTCATCAAAAAATAATTTTGTTTTCTCAAAGGTAAAAATTAAATATCTTAAATTCCATAATTAAAAAATGGGGGAAATTTTTCATGTTCCTTTATTCATTTTATGCAGCAAAATAGTAGACAAATAACCTTAAGATAAAAACAGATGTAATAATACTCTCTCATATTAAAAATATTAATCTTATTAAATCTAAAATTCAATTAAATATTCCAGTGAAAACGTATTAAATTAGTATTTTCTTTCCGTTTCAGTGCTAAATTAATTATGAAAACATAAAAGAAAAGAGATAATTACATTAGGTGTTTTAGAATCGTTTTAAAATTTAATGCAGGAAATATTTAGAAGTATGGAAACTTGTTAAGTGAGTGTGAAAGGTAATTACCGACATAGTTCATGCAATTGTTGTTTTATATATATTTACAACTTTTTGATATCAAATTATGATAGGTAATGGAAAACTTTTAAACAAAGTAAATATTTTCATAAAAACATTAAGGTATTATCTGCGAATAGTTTTTACTAATTAGAAAGTTTTGCATTAAAGTCTATATGAGAAAATATTTTATATTTAATCTGAGAGCAAATGTAATAAATAAACTTTAAGGAAAAGTATTAAAAAATTAACTTTTGTCGTTTTAAATATTAAAATATTTTAAAAATTTTCCATTTTTTCTGCATTTAAATGGTAGGTATACTTAAAAAAATGTAGCACTGAAATGAAAGAAAAAACATGTTTTGAACACAATATTGAACCCGAAGTTTAGCTTTATATCAACAATAAAATATCAAGTTTTTTATGTCCTATCAGTGTTGCCACATCTTACTGAAGAATTATTCAGAAATATTGAATTCACACATGGAAATTTTGAATAGCAATTCTCTTTTATTTCATTTATGGAACTTCTATCAATTTACAAGGTTCCCATTCGGATCGTTTTTTCAGAATCAATTTTATACAACCCTCGTATGATGGTCTCGTTATTTAGAGCGTTGATCAGATGACGAGATTTTCACCTGGCAAGGCACCTCCAGAGGTATAATTCAAGGGTAACTTGGAGAACTTTGCACCCACGACGGATTTTACATGCACCAGGCGCAATTAGCTTACATGATGAAATTGACACTTAAGGCTTATACAGGCACTGGGAATATGCTTCCCAAATCATTTGTATTCAAAATTGATAAATTCGCACTAGAATGTTTAATAAAACATTTTGATTTTTTGTGATGCACATGATAAAATATCTCTTTTCATTTTCAAATCAATTTTACATTCTATTGACAGTTAATATTTTGTACATTTTAGCTGCAGAAATTATTTGCCTGGGTAAGGGTTAACCCTTTAATTCCCATGCTAGAACACGTTCTAGAAACTATGTAGTTCATTTCACACCAGAAAAATTCAATGGCTAATTTCGTTTTATTTAAATCCGGAATGTTCTGCTATTGATTAAAGCAAATATTGCTGTTTTAATTTTCTGGTGGGAACTGAAATATACGAATTAAAATATCTCGGGCGGTCTCGGGCGGTTTGGGATCCAGAGAGTTAATTGCCTATATCTATTAAACCATTCGCGGTGAGAGCCTTTTACGAAAATTTTAATGTTTTGTCACCGGTTTTTAAAAACAGAAATTTGTGCCTTATTGAATAGAGAAGGTAATCTGATTTAATAAGGCAAATTTTACAATAAAATTTTATTGGTGATAATAAACAAGAATTATTAAGTCTTTTTACAGCCTATATACATGTCGCTCGTTTTCAAGATGTTAACTTATAAGTTACTATAGTATAATTTATACACTGCTCAAAACAATTAAACGATATTTGAAGTTTTATATAAAATAAAGATATAAACGAATTTTTTTTTGCCCAAAATAGAAGAAGAGAATCACAAATGCAAATTTTTCTGGTTTTCAAACTGTGGAGTATGCAAATTTTTAGTTCGACGTCAAAAACGTCGCTTCAGCGGCAGCGAATGAAATTTGACTTTCAACTGGATAAAAGAGAATGAAGACAAGGATGATCGGCATTCAGTGATTGCTTTGTTTCGATGTGTACGATGTCGCAGCGAAGTCATTTGACAGATTCAGAAGCTTGGAGAATTGTTGGTAGGTTAGAAGGGGGCCAAACTCAAGTCGAAGTAGCGCAAGCCATTGGAGTGTCACAAAGTGTCATTTCCAGGATCTGGAACCGTTTTTTGGAGAGTGGATGTGCAGGCCGAAGACCAGGGCAAGGTCATAGACGGGCAACAACGCCCAATGAAGATCGGTATTTAGCGTTAACAGCTCGGAGACACCGAAACATGAATGCTACTCTTCTCCAACAAGACCTTCGCTCGGCTACAGGCACCACGATTTCAACTCAGACTGTCCGAAACCGGCTCCGTGCTGTAGATCTGTATGCTCGCCGACCGATGGTATGTGTTAGATTAACATCAAGGCATCGTCGCGACCGGAGGGAGTGGGCAACCGAGCTAGTCAACAAGAGGAGAAATGAATGGAGCAATATTCGGTTTTCTGACGAGTCCCGTTTTTCTGCGCATCCGGATAATAGGCGTATTTTCATCTGGAGGGACCGTGGCAGTAGGAATAATCCTGCGTTCGTGCACGAAAGTGTCAGATTTGGCGGTGGAGGAGTGTTGGTGTATGGTGGCATCTCCATTGACGGGCGCACTGACCTCTACATCATTCGAGATGGAGCTCTGACTGGTCGCCGATATAGGGATGAGATCCTTAGACTTATTGTAGTCCTTTACGCTGCAGCAATTGGAGATAACTTCATTTTAATGGACGATAACTGCAGGCCACATCGTGCAAACCTGGTGGAGGATTTCCTTTTCAAGGAAGGAATCGTTCAAATGGAATGGCCAGCGTGTTCTCCAGACATGAATCCAATGGAGTACGTTTGGGACGCTCTAGGAAGACGAGTTTCTGGCCGCCAATATCCCCCACAAACTCTCCAAGAAATGGAAAGAGCTCTTCTGGAAGAGTGGGGCAGAATACCCCAACTCGTCATTAATAGCCTCATTGAGTCCATGCTTCAAAGGTGTTCAACGTTGCTGGCCGCCCGTGGAAACCATACCCCCAACTGAAAATAATTTTCTTTGAAGAAAACACGTTTTCTTATTCTTTTTTTCTCATATGGACTAACTGTGTTTTTTTCCTTTTGTACACAAATGCGCAATAAAATGCATTTTTTTTGCCAAACATGTGTTATTTATTCTCATATAACCTACTATGTCAGTTGACCATGTATCAATCAGCTAAAAAGTTTCCCAGATACAAAATCCACCTAAAACTGCAATATCCTTTAATTGTTTTGAGCAGTGTATTATGTATAGTTTATATTTTTATAAACTATACATTTAAAAGCATTTAAAAAATCAGTAATATGTAGAAAAGCTGCCCCATACTTGCTGTCTCAGGCTACTATTTTTATATTTGTGCTATTATTTTGGAAAAATGCATTTTGTAATATGGTTGACAAAAACACGTTGCCCTCGTGAGTATTGGCAAATCTGCTAAGCGGTTAAAGAAGCGGATAAAAAGGTACTTTTATTAATTTAAAAAATGGTGCGAATCACGAACTCTTAATTTTAAAAGAACAGCCCACTGGCATTGCTCTTGCTAATGTTAATTAAAATAAGGAATTTCTTTTTTCAAATCGAAATCTCTGGTGGAAAATTATTAATAGTAGTACAAAAATGGTTAATCGCTGTGTTTTTTTGCACGTCCGATTGATTTATTCATGTATTAAAATCCTTCATTCTGCCAACCACTTGGTACATATATAAATTACGAATTTTGGTATAGGGAACCACAATCGCGAAGCATTATCATTTTAAACACCGCTTCCGGAATACTAGGTCTGAGCGCTCAAGCAAAAATCACGGTTTTCGCAGGGGACATTTTGCGGTCACCTGAATTTTCATGCAAGTATTTTCTTTGGCTTATTTAAACTTCTCCTCTAATTCTTAGACTACGTTCTACGTTCTACGTTAGACTACGTTCTAAAATTTCCGTCATTCAGAAAATCTGAATTCACACGAGAATATTTCAATATTTCAATGGTAATTTTCGCTTTATTTAATGGCGGAATGTGTGTCATTATATGAAACAAACATGGCTATTTTAAATTTCTAATATTAGTTTGGAATAGCAAAATTAATTTAAATTTAAATAAGATTGAAAACACTGATGGTAGTGTGTATGCTACAATGGGCATTAGAATATTAATCGCCGTAAAATAAATCGGACGCACCAAACCAATATTTAAGAACAAAATTTATACTCCGTATGTTTTTTAATTACTCTTTTTTAATACAAGAACTATCGTGAGCCGTCATTTTGAAGGTTTTCACATGAATACGTTTCGGTTCAAACCAGAAATTTGTATTATGAAATAAGATAATATGAAATCTTTAACCTTTTTTTATAATATGAAATCATTTAACCCTTTGAGCTCGGCCAGGTAAATTTCTTGAGAATTCCAAATGTTACATTGGCATCAGTATTTTGCAGAGAAAAAATTCGGTTTACCATATACACGGAAAAATTCATTAAACCTTCTTCAAATAAATTCGATAGAATATTCCGGTGCCTTTGTGACATTTCAGAATTGAAATTAAGAGGTTGAAAATTCAACCATCAGAGCTCAAAGGGTTAAAAGATAAAAAAAAAAACATTAAATAATAAAATTAAATTGTTTTAAATAAAAATTTTAGTGTGAAATATTTTTATAACACTTGATTTAAATTTCCGGTAGTTCTAGTGTTAACCCACTTATATGATTTGCCCCTAATTCGTATGGGCAAGAATAGTTTACCTGATTCATTGCTTAAAAGCTTTTTTATGCCACTGATTTTTTTAGTTGCAATTTTGTTCTGTTTAATGGCAGAAATGTTTAGATTAAATATTAAGAATATTTTATCGTAAAAAAATCGCTATTTATCCCGCATTTTCAATTTATTGCATATAAAAAATGAATCAGTTAAGTAGTAAAGAAATTTGTTCTTTATACTTTTCGTAAAAACTCGACTGGAAATGCGGTTTTGATGCAACAGTTTCAAAATCTCTAACATATTTTTCTTTAAAAATACGGTTTAAAAAACGGACCAGTTGGGTTTTTGGTAATTTTAATGATATCTTAGCGAACTTTATAATAGACTAATTTTTTCTAATTATAATTTTTTTATGGAGGGAACTTAGCAATTAAACCATTCGCCAAAACAAGACAAGAAATGATGGCCATTTGTTTAGGAGCACACGAAGTGCAGAATAGACTTTTTATGTGATGATATCAGTGGAAGTGCTATAGTACGCACAAAACAGAAAGTGTTTAACCATTTGCGGCGCAGTGATTTCATAGATATACCACTTCATTTTAATTCTCAAGCGCCACATTCGCACCGGAATTTCGTTTAAAAAATTACGGTTTATTGGTTGCGTGAAATATAGCGTTTTCTTATTTAAAAAATAAAGTTCTTTTAAAATTCCGGTGTCAGTCATTAATTGCAACACTTAAGCGATGAATTTGCCCTGCGCCGCAAAGGATTAATCATCTATATTCTGTATTACGAATTACCGTAATTTCGGGTGTATAAGCCGCGGATCAAACAATTCTTTTTCGACCCAGAATTTTTTAAGAAACAAATGTAATTACTAAGATCAACGTAAATATTTGTCTTCAATCACTAAATAAGATTTCTGGATCCAAAAAGAATTGTTTGATCCGCGGCTTATACAGCCGAAATTACGGTAGTTATTTCAGAAATGAATGGTTTCTTTACACTATAACGCTGGCAGCCTCATGATGACATCACATTTAACACATAGCAGTTATTCTCTAAGAAAGCTCTTCGAATGTCAGCTAGCATTTCAGAAAAGCTAAAATTATCAAATAAAGTAAAATGCCTTAACCCTTTGAGCTCTGATGGTAGAATTTTCCACCACATAATTTTAATTCCAATATGTCACATCAACACAAGAAAATTCGACCAAATTTACTTGAACAAGGTTTAATGCATTCCCCCCCCCCCGTATATATCGTTAACCGGTTTTTTTATTTGCAAAATACTAGTGCCAATGTGACATTTGGAATTTTGAAGAAAAGGCATAGCCGGATAAGCATTGGAAACATGCCTTTCAATCAAATTTCTTGATTTTTTTTCCCAGTCCTATGTGTTTCATTCGATTCAAACCAGAAAATTTTTCATAAAGTAAATTAAATAAATAACACAAAGATTTAAGTTAAATAAGTATGTTAAACGGATTTAAATAAAAATTCTGGTGTGAAATATTTTAATCAAGTTTGAGTAAAATTTCAACAGGGTAGGAAGGTTAATTCTGAGATATTACCAGGATTTGGTAGTAACAGACAATTTTTTATTCAAGATATATACTAACTTTGTTTTTCTAATAACAGATATCTAAAGCTATTTAATCCGAAGGTAAATATTACCGAAGGGTTCATAATGTTAGATAAAAGAAAAAAAAAAGAGAAAGCTGACAGCACTGGATGATATTTTGTATTGAAAAATGTATTTCTACAATTTTGAACCGTTTTATGTTTGATGAGATAAAGAATGCTTTTTTAAATAAATAGAGTTCAAAAAAGCAGTGGAAAAATTAACGGAAGATAAAGACATAGCTAATTTTATGCGAATATATTACAATCTTATATGTAAATACGTAATCGGTTTCAGTGCTTTAGGCCTCACTGTCAAGAACAGCGACTTTTTTGAGGAAAAAAAAACAGCTGAAACTTGATAATGTATAACATTATTTTATACATAAAAATTAAATTATTTTTTTTCTGTAACCGCGAGTTCTTTCAAGAAACTTCCTTAACAATCACATTTCGAATTATTATTCTTAGATAACATCATAGGAAATAGAAATCATTCATTACATTAAACTTGTTTCTGATCTGGCGGTTAACCATTACTTAGACATAAGCGTTTAATATGATGGTAATAAGGGCCCATAGCTCGGTTAAAAAGCTTGAAACTACTAACTATAATTTCTCTTTATAAAAACTGATGAAAGCCATTTTCATTTAAATTGGCTGTGATCACTCTTGTTACATTTCGATATGGAAGAATGTAGTTAGTTTCTATGACAAAAATATTCTTCCTTGTTTTTGTGTGTGACACGAACAAAAACTTTTGTTATTGAAACGGTATCGTCAGCTTCGAAAATGATGCTCATGTGTTCATTAAAATTTAAAATACACCAATTCTGTAAGTATACATTCCAAAGATTCCTCGGATTTCAAAGTTGCGTAGTTCCGCCCAAAGTAACGCCTTTAAATGAATTTTAATTAATTTTATACATACTTTTGTAAATATTTATATGTAGTACCCAACGCAAACTTACAGCTTTTACATATAATATATGGGCATATATGAGGAATTTTTTACTAGAAAATGGTGATTTTCCGACAACTATAAGATATGATTTTTATTTTTCAAAAAATTTTAATCGCTTTTTCACACACTTTTTATAATCAGAAAATTATACAAAACCTACCAGTTAAGCAACTTTAATATCTATATAAACTCAATAAATCACATGTAATTCGGTACAGTAGTTTTTGAGAAAATGAGGTTTTTAAAAAATCGAAAAAACATTTTTATTTCTTAAAATATCAATATATATAAGCCAAAATAGGGGATATAGATTGTCAGATATGTAGATAAACCTGGGGAAAAAAATCAAGAAATTTGATTGAAAGGCATGTTTTCAATGCTTATCCGGCTATGCCCTTTACCCACCAGAGCTCAAAGGGTTAAGGGTATTGACGTTTTTTCCAGCGTATGATCCGCAAATCAAAATTCAGTTTTGACCCAAAAAATTTATTCAATATTTGAAGACAATTATTTACTGCGATCTAAAAATGTTACATCTCATTACAAAAAATTATCTGGGTAGAAAAAGGATTGTTTGATCCAAGGATTGTACACTGGAAATTACGGTACAGAGTGACGAGTGTGAAAAGTTTGAAATACTGATAGGATTAATTATTTGGTGTGACGTGTATTTTGTGCTGAATGATTTTGTGTAATTATTATGAAACGTCAGGATTCGCTTGCTTCAAGAATTTTCAAACACCTTTAATGATCGTATTCACCATCTACCTCCATCTAGAGCACCTCTGTCGAACACTAAAATGACATTCATGATACATATGATTAGACAATTATGATTAGACAAGGCCAATTAGTATTAAAGGTGAATACCGTTTGTGCGTTCTATCGATGATTTCGGTATAACTCAGGATCGAAGCAGTTGATGAATACGAGTGTAAGTAATATTTAATACTTTAAGTAATTCTTGCCTTATTAATCAAAAAGTAATTCTACTTTCAGGTATAACGATCAGTATTTTACGAAATTTCTGGTACCAAACCACATGAAATCATCTTATGAATCCCTTGATGCGTACGAATCCTGAACATTAAGATAAACATCCCCAAAACAGTATTTAATTGGAATAATTTTAACCTGCACTGTTTGAAAATTTAAAAGTGTAGCTTACTTTCACTATATCGAATTAAACTAGCATGCTGTGTCAAATTTTGCATATAATAAATGCGTATAATTCTTGTTTTACTTGCAATATTTTTATTGAAAAAAATGTTTAAATTAAAATTAAAATAATCAAAATTTTATCACTTAGAAAGTTTCAAAGAATACTATTGAATTCCGTATAAAGTTTTCATGTTTTTATTTAATAAGAAATTTAAGAATTTTTTTAAATGTATTAATGATGCAGGTTGTAATTAGTAGAATTCTACGACAGTTTCGAGATTTGTCTTTTTAAAAGCAATCGAGCACTTTCTAACAACCCCAATCTAAGGCAATTATTTCCCACTAAACGCAATAAAAATTTTCTTTTAGAAGAAAGTTTCCCCGAATTGTTGTCATTAAAAGAAGAAAATAATTTATTTTATCAGTGGAAATCCTTTGCCTCTTAAATTACATGAACTGACTTTTATGAGTAAAGAAAGGCAAAAATATTCTTTGAATCGATCTGTTGTCTCTCAAAGATCTACAAAAGAGAGGGTATGTTAGCTTAATTATTCTTGTTTATATAGCTTTTATTAACATAGTAATTAAGTTTGTTAAATAAGACTAATAAATTATAGAAATATATGGAAATTAGTTTTCTTATTTTTTGCTGAAAAAACATTCCATAATGTAAATTTATTAAACATTGCATTTTAATAAAAATTATTCATTTTGACAGATTTCTAGATGCACTTAATAAGTCCTTATTTTTTAGCACCATAATTTTCCTTTGGAACCCCCCTCCCCTCTCCTCTTATTTAGAGTATTTATTTTTTTCTTCTTTATAAGACAAACATTAGACATGATTTACAAAAATTTCTAATTTTTAAAATCAGAACGTAATTTTGTAAGTGATGAATCTATTTGGATGTGGTATGTATTTTAACTAGAATTTTTTTTTAATGAATTTGAAATTTATAAAAATATTTCTTCCATCTATAATACAAAACTCACGTTATGTGTGACTTTTATGCGTTTAATTGGAATTAACAAAGTTAAACCTTTCATTATAGGCCAGTCAAATTGTCATAAATAGATGCAAAAATTCTGCTAGAAGATTTTATGTTTTTAAACTGTTTAAAGGGATGCTAGTAACAAGAATTAATGGTTTTCCAACAAAATATCTCGAGGCTAAATTTTGTGGAGCCAAAAAAACCACAAAATTTTCGGACTTTTTTCAGTTTTTTGCCACTAACTCAAACATTATAAAATTTTTGCATAAAATACTCAATTACAAAAAGAAAGAGCATTAAATTCTCTACAAATTTCATAATAAAACTGTTTTTCTAAAGCCATTATTAAGCGCGCTACAGCATTCTGAAAGCGACTCTTTTTTTTCTAACTTTACGGAAAAATTGCAAAAACGAAAATTTGACACAATTTTAAATTATTTTATCCTCTTTAATGTAACTTATTTAAATTATAGGTATTTGTATGATACAAATCGTGATGAATTACAATGGTAACATTGTAAAAAATTAAGAACATTGTAACTTTTTTTGTATTTAGAGCTTTAGTGTAGAAAATTAATATTAGGTATTTAACTGATTGACATTTTCACATCCCTTCTTTCTGGATAAATAATGTTGTTAACATTTTCGTAGTTGATTCCATTACATGTTTTACAAATTGTTGAGCATTTTAGTCGTAATTTATCAAAAGAACATGCTTTGCTGCGCGTTTCATTACAGCTACATGACACAGCATAGAGCAAGGATTCAGGTCCCGGGTCTTGGCACATTTGAACTGACTGAAAGAGATCGTCCGACCTGTGAACCCACCCCCATTCTTCAGGAGATATGTTGTTTCCTAGCCTAGCTTGTAACTGATGATAACATCGGAGAAAATGATGCTGCGCAGCCTCTTGTGTTGGTGGTAGTCTTGCAAGATGAACTATTCTTTTTGTGGCAGATTTAGCAAATAGCTGAAAACTTAAGGATTTCAATTTCTGTGTAGTATCTATGCATCCACTGTATAGTGCAGCATGAAATTTTTCTCCAACCTTGATGATTTCTTGACGGGCAGAACCTAATTTATTGAACACGCAGGATATTTCTCCAAGCTGATCATGCTTTTTAAAGTGTTACAAAACTTTGACTTTCTTTGCCCAAAAAGAGCGGATGTTGTATCGCATCCGCTGATTGCATGAGTGAAAAGAACATTGTTGTAATTGTATTTGAACGACATGGTTGAAAACCATTCGGTTTCAATGTTACCTCTTTCTGGCTTTTGGAAAAATAGATTTTTCTGCTGATAGCTTAAGCTCGTCATGATCACGAGAAGGTCAATATCTTCTCCGACAATTACGCAGCAATCAAAAGATACGGCTCTTGAAATGGCTGAAATAACTATCATGACATCAGCTTCTTCTTTTGCCTGCTTAACTTAAATTCTGTTATTTTGAAATTCTTATTTTGAAATTTTTAATTTGTTGCAAGAAATAAAATGAAGAAGCTCTTGTTTATGTCAATGGCTTCGTCAACGGATGGTGCGAGTCGACGCTCTCTTTTCTCTCCACTTGTTACAGATTGATCTAGTTTTACACAACAAAAACTATGATACCATGCATCTGCAAGTTAGGTTCGCATCTGCTAATGAGGTTTGTGCTGAATACGTTCAATTACTTTCTGGGACCATTCATCCTCACGTTTTTCTACAGCTTTCAAAATTATAATTTTCGCTTCTAACTTCATTACTTTGTGAATCAAATTTCTTTTTGCTTAGGGCTTTTTTATTGTTTTTCGTTCAAGTCACCGGGATTACCTTTTTCACATAAGAAGCAATTATCTTGAAACTTGAAAGAAGTGTTCGATCTGAGAGACAAACTATAGTCTGTGTAGAATCTTCACTCCGTCGAACATATGCTGCTATCATTCTCTCATTCGCATATGTTTTTCGGCAATCATCCTGTATTCGAACTTTCTTTCTACTTTCCAAAAAACTGATGAATATTACTTTAACGCTGAACGCTATGTTCAAAGAGCTTGAGACGTCCTTTATGGCGCACAACGCGAGTATCACTATTTAAATTCGTTTGGCGAATGAAATACAATTTTCGATCGAGCTCACTCATTTTTCATTATAGCACAAAAAGAGATACAATAAACTGAATCGCAGCATATTAGAAGAGTATGTCTTTATAAAAGAACACTTGCATCTAAATCATTACAGCTCGGGAAAGTCACATGGGCGCAATCTTCCATCTACATTCCATTCGTTTATCCCTGGCCCTCCCTTCCTTTATAATTGTTTTTCTTATAGGGTTTCTAGAATTTGTGCTTCTTCTGCCTTCCTTTCTTAAAACTTTCATTTCTCATCCATCAATAGGTGTATTTAATTTTCATTGTTAGTGATGAAAAAAAGTTTTTTGGGATGGGAGGCGAAAAATAGGTCACTTTTTATAAAGTTTAAAAAAAGTGACATCTTCAAAAAACTATAGCGTGCTTAGTAATGGGTTTAGAAAAACGTTTTTATAACAAAATTTATAGAGAATTTAATGCTCTTTCTTTTTGTAATTGAGTATTTTATGCAAAAAATTTATAATTTTTGAGTTATTGGCAAAAAATTGAAAAAAGTCCGAAAATTTTGTGGTTTTTTAGCTCCACAAAATTTAGCCTCGAGATATTTTGTTGGAAAACCACTAATTCTTGTTACTAGCATCCCCATAAACATTTTAAAAGCATAAAATCTTCTAGCAGAATTTTTGCATCTATCGGCCCTTTTTTCTGACAATTTGACTGGCCTATTAAGGCAAAACATATACAGGGTGTTGCTGACTTTAACCAAGATTATCAGAGGAGGTGATAGTTACAAGTCTCCCACACACGACTATTTTTTAATTCCAAGTGGCATCAAACAGTAAAACAAATGAGCTTTATTGCACTTAAATTGGGGTTAAGAAATACATTTAAAGTTTACATCTACGATATTTCCGGTGGTAGTTCCTTAAAATATGTAAGAATAATCTCTGAATAGTAGTGGCATTTTATCCTTTAATCGCAGTTATTGCAATGAGACACCAAATTCAGTGTAAGAAACAATTTTTCCCTTTTGATTTCGAATCGGTAAGTCTGCAGACAACACGGCGCCAATTTACTTTAGCATTTAACCCCTTTTTTTTAACTTTCTAACTGCAGTTGAAAGAACAAATAAAGGTAAGCAATATTATTGTTATTCTTTGTAGATTTAAGATATAAGTCTAAATAATGTTTCCATGTGCTTTAAGATATAAGTCTAAATAATGTTTCCATGTGCTTTTAGTATTTTTCCATGAGACTTAGCCAAATTTAACGATGGGTTCAGGGAATTAAGGTTTGCTTTTTATATAACAGTTTTGTAATCAACTTTTTTATGAAGCTCTGTTTATTTGTCAGCTGGCATAGTTAAGCATATTATGTTATGCATTATATTATATAATTCTGATGTAATTTAATATCATATGCAGCTTATATTTGTTATTTCATTAAGAAAACTAAAAACTCCGAATTAAACTTCTTGTGATAACTACGAGTAATTAAAAATATTCTTATTTAAAACATCTTATTGTTATCTTCTTATTTATTCTTATTAATGCAGGGAAAATTCATTTCTTTTTAAATTAAAATTATGTACCATCACAAATCCCGAAAAGTAATCTTCACTTCCATAAATAGCAAAAGTCATTGAATGAGTTAACTTCTTCGTTTTAATAGTAGTAGCTTTATGGAGCATAGTTCATATTTGCCAACTTCCGTCTTAACTTCCTCAACCCTTTGAGGAGCGGTGGGATATATCTTATCCTCTTCAGACCTAAGATGCACATTAGTATACTTTTGGTTTCAATTGTGTATCTAACTTAATATTGAAATCATTTTATTTAGACCAAAGGTTTTCATTTGTGTACGTTAGCGTTTTCGAGTTTCAGCAGGAGATAGCGCTAGCAGTCTTAATTCATATGATTTTACAGGAAATAAACGAGCAATGGCGATAAATGCAAGACTTTAAAAAAGTAAGTTCACTTTTTAGGTAGAAAATTAATATTTATTCCCAATAATTTTTCAGATTGTGTATAAACATTTCAATAATGCATAAATCATTTAAATTTTTTAACTAGATTGTAATATCAGGGCTGCCAAAGGCGACTATTTTTACATTCTGGCAACACCAGTATTGTTTTAAAAGAAGTTTTGACATATATTTCTCTTGAAACTGAAGTCAAAGCGTCTGTTAAGGATTTTTGTTTATATAAAGTGGTGCCAGTCAGAAATAAAAAAATAGTCGCCTATGGCAGCCCTTAATGTTATATATTTAAATCAGATGAAAATTGTGAGGTGCACGTGTGTGCACTTTCGGCTTCAATAATTCCGTGTTTTTGGAAAGAAGTCATCTCACTAAAAATTCTATATTAAATTATATCTAATTGGTGCAGAGCTAGAGTTGTTGAATTATTCAAAAATTATATTTAATTATAAATGAGAATTCATTTTGTTGGTGTTTTAAAATAAGCATTAATTTTTAAAAATCATAAACAGAATATATTTTAAAGGGTAAATAAACTGATGTGGCCAACCCATGATTTTCCTACTGAAAACACATTGCTAATAGGTTAATTATTATATTCATTTTGTTTTCTTTGAAACTTGTCCATAAACATATTTATGCATGAAAATAGTAAATAATCAAACATATTAAAGTCATGTTCTGGTACACTGCATGCAAAAATAAGACTTGTCAATACCCATAATTGCTGCTACTATGACATGTGATAATTTTTTTTACATTAGAAAATTTCTTCATTTTGCAGATAACTCCGTTGTTCATTCAGCAGATGACAAATTATGGAAAGTAAACCTTATCTTGAATGCAGTTTAAAATAAATATCTGACTCTGCCACAACCAAACAAATTATCCCTGTACAAGGTTCGCACACTCCTTATATTTTTAAGGACTCTGACACCACTATTAAAAAGAAAAAATATACATTTAATATTTAAAACACAGAATTCGCAACCACCACCTTCATTTAAAGCTTTTACAAAACTTGTCTGCTGTTAAATATTTTGAAAATATGCTTAAATTTTAGTGGTAGAGGTGTGCGAACCCTGCTGTATGAACAGATGATCCCATTTGCTGGACGCTGTAGTTTTAAGCAGTATGTTAAAAACAATTCTGTTGCGATTAAAAACTTTGTTTTATCCGCCAGAGATGGCCTTGCCTTTGACTTCCAAATATATGATGGAAAAGGCACTGCACCAGCTAATGATTTAAAAGAACGCAAATTAGGTGGAAGCAAGATTAAACTGCTTTTTAAAAGTATACCATAAGGCAGCACACATGTATTTACACAGACCGTTTTTCACAAGAGTAAAATGTTCCGACTTTTTATTGAGAAACAATATCTTCCAAACTGGAGCGATCATGAATAATAGACTTGAAGAAGCAGGTAAAATAATTAAGAATGGTCGAGATCATCAACATGGAAAAAGGGATGAGAGAGTAATGGAAGGGAATGATATGTGTATGGTAATATGGAAAGATAACAAAAGTGTAACTTTACTTTCAAATTGCATAGGTAATGATCTAGAGAGCATTCTGTTAGGTGGTCTAAAGATCAAAACTGTAAAATTAATGTAAAAAACCCGCAATTGTGAACACATACAATAAGTGTATATGTGGTCAGATTTAGGTTTTTAAGTTACTAATGTTTTGCTATTCACACAAAAAATTGGCCGACAAGAGCTTTTGTACAATTTATAGATTTGTTTTTATTCCAATTATTGGATAATGTGCATCAGAAATAGTAAAACAGATGAAGTTCCTCGATAAGACAGATTGTCTCTTTTACAGTATCATTTAAAGATTGCACAAATAGTGATGAAATATGAGGGCAAAGTAAGTGAAGTACGACGACCAAGGAGACCAAGAAAAATTTATTCATCTGAAAGTGATTCTGAAGACGATTCCGAAAAGAAACCACAGCGAAAACAATATAAGTTTATTCAGCAACGAATTTCCGATTTTAGATAAGACAAGTTTGGACATTTTTCTCGTTCAACAAATGATAACACTGCTTCAAAATGTAGGTATGAAGTCAAGAATAAGAGTTTTTTGCACAAAGTGCAATACGTACCTCTGTATCTAAAAAAATAATTGTTTCGAAAAATAACACGAATATATATCAATTGTCCACCAAATTTCTTGTTTAAATATTTTTTAATGAAGTTTTCTTTCTTTTTTTTGCCGTACAAACTGTGCCGTGTTCATGTGTGTACCTACTAGCAAATAGAAACTATTTATTTTACATACAAATACTTTACATACAAATAGATAGAACAAACTGTCAAAATTTTTTATTATGACTTAAAATGTATCGGATCTGACGAGATTAAACCACCCAATTTTAAGACTGATTTCCTCAAAAAACTTAATTATATTTTTCTGTTATATCTTTGTTCAAAAAAAAGTTATAAAACTGCTTTTATTTATTTTGAAAAAAAAATTCAAAATTTCCGGTGGGAATTCAACATAGTAGAAACGCAATTAATTGCCCTTCAAAGGGTTAAAAAAAATTCTGTTTCGAAAAATGCAAAACGTGATTTAAATTAACTCATATTTTACCTAAGTTAGGTCGGAAGTTGGCAAGTATGGTGGTTCGCAAGTTCAAAACCGTCCATCAAGTACAACGAATCTGAATGTCAGAATGTCATTATTTCTTCGTTTTCGAAAAAAAAAATGTTCCCCGAATCGTTTATTAGAAAATATATTTAGTTAGAATGAAACGGGAAAAAAATCTACGAAATGTTGTGGCAAATGGCTTATGGGTCAGGTTTACGATCTCTATTAAAAGTTAAACCATCATAAAATTATAAATTAGCATTAGCTGATTTCGTGTATAATGCCAAATGAGACATAGTCTGCCATAAATTTGTAAAAATGCACTTTCTGCTCAAACTGTAACGAAACATATGAGGGGCTAAAAATCAGATTTGACGAAGTCTATTTTGAAAAAAAAAATGAAATGACACAGTTCCTTTAAATTGCGCATAATCTCTGTTTTATTTAATCCCGCAGTGAACAAGACAGTAAACAGCTTTCATATATAAGAGAGTCATGTGAAATCAGGCTTGGTTAACTGAGGGAGTAGATAAAACACATTGTATATATCTTCTAAATGGACTAACTCATAGTTTTCAAAATGGACTTTCTACAATTGTTGCGAATCCGTTATATGTAAGCAAGCAAAAATTTTCCATCAACAATAGACAGCGTGTTATAAATTCATGGTACAAAATTTAAAGGTTGGTTCAGGACATTGTTACAATCATTTATTGTACAGCAATGTATTGGCGCAAATGGCGCATTGAGGTACAAACACCAGGTGGCCAATTTAGCTTTTTTATATTTCAAAATTTCTCATTCACACCATAAAATTCCTATAATAATGTTTTCTTTATTTAAGACAGGCATTTCATGATTAAGTAAAGGAAAAGAATTTTTTTGAATTTTTTTCATATGTAATCGAAATTTTTCAATTAAAATATACACAAATTATTGTTTTTTCCTGTGATTAACAAATTTGCCCGTTTTTTTTCTTGCTGCTGTTTGGTTTGTTAATTTATTAAAAAATTTTGATTTCACACCGGAAAATTTCAAAGAATTTTTTTTCTTAATATAATCATGAAATTTTTGTCTTCTATAAACAAAGGAAAAGAATAGGGATTTCTGGTACGATTGAGAAATTTAGAAATAAAAAAGGGCGATATTGGCTTCGTATCTATACGCGTCACTTTAGCTCTTACATTCCTATACCATAAATGATTATAACAGTGTCCTGTACCATCTCTGAAAATTTGTATCATGATTTTAGAAAAACTCAGTATACGATTTAAAACGGAAGTTTCAAAATAAAACATAAATAAACATAACTCTTATATAATGGAACATTTATTCAGAAAAAAAAAACTTTCGAGTGAGTGAATAAATTTTAGTACAACTGTTATCAATAATTTTTTTTGAAACCTGGGGTAGTCCAAAGTAAGCAGGTAATAAAAACATCTATCCAAAAGAAAGGATTCGCTTTGTAAAAATAAAAATAATTCATGTATCATATTTTTTTGTCGTTGTTTAAAATATTTATACAATTATTTAATTTCATTTGCAAATAATGTTATTCTGTGTCGCATCTTCTTTATATGCACCATCAAAATAAATTACAACAATATTCCCGTTAAAATCAATTTATGACGTCAGACTTGTTTTTGAACAATAGAAAACATTATTTATACTAAAAGGCTTTTTGCATCTGTGACAGGGCAGACAGATATATGTTTTCAATAGTTTTTTTTCATGAAAAAGAAAATAAATTTTCTATATGCGCATCGGAACAAAATTTTACTTCCCATTTTTTTTTTTTTTTTTTGAAATTTTATTTAGAAAGTGAACTTAATGTATGAAAGTCTTATATCGAAATGTCATTTCTTAAAAAACGTCTATAAGAAAATCCCTTTTCATTAAATAACCTTCATTTTCCATTTCAGTAAATAATCTTCATATTGATTTCTGAATACTGTTTTATGCAAAATACAATATTTGTATTTAAAAAATGTATTTTTATATTAAAAAAAGATATGTAATTATATTTACACTTTTAACCCTTTTAGGTGCACAATACTTCAGAATAGTAGACTTTTTTTTTTACTTTCTTGTCGTAACAAAATTACTTCACTTAAATCAAATTAGTTCTGTTGAAAATAAATAAATTAAAAAACATTTATTAGTATAAATCATTTTCGAAATTTTGAGTTTGACTTTTACTCCAATATTCTAAATTTTAGGCTCAATGTGTGGATTCTGACACAGATTTTACAAACAATAAATATTTCTATAGACGTGTCTTACCAAAACTGAAATTCTGTTTCATTTGTTTAGAAACACCTTGTATATAGGGCCTTCAAAATCTTTATTACATATGGCGTCGCTCCATTAACCCTTTGCGGGGCAGTGGTTTCATAGATATACCACTTAATTTTAATTCCCAAACGCCACATTCACACCGGAATTTTGTTTTTCAAAAAATACGGTTTATTGAATGCATGAAATACAGCTTTTTCTTATGTTCAAATAAAATTGTTTTCGACTTCCGGTGGCAGTCATTAATTTCAACACTTAATCAATGATTTTGCCCTTCGCCGCAAAGGGTTAACGATTTAGTCAGGACAAACTTTAACGACCGAGCACTTTCAGTAGTAAATTAAATCTATTTACAAACTGATCGAAGGTCTAACTCTCCGATAACTGATCGAACTCTACAATAACATCAGATTTGACAAACAAGTTTTTTGCTGTAATAAACAAAATCTATTCTTTACATCCTAAAATTATTGTGATACCAATGTGGCACTCAGGGATAAGAATTTAACACTAGAACCGCGGCGACGGGTCATTTTGACCCGTATTGAATGAAGAGATGTCGATTCAAATCAGAAAAATCTCATTAAAATAAGCTTAATATAAGCTCAGCAAAAATATATTTTATAAATAATTTAAACAGTTTTAAATGAAAATTCCGGTGAGAAATATTTTTATAAAACTTGAGTGAATTGTCCCGCGGTTCTAGTGTTAACCCCTTGAGGGGCGGTGGTATATATTATATACCACCTACGATTGATGAAGATTTACACCAGAAAAATGTTATTAAATTTCACTTTTCTAACTTTGGTGGAAAACAGTCGTAAAATTGCTTTTCCTCTTTTTGAGATAACTTTTTTACAAATTTCCGGTGGGAGTTCAGAATTACTCGAACGCAATTGCTTGCCCCTCAAAGTGTTAATGGTCGAAAAGGGAACCACCACCTTTAAAGTGATTAAACAATTCCAGCGCAGTGGCCTCACATTGAGATCAGTTATTTAAATTCCTAACTTAAAATCTGACCCAAGAACATTTTGATAAAATTTTACTTTTGCAATGAAAGTTTAAAGTAACACGTTTTCAATTTCTAAAAAAGTCATTTGTAAATTCCAGTGTCAGTCGATAATTTCATTATTTTACGAATAGAATTTTTCATTGCCGGAAAGGGTTAACTCTACACTACATGATTTCTTTCTTTTGAAGGTATGTTTTGTAATATACTTATTTCGAGTTACATATTGAAAAATTAAGCGGTAATTTCCTCTTCTCATTTAATAGATGACACTTTTGGAGCCTGTTAGCGGTATGTTAAACAGACAGCTCATGCGGAAGGAGATTTTGTAATGAAGTAGGTCTTATCAAAGAAAATAATTTAACCCCTTCGCGAAGGCATCCTTTTACGGAATTTTTAATGTTTCGCTACCAGTTTTCAAAAAAAGAAAATTTGTGCTTTATTAAATCGAGAAAATACTCTGATTAAATAAGACAAATATTTTAGTGAAGTTTTACTGGTGGGTGCAAATAGGGATTCCTAGGACTTTTTGCGGGCCACCGTTGGTACACGCCGGCGTAAACGTGTTAATTAATTCTTATTTTCATGCTTTGGAACAGCTAAAAGCTAAGACTAAATTTCCTTCTTCTTTCAAAATATGGCTTCCGTAATAGTAATACATACTTATGTTCACTCAAACAAAATCCAAAATATTCACGAAAATCATCACGTCATTTACTTCAATCTGATCCAGTGTTGCCAGATGTGCTACTATTTTAAGTTCAGATTCTTGATTTGCACCTTTTTTACAAATAATAAAATGTCCGTTTTTCAATGACATGATAATTAAGGCGAAAACAAAAGTTAATTTACCGTTTCAAAAAAGTGGCACCAATCAAGAAATCTGAATTTAAAAAAATATCCCACTGTCAACACTAATCCGATCAGCGCCGAAAACCTGAAACATTTTTGCGCGTGTTCCGCGCGCCCGAAGTATGATGCCATTATTTGAAACTGGAAATTGAACCATCTAATCCGAACCGTGGCATTTATGCTACTATCACAGTCCCCGGTATAATTGTTTTTTTCTCATACTCCGTATTCACAATCGAAAATTAAAATAGAAATTTTTGCTTTGTTTAATTGCACATATAAATAAAATCGAAATTTACTGTTTAGATTTTCTGGTGTGAATCCCGATTTTATTAAATAATTAATTTCTAGAATGCATTCTACAAAGGGCATCAGAAGGTTAATATTTAATGTATATAATTGCGTATAAGTCAACCGAGAGCAATAACAATCTAAATAGCAGTATTTAAAAAAATTGTTTTTTCATCTTATTTAACTGCAGAATTTGCTGATACTAATTAAGGCTGCTTTTCACTCATTTTCCGAATTTCCCTCGTAATGTTAAGTCTATGGGCGTTTGATGCATTTTTATATTCAAAATATCTCTTCGGGATATTAATATAATTTTAAATTTCTTTTCTCAGTGTTCTCTTCCTGAAAGATGTCTTTTTTTTCTTAGTTCTCAAAATATTTCTTAAATCTTTGCTTAATTTAACATTTTGTGTTTTAAAACTGACAAAGTGGGAGTAATACATATTTCTTTAAACAGCTTTCAAGGGGAAAAGGTTCTATTAAAATCACTGCGAACCAGAATAAAAATTCTATTTGTGATTTTTTTCAATCCTCATACTATACAAAAATTTTATTCGAAAAATGTATTTGGTATTTCAAAAAGGTTGCATATCGAATTGTCATTTTATAAGAAATGGACGCAGAAAACCATATTTGAGGAAATAACCTCCATGTTACTTTCATTATTTCTTTTTCAAACTAACATATTTATGTTATGAAAATGCCTTTCTTTCAAAACAGGAAGGTGAATATTTTTATTTGTTTAAAAATGTTTCTTTAACGTAATAGCTTTTTCAAGTTCATATTTCACTGGTGTTAAACAATTCCCTAAATTCTATGAATGCAGTTGCTTTTTTTTTTTTTCTAACTGCATAATAGAAACGGCCTACCCGCCTGCAAGGTGTATAATTATCACCACTTTTCATGAATAGTTTCTTTGCCTTATTCATCTCACAAGGAAGGTCTCCATACGGGCTTACTCCGAAAAATCTGGAAAATTACAGAATGTTCTTCCCATGAGGATATATATGTTTATAAAAAAAATTTCGGCGGAGCCTTCGTACCTTGTCCGTAAAAAATAATGAAAATTTAGTTATTTGGCGATTTATCATCAGTTGGCGATAAAAAGCAACTAAAAAAATGTCAAATGCATTTTAAAGCAAAAAAGTTTCATGTTCAACTTGTTTAGATAAATTAAATATCTTTGACTTTGTCAGCTTTAGTTTGTTTTAAGTTCAATTTCGTTATATTGATATTTATATGTACTTACATTCAAATTTAAAAATCAAAATTTGACATTTAAAACCAAATTCAAATTTAAATTAATTAAAATTGTTTCAAATTCAAAGTCCAGTTGGGCATTGTCAGTTCGTGTTTGTTGCGATGGAAACATCTGACTTTTATTTTTGAATACGCTTAAATGTATGAAAATAATTTTACTGAATGATAATTTTTTATACATGAAAATATTTTTTCCAGAGGTAAATTAAATAACTACAGCAACAAATAATATATATATATTAAATTTAATATATATATATATATGTAAATGATATATTAAACTCTCTCAATGTTTATGTTTAAATTTATAAAATACCATTTACACGGATTCTAAAAATCCAAAAGTTTTCAGTTGCATTAAAATACTTTTGGCGGGGAAAAGTTCTGCTCGCCATATCGTGAGACGTCGTCTTTTCACGCCAAATATTCGAAAGTATTTTATTTTTTACAAGTTTTCTACTGCAATTCCGCCGCTAATTTTCACTGATCCTTTATTACATACATGAGTAGCTCAATCAGTATTTTTTTTCAAAAAAATCTGAGTATACCCGGTATGAAGACCTTCCTTGACAGAATTTTTTTCATTAAGTCCTCAAAGGGAAACGGTATTTTCTTCCTTCATTTTCACACCCATGCCTTATAGTCACCAGAATTTTGGGATTAGATAATGTAAAAATTTTTCAACTAAAATACTGGTATTCAAATAAAAAAGTTTTGTTCGCATTACATGGCAAATTTTCTTGCCAATCGGCTTTAATTAGTTGATCTCTGAAGCAGGGTTGCCAGTTTGGCCTCCAATTTTATTTGAAAAATACGGATTCACACAAGAAAATGCAAACAGTATTTTCAGATTTCTTTAGTATCAAGCTTTTCTTGATTACTTAGAGTAAAAATTTTTCTTCAAAACTTTGTGGTTCGAAATTGAAATTTCGGGATAAAAATGGAGGCCAAACTGGCAACCCTGCTCTGAAGGTGAATTTCTTTAATATACCCAAATGTCACATTGGCACCAGTACTTTGTAAACAAAAGATTCGGATCGTAATATACATGGAATAACGTATAAAGTTATTTACAAATAAATTTGGCCGACTGTTCTGTAGCAATGCGATATTTAGCAATTAACCGCTTCCACGATTTTCCCGTACATCATACGGGCCACGTGTTTTTGCCAATCATGATCTGTCCGTACCACGTACGGGCATACATAGTCCAATCAGGATTTATTGCTTTCACCAGTAAATTTTTATTGCAAATTTTGTGTTAATTAATTCGAGCATTTTTCTGATTCAATAACACATAAATTTCTGTTTTATAAAACCGGTGATAAAAGATTAAAAATTATGTAAAAAAACATGAAAAATATGGTAATAGTTTGAATGTTTTTTCAAAAACATTGATCAGTTAAGTATTTAAAATTATGTGGGAAGAAAATTGACCGGTCAGAGCATATTGTTGATAGTCATTCTGAGTACACTTTTAACCTTTAGGGGGCAAAGCAATTCTATTCTTAAAATGCAGAAATGATTAGTTGACACAATAATTAAAAAAATTTATTTCAAAATAGATAAAAGCATTTCTTCGCGTACTTGGTAAAAATGAAATTTCATTTCAAAGTACTGCGTCAACGTAGCACTTCGAAATTAAAATTAAATGGGATACATTTCATCCTACCGCCGTTTTAGGGGTTAAATAAATTATTTTGATGGATGCATTTATTTCTTCGTCTTTTGATAAATAACGATAAAAATATAAAAATGATAAAGAAACAATTTCGTTTACGTGCAAGCTTAAATAAAAAAAAAATTCAAAGTAAATAAATTTCTTTGCTATACGTTACTCTTTATCATTAATAAAATGTTGCTATATTTTATCAATATTAGCGTCTATGTTACCTCAGGAAAGAAAACTCCTTCTAGAGCCTGATTCTAATATTTATTTTTTTGCAGTATAGGATATGGAAGTTTCAGACGAAGAAGCGTCATCTTTTTCGCAACCTTTCATTTTGATTGAAAACAAATATACACGCTTATGAAAAAAAAAAAAAATCTTGAATAAATTGAATTTTTCAGGAATAATGCTATGTATTATATCGTTCCATATTCAGAAAGTAAGAAGTGAAAACGACGTTATTTGTAGTTTAGAATAACATATTTTCTTTTCAAGAAGTCTAATTTTTCAAGATTATTTTAATTATTTTTCAAGAAGTCTAATTACACTTAACCATGAAACAAATTAATATATGAAATTTTACCAACTTACAACATATAATTATCCTCATCACAGGCGAAGATGTATATTTCGCTATTTCGGGAGTACTTGTAGTGTATGGCACATCCTTCCATTTTTGGATACCTGTATTTTTGAATAGAAGAACATGACTTATTCTATAGGAGATATTTCGTTTATTCAATAAGGCCAAGCAAACTTTTCGAAAATAACGGTGCCAACAAGCATAACAATTATCGCCTGATTGACTTTCAGTACGAAAATCCATGGAATCAGCCAATCATAAATATATTTCATTTTTTAGACACTTAAATTTAAAATACTCCTTGTTGTTACCAACTATTTAGAATTTACTTTTAACTACATCCAAAAGGAGAACTTCCTCTAATTTATTCCCAAGTTTCTTAAATTAAATAAACTGATTAATTTTCTTCGAAAATAGTAGATGTTCAATAAATTCAATACTTGCCCACTATTACAAATTTGAAAAAAAAAAAAAATTACTGATTGAGCAGCAAACAAACATAAAAGACATTTTTTATACAAATCGACAGGAAATAGTGGTTACTATTTCTTGCTGCGGATAAATTATTCTTATGTGTTATGTGTACATGTAGAAAAAAAAAATCACCAAATTTTATTTTCCAAATAATCGCACCCACTTTAGGCCCATGGCTAATGAAAGAGGAATGTGCAGGCTGCTCGAATTGTATCACTGTAGTGTTGTCAGAATACTTATACAGATTTCTTGATTGACACCATTTTCCTGAAACACTTATGTTCGTCTTTTTTCATGAGCTAATAAATAAGGTAACAAATTTTATTTCGTAAAAAGTTGTAATAATAATGTAATTTAATTAAAAAGCCAACTGACTGAAGACACTAAATGGCAAAAACTTTGCGATTAAATAAGTTGAAAATTAAGTTTCGTAATTTCTAATGAAAAATGCATTTTATTCATAAAGGTCGTTTTCAATTACTCGAGATTAAGCTTATCTATCTATAAAAAGTATATTTAGCTAACTGTTGAATGAAAAATTGTTGTACGTGATAAAAAAAATTGGTGAAAAAAATATCGTCACCAGTCATACATATATCATAGTTGCCAACACATTACGATGTTTCGTACCACAAAAAATTCACGTTAAATTTTACCTTTATAATCACCATAATTTGACCATTCGATAAGGCAAAAGTTTCAATTAAACTTTTGTGGTACGAAAAAAGCTTAAGATTTGGCAGCTACGCTTATAGGCTTGAAAATTTACTATTATTTTTTAATGTTAATTTTTATTTGCTGTTTTTAAATACAACATAGAGAAGCTTATTAATTTGTGAAATAAAATACATATAATTACGTATACATATAAGTAAGTACCTGCTAAAAGAGATTTATCACAGCATATGGAAATTTAAGAAAACAAATTGGCAATATTCCACGGTTGAAAAAAGCACGAGACATTATTTACGATAATTAACTGTGTTTAAAAAACTTTTTTTCAAATCTTTGCCATTGGAAACTTTTTTAAAACAGGTGAATCAATTTAATCTTTATGTTTAATGAAAACTGGAAATTTTTTTAGACTTACCCAGGGGTGCAAAAATCTAGGCGCCAGCAGGCAGACTCTTACCACTAAAACTATATCGTTAATTTTCGTATTATATTTCGTATAAAACTCTTGTAAGAATGCTATTAAATTTTAAGAGAAGAAAACTTTTAAATTTTAGTGGTGAGAGACTGCTAGCTGGCGCCTAGATTTTTGCACCCCTGGACTTACCCCAAATGCAATTAAGAGTTTTTTCTATGTTTGCACGGTTCTCTGGAGATTTATATCATAATAAATTTCAATATACATAAAAAGCATTAAAAATGGCGAAATCAAGTATAAAAAAGAATTTTTTATAGAAGTATATAACTATTTCATAATCTTATTTTTTAATGAGTGCATTTACAAGTAATTTGTGTCTTGCATAAAAATCCTCTATGATATTTTTTAAAATTTCCAAAAATGTTTTTCACTACGAATATCAATTTACAGATATGACGTGTGACGTGTTACTCGCTGCACTATGCTATTACGTCGCCACTATTATTTAATAATTGCATTTGCATATATGTGCTTACATTTACATATGTTTCGAACAACAAGAGTAATATAAAATATTTTGCTTTAGATAGTAGCTGAAATTTGCGAATAATTAAGATAAAAAATCTTATAATCCTTAAATGCATTATTTTTGATTTTGTCTGGTAAAAATTATATATGATTCTCAGAAAGTTTATTATACAGGAAAAATAATAAAAAATAAAAGATAAATTTTTCGTATAATATGTCAGCCTTTTCTTATGTTGCACGTCTTCAATACAAGTAACAACTACTGTCATAACTAAAAAATGGCAAATTTGTAAATATTTTCATAACTTTGAATCTAAATAATTTATTTTATAAAAAGTTTTATTTTATAAAACTTGACCCTTAAATTCTTTAATTATTCTTTTATCATAGTGTTTTTTTATTCATATACTAAGGATTGGACACTGGAAATTTTAAGATAGATTTTTAATTTTATTTAGTAGCATATTTCTGTACAAACACTGTGGCTGCTAAGAGCGAAATAAACATTAATGGAGATGTATCACTATGCATGTAGGAATTAAATTTTACTAGTGATAAAAAATAACAAGAATTTAAGCTGTGTATAGATAAGTAAGGAAAAAAATCTGTACAAAGATTAATAGTCGAAAAGTGTAGAAGTCGGTAGATATGGATGTAGCATAATAGAAATAAACACTGCTTATTTCAGATGCTACTAATTTCTAAAAGCTTTTTATGTTATGTAATTGCGTATTTCGCCTATAAATATAGAATTTTTTTTATAAAATATTAGTGGTAATAATAAAATGTAAGAGTACACAGCTATGCAATAGCTATAATAACATAAACACATAATGGAAAAAAAGAGAAGTAGATAGAGTAAACAATGTGGATAGCAGTAGCGGCTCGTCAGGGGGTGCTGCATGAAAATTTTCACACCACTAAAATTGTATAGTGGTTTCAGTTTTAATTAATCAACCAAGTTTGTCGAACAAATAATACAAAAGATTCTGTTAAATTTTAGTGGTAAGAAATATCTGATGCAGCACTCCCTGACGAGCCACTACTGGTGGATAGAGTTTGTCAGAGGCAACTTAAGTAATTGACAATGCTGTCCCAAGATGGTGGCTGTTGTATGTTTACATTTAAATCATAAGGTCCCTGCTCCTATAAACACTAAACTTAATAAATTCAATCAAAAATATATTTCAAAATTATTTTTTCGCTGCAACAAATTATTCGGACGATCGTCAAACCATCGATCAAGCAAAGACAATTTCTGTAATGAATTATATTCATCAAACAATATTTTAATTATTAATTAACCATAGAACTATTCATTAACCAATTTTAATATTAAATTAATCTTATTAATTGAATGAGAGAAGAATTATAATGGAAGAATTCTAACAGAAACGGCAAATTTACCATCTATCTTATTAAAATACCAACACACAGCAGAATTTCAGCACCTTTTTCCCGAACTCTGCCCCAGGCATACTTTGCCTGACCGCTGACGGCTGCCGAAGACAATTTTTTTCAGTTTTTACGGTCCCTTTAATTTTTCTACCAAAGGTTTTCAAAATTATTTTGCAGGATATTATTTTAGATTATAAAATACTAGTATCTAAATTTTAGGGTTCATGCATGCGTTAACCCATTGAATGCCGAAACTATAATAGGATTTTAAATTTTTTTGTGGAAAAATGTTTGCCACCACAAATTTACAAATGTAATCTTTCTCTATTTAATTATCAAAGTGCCTATTATTATAGACCCCATATATTAATTTTACTGCATCAAGAACCTGATAAGTATAGCTGCTAATCTCCAACTAGTAATCGATAAATATGATGATTGATTTGGGTTAGCCGCCATAAAATTTATTTGAGAAATTTGTACTTATTTAATTTAGAGTACAACTTAGAAAAGCTTTAATTTCATTTCATAATCCTTTCAAGGGTAGAAAAAAAATCTACTAATAAAAAAATTAAATAATTGACTGACACCATAACTTAAAAAAGATTTTTTTTAGAAAACAAAAACTTGGCTCTTCAAAGCTCTCATTTTAGAAAAAAAAATTTAATTAAAATATTTCTGGATTCAATTGTCAGATTTAGAATATAAATTAAGCGGTCACGCAATGTGACCATCGCGCTTGAATGAGTTTAAAAAGTTTCTGGTTCAAAACGTATTAAACTTGGGTCAAATTAACTCAAATATATCGGAAGAATGTTGTTAACACTTTCTGTCTCAGAGTTCCATTACATCAGTGAAGTAAGCAGGATGAGTGCTCAAAACCAGTAATATTGTACCGTTATTATATTGTTGTAAATATTGATGTTCAGTTGACCGACCATTTGGGAGTCCTGGGTTAAGAGCATTAAAGAACATGTTATCACATTAATAATATATTAAATATATAAGAATTAAAAAAATTGTAAAGTCTTATTTAAAGAGAAAACATTCTATTTTCGCATGTAGGAACAGTACTTTACAAAATTTGTGGCGCTAAAATTCTGAAAATCACTCGAATCCACTGATGAGTACAAATCCTGCTAACCACTCAACTGATTCTTTTTTGCTACGTACAATAATTTGGAAATATTGTAACAACACTATTTTTTTAATCTAATACATTAGCAATATTTAGTCTAAACATTTCTGCAATTAAATAGTATGTAATTGAATTAAAAAAATTTAGTGCTGCCAAAAAGCTTTAAGTGATGTATCAAGCCAACTCATATTGCCGTACAACGTACGGGCGAATTTGTTAAGTGGATAAAATGCTTTTAAACTTGTGTTCTGGGTGGGAGGGTGTAATTAGATAATATACTGTAATTTGAAGCTTATAAACTACAGATCAAACAATTCTGTTTAAACCCAGAAGTTTTACTTATTATTGGAAGCTAAATATTTACCGCGATCTAAAATGTTACATTTTATTATTTTTTTAATGATGGGTTGAAAAATGATTGTTTGTTAGATTAATTTATAACACGATTTTTCATCGGTAAATCAACTATAACAGGTGTAAATTTTCCATGTGGGTGAAAAAAGTCCGGGCCAGGATTCGAACCAGGGATGTATTGTCTGAAGCCGGAGAATTTGGAAGAGCATTGGCGGCTTCAGCCAAAATTTGCATCTGTTATAAATGATTGTTTGGCCTGTGGATTATGCGTAGGAAATTACGGTAAAAAAATGGAGATACCGCAAATTCTCACCCGGGATATATAGAGGAATGTTTATTGTTATTACTCTTATTGTTAATTTAAAAAAATGAAGCGTATTTTGTGAAAAGTAATTTTCTTTGAACACTTTAACAGAAAATCGCTAAAGCATTCCTGATGTTTATAACGATAAAATAACTATTAAAAACAAATTCATAAAAACAGCATATAATTACAAAAATATTGAAAAAAAAAATAAATATTTGTGCTTAATTAAAAATATTTTAATTGATTTATTTAAAAAATTTTCTAGCGAAAAAATAATTCTCCAAAGATTCACGGTATATCACATTTGTATATTATATATGCATTTTTTTTAAATGTCAAACTATATAGTTAAAGAAAGTTGCCTAATGCAAGCAAAAGAAAATCAAAAGTCTTTGTTTAGAATATAATTTTTAAAAACTGTATAAGTCATATGAAATGCTTGGATTTAGCCAGAAAAGGAAAGAGAAATAAAATGAAAATTTAAAAACAAAATAGACAGGGTAAGTAATTTAAAAATACCTTAAAAATGATTAATAATAATAAATAAATATATTTTCTATTTTTTAATAAAACATCATTTATTTCAATTTTATTATGCATTTCATACACGCTACGTTTATGCACAAAAGTATAAAAAATAGATTATATAAAAATAGATTGTCCTTATGAAAAGCTAATTCTGTAAAATTAGGGGAAACGCTTTAGAGATTTTAATGACTTGTATTGTCACTTCTTCGCTGAAGAATTAGAATTTTAACCCTTTGAGGAGCAAAGCACGTACATTCAGAAAATGCTGAAATGATGGATTGACATCAGAAATTAAAAACAAATTTATTTCGATATAGATAAAAACCTTTCTTCTCGCACTTCACAAAATTAAAAATTTTGTTTCAAAATTCTTCTGTCAACGTGGGATTTTGCAATTAAAATTAAGTGCGATACATTCATCCCCATTTTATCCCATTTTATCTCAAGGGGTTAGCAATAAAAACCAGCTTTTCTAGTTCATTATTATCAGTTGATTTTTAGGATGCAGTTAATGCGCATTTTTTAACGAGATCTTTAAAAAAATTGCAATTGAATATTTTTTTTTCTATATGATGGATGCCTAACCCCAAATAGTATGCATAGGTGCCAACCTGACATAGATTATCCGTAATACTTGCGTTAATTTGACCCTGGTTTAATGAGATTTGAACCAGAATTTTTTTTCAAGAAATGAAATTAAGTATGTTCCGCGAACAATCTTGAAATTAAATAAATAAAGATTCATAAAATATATTTTCTGTTTTGAAATGACGTTAACCTAGATCAAACTAATCCAGGTATTACGGAAGATTAGTTGAAAGTTGGCAGCTATGTGTATGCCTCAAAACTACTTCTACATTCCTACAGAATAATTTGCTGTATTTGTTGAGAGAATTTTTTTTTAATTTCGAGAAATTTAACTCGAAAGTTTTTATTTTTAAACAATGGTCACAAAGAGTGTTTTACAAACCATTTTAGACACTACCGGTCTAAATATTTGTAGAAATCATAAAAACTGAAAAAATAACTATTCGTAATTTAGCTAATCTGCTTCATTAGTGTGCATTTCAAGAATTTCTAATGTATTTATCAATTCCGATTTCAAACCAAACTAGTCACATATGGCAATCCCAAAATTTTCTTCTATATTACGCATGATAATATTTCTGAAAAATGCAGCATAGCAGCGCCACCGGTTGCAGTGTTGCCAGTGGGCTACTTTTTTTAAATTCAGATTTCTTGATTAGCACCACTTTTTTGAAACGGTAAATTACCTTTTGTTTTCGCCTTAACTGCTATGTCATTGAATAAAGCATATTTTATCATTTGTAAAAAGTGGTGCCATTCAAGAATCTGAATTTAAAAAAAAGTAACCTATCTGGCAACACTGACCGGTTGTGTGGTTTAAACCATAGTCTAGTCAACAGCAACTTATATCAACTTATAATGAATCAGAAATTTAATGAAAATCCGTTCATTAGTTTTTGAGATAAAGCTAAATCTTAAAAAAAATCATAACAGTACCACATGTTGTGTAATGTGCATCAGAAACTAATCAGGATAATATTTTTTTATCAGGTACTAACTGAGTCTGAATTTTGATAAAAATCCATGCATTAGTCCTTGAGATACATTTATTGCGAAATCGTAAAAAATTGAGCATAGTGCGCCATCTGTAGGGCGATTTACATCAAAAAACAAACAACACAAATCTGTATCAGGGTCTAACTGAATCTGAAAATTTAGAAAATTTCGTGCAATTGTACTTGAGATAGACCTCTTGCGATAATCATAAATAATACACTATGGCAGCGCTAACTGTTAAGCGATTTGCATCAAAACGTAATCAGCACCACGTTATATCAAGTGCAAACTTAATTTAAAGTTTTTTGAAAATCCATGCACGTGTTCTTGAGGTATGGCTATTGTGGAAATTGTAAATAACGCAGCGTAACAATGGCACCTGTTGAGCGATATACACCAAAATCTAATCAGATCCAGTTTATATCAAGGTTTGACAGAATCTAAAGTTTTTTAAAATTCCGTGCATGAGTTTCTGAGATTAAGCTATTTCGATAATCACGAATAATATAGTATGGCAGCGTTACCTATTTAGCGATTTGCTCCAAAACGTAATCAGCCCCATATAATAACTTAATCTAAATTTTTATGAATATCCATTATCTAGTTCTTGAGATAGAGCTATTGTGATAATCACGAATAATGCACCATAGCAGCGTCACCTGTCGAGAGATACACACGAAAAACTAATCAGATCTAATTTATTTCAAAATGTAACAAAAAATGAAGTTTTGTAAAATTCCGTGCATAAGTTTTTGAGATAGATCGCTCAAAAAAAAAATTTTCGCATACAGACAGATATTTTATAAAAACTTTTTTTCTCGAGTTCTCTGACCCCTAAAATTGTTAAATCCGTTTAAACCGGAAATCGAAAATTTTTTCTGTCTATTTGTAAAGATAAAAAAAATAAAAATTAATCGTAATTTGTACTTAAATTCGCTTCGCATCTGTTATGTTTACGTGGAGTTTGCCTACTTAATTTCCTGTTTGGAATCAGAATTTCTGAATTAAAAAAATTTGAAATAATGCGTGTATCATACTTGCCTAGTGTCGCCAGTGGGTAACTTTTTAAAATTTCAGATTGTTTGCTTCCCACTACTTTTTTTGAAATGGCCATAAATTTGCCTTATTTTTTTCATATAATAACAGTGTTGCCAGTGGGCTACTTTTTTAAAATTCAGATTTCTTGATTAGCACCAATTTTTTGAAACGGTAAATTACCTTTTGTTTTCTCCTTAATTGCTATGTCATTGAATAAAGCACATTTTATCATTTGTAAAAAGTGGTGCCAATCAAGAATCTGAATTTTAAAAAAGTAGCCAGTCTGGCAACACTGTATAATAAAGTGGGAAGAAATGACAAATATTTTACCATTAAAAAAATGGTGCTATTGAAGATCTTTGAATTTTAACAAGTTGGAAATTGAACGTGAACGTAGCAAATGAAATGCGTTCGTACGATAACGAAGTTTTAAAAATATTCAGATCTTGCTGATATTGTAGAGCGTACTTCGGATACAATATAGTAGTTGAAATCTTTGTGTTTCTGTAAATATGCAAGAAGTAATTTTTATTACACCTCAGCAACATATATCTTATTTATAAAATGTGAAATAGTTGAATATAATTAAAACAACGTTTCCCCGTATAGCATTATGTAGTGGAATACTTTTTTGTGGCCCTGTAATTTAATAATAAAAATTCTTTGCATCACAGATTGTACAGAATGCATATTTTAGTATATATTTTATAGATTCATGCCAAATCTATTATGTTCGAATGAGTGTAATATCATTAAAATGCATTTGAATCTTTTTTCCTAATGACCGTAATGTAATGAAATATTTTTGATTGTCCCTGTAAATGATATATACATCCGACTTTCATAACATTTGAAATGACTCGACAAAATTACGTAACAATTATATGTTTTAAATTTCAAACGATTAAAATGCATTTGAAACTTTTTTCCCCATTGACCGTAATATAACGGAATCATTTTGATTGTCCCTGTAATTGATCTATGCATCCGATTTTCATAACATTTGAAATGACTCGACAAATTTACGCAATAATTATATGTTTTAAATTTCAAACGATTAAAATGCATTTGAAACTTTTTCCCCCATTGACCGTAATGTACCTGAATCATTTTGATTGTCCCTGTAATTGATCTATCCATCCGATTTTCATAAAATTTGAAATGACTCCACAAAATTATGTTATAATTATGTATTTTAAATTTCAAACGATTCGGTTGGGTACTTTTTACGTTGTTATATGCGGACAGACAGACAGACGGACAGACGGACAGACGGACGGACTGAGCTACAACAATAGGTGCTACGTATTTACTTAATTACGAACGCACCTAAAAACGTAACCCACTGGCAGCACTTACAAGCTTCCGAATTATCTTCCGAAAGTTTGTGTTATTTTAAACCAGGTTAAATAGGTTTATGAATGACAACTTGTTTTTGCTGTCATCCAACATGTGTGTTTCCCTATCATGATTTACCCCTACCACGAACGGGCATCCACACTCCAGTCATAATATATTATTCTCATCAGTAAAATTTTACTGGCGATCTTGTATCTTGATCTTGGTGATCTTGTTATGATCTTACATTGTCTAATCCGAGCATTTTTCTGATTCATTTAGGCAAAAAATCTGTGAAAGACATGGAAAAAATAAACACTATTTGAAAGTACTTTTTAAAAATATAGTTCAGTTAAGTGATGAATTTCCATTTTCTACGTGAAATTTGCTAAATCTAATTTCCTTAAGAGGTTCCGAGAGATTTCGGCGAGAGGTTCCACTTTGTTCCATTTTAAAATATTTTTTATTTATTGAGTTAAAATATTGATTTTTTTTTGTTAGTTAACCATATTATTTGTAATTAAAATCACATGATAAACATCTCATTTTTTAATTAAAAATTTTTTTTTTTAAGTGAGATGATTTTAAATCCTTATACTCGAACTATTATTTGTAGATCTTTTTTTCCATTTAACTAAACAAAAACATATAAGTTTTGATTTTGATTGAGCATTTTTAAAAATATTAATTTTAGAAGTAATTAAAAATATTAACATTTAAAATTTAAAAAAATGATGTAATTTAAAAAAATCCTATTTTCAAAAATGCTATTTTTTTATCAAATTTGCTGAATAAGAATAATTAAAGTACAACAATTGAAAAGACATTTTTCATGTTTACGCCATTTATCGTTAACTCTTTTTGACTTATAACATTTAAAGTACCGTAATTTCGGCAGTATAAGCCACGGATCAAACAATTCTTTTTGGGCTCAGAAATCTTATTTAGTGAGTGAAGACAAATATTTACGGCGATCTAAGTAGTTACACGTATTTCTTAAAAAATTCTGGGTCGAAAAAGAATTGTTTGACCCGCGGCTTATACACCCGAAATTACTGTACGAGAACTGGTGAAAAGCCCCATTTTAATCTGGGAATACACGCGCTGGGTCTTTTTGACCCGGAGTGCGTATGATTTTTGCAGTTGCAACCACTTATCTTTCAAAAGTTTTCTTCAACTTATTTTTTCTCAAAATTTGTAAGGATTGTCTCCGCCTAAATAAAATGACGGTTATGAAGATTTTATTGGTGACAAAGTTAAAACCATTTCTACCCTGGGTAAGCGCGTGTTCTCCCGGGTTAACAAAAAATTATTACATGCCAAACTTTGCTTATAAGCTAGATTTTGAACACAACTAAAAACGAAGAAAATCATATTTCCTATCCTAATTAAGATAGAGACATGATTTAAACATCATTTGGAGTTGAAAGACTAGAAAAATTTTAATGCAATTAATTTTTTTTTTAACAAAATTTGAAGATTTTTGTGTGCTTGACCAGTGTTGCCAGTGGGCTACTTTTTTAAAATTCAGATTTCTTGATTAGCACCACTTTTTTGAAACGGTAAATTACCTTTTGTTTTCGCTTTAATTGCTATGTCATTGAATAAAGCACATTTTATCATTTGTAAAAAGTGGTGCCACTCAAGAATCTGAATTTAAAAAAAGTAGCCTATCTGGCAACACTGTGTTTGACCCCCCCCCCCTTAACCCTTTGCGGCGCAAGGCAAATTCATTGCTTAAGTGTTGAAATTAATGTCTGACACCGGAATTTGAAATCAGCTTTATTTATAAATAAGAAAACGGTATATTTCACGCATTCAATAAACTGTAATTTTTTTTCACAAAATTCCGGTGCCAATGTGGCGTTTGGCAATTAAAATGAAGTGGTATATCTATGAAACCACCTCGACGCAAGGGGTTAAACCATTGAAGGGGGTGATACGGTATGGCATCACGAAGTTTTAATCCCTTATTGTTACATTTGCACTCGAATTTTTTTAATAAAAATTTACACTTTTATTAAATGCGAGACATGTGTTTTTTACTACTTAAAAATAAATTTACTTGTAAATACAGGTTTCACTCAATTTCAAAATTTGACAAATACAAGGAACTTAGCCCTGAAAGTTTTAACCGTTCAAGCGCCGAGCACTACCATTGCTAAAATGGCTATATGAATGAATGAATGTCACTGGAATTTACGAAAAGATTTATTTGGAAATAAGAAAAACTTTGTTCCATAGAGATAGTGAACGGAAAATACATGTACCCCAATTCTGGTGCCATAGTGATATTTGGGAACATGTAGAGTAACACAGAGCTACAAAGGGTTAGCAAAAATTCTGTTTCGAAACATGTTTATCCTGGTATAAATTAACTCAAATTTTATTTAATTAATTCAAAAGTTGATAAACATGATAAATTCGCTTATGATCCCAATACGTTATTGTCTGCTTCTTTAGTATAATTTTTTTTACTAAATTTTAAGGATAACTTGCGTTTATGGATTTTTGTTAAGACAAGTTTTGTATTGTAATTTTTGCCTTAAAGTTCCTTTGATTATATAAGATGATTATTATTGTTATAAAATATTAATGATTTTGCTAATCCTAAAACCCGTTCGCTGCTACCTTATTTTAAACATTTTCGAGATTTACAGTATTTAATTATCTCTATGTGCTAAAATAATGGAGCTTGTTTTAAACATTTTCAAGGACACTTTACATTGATTTCTAAACTCTCGTATTAGGCGACTCTTAATTGATCATTTGCTTGATTACATTATGAACTACTACCTTAATTATAGAGCAGTGACGCCGTTTTATTAAGTTTGAATTTTTTTATTGAAGTTACAAATTCAGAGATTAACGTTATGAAATATCTATAATAATTCTTATAATTCCTTTGATACAGAATTCTGACACCTTTCTAATTATAAATTTAAAAGACTTCTGATAATTTGACTAATTAACTGCTAAAACAAAGATAAAGTTTCTGAAACAACCCGATCATTTAACAAAGTATCATTACACAGTAATTAGTTATTTCAAGCAATAGCTGATAGAAACTGTTTCTTGAGATTTTTATAGAAATAACTGTAACTTTTGTTGAGAAAAGCATTTTGCAGAAAACTGCAATTAGGCTTATAGGATTCGATTTCTAATTTACATGCATTAATTATAGCTACTTTGTCTTTATTTTTTTTAATTAAATACATTTATTACTAAACAATGAGAACACAGGAATATCTGTAATATTTAGTCAAAATTTGTGCATGTATAATCTAAAGATATTGGTTACGATGCATTTTATATAACCCAGAACTTAAATTTGCAATTGAAGTGTAATAATTAAATATTACAATTTAAGTTTGTACTTGAAATAACTAATATAGCGAATTATACCACCGAATTACCAATAATTTATTGTTAAGTAAAATAAATTTATTTATTATTAAGCAAATTTAAATTTTCAATAACAGTTTTTGTGCAATTTATTTTAGTTTAAAGATTTTACTCGGAAATACTTACGATAAGCAAGATTTCTAAAAAAATAAAAATTTTCTGCAGCAAATTTGTGTTTTCCATTTCGCAGGCGATGTTCTTAACCCCTTGATGGGCGGTGAGATAAAATATATCCCACATAATTTTAATTGCGAAATGCCACATTGACGCCAGAATTTTGAAAAGAAAATTATAATTTATTCAAGTATATGAAGAGAAGCATTTATCTATTTTGAAATAAATTTGTTTTAAATTCTGGTGTCAATCAATCATTTCATCATTTTAAGAATAGAAGTTATTTGCCCCTCAAAGTATTTAAAAAAGAATAACTAATTTTTTTTATACTGGTACCCAGAATATATAACTAAAATTTTCTTTTTATAAAATAATTGAAAATAAGCAAGTTCATATTTTCTAATAAATTCACTTATGTTTTCTGGTATAACTTAATTAATTCAAACACATTTACTCAGAGTCGGAAAAGGTTAAGTTTAGAGTCAAATTAACACGGCTACCACAGGCGACTATTTTTATATTCTGTTCGCACAAGTATTTTAAAATATAAATCTTAAAATGCATTCACTTTACAAATGTTGTCAAAGTGTATGTTAAGGATTTGTTTGAAAAAGAGGTGCCAGTTAAAAAATACTCACCTGTGGCAATCCTGAATTAATTGTAATTACCTTCGATAGCTTGTCGTTTAACCATTTAAAGTTCATTGGTTTCGCTACGAACCACAAAATTTTAATTCCGACATGCAACAACTGCACAAGAGTTTTAATTTAGAAAAATCCATTTTAATATGTATGTGAAAAAGCACTTTTTCTTAATTAAAAATATATTTCTTCGATATAACCGGTGTCACTCATTTATTTCAACATCTTATCAATAAAAATGCTTTGTCCGTTAACCCTTTCCGGCGCAGAAAAATTATGTTCGTAAAATGAGACATTGTTGACTGACACCGGAATTTACAAAAGACTTTTTTAGAAATTAAGAATTCCCTGGTTTAAGTTGTCATTGTAAAAGTAAAATTTTACTAAAATATTATTGGTGCCGTTTGTAAGTTTGGAATTAAAATCAGGTGTTGCCGGAGTGGTAACACTGCGCCGGAAAGGGTTAAAGGCGTAAATAGTGACACTTTCGAATAGTCATTTTATTTGCCGTAATTTCCCGTGTATACCCCGCAGCTCAGTGAATTCTGTTTCATACCGGAAAAGTTATTTAAAGAATGAAATCAAATAAAGGTTATGCAACAAGAAGTCACATATTATTTCAAGCAAATTTTGGTAGAAAATCGATTTATCTGAGCTGCGCCGTATACGCGGGAAATTGCGGTAATGATAAAAATATTTAGTGCTTATAGAATTCTGCTACTAAATAAGACGGGATTTTCTTTTCAAAAATATAGGATCCATGACCTTAGTGTCCACCTTTGTATGTACGCAAGTCGTTCTTCAAAACCAGTATCAAAAATAATTATAAATTCTACCACAAAAATTTATGATATTCCGGATTTCAGACTGATCAGTATGCCTCGCGATTAACGAAAATTCAGTGGTCACGCGATCTTGTATAACCTCATAAATCTAGCGCAGTGACAGTGACTTTGATGAGCGGTGCAAATAACTTTTTTTCTTCTTCAAGTTATTTGATTCCCACAATTTTTAAATGATGTATTTAGCTGTATTCTTGCACATTTGTATCTGGCACTAAATAAGGTGACTATTTTTTCTTCAGAAAAGTAGTAGAAAGCAAAACATTTCAATTTCTTTCAATGTAGCCATACCTATCGGTAGGGACCCTAAAGTGATTAACCCTATCCTATAGAGACAAATTCTGCTCGTAGAATAATAAATGAATGACTGACACGGGAATTTTCTAACGACAGTTTAAGCAATAAAGAACTCGTTAAGCAAAAAAAAAAATATATATTATCAGTACCGATTGTAAGTTTGTAATTAAAATTAAGAGTGCCCGGCGTGGAACCACTATGTCGGAAGGAGTTAAAGAATAAAGTTTTCTAAAAAAAAAAAAAACATCACAGGAGAGTAGAATAAAGAGACTGAAATTAATGGAAAATTCTATTTTAATAACTTCACACTATATAAAATAATCTTTTTATTTAAATTAAAATAATGCCGTTGCAATCAGTCATTCTATTGCTAGATCAGATTACATAAACAAATTCTGCATCAGAAATATTTTATGTTTTTAAATAATTGAAGACAAAAAAAATAGCATGTTACTCAATGAAGATTCTAGTAAGAACTGTTTTCGTGTGAGAAGGTAAGTATAAAATTCAAATTTCTTTTAAGAAAAAAATATATAAAAGACTAGAAGAGGTATCCCAATCCCGAGATATGCTCCTTCATCCAATGCTGCGAGATTTTCAAATATGTCACGAATTTAACCCTTAATCGTCGCGTAATTTTTGGAAAATTCCTTCAAAAATTGTCGGTTTTTTTATTGCCGTTCTTATTTTTCATGAAATTATGAGTTCATTAGTAAAATAAACAGTGTAATTTTTTTTTCATTAATTCCTTTCATTTAATGCTTCAATACGACTCTTTAACTCGTGGTTTCACTTTAAGCATGGGTAAAGACATATATAAATTAAGTAATTTGTAAAATTACCACAAAGAAGATAATTTCATTCAATCTCACTTTTATAATTGGCATTGAATGCATTTTTCAAAATTTAGTAATTTTTCGATGTGTAGAAAGCTTTCAAACATGGTATGCACAGTCTTACGTTACACCCCTTGAATAATATCTAGTTTTTTTCTGTAATTTTTCTCCCCCTTTTCTCACATAAGATGAGATATTGACATCCTTTTTAAGGCTTTTCTTTTAGGTCTGATAAGCGGTAAACCTTCACAAAAATAGCATTAATACAAACGATTTCACGTTGTGTCATCCGGAAAAACGGCAACGTTTGCGGAAAGATCCTTCTGTATGATATTTTTCAGGGCTTTCATCTACTAAATCTAGTCTGAATTTTTTCGCGAACTTTTTTCATCTAATCTTCAAAAGCATTTGAAACCGATCGGTTGAAAAGTGGAAGAATACCTTTTTAAAATATTGACTCCCAAAATACCATATTATAAAGAATATATGTTTTTTTTTCAATCAAAAATTCGGCTTGTTTGATCATATGATTAAATAAGGATTTTTTTTTCTAAAGAAAATAATGGTATTTTTTCTGTGCTGCGTCCACGCTAAATGAAGAAAGTCCTTTTCAAAGAACAATCAGGTTCTTCGGCATAATTAGCTTTATTACTTATAAGGCGCCGGTATACGTTATATACTATTTAATTTTAACTCCCAAATGCCACATTCGCACCAGAATTTTGAAATTAGCTTTGTTTCACATAATGTACGCGAAGAAATGCTTTTACTTAGTTTCATATAAAATAGTTCATAAATACTGGTGTCAATCCATCATTTTAATATTTTAGCAACATTAGTGCTTTGACCCTGAAGGGGTTAAACATTTTCTTAATATAATGGATAATAACAGAGAGGATAAAATACTCCTTTAGCTTCATGTAAAAACATTTTAACACTAGAACGTCCGGCACTTTTACGCAAGTTTCAGAATAATATTTCATATCAGAATTTTTATTCAAAATTATTTAATTTATTTATTTAACGTAAATCTGCGTGGTTTACATTTAACTTATTTCAAGAAAAAATTTCTGGCTCAGTGATTTTCTCAATGGCTCAATTTCTGGCCATGAGATTAAATTGAAATTTAATCACATGGTCCGAGTCGAATAGCCTCCTTCTGGGCGTTCTAGTGTTAAACCCTTAACCCTTTGAGCTCTGATGGTTGAATTTTCTACCACTTATTTATAATTCCGAAATGTCACAATGGCACCGGAATATTCGACCAGATTTATTTGAAAAAGGTTTAATGCATTTTATCGCGTTTATGGTAAACCGAATTTTTCTTTTCAAAATACTGGTACCAATATCACATTTATAATTTTGACGAAATTTACTGCCCAGAGCTCAAAGAGTTAACTGCCCCGTGCGTATACATATGTCTCGCTCAAATAAATGCATTTTTCTGAAATTAACTATCGAACAACCACTTTTTTAGAGTTAAAATTTTTGCTTTACTAACAAAAAGAAACTTTTACCATTAAATAAAGGGAAGATTATTTTCCAAAATTTGTGGTGGCAAAATTTTTTTTTAGCAAAAAAGTTGAAGATTCTTTTCTTAAAGCTTCGACAGTTAAGGGGTTAATCAGCAAGCATTTTTCATAATGATTGCTAGCTCCTTAACCCTTTGAGAGGCAAAACGTATTCATAAAATATTAAAATGACTTATTGACAGCAGAATTTAAAAACAAATTTATTTGAAAATAGATAAGAGATTTTCTTCAAGTACTTGATATATTTGTTTTAATTTAATATTCTGGTGTTAATGTGTCATTTCGTAATTAAAATTAAGTGAAATATTTTTTATCCCAACAAGGGATTAACCATTTATTTGAACAAAAATTTCTAAAACAAATAGTCAAATAATGTCTATTTTTGTATGTCTTTTACAGAATTTTTAATCTTTTATCACCGGTTTTTCAAAACAGAAATTTTTGCCTATTTATACTTGGATTAAATGATGCAAAATTTACAATTAAAATTTACTGGTAGGAATAAGAAAACATGGTTGAAATTTGACAGCCCGTACGTTGAGCGGACGAATCATAATGACCAAAAATGCGTTGCCCGTATGACACAGATGACAAATCAGGGAAGTAGTTAATTTATCTAACTTAACCTTTTCCGGCGCAGTGTTACCACTCTGGCAACACCTAATTTTAATTCCAAACTTACAAACGGCACCAATAATATTTTAGTAAAATTTTACTTTTACAATGACAGCTTAAATCAGGGAATTCTTAATTTCTAAAAAAGTCTTTTGTAAGTTCCGGTGTCAGACGACAATTTCTCATTTTACAAACAGAATTTGTCTGCGCCGGAAAGGGTTAAATGTAACACAAAGAAAAATATGTGACATTCTTGTAACAACTGAATACAATCCCCAGAGAACGACATCATTTAATGCCGTAACTTTTTATATGCTATTAATATGAAGTAATAACTTTTATTTTAATCAATTTTAATCTCCATTTTAAAGCACCTCATACTTTTCTTCAAAAAATATAAAAATAAATAAACAGAAAACTCTGTTTTATTTCATATGCATCGTAAATAAATTTGTACAGTTTTCTATAAACTCAGATAATGTCTTTTTTTAAGGTAATGAATTTATAAAACTTTCCAGTCTGTAAAATAAGAAAAAAGAAAATTATATGAAACTCGGAAAAGTGGTTTTCTGCGTTTAATAATGAATAGCCGTATTTCACGCTTTTCAGAATAATACGAACTGTGATTCGAACAAAAAGCTTATTGTTGTAAAAGCTTTTTACTTTTTATTAATGCCGGAGTTGAAAGGGTTTTTAATAAATGATAGCAAAAGAATGTTTATACGTTTCATAATAATGAAATAAATAGAAAACTATTTTCATTTTGTTGGCTGAAATCCACTGTAATGTTCTTTTTAATTTACTTATTATAAAGAAACACATTTTAAACTTATATTATAATTGAATATAATTTGTTAATAATGTATATCAAAACATTGCATTCATTATGCATAGAAATGAGAAACATTAAAGAAAGAAATGTTGCAATTTGTCTAGATTTTACATAGAGTAAGATGAGAACAGTTCTTCGGCTTTCTGTTCGTTTTAATTCTTTCAGGGGTAAAGCATATATCCATTGCTAAAATGTAAAAAATAATTATTGATGCCGGAATTTAAAAGCGAATTTATTATTGAATAAGAAAACGCTATATTTCACAAATATAATAAACAGAATTTTTTAAACCAAAAATCTGCAGAGACTTTGTGACATTTGGAAATTAAAATAAATTGGTTTTATAAGCATACCACCGCCCAGGTGTGAAGATTAGGTGCCAGTGAGTAGTCTCTTAGCAAAAGTTGCCTTCGCTGAAAATTTAATAGAATTCTAGCAAGAATTTTACACACACATACAAAAAAAATTAATTTGCTGCCTAGAGGCTGCTGTAGCCTACATTTTTGCACCATTGCCACCTTCCCTCAAGGGTTTAAGCCGGAAAGCGCAGAGATGCTATGATTGACAGTATAGCTTTCAACTTTTAAATTTTTTTTCGGCAGAGACGGGGGCATGTCTCGCACAAATATCACATATTAGGACTACAGAGTACGGAACAGAGAATCAACTTTCATACACTGTAATGGCAACTTGTTTAACATGGGACTACGCATAGACAGTAGCGATACGAGCGGATGACTCTGAAACTACGATCATAACATAAGAGAGGTTGCTAATTCGGTGAAACATCGCTTCCTTGGCGACAAATGATATAGGAAAAAAGAAAAAAAATACAGCGACGGCTTGCTGCTTCTTGTTTTGAAATTTATGAAAGAATTATTTTAATATTTATATAACTTTGACGTATTCGTCTTACAAACAATGCATGTGTCTCTTCTTAACATAACGACCTAATAATTTAAACTTGAAAATTCAAGAACAATAACAGTAATAATTACGAATCAATATAAGCGCGGAAATCTAAGATCAAATAGCATAAGCACGTGTGCAAAGATAATCAAATCAGCATTCAGCAAGAAGTGCCAAGCCAGAATATGGTTACAGTTTAACAAAAATCACGAGGATAAAAATCGCCAACGCGATGGCTTAATTTTTAAGTCATCCACTGAGGGCGTTCTTTTTAAGCCGAGTTGAGGCTCTGTCTGTACTCTGTGATTAGGACTACTGGAAAGTTCTGTCTTATAATGTCGTTTCCCACCCTCTTCTTAAACTACCGATTGAACTAATATTTGAGATTTGTGCAAGACATGCCCCCATCTGCGCCGAAATATGATTTTGCATTTTTTTAATATAATGCACCCTACGTAGAAAGTTGAAATTGATAGTGAATATACATATCTTATAGTATTTCATGAAAAAAAAATAAGGTGGTCACTCAGAAATTTCAATAGATTTTTAATTAAAATGTACATTTAAAATGTTAAAAAAATTGTTCTTTTGTAAGAAAAAAAAAATCCGAAAAATTGTCAAACATTTGTATGGTGGTTTTATACATCCCTTATTTTTTTCATTGAAATTCGCTTAATAGTTTCGTCACAATACGCTCTTTTCCAGTACTGGCATTTAGGGCTATTACCTCCCGTGATCTTTAGATAAAAATTTGAAACTGAGGAGAAATGAATTTCTTTTTATGGTCTATCGATTCATGTAGGACTTGATGTGATTGACTCAAGGGCATATTTTACTGAGAAACCCGGCTATACCCATTATTAGTGGAAGTTTGAAGCGGTAGCAAAAAAAATCGCTGAGAAAGTGGGTTACAGCTGAAGCTTCATTATTTTAACCACTTACCCAATTTGGCCGTACGTGATATGGAAAACAAGCTTTTGCCAATCATGATTTGCCCGTACCACGTACGGGCATCCAAATTTTAATAATGGTTTATTATTCTCATCATTCAATTTTTATTCTTACTTTTCTATTGTTTAATTAGATCTGATTCAATTAGGCAAAAATTTCTGTTTTGAGAAATTCTGTAAAAGATATGAAAAAAGTGGGCATTATTTGAAAGATTTTTTTTTAAATATTGATCAGTTAAGTGGTTAAGGATATGTCAGTTCCTCTTTCTTAGTACTTCCATGGCGGCAACGAGGTAAGTTAAGCTGAAAATCCCATTGTCGCCGATGCGACGACATCCCCTTTCTTTGCAAAAATCGTTTTTAGTATTAGTAATAAAGGAAAGTAAAATTTGCATTACTTAATCAGAACAATTTTGAAATTGTCTACTTGATGTAAACTTCTTTGAAAAATAGAAGTGCCGACCACATAAAATTTGTGTAATGACACGAAGTTGCTGGTAGCCTACAGTTAAAATAACGACGATTTGCTGGTATCCCGTATTCAAAATGACATAGAGTAGAAAGGGTTAAAAACACCATTTTCCACAATTTAAAAAAAAAATCTCTCTTTAAAACTTTCGGATGGAAAGTCGAGAATTCTAAATAAAAAACCAGAAAATAATTAAATAAATACCCAATTTGGCCGTACGTGATACGGAAAACAAGCTTTTGCCAATCATGATTTGCCCGTACCACGTACGGGCATCCAAATTTTAATAATGGTTTATTAGTCTCATCATTCAATTTTTATTCTTAGTTTTCTATTGTTTAATTAGATCTGATTCAATTAGGCAAAAATTTCTGTTTTGAGAAATTCTGTAAAGGATAGGAAAAAAGCGGGCATTATTTGAAAGATTTTTTTAAAAATATTGATCAGTTAAGTGGTTAAGGATATGTCAGTTCCTCTTTCTTAGTACTTCCATGGCGGCAACGAGGTAAGTTAAGCTGAAAATCCCATTGTCGCCGATGCGACGACATCCCTTTTCTTTGCAAAAATCGTTTTTAGTATTAGTAATAAAGGAAAGTAAAATTTGCATTACTTAATCAGAACAATTTTGAAATTGTCTACTTGATGTAAACTTCTTTGAAAAATAGAAGTGCCGACCACATAAAATTTGTGTAATGACACGAAGTTGCTGGTAGCCTACAGTTAAAATAACGACGATTTGCTGGTATCCCGTATTCAAAATGACATAGAGTAGAAAGGGTTAAAAACACCATTTTCCACAATTTAAAAAAAAATCTCTCTTTAAAACTTTCGGATGGGAAGTCGAGAATTCTAAATAAAAAACCAGAAAATAATTAAATAAAATTTCTGGGTCGAAAATGAATTGTTTGATCCCCGGATTATACGCAGGAAATTACGGTATTCCCATTTTTGTGCACAGATTTAGAATAACTACAAAAAGCCACCAAAATAGCTACACTGACGATAGCATATATATTTTATATACTACAAGGGAATTATATATTTATTATGTGACATATACTTGCATCATGCGTAATAAAAACAGCCTGAAACTTTTCAGATATGGTTAATATAGTGGCATTGTTAAAATTGAGCAATGATGTGTATTACGATGAAACTGTCATTAAACAAAATAAATAAAACGTTTATGGAACATAACATATTTAGTTAATACAATTGCAAATTTTCTTAATTATTTTATATACAAGATATTTTAACTTTTATATTTTAATAAAAGTAATAAGGCTTTAATTGATTAATTATTTAAATTATATACTCACTATTAAATATATTTAAATTGCAAGGATACTCTGACTACTTAAATAGACCTACTCAAAATATTTTGTCACCTTAACATAAACGCACTAATTTGAATTATTATCTGACTTACTCTAAAGAGATAAAGTGGGTTTTCTGCAATTATCAGGAAGCATTATCGTGATTATATGACACTCAAAATCTCAAGCTACAGAGAACAATTAAATCGCTATTTTACATTTGCTGAAAATCAAACTATTCGTACCATATATAGGTTTACTCATCGGTTTAGCTGTGCGGTAACCAGACGTAGATATGGCGCACAATGAGTATAGTAGTAGTTAATTATAAGTGCTTTATGCTTCAGAGAATTCACGAGTGGGAACATGCAGATATGATTCTTAGAAGACTAACCTGTTTTATAGGCTGGTGGTTTTATTGCAATGCTTTTACAGGGTGGTCATAAAAAAACTTTGCCGATATACGGAGCTCTAGCGGCCAGTCCGCTCAACCGATCGAAATGAAATTTCAGATATAGCTATTCAGAGGATGAGCTCGAGATTTTGTGAACGACAACAAAATGGCGCTCACGGTTATGTTTATAGTTACAGAAACTCGAAAATTTTACAATGGCAACACCCCTTTTTTTCATCACAAAATGCTCAGCGCATGCGAAAACCATAAAGAGCGTTGGAACCGTACGTGTATCGCAAGAAAAGGACATGTTATGCACGCACAAAAAGCCGTTCTGCGAATCCTCCCCCCCCCCACATAAAAAAACTCGATTGGGGTGCAAGGAGGAAATTTGCATATGACACAGAGTCAGTACACTAATCTCTGATTACAATACAGATCGGAGAAACTAAAACTTTTATTTTGATTACACATTTTCCACATAGGTGTCATCACAGGCAATTAATGGTGATGGCACCCATGTCAGGGCTCCCAAATGGTCCGCGAACTGAACATCAGTATTTTTTAACAGAAAATTTCATAATACGTTTGAGCTAGAATCAACTTCCAAACGTGGTTTCTTGACAATTTGCAAGAAAAATCTAAAGAGAAAATTTCTCTAAAAAAATTCTGATGTTCAGTTCGCGGGCCATTTGGGAGCCCTGCCATGTGGAAAATGTGTAATCAAAATAAAAGTTTTAATTTCTCCGATCTGTATTGTAATCAGAGATTAATGTACTTACTGTGTGTCATATGAAAATTTCCTCCTTGCGCCCCAATCGAGTTTTTTTTTATGGGGGGGGGAGGATTCGCAGAACGGTTTTTTGTGCGTGCATAACATGTCCGTTTCTTGCAGTACACGTACGGTTCCAACGCTCTTTAGGGTTTTCGCATGCGCTGAGCATTTTGCGATGAAAAAAAAGGGTGTTGCCATTGGAAATTTTCGAGTTTCTGTAACTATAACCGTAACCGTGAGCGCCATTTTCTTGCCGTTCACAGAATCTCGAGCTCATATCTCTGAATAGCTATATCTGAAATTTCACCTCGATCGGTTGAGCGGACTGGCCGCTAGATCTCCATATATCGGCAAAGTTTTTTTTATGGCCACCCTGTATTTTTAACGCTATATTTAACCCATTAGTGCCTAGCTTCCCTTTTAGGGACGTTTATAAACAAGGCAATAAAGCACTTTCCACACCAGTAAATAGAGAGATAAACAAGTACTATTTTTCACGAGACAAATTTCTCAATAAATTAAGATAAAAGTTAATCGTCTTTTAAAAGTGGTGAGAAACCCAAAATTTAATTTTTAAAGAAGAAAATAATTTGGGCATTAATGGGTTAAATTCCAATTTATGATTAATACCAGAAAAGCCCCGGGCGGCCATTTAATATTTATCAAACAAATATGCAGGCTGTTCACAAATGAGTCGATACACAGGTCCACATATTTTTGAGAGTATGCATCTTAACTTTTGTTTTAAAACATAACTAAAAATATCTTTACCATAATTTCCGCCGTATAATCCGCGGATAAAACAATTGTTTCCTACCTAGAAAATTTTGTAAAATAAATGCAACTTTGTAGATCGCTGTAAATATTTGTTTCCAATCATTAAATAAGATTTCTGGGTCCAAAAAGAGTTGTTTGATCCGCGGATTATACGCCGGAAATTACGGTACATGATTGTAAAGTTCAGCTGAAAAATATTTCTAATAACATAAACACAGAAACATATATATAAATATGGAACTGAGAACGTATTCTTTACTAGCGTCTCTTTCTTGCACTGTTCCTTGTGGAAGCAATGGATATAGGTGTTACGTCCATTTCAAATACAGGTGGGAAGGGTGGGATAGCTGAGAAACTTGTTCCGTAAACTACAGTAGAAATTTATAAATAAGAAGTAATGTATAATCAAGTTTTTTCATTTGCATAATATTTATATAAATCACTTGGAATATTAAAAGGCGTTCAAATGTAAAGAATTTACCGCAAAATATCTCATTTTCTCGTATTTAAATAAATATTTTATTATTATAATAGAAAAGTTGTGCTTCTGTATTATTAATATAAAAATTTATCTTTATCTAAAATATCTTATTTATTAAAATGAAGCAAATAGTAAACTAGAAAAAAACATAAATACAATTTTGAGGCTCATAGACGCAAATCCAAAGCCTTTGGTTTTGAGCTCAATGCTTTGTCCTGTCGGTCATCTAGATCTCCTTCATTTGCAATAGATTATCATTATATAAAAAGGGCATTTTTTGTTAATTTAAAGATATAGAATTCCTGTCTACCCTTTCGACCAGCACTTTAAATGGACTTTTCTCTATCCATATCCATCGCTCTCATAAGGCATACAACAGGGAAGAGACGCTAGTGTATTCTTTAAGCTTTGGTGAGTGAATTTCTCCCCACTTAACTTTAATCACCAACTGGCACAGTGGCACAGAAACATGCGACCAAATTTATTTAAAATAAGATTAATGCATCTTTTTTCGTGTTTATAGCAAACTGAATTTTATGTTTACAAAATGCTGGTGACAACATAACATTTGGATACTTTCACCTGCAGGAACAGTTCCCCTGCCAGAGCTCAGAGGTCTAATATTCAAATAACCATATCTGCCAACATATTATGCTTTTTGTACCACAAAAATTTTATAGTGCATTTTTACATTTCTGAATGACCGTAATATGCCAATAAAATAAGAAAAAAAATTTCTGTTAAATTTTTGTGGTACAGAAAAGCGGAATTGTCGGCAGCACGAAGACTATTATAATCGAATAATAATTTGTATATATTTTTTCAAATTTATGAAAACTATATTGATGTATTTTGAGCACAACGCTAGGGAGATAAATAGAACCAGAATATGTACATTGCTTCCGGTTGTTAATTCGCAATTTTGAATTCAGGTGTATCAATCTTCACAATAAGACCTCAACTTCTGTCCGTTATTAAAATAAGTTTTTTATTTGTATCTTACGAATAAGTAATAAAATATTTCTCAATGTTTTTAACCCTTTAAGTTTTGCTGGGTAAATTTCTTCAAAATTCCAAGTGTCACATTAGCACCAGTATTGTGAAAAGAAAAAAATCGTTTAACGATATATACGAAAAAATGCATTAAACATTTTTTAAATAAATTTGGTCGAATTTTCTGTTGCCGCTTTGGCATTTCGGAATTAAAATTATGTGGTAGAAAATTCTGCCATCAGACATCAAGGGGTTAAATCAGTAATTATCAGGAAATCATATTTAGATAATAATTTTGTACACCTTTTATTTCGATTTGAAACAGAAATTTCTTTATAAATAAATTTAGATATAAAGCATACAGAAATAAGTTAAGTAAATAAATTAGATTGTTTAAAATAAAAATTCTGATATCAAATGTTTTCATAAAATTTCAGTAATATTTCCGTCAGTACTGGTATTGATAGACATTCAAACGCATGCATTCAAACAAGAAAATCACGGAAAAATAAAGCTTATTGTGCCTTTTAATTACATTTTCGTTAAATAATTTTAGAAAATGAATTTGACTCGCATAACCTTCTTTCTTTCTTTCTTTCTTTTTACAATTATAAATACAGTGCAAGTATTTTAAGTTGATTCATGCACTAGTAAAAATAAGCATAATGCTATACATGGAAAACAAAGTTAAAATATAACTCTCTCTACTACATATATAGAAATTATGTTTTAAAAAAAATGCCACTTCATAGCTTCCAACATTTCATTTCTTTTATTAGAAACTTACTTTTAAATGTAAAATTTTCTTAAGAATCATACAAGAATCATAGGCAAACAACAGCAACATTAAATAATTCGATCAATTGAAAATTTTTGTCCTTTATTATTTTGGCAATAATCTAAGACAAAAAAATTCGACATTATTTGACAAGGTTGGCACACTCCTTATATCTTTTAAGGACTCTGGCACCATTATTACGGATAATAAAATTTATATTTAATTTTTAAGAAACAAAATTTGCAACCACGCCTTTGTTCTAAAATTGCGCACTATTTTTTTGAAATGAAATAGTTTGAAAATACTGTTAAAATTTAGTGGTACAGCTGTGCGAACCCTGTTTGTTCTTAATAATCTATTATAAATGCATTTTAAGCAATTTTTGTTTCATTCACCTAAGTATAATTTATGAATGGAACTGATAAGTACCGTATGAATGATTCTTGAAATTAACCCTTTAGACTCCAGCATCTCGTACACAAAATGTATTACGTCGGCACCATTTTTTTTATTTATTTTATTTATTTATTTATTTTTTTTTTATTTATTTTTTTTTATTTATTTATTTATTTTTTTTTTTTTGAAAGATGTTTCCCTCTAATATACAACTTCAAAAATGCTTTGATGAAATAAGCCAAATTTTATTTTCCTTTATAACTGGTGTTGGCCCGACAGGCGTTGGTATTATAGGATCGAGAATTAAGATGTTAACCCACTGAAGGGCGCACAGTGGATTGATTTGACGATCTAGGTGGACAAGAATATTTCGTTGAAGTTTAATTAGATTTTGCTGATTTGTCGAATGTATATCTAATAAAATACAAAATAGTGATGAATATTTGGTTTATTTAACAATCTCTCAAAATAAATAAATAATGAATTATGAAAAAAGCGTTAAACATACTTATTACTTACCCATCATACGTAGTATAGGTTAAGTCTTTCAAACGTTTCGAAAAATGAAAAAAATAATTAAGGGTTTTACATGTTTCAGACACTAAAAATTCCGAAAAACATATTTTTAGAAAAAAAAATTGCCGTCCGTCCGTCTATGTGTGTGTGTGTGTGTGTGTGTGTGTGTGTCTGTGTGTCTGTAAACGCACTGTCTCCCGAAAAAACTGAGATAGAGACATGAAATTTTGTATGTAATTAGTATGTAAGAATGGGACGAAGCATATTTAATATCAGTAACCTAGATTATTCGTAACTATTTTTTTTGGACTCTCGAAAAATTCGTTCTGATGGAAACTATGAGAATTTTTTTTAATTCTTTTATTTTAAGGAGTAGACGTAAAAGGCAAAAAATAAATAAATAAATATACAAATTGGGCATAAAGAACGAAGTCAATTGGATTATTAGTTGAAGATATATTTGTAAGCCAGTTTTCCACATTCTTTGATTTTTAATGAGTCTGTATTTCATTCAAATTTCAATTCAAAGATATATTTTAATTGGAAATGAGACGTTTAATACGATCCAGTAAACTGTTAGTTAATATAATTATTATTTTTGTAGTTATAGGGATGTTTATTTTATACAATTCGGTAGTACTTGAGTAGTTTGGCGTTTTTATATACTTTGTGAAAATTGGTTCATAATCAAATCATTAATAGAGCATTCTATGTATATTTAAAATAGTAGATTTTGTTTTGGAATTGCGATGCATTTCATAAAAAGTTTACACAAGTTTGATTTACTTATATTATAATCATATCCATAATGGGTAAGTATTGCGGTGGCCCACAACGACTAGTTTTACTATTAGATTAAAGAAAAAAACAATTTAATGCACACATATAAGTTAACATTCGTTTCTGTTTTATTTTTGTCCAATCAGAATTGCTCTAGAAATGTGTGTACTGATCCTGAAAAAATGATAATTTAAAAATATAATTACATAAAAAAACCTTATATTTTGTATGATTTTGTAAAAAAATATAAATGCTTCCCAAATTATTTTCGGGTGAAAAAATGGTGTGTGAATAAGTAACCTAGATAAATTTTATTCAATTTGAAATAAATATTCTGCTTACTGACGGTAATGTATTCGATTTTTTTATGTTGCCTTGCAAAAGAAATACAATTGCTACGTGTCTTATTTTCAATTTAAAAATACTATTATGTATATCACTAACTTTTATTAATTTTCTTGATATTTCATTAAAATTTCTGCTTACTGGCAACAATCTTTCCGCGATATTGTGTGCGGCTCTGAAAGAATTCGTAATTTCTACGTTTGTTGAATGATAGTTTAATCGAATTGTCATCGGAAAAAGCAAAGTTTCAGAACAATCAGATGATTGAAAATGGTTTATATGTTTTGCAAGTTTTGAACTAACTTTCTGTGTGGCCCTGTAAAAGAATTCTAAATGCTACATTCCATAAACTATAATAATATTGTTTTGGCAACATAGCTACATATACAAATAATGTTTCAGCTCTATCAAATAAGTGGAAGGTGTTTAAAAACTTGCAAAATTTAAACTAAATTTTGTGTAGCCCTATATAAAAAGCGTAACATCAACACTCCTCAAATTATAACAATATTTAATAGTCTTTTAAACTACACATATATTTAAAGATTCAGCTCAATCAGATAATTAAAAATGGTTTAATATTGACTTGCAAATTTTGAACTAAATATGCATACTTAAACTGCAGGTGCATATTAAACTAGTTTATTAATAATAACTTATTTATATGCAGACATTTGCAGCATATATTTTTAGTATCCAATACTATAGGAATAGTATTTTCATTTAAAATAATGCTTATTGCTGAACACTTTGTTAAAAGTCAAGAGAAAGATTGCAAAAACCAAAATGAATCATGCAAAATCACAACCTCTAAAAAAACCAATTAACGGGTTTAACAGCTCTTATTTTAAAACAAGAATAGTTTAAAACTTACCTTGACAATCATGTTTCATACGTCCAGTAGACCCGAGGTTTAAAATAAAACAGGATATCAACAACGTGGTTTTGAACTTATGGCAGACTGGAACATCCACTGAAACGTCTCCAAACCAACTAGGGAAAACCTAAATTTACGGTTGCAGTTAATCGACACCTTTGAATTTTTTCGACAAAATTCCTTCGGATCTCTATAAAATAGACATTAAGCTACTAATATACACTCTAAAAGTGGAAGGAGTGAAATGCTCACTCTTTGTGAAGGTGACAGACACTTTCACTCTTTTTTGAGTGCAATTTATAAAAATACACTCTTTAAAGAGTGGAATTTCCCACTCCCTAGAAAGGAGTGAAAAATGTCACTCCGTTGTCGAGAGTGAAGTATGTCACTCCGTTGTAGAGAGTGAAACATCTCACTTCACTAACGAAAGTGAAAGCCCGACATTATAAACTAAAAAAAAAAATCCGTTAAACTTTGAACAAATATATGGAGTAAAATAATGAAAAACACCAAAACATGTCAATTTTTCATTTTCAAAAACTCCCTTTCATAATATAACCTGGAAAATTACGCTTATTTGGTATTAAAACGCACTCTTTTTCAGAGTCAGCCTAGTTACTCTGTTAGAGTTATTCGTAATATATCTTTGAAATGTGGCATCACATAAGTTCGCTAGTGTATGTAACTATAGAAACGCAAATCGTCTGTGTCTTTTTAGTGGTTGTTTTGTTTTGCTTGGAGAGTAAGCAACGCTTCGCTATGTCTTAAAATAAAGTATGTTACAGTCTACTAAAGCATGTGAGTTTATTAATTACGTTAATACACATCGCCGTATCATACATTTGGTCCGTCGAGCCGGAGTCTATATATCTTTTTTCTTCACTTCGAAAAGAAAAGTTCGACAATAATGAACTGTTTTCGTCATTGAATTTTATTAGAACATTATTCCACAAGCTGGCCTGATGAAAGAAGAAAGAAAGAAAATCGTCTGCCCGCAGCAATCAATCAAGCTAATGAATAATTTATTATTTCTTTTGCTATTATTATAAGTTCTTGAACATGGAAAATATTGAAAAATTAAAAAAGAAGCGTGCAACATTACGCACTTCAATTACGAAATTAATTAGTAAATTAGAAGCATTAATAAAAGATAAAAATATTGATATTGATAGTTATTTAGAAATTTCGGAACAATTAAATGACAGAGAACAAACTCTAAAAAACCTAAATAAAGAAATAGAATCTGGTATTAGTTTAGAAAAAGAATATGAAATCGACATTAACGCTAGCGAAGAATACCAGGAAAAATTATAAAGGCCAAATTTCAAATTAAAAAGCAACTTAGACATTTAGAACAAAGTAAAGTTTCAAATGAAATTCAACCAAATTCTACTCAAATAAACAACGCGATAAATATTAAATTACCCGATATATCTCTTCCGAAATTCTCCGGAAAACCAGATGAATGGGGTCTATTTAAATTACAATTTAACAACTTAATAACTTCAAATGAGCAACTATCAGATGCGCAAAAGTTGCATTATTTATCAGCAGCATTAATAAGTGATGCAAGAGCTTTGATTAGCACAGAAGACACTTTTTCATCTTTATTTCAAGCATTAAAAGACAGATACGAAAATGATAGAGTAGTAACAGAAATACACATCAATTCACTCTTAAACGCAGATAAACTTACACAGCCTTCCGCTAAAGATCTTTGAAATCTAGTCGATAATGTAAAAAAAAGCATTCGCGCCTTGAAGATTTTGAATTATAATAGAAATAATATTTCAGATGTTTTAATATTGAACATCATTCTCCAAAAGTTAGATAGAGATACTCGAAAAAATTATGAAATGACGATAAGTTCAAAAGAAGTTCCGAAGTTAGATGAATTACTTTTATTTTTAGAAAAACGATCTCAATATTTGGAAAATAATCATACAGTCATGTCTGTTAAACCTTTCAGTAAGGATCAGAACGTTCATTTAATTCTCTAAGTCATTGACTTTGTTAGCAGAAGATCCATACATTTGTTCAATGTGTAAAGGCAATCACATTTTAATGAGATGTTCCCAATTATTAAATTTGCCTGTAAAAAAAAGGTTTAACCCATTCATGTCCAGCATCTTTTGCGTAAATTTTATTTGGTTGGCACCACTATTTTTAGAAGATTTAAGTTTAGTTTATTAATCACGAAAATGCATCATTTAAATAAAATAATTATTGCTTTTCTTTTTTACCAGTGTCAAAAACAGTGCTGAATGCACCTTTTGAAGCGTCCCTAAAAAGGGACGCTAGACACTAATGGGTTGATATTGTTAAAATGAAAAAATTATCCTTCAACTGTTTATCATCAGTTCATAACATTAGCCAGTGCAAAAGTTCAAGCACGTGCAGAAAATGCAACAAACGTCATCACACATTGATCCACGTGGAACGCGGTGAGGAAAATATTGATACTAATCAGACTATAGCAATTCAAGATGAAAATACTATTAGTAGTAATCTATCGCCAACCACAAACGCATTTACACCTCATAGTTACACAAATAATCAGATGTCTGTTACCGCTTTGGGTGAAAATACGCATTCATTTGATAACACGCATTCAACTATTAACAATACTGTAATGAGTATGACGTTTTCTTCTAATAAACAAGTACGGCTTTCAACTGCAATAATATATGTACAAAAAGCTAGACGAGAATTAGTTCCTCTTAGCGCATTGTTAGATTCAGGATCGCAAAATAAATTTATAACGAAGGAATGTTCTGAGTTATTGTTCTTGAAAGGAAGGAAAATAAACGCATCAGTTTCAGGGCTAAATGGTTCAGTTATGAGCATAAAGGAAAGTATTATAACAATCAAAGCAAATAAAAACAGAAGTTTTAATGAAACATTGCAATTTTTTGTTGTTCCTAAAATTACGCGCATAACACCAGCTACATATCTAAGCATCATGCCTATTAAGCATTTACAAACTTTTCAGTTAGCTGATCCACAATTTGATAAACCAGGTCCAATACATGTTTTATTATCAAACGTAGTATTTTTTAAATTAATTGGACAAAATAAAATAAATATGCAAAATTTGGTTTTTCAAGAAACTGTTTTTGGCTATGTCGCCAGTGGTTCTAGGTCTATGCCGCAACAAAATTTTAATAATTATTGTGGTCTTGTTCGATCTGTGGATGATTTATCCAACGCTGTGCAAAAATTTTGGGAAATTGAAGCGGTCCAAGATAAAAACCCAATAAAAAGTAAGGAAGAGCAGTTTTGTGAGGAACATTTCTTGAGTACACATACTAGAAGAGAAGATGGTAGGTATATTGTGGAAATGCCAATTAAATCTGGTGGGCTTGCACGTTTAGGAGAATCAAAGGAAAACACACTTAAACGATTAAATCAACTACTTAAGCGATTTGCGCACAATCCAGCCATGAAATTGTTATACGAAGAATTTATTAACGAATATAACGATTTGGGACACTTAGAAGAAATCTTGCTGGAAAACAAGCCCGAATTTTCATATTTGCCGCATCATGGGGTATACAAACCCGAGAAACCAAGCACGAAATTAAGGGTTGTCTTCGATGCTAGTGCAGCTACTACCAGTGGTGTTTGTTTAAATGATATTTTATTAAACGGAGGATTAGTCCAAGATGAGCTCTTCGATATCATTTGTCGATTTCGAACTTATAAATACGTCTTTACTGCTGACATCATAAAGATGTATCGCCAAATATTAATTTCGGAAAATCAGAGAGATTTGATTCGAATTTTGTGGAAAACTGATGAAGAAGAACCAGTCAAAATATTTAAGTTAACCCATTAACGCCCAGCGTCCTCTTTTGAGGACAGTTACAAAAAAAGCAAGAAAGCAGTATTCCCACCAGTAAAGATGAAGATAAATATATACCATATTTCGCGAGATAGAATCCTTGATATATTTAGATAAAAGTTAATTTGCTTTTAAAAGTGGTGAGAAATACAAAATTTAAATTTTAGCGAAGAAAATAATTCGGGCGTTAATGGGTTAAAGACGATTACATACGGTACATCGAATGCGCCTTATCTTGCCACGCAGACTTTGAATCAACTTGCAATTGATGAAAAGGACAATTTTCCGCTAGCATCACGTGTAGTTCTTCAAGATTTCTACGTGGACGAAGTATTAACAGGAGCTAACACTTTAAATAAGGCTCAACAAGTGCAAGCACAATCAATCGCATTGCTTGAACGTGGTGGCATGAAGTTGCGCCGACGGTGTGCAAATCACCCCGAACTCTTGAAAATCGCAACTAGCAATCAAGAGTATACATTCAATGATCGTAATGCGGACCAGAGCACTAAAACTCTAGGATTGTTATGGAATCCAGTTCGTGACTGCTTTTCGTTTAATTCATCAGTTAAGGAACCAGTTGTATATTCAAAAAGAACTGTTTTATCCGACATAGCGCGTTTCTACGATCCATTGGTATTACTAGGTCCTGGAACAGCTAAAGCTAAGATTTTCATACAAAGACTGTGGCTGTTAAAGCTAGATTGGAACGATTCACTTCCAGATGACATTAAAGCTGAATGGCGACGCTTTATCAGAACGCTTCAGAATATAAACTATTTAAAAATCAATCGTTTTGTTTTAAACGAAGGACATTCGGAAGTTGAACTGCACGGCTTCTCCGACGCATCCGAGCTCGCATATGGAGCAGCCATTTATCTACGCTGTTTCACAAAATTTAATGCATCTTTAAATTTACTGTGCAGCAAGTCTAGAGTTGCACCATTGAAACCTTTGACAATCCCACGATTGGAATTGTCCGCAGCTACCTTATTGTCTCAACTCGTATCTAAGATACACTGTTAAAAATCTGCTGCATTTTGCTGCAACGCACTCCCCTGCTTGTATAGAAAACGGTTACTTAGCCGTGAAATGGAGCTTTCTCATTGGTTGAAATAGAGATATTATATACAAGCGGTGGAGTGCGTTGCAGCAAAATGCAGCAGATTTTTAACAGTGTAGTGAATGTACTAAAGTTGAACATCAGTAAAATAATACTATGGTGTGATTCAACCGTCGTCTTAGCGTGGATTCAGACTCCTCCTCATCTACTTAAAACCTTTGTGGCCAACAGAGTTTACAAAATTCAAGAATTGACCCAGACTTTTCAATGGAGACATATATGCTCAGAGGACAATCCAGCAGAACTTGTGTCTCGAGGACTAACTTTTGACAAATTAATTGATTGTGAAATTTGGTGGCATGGCCCTCTCTTTTTAAGAAAAAGAGACATTGAATCAAATCGGAAAATTGATTAAGAACAAGTCAAAAACAATAGTGACTTTTCAGCAGAATTAAAATTGAAAAACAGTACTGCATTAATAAGTTTAAATTCTAGTGAATTTGTAAATGAAATTTTAAGTATCAGCAATAATTCTACTAAAATATTACGTGTTTTAAGTTATATTTTCAGGTTCTTAGATAACACAAGAAAATTAGCTGAAAAAAGAAAGGGACACGTAAGTATAGAAGAATTATCACGATCAGAATTATTTTTAATTCGGGAAATCCAAAAAATTGAATTTAAGGCAGAATATACTGCATTGTTAGAAGGTATGCAAATTTCTAAGAAAAGTAAATTGCGATTGTTAAATCCCTTTTTAGATGCAGATAATGTGCTAAGAGTAGGAGGGCATTTAGATAATGCAGACCTACAATTTCCTGAAAAACATCAATATATTCTGCCAGCTAAGGGTAAATTGTGTAGCCTAATTGCAATTTACCATCATAAAAATATCTTCATATAGGTGCACAAGCATTGTTATGCTACTTGAGGCAAAAATTCTGGCCGCTACGGGGAAGAAATTTAGCTAGAAAAATAACGCATGAGTGTGTAACTTGTAGTATTAGGACCCATAACCATACAACAAATCATGGGTTCCCTACCCAGAGAGCGAGTACGTCCTAGCGCACCATTTAATTATGTGGGAACAGATTTTGGTGGCCCCCTTTTTCATAAAATATAAGGGACAGAGAAAGGGAATTCTTAATAAGGTGTATTTGGCAATCTTTGTTTGCTTTTTAACTAAAGCAGTACATCTCGAACTAGTGTCAGAATTGACTACAGATGCATTCATTGCCACCTTAAAAAGGTTCATTGCTAGGCGCGGAAGGTGCGCAGTAATCTTTTCAGATAATGCGAAAAATTTTGTTGGTGCTAACGCCGAGTTACAGAGACTCCATAATTTGATAAGACATCCTGAGGAGAAGTTAGCGAATTATTTGTCAGAAGAGAATATTATTTGGAAATTTATTCCACCCAGAGCTCTTAATTTTGGCGGGTTGTGGGAGGCAGGAATAAAATTGGTAAAATATCATCTAAAGTGAACGGTAGGTAATGCAAGACTAACGTTCGAAGAGTTATTAACTGTAATTGCTCAAATAGAGTCTATATTAAATTCACGGCCAATCACTCCATTGTCTTCAGATGTGAATGACTTGGAGGCCTTAACACCAGGCCATTTTTTAATCGGAAGGCCTATGACAGCCATCGTTGAACCAGAATTAATTAATGTTAACGAAAATAGACTATCTAGATGGCATAGAATTTCAAAATACATTCAACTGATATGGACTCGTTGGAATAAAGAGTATTTAAATACGCTCCTACCACGCTCCAAGTGGCAATTTGAAAAAAATAATGTTAACATAGGAACCCTAGTGTTGATAAAGGAAGAAGACCTCCCTACAAATAAATACTTAGTAGGACGCATTATAAATATTTTCCCATGTGCAGATGGTAAGATTAGGGTTGTAGAAGTAAAGACCGCTAGGGGAATACTTAAAAGAAGTATTTCAAAAATTGCGTTATTGCCACAACAAGTCTCAGAAAATTAATTACGAAATGTAAAAAAAAAGGGTTTTGTTATGTATTTTTATTTTTAGTTTTCCTATTGTTGTATGTTCATAATTGTATTTTTCATTGTTAAAAGGAAATTGTTCTATTGTATCATATTACTTAAGCATTTGCAATGTTAATATTTTGTACTGTATAATTTATTGAACTTGACCCTTCAATGTCGGGGGGTATGTTAGAGTTATTTGTAATTTATCTTTGAAATGTGGCATCACATAAGTTCGCTAGTATATGTAACTATAGAAACGCAAATCGTCTGTGTCTTTTTAGTGGTTGTTTTGTTTTACTTGGGGAGCAAGCAACGTTTCGCTATGTCTTAAAATAAAGTATGTTACAGTCTACTAAAGCATGTGAGTTTATTAGTTACGTTAATACGCATCGCCGCATCATACACTCATCATATCAACATCTCACTTCACTAACGAGAGTGAAAGCCCGACATTATAAACTTTAAAAAAATCCGTTAAACTTTGAACAAATATATGGAGTAAAATAATAAAAAACACCAAAATATGTCAAGTTTTCATTTTTAAAAACTCCCTTTCATAATATAACCTGGAAAATTACGCTTATTTGGTATTAAAACGCACTCTTTTTCAGAGTCAGCATAGTTACTCTATCGAAAGAGTGAATACTCACTCCGCCAATGAGAGTGACTCATCAGCCAATCAGAAATGTCTTGCACTTCCTTTACTGATAAGAAAAATGTTTCCGCCATTTTAAAAGTAATCTTTCGTTTCCTCGGTTCCACATATGTGGATCTCCATTCATTTCATTTTTATTAATAATATTCAAACGTATTTTAAATTTCTATCTTTGAATGATATGCTTCGATGTGTATGCTATGAAATTATCCAATTATTAGATTAATCTCTTCTTCTGGAATCACAATAGAAAAAAAATAATTCAGTAAAAAGATATATTACTTCATTAATACTCAATAACAGAGAGGTTATAGTACATGGATATTATTTACCAAACAAGGGAATATCATTTATGAAACAAAGGATATTATTTATCAAGGTAAGTTATGCAGGGCTCCCAAATGGTCCGCGAACTGAACATCAGTATTTTTTAACAGAAAATTTCATAATACGTTTGAGCTAGAATCAACTTCCAAACGTGGTTTCGTGACAATTTGCAAGAAAAATCTAAAAAGAAAATTTCTCTAAAAAAATTCTGATGTTCAGTTCGCGGACCATATGGGAGCCCTGGTTATGTTTAATTTCAATTTTTGTCCCCAAAATTTCGTGAATATTCAGTGCAGTTTCACATTGTGCAGAAAATCATTTGCTATGTGTCAGCCATTCTATCTCCTCAGGAAAAAAAAATGCTGACACAAGTAATACAATATAAACATCATTAGCAATTACATGATTTTATTATTCTGATTCAGTCTTATCTTAAAATACTTACTTTTTTTTCTTTTTGAAATTAAATGTGTAATTCGAATAGGAATTTCTAATATGGCAAGATTTTTTAGAAATTGTTGAATCTAACAATAAATTTTATTCCGTTATAAAATTTATGTCTGTTGTTATAACTTTTTTTTATGACATATGTATTTCTAGACATTTAAAAATAAAACATGATATTTAAGTATCGAAACAAAGTGCTTTTTTATGCCTGACCTTTATTGAAACTGGTTTAGTAATTTTAAAAGTTCGTAGTATGACTTATATAACACGAAATATTTTTAAAGAGATAAATAACTGCTTTTTATATTACAAATGTTTTTAAAGCTAGTAATAAACACCCCTGAATGTTTTCGGTTTATAAAAAAATAACCAATAAAAATGTAGCGTTTACTTTTTTTTTTTTTTTCGTAACTCCCCCTTGCATATTTTATAATTTTGCACTAGTGTTGATATTCTTAATTAAACCAATCGGGAAGCGGAAAATATTGTTTCAATTTTAAAGTTTATTATTTATAAAGTTAGTTATTATATTTAGTTTATAAATAGTTATTTTTCAGTAATGTACACCTCATATAGGCATTGCTAAAAATGCAATTTTGGGGAATGTTTATAGTGCATAAAATATATTGACTTAAAAGAAACTTAAATAATCAAATATTATTTTTAAATTACACTTATCAAAATGTAATCGCATCAAAACTTTTATAAATAGTTATATTAATGTGATTAATGAAATTTTAATATTTTATTCATTTTATTATTATTATTATTATTATTTAAAATGAATCTATGTTTTGCCTATTTTATAATCTGGCAGTCAAACCAGTGATGAGGCCGATAATATTATTTAAGGGCACAGTCAAACAAGCGCTTATAGGACTTAATCGTTCACCATTTAAATAAAAACACTTAAGTTACAGAAGTCATTAAAAACATATTTTCTGTGTTAAATATTTGTTTACTTTTACTTTTTCAATTTTGGCTGCAGATATTTTCTTGATTAACACTTTCATTTTTGTTACCGGTTTTGAAAGTGAAGGTAACTTTATAAAAAATATCTGAGACCAAAATCGAAAAAGTATAAAAAATACGATGTAGAGACGAACTTTAGCTATCCAATGCAAAAAAATAAAAATAAATAAATAATAAATAAATAAATAAAAATAAAAAATAAAATGTCAAATTGCAAACGAGATATTAGACAAGTCCTTTCCCATAGGAGTAGCATTAGCTCGTGAATATCTTCGATGGCAGGGACAGGAGCCTTAAGGGTTTCCATTACTGGCATATCTACCTTATATACGGGAATAAAAAATTGAAATTAAACATGACTTTGCCTGTCGTTTGCCTATAACATAAATACAGGTTGTAATAACATTTGTTTTTCAGCAAAAAAGTTTTTAATTACACATAAAAAAACAATAAAAACATAGAAAACTTGCATTATTAAAATAATATGTAAAACTTAATGTGTATCTGAAAAAAATATGCTGACTACTTAAGATTTTAAAACTGTTTAATAACTTGCGCTTATGGGCATTTTAAAACTATCATATATTTATAGGGCTACCAATGAAAACAAACGCAAGGGGAAAGATTGGAATAAAACAGTTTATTTCTGTCAATAATCTAATTTAATTCATAGTAATTTTAATTACGTTGTCCCTTAAAAAGTTCAATTAATGTTACATACTATGATTTAAATAAATATTGCCAATAAAAATATTTTATTCCAATCTTTACCATGCTTGTAATTATTTTCATTGTATGCTCTAAAGGATACAATTCTTTTAAAATGCCCCAGTAAAAACGCTCTCCTTCAGCAAGAGTGAATAGTCACTCCTCCGTAAGAGTTACTACTCGCTTCTACCAGGAGTGAAAAAACGCAGTCCTCTAGCAAAAGTGAATAGTCACTCCTCAGAAAGAGTGATCATTGACCCCTATTTAGAGTGAATATTCACTTCCCAGGAGTGAGTATTCACTCTTTCAAAGAGTGAACGATTCCACATTTGCCCAGCGTGAATAGCCACTCTAAAGAGGTTGGGCATATTTTGAGTTTGCGATAGAGTGAGTATGCACTCCTCCGGAGTGAATAGTCACTCTTTTTTCATTAGAGTGTGTGCAGTTTCGTTAAATTCCGAGATAATCAGAAATTTGGATTTTGTCCACCTAGTTTACGAAAACGCCCCACTGTGGGGCGGTGGGATAAAATATATCCCACTTAGTTTTAATTGCTACTTTGACACCCGAATTTTAAAATAAAAATTTTAGTTGCGAGAAAAAGCTTTCATCGGCTTCCAAATAAATTTGTTTTTAAATTCAGCCTATCATTTCAAATATTTTAAGAATAGAAGTGTCTTGTCCATTAAAGCGTTAACCCTCTAATGCCTGAATTATTTTCTTCATTAAAATTCAAATTTTGTATTTTCCTACCACCTTTAAAACAAGAATAACTTTTATCTTAATTTATCGAGGAATTTGTCTCGAGGAAGAAAGTATTTATTTAACATGCTTTTTACTGGTGTAAAATAAGCTTACTTGAATTTTTTAAAACTGTCCCAAAAATGGGACGTTAGGCACTAATAGGTTAAGCAATTGAAGAGTGGTGGGACATAATATAAATAGTATTTTAGTTGCAAAGTGTCACATTGATGCCAGAATTTTGGAATGATTTTTAAAATTTTATAAAATACTCAAAGAAATGCATTTTCGTCGTTTGAAATATATATTTTTTAATTCGAGTGTCAATGAATCATTTTAACATTTTAAGGGATAGAAGTATTTTACCACTGAAAATGTTAAGTTCCTTTTATCCAATGAAAGTTTTAATCTTTTCAAGAGCAATGTATTCTATTGGAAAAAAGGCAAATAAGTTTGACTGACATCACAATTTACACAAAAAAGAAAACAAAATGCTTTTAATCACATAATTAATAAAAGGAAAATTTTCTTCCCAATATTTTGATGCAAATTTGGTAAATACGGAATAAAAATCATGTGGTTAGAAAATGAAACACCGCATTTTACAAGTGTTTTCAATGTTGCATATTAAGCATAAAACATCAGACATGTAAGAGAAAGTTGCTAGTTTGGTCTCCGTTTTGGTACAGAAAATTCAAAATAATACCAGAAATTACATACAGTATCTTTCGTTTTATTTAAAGGCGGACATCTCACTACTATTTAAAAAAATTGTCATATCGAAGTTTCCTATACAAATTTGAAATATCGAAATACAAATGGAGGCCAAACTGGCAACCCTGATGTAAGATTTTGTTGCGCAGAATATTATATTTTTTATACAAATTATCGTCTTGTTTACCCGCGGACATTTTCATAAGTCAAAAAATACCCTAAAAATACTTTTATCGGCGCTCAATACTTCGACGTCTCCATAGATATTCGACAAGAACATACTATATGTTGCAAGAGTAAAGCATAAATTCCAATTTTTACTTTTCTCTATTAAATGTTTTAAAATAGGAATCTTCTACAAATTTATTTGCAGAATTTCTACTACTAAATTAGAGGTAGGTTTCCATTTCAATAAATGTAGTAAAGAAAAATTTTAAAATCATTAAAATTAAAAAATTAAAAATAGGAAGTATTTTTTTATATTATTGCGGAATTAAAAAAAATAACTACAACTCCAAAATTTGTATGGGAAATTTAACTAAGATCAGTATCTTCAAATATGAAGAAACTTTGACAATTCAAATCATAAATACTTTTTATAGTTTTATATTATCTCTATGAAGCTAAATATTTAATCAAATTCTTTTGTGATTCTGAAATGATGTATTTAATGAAACTATTGATAGTGACTTTCATTTGCTGTTCCATAGACGGAAAATCACTCGTTTCACAAATGGAATGAAACGGCATTATTGATGAAGACGATGTTATTCATTCTTTTTATTAAGATGTCAGAAAGTCTGAAAGCTGACATTATTAGCTGTCATTGAAATTTACTGAAGAGAAATGAGTGACTCTTTCTCTTAAATTGGAACTGATAGTTCGGGTAAAATGACCCATTTCCAAAATCGAAGTTAAGAAATGTAATTTATCATTAGGCTGAAAACATAATGTTAAAAGAAAATAAACGCATGTTTAAAAAAATATTCATTTTTCTATTCCTTACATTTAATAGAAGCGTTTTTATTATTCATTATACATTTAGAGGATTCCCAAATTTTAGAAATTTTGACTATCACAGTTTTGTACAGATATATTCCATTATCATTGCTCTCAAACGGTCCACCAAGTGAACATCAATATTAATAAAGAAAAATTTTCGTTTTATATTTGTCTTGCAAATTTCCCAGAAATCGGCTTAGAAGGTTAGTTTTAGCCCAAATGATTTAGAAACCTACTAGGAAATTATCTGATAAATATTTTTGATGTTCAGTTCGCGGACCATTTTGGAGCCCTGCATTGTGTATACATGGCATGTATATTGTAGATTAAAACATTTTTTGAAATATTCATTATCATCTAATAATGCTTTTCTAGTAGTTAATTGAAGAAAATATATAGAATATTTGGTCCAATAAAATTCCTACTGGATGAAAATAACACATAATTTCCCTTATGTTTCCACTCAAAACATGTCTCATCAATCAAAAATGAGTGCTTTAACTTTAAAAAGGACGGACATTTTAGTGAAGTTTAATAAAAATAATTCACAACAGAATTTTGATTTAAAATTTTTATATTCTTTATTTAACGTTTATCTTCTGTGTGTCATTTTAACTTATAACAAAATTTCTGCTTTGAACCGAAATATATTCATATGGTATCGTTCAAAATGACTTTTGAATGACGTACAAAATTCACGGCCTTTCTTGTGTTGAAAATCTATATATTCAATGTGAAAATCTCTTTTTTGAAATTCAAGATAGATTTACTTCTTCTTCAGATATACTAAAATGGTACTTGCAGTATACAGGGTGTATCCGCATGTTGTTTTCCTCTTATTAATTAATAAACCGTCAGCTTTAGACGTACATAAAATATTGCGCCTAACTATGATGCGATTCATCATATTTTTGTCGCACTTGGCGTATATATGGCATTCCGTTAAAAGAAAATATATTTTATTTAGCAGAAAAATATTTAATACTATGCTTTTCAAATCTAAATTGTTTTGTATGTCACAATATAGCATAGCTGCCAACATCTTATGCTTTTTTGTACCACAAAATTTATGTAGTAGCTGTAACATTTTTAAATCGTCGTAATCATTTTAAATTTCCCTATTAAATTTTTATAGTCCAAACACGCAGAAGAATTGCCAAATTTGATGTGCTATTGGCGTATTTTGATCAATTTTTGCCTTATCTAAGGTAATTAAACCTAAATGAGTCGTCCGAGATCGTAAATGTGACAATGCGTTTTATGCATCTCAAACCATCTTAAAATAGACATTTAATTGCTATACATAATTTCATTATTTAATAATGATATAAAATAAAGGATACTTACTTCGCTACCAGATCTACAAACTTGCAGGAGATAAAGAAAGCACAGAGCTGACTTGGAATCGCCTCAAATGCAAAGTCCATAGTTGCAAGTTATGGTACAAAGTAATGTTCGCTACCTTTTTTTCAATTGAGATTTCTTGATCGACACCACTAATTGAAAATGGTAAAATACTCCCTTATTAAGTAACATTTTAATTAATGGAAGGGGAATTTTACAATTATAAAAAATGATGACACTCAAGAAATCTGAATTAAAAAAAGGTAGCCCACTGGCACAATGAAACAGAAAAAGAAGAACAAAAACGAAAAAATATTAAACGGTAGGGTAGGCGCCCATACTGGGGACCAGCTTTCGGCTTATGGCCAGGATAAACACCTTATAACCCAGGATAAACCATTGGGGACATTAATGGGACAAAAATATTTTATTGAAAGGTTGTGCTTACAGATGTTTGTCGAAATTATGACCAGAAATATTTAAGCAGACTAGACAGCGGCACCGCAGAGAAATCCTTACGTTTTTGTAGATTTCTGGAGTGTCGGTTGTCATCCCGGCAGCAAAAAATATCAGAGCGACGAGGTATTCCACTGAAGGTATAGTTGTAGCTCTCAAGCTTAGGTGACGACTTCAGGTCGCAATTTCGACTACTTTCTGTAGTACAACCTTTCAAAAAGACTCTGTCCCAGTAATGTGTCGCTGTTTCTATTTTTTCCTGTGCTTCTTTTTTACAAGTGTTGCCAGTGGACTATTTTTTTTATTTGAGATTTCTTGATTGGTACCAGTTTTTTGAAATAGTAAATTTCCACTATTTTTGCCACTATTTTTCGATTACGTTATTTGATAAGGAAAATTTTACCATTTTTAAAAACTGGTGTCAATGAAGAAATCTGATTCTAAAAAAAGTAGCCCACTGGCAACATTGCTTTGTACAATAACTCGGAGCTATTGCATTTTCGACCCTGCATTGCTATGTGATTCCGAATCATCTCTGTGGCCCCTGCACCTCCTGCAAAATTGTCGGTCTGGTAGCGAAGCACTCTGTACACAAAATTGAAAAACTACAAGGAATTTTTTGGCACAAATACTTTCTTACAGAGAATCTCTCTTTAAATAGGGCAAATTATATGCGCTTAATCTAGATATAGTTCTCTCTAAAAAAAAATACTGAAATTTTTGCTGCAAAATTCCTTGAAAAGTGGCAACCCTGTAATCTATATAACTTTAAGTTTTAGTCTGTTTCATCTTTACTTCCTAATTGTTTTAGTGACTGACTTCAGATATATGACAAATTTCGTTTTGAAATATTCCTTTTGCCTTCTTAACCTTTTCGGAGGCAGTTGTAGTCAAAAAAAGCCACCTATTTTTTATTTTACTTGCATCCAGAATATTTATTTAAAATTTCCCTTTTACAAAATTCTGGAAAATAAGCAACTTTCTTTTTTCTAAAATATTCGTTTATAAATTTTGGTGTAAATTAACAATTTCAAACAGATTTATTCCGTGGCGGCATGGTTTAATCCCTTGTGACGAGCGACACGTGCACGTACAAACAGCCAGAATACCCAGTATTCCCATCATTTTTTTAAATAACAGCACACATTTACTGTGATCAAGTATTTCTGAAATTCAGGTAGGCAAAATTTTTTTCTTTGAAAAATCGGTAGTAGAGAATTAAAAATTTTAAAAAGGACACTCGTCATGAAGGGGCTAATTCGTAATGTATATACTCGTGTATAAGCCGGCGGCAAAAATCGTGGAAGAAATAAATTGCATAACAGTACTTTCACATAACCAACTTCATTTTATTGATGCCCTATGTCCGCATATGTTTTGCATTTATTTAGACGAAGATAACTTTTAACTGCTTGGAAAGTTGTTTTTGGTCGAAAGTAGACCTTGTGGTGTCCGCATTTTATATTTTTTATGATTGATTCAGGAATATTAATGTTTAATCTCTGGTGTACGTAATATATGACTTTGTTATTACGTAATCCATATTCTGAGCATCAAAAAATGATTGTTTTAGTGATTTTTATTAAGTCAAACATTCCAACATTTTGATTTGGACAATGAATATCCTCATTTTATTTATTTATTATACGAAATTCTTTAGAATAAAAGAATTTTTATTTAAATAGGAAATCGAAATGTCTTTGTTACTAAAAAAAAAGTAAAAAAGTTTACAAAATGCGCAAATTATCAGATATGAAAAATAGCATTAAAAAATCGTCTTTTAAAGCAAATAAATAAAAGAATGATGCCCAGTTATTCTGATGGCATACACACAAGCTATGCAGACTAATTGTATATTACAGCCTTATACAGGGTGTCCCATAAGTAATGGGACAAACTTTAAGGGGAGGTAGGGCACATCATAACGATTCAGAATTACATAGGAACCTATGTCCCCAAACGTCATTTTAACCATGTAAAATTTAACTGTGTTTGGCTATTTTTTGACACATGTGGGCGTGGTTTATGTATGTTAAATTTAAAAAAGATATTCTATGATAATAGTTTGACGAAAACATTGTGAAGTATAATATCGCTGCATCTATTCGAATATTTAGAGCGCTGATTGTATTAGTAAGAATAATAACCATGAAAATGTAAAATATTAGAATGTAGAAACAACTTATAATAGGCGGAGTTTTAAATAAATCAAAAATACTTAAAGAAAGAGACACAAGACTGAGATCATCTCAAATATTTATTGGTCATAAATATTATACGTACTTTGGTAAGTGACATGTAAGAATGTCATAAAAGGTGTTCAAAGTTTCCACCATTACTAGTGATGCAAGCGTTACAACGTCGGACCATGGACTGGCGGACTCGCTCAAACACACCTGGATTTTCTTTAATATCTGCAGCAGCGCAGGCGATTCTCGCAACCAGATCCATGTCTGTATCAATCGGTGTTGCGTAAACAGCACCTTTCAATGCACCCCACAGAAAGAAATCGATGCTGCTTAAATCAGGAGAGCGTGGTGGCCAGATAACCGGTCCACCACGCCCAATCCATCGATGACCAAACGCCTGATTCAAATGCTGACGAACACATCTTCCATAATGCGGAGGTGCCCCATCATGTTGAAACCACATATCACGTGGTACTGGGTCAAGTAACCTTGGTAGCATCTCTTGCAAAAAAATAAGGTAATCTCTAGATGTCAGAGGCGCTGGCAACAAATAAGGCCCAACTAAGAAGTCGCCAACAATACCAGCCCAAACATTCACTGAAAAACGATGTTGGGCAGCATGTGGTCTCATTCCTTGGGGATTCTCATCAGACCATAAATGCGTATTGTGATGGTTGAATACACCATCTCGAGTGAAATATGCCTCATCCGTAAATAAAACTTTGGATGGGAAATGAGGATCTAGACGACATTGGTCGAGATACCAACTTGCAAAACTTTTACGTGCAGGATAATCTGTAGGAAGCAATGATGGTACTCTTTGCAGATGGTACGGGTGTAATCCTTCAAGTCGCAAAACACGATGAACTGTACTTCGAGATCCTCGTATGGCAGCAGCGATGTTTCGTACGCTGGTACTTGGATTGCTACCAACGATATCCAACACATTTTGTTCCATACTTGGAGTTCGAGACAGTCGTGGCCGTCCCACATTACTCCTATCACCTCGAAGTGAACCATAATTACTTAAATTGTAATGTAAATAAGCAAATATTCGGCGGTCCGGTGCAACTCTCTGTGGAAACCTTTCGCAATATAATCTTTGTGCAGCCCTTGCATTTCCCTCGGCCAAGCCATATATGAAGTGCATATCCGCCAGTTCATTATTGGTGAAACGTTGCATACTCTTCAGCGGGTGGTGACAATTCCAATCAGCGTAATTTCTGCAAGGCTACTGTGGAAAGAAAAGCAAAGTCTAAAGATTAAACGCATTATAAATTTCCTGTCCTACAAATTCTGGAATACAATTTCCGGTGTGGATACTTATTTCTTAAAGTATTTATTCTCGCCTTCCTATGATAACTCCGCCTACTGTACATTTTTAAAATCTTCTATGTTCCGACATTTTAAAATTCTATACTTAATTGTATATTAATACAATCGGTGTGTTAAATACGTCGAGTAGAAGCAGCATTTTCATTTTTTATATTCTTTTTGTTTAACTATTAGCATATAAAATACACTTGTTGAAAATTCGACATTCAAAAGCCACGCCCACATATGTGGAAAAATCGACAAATAAAACTGACTCTTAAAGGGTTAAAATGACGTTTGGGAACATGGGTTCCTATGTAATTCTGAATCGTTATGATGTGCCCTACCTCCCCTTAAAGTTTGTCCCATTACTTATGGGACACCCTGTATAATAATGCCCTTTGAAAAAAAATAAGGAAGGAAGTAGCCCCCCCCCCCAATTTTCTTTCTTTATACTTATCTTTGAAGCCCCCAAAACTAATCAGGGATACGCTTTATCATATAATAAACCTGTATCCAAAATTCGAAGCAAGTCGAATAATTCTGCATAAAAATCTATTTATTAATTTAAGAAACGTTTTTCCCCGTTCCCTCCTTTATAATTAATCATTAAATCTCCAAAACTATTCAGAAATTCAACTTATCAGAAAAAACCTACATCCAAAATGTAAAGCAAATTGGATAACTCTGCATAAAACTCTATTTAGCTAACTTAAGGGAGAGGTAATCGCCGTTACCCTCCTTTATAATTTACAAAAGAAAAGGCCACAACAAATGAGTGAAGTTTCTTTCTACCATGAACCTGTATAAAAAAATTGAAACAAATCGGTTAAAACTGTATGAAAAACCACTTACATAAATTATGAGGGGTAGTTTCTCCTATTCTCCCTTTATACTTATCCAGTGAATTCCAAAAACAAATCAGGGAAGTGCCATTTCAGAATAAACCTTTATACAAAATTTGAAGCAAATAGATAAATTTTGCGTGAAAAACCTAAATTAAGACGGAGGGATTACCCGCCATTCCCCCTCTTTAAACTCACCCAATGAAAACCAAATACTAATCATGAAGGCATTTTATTAGAATCATCCTACATCTAAGATTTGAACGAAATCTACTAATTATGCATGAAAAACCCATTTATATAAATTAAGGGGAGGGGTAATAGCTCTCGTTCCCCTTCTTATACTTATCGAATAACCTCTCAACTTATCATAATAAGCCTAAATCCAAAATTTCATGTAAATCGGATACTTTATCATGAGTTATCGCGTTACGTACGCACGTACGCATGTACATATATACATACAGAACGGGCGGGCACATAAGCTCTCAGGCTTTGATAGCCTGTAAGCTAAAAATAAAAGAGGTCTAATTATGAAGCCCACCGTTTACGAAATGTGCACGATCATGAAAAAGGAAATAAACTAATGCTGAACCAATTGCTTCTAAAAGTCCAAATTTTTTTAATATAAAATTTATTTAAAGGCCTTAAATTTTAAACTTTCGAAAAATCATTTTCCAATTGGTTGTATTTTTTAAAATTATTATTATTATTACTATTATTGGTATTCAGTCTGTCATTCTTTTCGAATTTGTTGTCGGCTTATACCAGGACTCAAAAAATCGAAGTGCCCGACATTAGAGTTGCCGGACGGGCTAATTTTTTAAAATTCAGGTTGGCACCCCATTTTCCTAATGCTAAAATTCCTTTTATTCAATGACACATTAATTAAGGAGAATTTTATCCTTTAAAAAAAGTTGTGCCAATTAAATGAAAAACTAGTCATACGTAACTATCCTGAAACTTTCTTTTATTTTACGCATGTTATTACGTCCAGAAAAATGCGGCATAGCAGCGCCACATGTTAGGTGGTTTTGGCCAAAATCTGGCCGGCAACATTTTATGCAGGGTGGCGGGTTGTTAGATAAAAACACAGTCAATATAGATGATAAATACCAGTATTTCGTTAAAGATAAATTCAGTTTTTCAAAGATAAATTCAGTATTTTCTGTAAGAAAATACTGGTAGTTTTCTCTTTTCGTGGCTGTGTTTTTCCCGGTTATCACTGACCACTCGCCACCCTGTCATGTCATCTTATAAATGAATCTGAATTTTGGTGAAAATCTATGCATTAGTTTTTAAGATAGAGCTATTGCAAAATATTTAAAAAATCTGCATAAAACGTTAGCTTATGTACACAAAAAACTAATCAGGATCTTTTTTTTATCATTTACTAATTAAATCTGAAATCTGATGAAAATACATGAATTACTTCTTGAGATACAGCTATTGCGATATCGTGAAAAATGCAGCATAACAGCACCATCTGTAGGGTAAATTTCACTAAAAACTAAACAACACCAATGAATATCAGGGATCAACTGAATCTGACGTTTTAGAAAAGTTCGCGCATTATTTCTTGGGATAGAGCTAATGTGATAATCACGAATAATGCATCATGGGAGCTGTACCTGTTGAGCGATTTGCACCTAACCTAATCAGCATCATGCTACATCAAGTACTAACGAAATCTAAACTTTCATGAAAACTCATGCACTCGTTCTTCAAATATAACTGTTGCGGAGCTTCTAAATAATACAGCATAGCAGCACCACTTGTTGACCATATACACCAAAAACTAATAAGATCTATTTTATATAAAGTTCTAACAGAATCTAATGTTTTGTGAAATTCCGTGCATTATTTCTTGAGAGAGAGCTATTGCGAAATCACGAATAATGCACCATGGCAGCGCCATCTGTTGAATGATTTGCACCAAAAATTCATCAGCATCTTGTTATATCAAGTACTAACTGAATATTAAGTTTTATGAAGATCCCTGCATTAGTTCTTGAGGTATGTCTACCGTGAAAATTGTAAATAATGTAGCATTGCAGCATCATCTATTGAGTGCTATGCACAAAAAACTAATCAGATGTTATTTATATCAAGGTCTAACAAAATCTAAAGCTTTGCAAAATTCTGTGCATTAGTTCTTGATATAGAGCGCCCATTTTTTTTTCTTTTTTTGTCATATGCATATACACAGACTTACAGATAGACATTTTGTAAAAACAAATTTTTTTTTTTTTTTTTTTGGTTTTCTAATTCTTTAAACCTTTAAATCCGTCGAATACTGGATTTCGAAAATTTTCACGAACCCAGTACTTTCTTCTTGTGAAGATAGAAGAAAGTAAAAATGTAGTCCTTTTGGGCATGTAGATTTTCTAGCCCTGGCTTATTCGCGTGTATATACGATAGTTATTTTCTCTTTTTCTGGTTTGGCCTTTGTTTTTGATTTTATTTCTATGCTTTGTATTTTCATATATGCTACCGTTTTTAAATATGCAGCAATGTTTGTCTCCACACATTTTCTCTTTTTGGGATGATTTAGAATTGCTGGTGAATTTGTTTTTAATACTCTAATGCAAATAATAACATATGTGCTGCTACCGGTCTTTCGAATTCAGTACATTTTTTAATTCAAATATCCAAAAACTCACCAGAAATTAAAAATTAAAATATGTTTGTTTTCTAAATAAAAGATATTTATTATTTAACCCTCTAACGGCCTTTGTATTATCTATGGTATTACTGTAATTGGAATTTCGTGGTTTTTTTATTCGGATATTCGAATTTCAGTCCAGAAACTAAAACAGCAATATTTGCTTAATTTAATAGCAGACATTCCATATTTCAATAAGGCTAAATTTATTATCGCAATTTCCAACTTATAATCCGTGGATCAAACAATTCTGCTTGGGTCCAGAAATTGTGTTTAGTCATTGAAACGAAGTATAAACTGTCATTTAAAAAGTTTTTCTTTACAAAGTTTCCGGGTCGAAAAATGATTGTTTGATCCGCCCATTATACTCCGGAAATTACGGTATTTAAATTCTCTGGTGTGAATTTAGATTATCTGAATTACAGAGTTTCTAAAATGTATTCTATCACGGAAATTGGAGTTTTAAATAAAGCGAAATTTTCTTATTGAATATTTGTGATATGAATTCAGATTCTTTGTTTTGCGCAATTTCTAAAATATGCTCTAACATAGGAATTAGAGGGTTTAGAAACTGCTTTCAAAAGCTTTAGATGGAATCACATCAGCTTTGTAAAAATTTCTAGCAAATATTCCTCGAAAATAATAGCTAGATGGGTTGCCCTTTGTTTTCAACGCGCAGCAACATTACAGACATTTAATACCCCCTTATATTCAAAGTGCACACCAGAATCTGGTAAGCATATTTAAAGTTACGAGCTGAATTTATATTGCAAGGGTGTTTTTAGTGAAAACTGAAGTTTTAGATAAGCACATTAAAATATCCTATCGTAAACACATTTGAAAGCAGTCAAACAGATTTAAACATTATTCTCTAAATCAAATAGTAATTTTGCACATATATTCAAAAACTTTTGTTCTATTCAAGAATTTTCGAATTAATTAAATCATGTTCTTAAATATTCCGTTTTTATTTTTAAACACAAATTTTATAATTTTGGTCATTTATTAAGTTAATCTTCAGAAATACTGAGTGCATTTGGTCCATAGGAGCATAAGAACAACAACTTTTTAAAAAATATGTTTCATATAGTGAACTTACAGTATTTCAACGTTCAACTAAAAATACTTCTTGAAAAAAAACTGCAACTAACAAAATAACTACAAAATAAAAATAAAAAATAACTGCAACTGCAAAAAAATAAATTTTAATTGAATAAAAAATTAAAAGTTTTAGAAAGTTTAAGAAAAAAATAAATTTTTAAAAATCTTTACTACTTTTTTAAATGATGAGAATTTTGGCCATTTTTTAAAAAAGATTTTCATATGCGTATAACACAAGATTACACATTGATTTTTAGATACATCTAATACTACATTTAATATAACTTTTTACGATACGTATATTGTGTAAAACAATGAAGTCTGACGCTTTACCCTTTTTTTTAAATTATACAAAAACTGAAGGCGAATTTCATGCATAGATATACATGGTTCGTACGGGTACCGTTATTTCTCATGTGATTTACCAGAATTATTTTATGGAAAAATAAAACTAGTTCAAACATGCGAAATTTCGCTTTATTTAATGGGATATCTTCTATAAGAAAATACTGGTACCAAAAAATTTCCTGGTCATGAAATTCCAGGATCCGTACGAACCATGATATAGCACATATGCATAGTAATTCTAAAATCATGGTACAAGCTTTAAGGGTTTGTGCAGGATTCTGTAACAATCATTTATTCCATAAGAATGTATGGGCGCAAGTGACGCGTAACCCTGCAAACATCAGGGAGCCAAATTGGCCCTTTTTTATTTCAAAATTTTTTATTAATGCCACAAAATGTTTATACTATTATTTTCTTTATTTAAGAAAGACATTTCATGATTACTTAAGAAAAAACTACTCTGAAAATTTCAAAAATTTTTAAATTAAAAAAAACTGACAAATTTAACGAACTTAGAAAACGCATGAATTGGCAGGTTATTTTTAATTTATTCAAAAATTTCATTTTTATTCCGAAAATTTTCAAAGATTTTTTTTGTGAGTAATCATGAAATGTTTGTCTGAAATAGAGGAAAGAATAGCATAGGAATTTCCTGATATAAGGAGTTTTAAAATAAAAGGTTCAGATTGCTCACCTGGTGTTTATACCTTAATATACAGTTGCCATCCTCCGGCTTTTTTTAAATTAGGAAAACATACTTTGAAGCAGAAAATCTGTTTAATTAAATGTGTCTGGAATTAAACAAGATAGTCATTTGAAATTTAATTGATTTCTTTAATTGAATAAATTTCTGGGTTGAAGTATAATTGTTTGAATTTAAAAAAGCCGGAGGTTGGCAGGTATGCTTAACCCCTTTTCGGCACGGGCAAAATCTGTTAGTAAAATGAGAAATTATCCGTTGACACCAGGATTCACAAACGATATTTTTAGATATTTTGAATTTCTTAATTTAAGCTTTTATTGTAAAAGCAAAATTTTACTAAAATATTATTGGTGCCGTTTGTAAGTTTGGAATTAAAATTAGATATCCCAGACCGAACAGGGTGTGCCGGAAAGGATTAACGCGTCACTTACACCAATACATTCCCATACAGTAAATGATTGTTACAGTGTTCTGTACATGCCCTTAAAATTTGTACCATGAATTAAGAATCATCCTGTATAATAAAGAATTTGAACAGTGAACAAAATATATTAAATCTCTATCTCAAATACAAAAAAAGCATCTTTAAAACATGAAGGTCAAGAAAATATGAACACGGATAAAAAGTGTGGGTATTTTTTTTTCCTTTTGATTAAACAAAAAGTCTGAGGTTGGCATGTATAAAAAAACTCCTTTTACACATACGATGTAAGGAAAAACCTGTTAAGGGGTTAGTACAATTTATGAAAATACCATATAAATTTACCTCTCCTAATATTCCCCGCATTTAGGTGATTCAGTTCGTCTTTAATAGTACACTAAAGTAAATGTGTAATCTAAATCCATAGACTAGAACTATATTTTGAAAATTAGTCGCATTTTCCCGCATTTACACTCCAAGAAAATGAAACATTTATTGTAACCTTGACTTATTACATCTTCAATGTAATTATAAAATAAAAAGAGCTGATTTTTTTTCGCCACAATTAGGGAATATGGATGCACTGTAAAGTGAAAGATGTGCATTGTAAAGAGATATCGTTCTATCGAAAACATTTTAAATGCAGAGAAATGTTTCGCGTTTTGTTTTGAGGTTCGGATGTCTTACTACATAAATTTATATGTAATTATTACTGCAAGATTGAAAGTACAAGAACACTGTCGTAATTATGGATGGTTACATGTGCGCTCAATGACCTTATTTCTAAATGTAAAAATGATTCAAATTTTTCCTTATCATGTTGAAAAAAATTACGTAAAGCTAATGTATTTTTATATTTATTTAGAAAATTAAAATTTTAGTGTTGTTTGTGAGTCTTATAGGTTATATTTAGAAAAACTTTTTACAACAATTACAGGGTCCTTTAGTAGCACAATTTTAGAAAGATAATATTTATTATAGAATTTTGTTGTAGATGTCAACAGAATCTGAGATGAAGATTTTTGATTTTAAGTACTGGTAGAAAAGTGCAAAAAATTTAGGGACGCTGCGACCTCTTCAATTATAACACTAATTAAAACACCAATTATAACAAAAATGTGTATCATATACTTATCCACTTTCTACCGGTGCTCAATGTCACATTCAAAAGTTTTGGTTTATGTTTACTGAAATCGCAATTTAACCCTTTCAGGGGCAAGGTATTTCTGCTCCGAAAATGTTCAAATAATTGATTCACACCACAATTTAAGAACAGATTTATTTGAAAATAATCAAGAGCTGTTTTTCGTGAATATTATAAAATCGAAATTGTACTAAAGTATTACTGGTGCCAGTTCGAAATTGGAACAGTAATATTAAGTGTTTGCAGACTGCAAACACCGCCCCTGAAAGGTGTAAAAAATTATCTCTCCAAGTACCACTGGTGTCTTATTTGACTCCAGTTGTTTTCTATTTTGGAGTTTTATGTGGGTGGAAATTTAATTTTTTTTATAAAATTAATACTTCTCATGGAAAATAACGGTATCCACATCAACCCTGTGTGCGGCAAATATTCATTTTTTGTTATTTTTTTCTGAAATATGGGCACAATATCCCTTATAATATACTTTAGATATTTTAATTTATTATGTAAAATTCGTTTTCCCTACTACTCGATTGTTTTCATTTGATGCGAAAATGTATTTATTCAAGTTGTTAAAAGCCATTTCTTAAAAGTATCTTTTATAAACCATTTGACAAATAACGCGGTTTTTTATATTTTTTTCTTCTTTGAAACTGATTTTTTACTTTTCCTTCTTCTGAAGCCTTAGCTTAACTTTTCTCAGAAGTTTGATAAAAATAAGTAGAAGTGTAATGAAATCAAGAAAAGTTTAAAGTAATTTTAATAAAGTCGCAAGTCAGTTCTGTTATTCGAGCTCTTTTTTTTCCTTTTTCATTCTAAAACTTCTAAGGAAAATGTTACTCCCTCAGTTGCTTTCTTGGAAGCTAAAATCTTTGATGTTTTAGTTAGTCTTTGATATTATGCAACTAAAATCGGGATTAGAACAACTCTTTTTTATTTCTTGGAACATATAAACTATATCTTCATAGACTTTTATAAAAAACAATCATTTTACTCAAAGTTACTTTTTAGAATACGACAAAATTGGTGTTACAAAAACTATAAATTTAGTTAAATTTCGTAATCCGTAAAATTTAGTGAAAAAAATTCGTTAACCCTCTGAGCTCTGGTGGTAGAATTTTCTACCACATAATTTTAATTCCGAAATGTCACAACGGTACAAGAAAAATCGACCACATTAATTTCAAAAAGGTTTAGTGCATTTTTTCGTGTATATCGTTATTCCACTTCAAGTATTTTTATCATACATAGATTAGTATAACTTTTATTAGCTCCTCCTTCATTGGGCGAATTTCTCTTGCCTTTATAACTTTTTCCATGTTTGTATTCATGGGACGGCGGCTTATGCAATCATGGTTGCCCATTTGGTCTTTTTAATTAAAAATATAAAATTTGTACCAGGTATTCTCTAAGAAGAATTTTTACTTGACGCTAACAGAAAATGCTTGTCATTAAAGAAAAAAATGAAAAAGCATAGATAATTTCTAATTGCGAATACAAAATTTAAGAATTAAAAAAGACTGACAACTCTATATGCAAGAAGAGAGAAAATCATTAAAATTAATGTTAAACAAATGTCTGCAGCCCCGACAGTAATTTATTTGTTTCTCAGATTGCTTAATTTTTACAAGTTTTTCTCAAGTAGCATAATTTTCATTGTTATAGTCTTATGTCTTTAGACGTCTTATGTCTTTATTAAAATCATTTCTTTTTCATAGTAGATATTTTTACTCCAAAAATTGCGCAAACGAGAGCTAATATTTTAAGCATATTGAGAAGATAGATTCAAGGAATTCATTTGCTGTATATGAGAGCACAACAATGTGGCTGAGAAGTTTGCATAAATAAGCTCTATTAACTCTTTTGGGACGAGCGACCGTTACAGAATTTTTTGTTTTATAATACCGGTTTTTTAAAGCAGAAATTTTTGCCTAATTGAATCGCGATAATTCACGAATTACACAATATAAAATTTACAACAAATATTTACTGGTGAGAATAATAAAGCATTTTGATCATCCTATAAGGCACGTATAGCGGTTGCTTGTTCCTAAGGGGTTAAAACACGTATATTAAAAGCACGTATATTGAAACTGCTTGTTTAAGTAGCTTACTAATCATAGCGAAATAATTTAATAAGTTTTTAAATAGCACTATTATTATTTTACACATATACTGAGTAAATCTCAATGAAAAAATGCAAGAGATATTTTTCGAAAATATATAAATTTTAATTCCAATGATTTTTTAGAAAAAATAATAAAATTTACTTCTTTTCGTCAATGAAAGTGTATTTTCTTGTGGATGGAAGATTCACCAGTGTAAAGAAAATAAGAAGGTCGTTGAAAATCATATTAAAGTATGTTTTGTTCAGAAGTAAATGCTAATTAAAAAAATCATATTCTAAAAGTATTTTTGTATTTGTGTCGAAACTGATTTATATATACATATACATTCAGGTAGATAGATAAAACTAATAGATAAAAGAAAAAACTTTTAAATAAGCGTATATATTCCAGAATAAAAGTTCTAGCTTCAATTTTTTTTCTCAGCTGGCAAGTTTTGTAAATTTTTTATTGCGAAAGTCTACTTCGGATATCAAACAATCTAATTGTAATGTCATTATGTATGACATGCATAAAAAAGAGCCTCTTTTGAGTAGGTAAGCTTCAAGTTACTTTCAGTATTTTTTATGCGCGGTATCATATATTTATCTTTAGAATAATTTAGAATAATAAATTTAGGCAATTTTTTACTTAGCCATGACGTTAGAAACGGTCAAAGTTTAAGAATGCTACTACTAAATTAGCCTGGCAAATTTAAACTTTATCTTCAATCCCTTGAGGGGCAAGGGAATATATTTTATCCCACCAAATTTAAACAAGATTCGCAGCAAAAACATATAACTAAATTTTATATTTTTATATTTGAGGGCAAAATGTTAAACACTCGCTTTTCTTTAATTTTAAATAAAAAAATTTTATTATTCCGGTGAGAATTCAATATTACAGAGACATTATTGTTTGTCCCTTAACCCATTCGTGCCCACCACCTTTTGCGCAAATTTTATTCGGTTGGCACCACTATTTTTAAAAGAATTACGTTTAGTTCAATAATTACGAAAATGTTTCAATTAAATAAAATAAAGATTGTTGTTCTTTTTTACCGGTGTCAAAAACAGTGCTACATGCACCTTTTGAAGCGTCCCTAAAAAGGGACGCTAGGCACTAATGGGTTAAACCTTTCCATTGCACCAATGACACTTTAACCCATTAGTGCCTAGCGTTCCTTTTTAGGGACGCTTCAAAAGGTGCATGTAGCACTGATTTTGACACCGGTAAAAAAGAACAGCAATCTTTATTTTATTTAATTGAAACATTTTCGTAATTATTGAACTAAACTTAATTCTTTAAAAAATAATGATGCCAACCGAATAAAATTTGCGCAAAAAGTGCTGGGCACGAACGGGTTAATAAGCTTTTGCTTTTACAGTGAAAGCTTGAATAAAGGAATTTTTTAATGTCTCAAAAAGTTGCATGTAAATTCCGGTGTCAGTCGATAATTTCTCAATTTATTAACAGAATTTGTCCGTACCGGAAAGGGTTAACCCTTTGATCTCTGATGGTAGAATTTTTTACCACTTAGTTTTAATTCCGAAATGCCACACTCGCACCGGAACATTCGATCAGATTTATTTGAAAGAAGTTTAATGCATTTTTTCGTGCATAGCATAAACCGAATTTTTTCTTTGTAAAATACTGGTGCCACTGTGACATTTGGAATTTTGGAGAAATTTACCCACTAGAGCTTAAAGGTTTAAGGGGTTCAAAAAGAATAAGTCGTTTGCAATTTTTGTTTTCTGTGAGATACATTTGCTGAATTTGCTAGTATTATTTTTTACTCCTACAATTAACGATTTACTGGTGGAAGATTTCAACGGTGGCAATCAGAAACCACTGATCCGATTAAAAATAACAGTCGTCACATATTAGCAACTTCCTCAGTTACTTCACGTGAAGTGCTAGACAACACACTCTATGTCTCCTCCACTTTGTTCATAACTCAATTTTAAATAGCACAGCGCTTGCATTCCTATATTTTCCGGGCCCCAGCGTTGTCCGCTTTTATTTAAAGATTATTTTTATTAAAGTTATTTATTATTCTAGTGTTTTAATATTTTTTTAAACACTACTTTTATTTAAAAAAAATTTCATTTATAAATTTCCTATAAACTTACCAGGAAGAGAGTTTTTCTTGAAATTATTGGAAAAACATACCAAGAATTTCTTTCAAAAAATTACTGATTTTCAAAAAAGAAGACAAGTAGGCGCCCTGTAGGAATTCAGAATTTCTGAAGTAAAAGAGAAGCCAAATTGGCAACCCTGTCAGAAAGAATAAACACAACTCCATTTCTGTTTTACAGAATTTCTCAGATTAAATTACAGCATACATGTTATTTTATGTTATGAAAAATATGGTGTTTCATTATATTGCTGCCTAAAATAAATTTTATTTAATAAACTTAGACATTGTCTGAATTTTATATTTGAAAAATCCTTTGGTATTTTAATATTGCTCTGATAAACTTTAAAATGAAATAATTTGCTAATACAACTCATATGTTTCATATTATATAAATTATCATATTATGATATTTGGAATTTAATAACAAATTAACGACGAGTTTCATTTACTGTTCTTTCGATAAATAAACATTAGTTGGCACCAGTTTTTGTATAATTGGACTTTTAACTCTCTAAGTTTCAGAACACGTTAAGGAATAATTTCTTATTAAAATATTTGTTAACGAGTTTAAAATTTCGTAAGACTTAACACATTTAGGGACAAGATGCAATATCTCTCTGATGTTGAATTCTCAGAGGAAAAACTGATTTTAAAATAATGAAATGCAATTTTTCAGCATTTAACTGCCAAAGTTTAAAATATAAAATTTCGTTAAACGTTTCTCATGTGAATCACGTTTAAATTAGGTGGAATAAAATATATCTCATCGCCTTTCAAAGGGTTAAATGCTAGTTTTCTCTCTAACTGATGTTAATTAGTAAGTGGAATGGATGAAACTCCATTTATTATTTTGATTCTTATTATCAAAAATATTAATACTGTATTCGCAAACTATCATTTCACTGATATTGTATTTTAGATCATATATCTCAGTTGGATACTTCCATGACTACTTGTAATGTAAGTCACGTGTCACGATTGTAATCTTTCAGTAATTTAAAATGGAAGAATGAGACTTATTTTACACGAGAAATTTCATTACTTGAGCATTGCCAGGCAAACTTTTCAAAAATAACGGTGGCAAACTATCATAGCAATTATCGGTTATGTCATTTAAACAACAACGAAAAAATAACCCTTGGAATTACCTATGGAATTAACCCGTTATTGGTCGCATTAAATTACGGTTTAAAAATTCAAATTCTTGGCCACCAATTTTTTGAAAAAAATATTTTTCAAATTATTTAATGACAAGTAAAATGATACCAAAATAAACCCAGTTACACTAATTTATAAAACTGGTGGGAATCAAACAATTCTGAATTGCAATTCTGCCTTGAAGCTTGCAGCTCGTTAATGTCTCGGGCGCGACGATTAAATGGTTATTGATTGAATTATCTCTTGACAATCATCAATTCTAAATGTTTAATTTATTGATATTACATTTCATATACGGAGAATTTAATAATATATAAAATTTCAAATAGAAATATTTGTCCTCAAGGGACTCAACAACGAAATGTATAATATCATGATTTCTTTTTTCAGGATTTTGTAATTTCTAAAAAAATAATTCAATGCTAAAAAATTCAATGATTAATTTTTTATTCAAATAATTTTAAAAGAAAAATTGTAATTTTTTATATATGTAAAGCTCCTATTTTATCTTTAATTTTTTAAAAATTCAAATTATGACATGATGTAAATAGAAATACAAAACAATCCACAAACAATCTTGAAATAAGTAAAGATTCATGATACCTATTTTCTGGTTTCAAATGACGTTAATCTGGATTAAACTAATCCAGGTATTACGGAAGATTAGTTGAAAGTTGGCAGCTATGGAAATGTATGAACTGTATGCGCCGGTCATGGTAGGCAAACTGCCGGGAAAACTGCCACCAATCAAACTAAATAGAGAATTTTGCTTTTTCCATTACTGTAATTTTCAATGAATACGGCATTACTTAATTTTGTGAATACGTGAATATTTAAAATATTTATCAGAAAAAGTTTTCCTCATTAATAACTAGGCCCTACTTTCTGCTGATTTTTTTTTTTTTTTTTTTTTTTTTTGGCTGGGCATACATTTTTAATTGTCCGATTTTTAAATCTCTTATTATTAGCATAAGTGAAGGTTGATTTTATTCAAACATCAACCACTATTTCTCAAAAATAATTTTGACTTTATTTAATCATCGCAAAATAACTTTCTTGAAATAAGTAGAATATTAGGGCACGGAAGGGAACTACTTTTATTAATTTAACTAATAATTAACCCTTAAATGCATAGGATAGAACGCGTTCCAAAAAATGCGCAATTCAAAGAATCAGAATTCATACCAGAAAAATCTAAATGGTAAATTTTTCTTTATTTAATTACGAATAGTTTGTCATTAAGTAAAGTGAAAATTGCTCTTTTAAATTTCTGGTGAGAGTACGGAATATGTGAATAAAACCCCCAATAAATCGGGAACACTTATGGTATCGATAATGATACAATATGCATTTATGGGTTATGAGATGGATAACTAATCAAAAATACCGTAATTTCCGGCGTATAATCCGCGGATCAAACAATTCTTTTTCAACCCAGAAATTTTATTTAATATTTGAAGCCAAATATTTATCGCGATTCAAAATGTTACATTTGTGTTTAAAAATTTTCTGGGTCGAAAAAGAATTGTTTGATCCGCGGATTATACGCCGGAAATTACGGTAACTTTAAATTATAGGGATATAAATATCTCCGCTATATGGCATACCCGTATAATCCTATAGAAAATGTTACCGTAATTTCGGGTGTATAAGCCGCAGATCAAACAATTCTTTTTCGACCCAGAATTTTTTAAGAAAAAAATATAACTAGTTAGATCGCCGTAAATATTTGTCTTCAATCACTAAATAAGTTTTCTGGGTCCAAAAAGAATTGTTTGATCCGCGGCTTATACACCCGAAATTACGGTATTTTATTTAACCTTCCGTCTACGAGACAAAACACCCATTTATCTACGGCAACACCTAATTTTAATTCCAAACTTGCAAATGGCACCAGTAATATTTTAATATAATTTTGCTTTTACAATGAAAGCTTAAATTAAGGAATTCGTAATATCTAGACAAGTCCTTTATAAATTCCGGTGTCAATCGACAATTTCTCATTTTACCATTGACACCAGAAATATTGCTGTCGGGTCCAATGGACCCGTCTGGTAGACGGAAGGTTAATCGGGAAATACTGCGATTTTTAAGAGTGACATTTTTTATGGTGTTATACTGGTATGAGAAAAGACGGAGAAATTTCATCTATCCCTGAAACAAAAAATCAGATAAACTCTAAAGCAGTTTTAAAAATTTATCCATTTTTAACTCATAAACAGTTTTGCTAGAATGCCACTTGGTCAAACAGTTACTTGCTGCGATACAAAACGCATTTGAGCATCATTTGAAATCTGGAATTTAATCTTCAGTTTATTAAATAGTAGGCATTTTTCAATTATAAGATATATATTTTAGTATGACAAAGTGATGTCTCGTTCCTATTTTTAATATACTGTGTCAAAAACCTGTTAATTAAATGGCTTAAACAATTTCAAATAAAAATTCTATTTTTTAATATTTTTATAAAACTTGTGTAAAAATTTCCGTCTTTCTAGTGTTAAGAGGTTAAAACACCTACCATAAACATGGTACGTGATACATTTTGTTTTGTTTAATGATGGGAAGTCTATCATTATATTAAGTTAAGAGAAAACTGGAGAATTTTTGGTAGTATTTTGCGCAAATTAGCGTTCTATTGGCAAAATTGGATGTAACAAGAAATTAGATGTTAAGAAAATCATTATTCAACATATTGGAATAGTAATTAAATTTTAAAACCCAGAAGAAAGCTAAAATCAATGTTAATTTTCACCATAATGTTAATAAATATGTTTTTTCTGAGTATATTTACCAGGTGTCCCAAAAATGACTGATGGATTTTAAAATTCAATAACTTGCAAACGGTGACAGCTATTTAAAAAAAAATTTTGCAGGAGGGTTATGTATAATGTCAGGAGTTTTTTTACCGTAATTTTTTATTTTAGTTCGAATTTCAAACAATAGGTGGCGCTGACGACGATTGAAGGCCAGGTCGACGCTTTACTCACAAGGAAGGTCTCCATACGGGCATATTCAGAAAAATCTGAAAAAAATACAGAATGTTCTTCTCATATAGTTACCGTAATTTCGGGTGTATAAGCCGCAGATCAAACAATTCTTTTTAGACCCAGAATTTTTTAAGGAACAAATATAACTAGTGAGATCGCCGTAAATATTTGTCTTCAATCACTAAATAAGATTTCTGGGTCCAAAAAGAATTGTTTGATCAGCGGCTTATACACCCGAAATTACGGTATATATGTTTATAAAAAAATTTCGGCGGAACCTCCTTATAACGTCCGTAAAGAAATAATAAAAATTTCGTTTATTTGGCGATTTATCTCCGGTTGGCGAGAAAACGAAATTTTGAAAAATACGCTTTTACGCTTCGAATATTTTTTAAAGAAAAAACTTTCTATGTTCAATTTATTTAAATAAGTTTAGTTTAAGTAATTTTAGTTTTGCATTTTTACTTTACTTTAAGTGTAATTTTGTCATGTACGTTTATAAGTACTTATAACAAAATGAAATTAATATATTTTATCATTTAAAACACAATTTATATTGATTAAAATTGTTCCAAATTGAAAAATACACTGTTAAAACTCTGCTGCATTTTGTTGCAATGCACTCCCTTGCTTGTATAGAAAACGGTTACTTGGCCGTGAAATGGAGCTTTCTCATTGGTTGGAATAGAGATATTATATACAAGCGGTGGAGTGCGTTGCAACAAAATGCAGCAGATTTTTAATCTGCTCATATAATCATGCCCCGTGTCATATTCATCGTGCTCCATAGCACGATGAATATGACACGGTCAATTCATCGTGCTATGGAGCATTCTCATTGGTCAGAAGAGAGATATTCTATAAAAGTAGTGGAGTGACGTTGCAGTAAATGCTGTAGATTTTTAACAGTGAAGTCAATTAAAATCAATTTTCAGACTCGTTAAAATCGTCTGCTTTTGGCGAGGAAATGCACTGCTCGCCAAATCCCGCGTCGCTTTCAGCTTTTCACGCCAATTATTCCAAACTATTTTATTTTTTTACATGTCTAATAATGTAATTCCGCCGCTAATTTTCACTGATCCTTTATTACCTACATGAGTAGTTTAATTCGCATTTTTTTCAAAAAATTCTAAGTATGCCCCCAATGGAGACCTTCCTTGTCAGCACTGATCACCTGGCCTTCAATCGCCGTCAGCGCCACCTATTGTTGATATTCGAACTAAAATAAAAAATTACGGTAAAAAACTCCTGACATTATACATAACCCTCCTGCAAATTTTTTTTTAAATAGCTGTCACCGTTTGCAAGTTATTGAATTTTAAAATCCATCAGTCATTTTTGGGACACCCGGTACATGCACAGGGTTGTACGGATCCCGGAATTTCATGACCAAGAAATTCTGCTACACCAATATATTTTATTAACCTCTCCTTAACTCCGCCAAAATTTTGCGAGTTTGAACTTTATTTTTTTTATATATATATAAAAAAAAAAAAAAAAAAAAAAAAAAAAAAAAAAAAAACTGGTACTACACCCAGAAAATAACAGTAGCCTTACGAAATTTGATGAAGACTGACGTTTTGATCCAGCGCATACTATTTTGCAAAATAAGTTTAGAAAATATTTTTTTTCTTTATTTTTGTCTAACATTTAATTATTAATATTAGGGATTCATTATGAAGCCTTAATTGATGTATTTTTACAAAACTTTTATAGTAGTACTTTTATTCCCTTTTATTCTAAATTTAATATCGTTGCATTTTAAAAAATAAATATAGCTCGCATCCTCCTACACTTTCCTTTATATTATTGTTGCTTACAAAAACATCAACATAAAAACTCGAAAATTAAATTATCGTTATGTTTATCTTCAGCTGAAATGTATCTTTCTTCATTAAGAAGAAAAATTTTCCTCTTAGAAAAAAATGGCCGTAAATACAGAGCATATGGAACTATTTTCGTCATTTTATTCTGCATTATTTCCTAGTTTATGGAATAAAATTTTGTTCTTGAAAAAGATAGCAGGGATAAGATAAGTCTTAAAAAAAGAAATTGGAAAAGGCGAAGGATTGTTATTATTTATTTTAATTAAATAATGACAATTTATTCACCGTCTCAGTATAACTACATAAAATTATTAAACTCTTAGAAAAGCTGTGGTATATTTTTTATACCCCTTTATTTTAAATATGTTTTCCTGAAGTACACCGAGATCACTACCAGAGTAGTTAGTTTAGCCTCCATTTTTATTCAGAAAATTAGAGTTTATCCGAGAAATAAAGATTAGCATATTATACTTTCTAATAACCTCTTCAGTCTTTAGACAAATATTACTAGGGACCTCAAAAACTAGTTTAAAATTATTATGAAACATCCTCAAAGATGTAGATGTCTATATATCGATGCTTATGATATGCACGCATTTATTAAACTAGCCTAGAAGTAATTTTAACAAAACTAGAAATATTTAAGTAATTTTAAAAGGTGTTTTGTAGTGCCTCCTATAGGCGATATCAGAACTGCGGAGGATAAGCGATATTTAATGATAACATTAAGCAAAAATTCCTCTTTCAAAATTCCCGGATTTGTAATTTCGCATTATAACTGGCGGTCCTAAGTGGCAACATGGATCACTACAACCTTATATGAATTTTACTACAGCAAATTTTCTTTTATTTAATAGACAGATGTTCTATGATTGAATTAAAAAATTGGTAATAATAATTTGTTGGAGAATGAGGGGTATTTAAATGAAAAGTTAAGTAAAAGGGCAACACTGGATCTAAATGTAGTCAATCATTCCAAAATTTTTGCAACACATGTAGTTTTCGCTCTAGAAGGATAAAAAAAATAAAATTATAAACGCCCTCTCAAAGCATCCATGGGGTTACTAGTGGGTAATTTCAGTGAAATGATACCACTAAAACACTAATTAGTAATAATAACATTTTAATGACGTTTTAATTATAATGCATTTCTGTCTGACACGGCGTGCGTTGCCCTTGATCGTGGTAATATTTAAAAATGAAACTTATATTAGTATGAATTTATTTTTTATTTCAATTTTGTTGGAAATACGTACATGCTCTTTTTGTGGGAAAATGGGTTTAATGCTACTAATGGGTGAGAAGCTGCTAATTGTTGAAATTCGTTATGTAGATTTTTTTTCATAATTTTTTTAATGCATGGGGCAGTAATGAACAAATAAAAACTACTTATCTTACTCTACTGATGAAAAAAATGGGATAAGAGGAGAGGAATGAGTGCTTAGTAATGTACAAGCATAGCTGCCAACTTTTACGCATTTTTGCAACAACTAAAAGTGTACAGAGATTTTCTATTTGTTTAATTATGAGATTTCGAAGATTAAATAAGACAATATTTACTACAAAATTTTTGTAGTAGGAAAAATGCGTGAAAGTTGGCAGCTATGTACAAGCAACAGCTTCAAATTCATATGTCATACGAAAAAATTTATCCCCCATGTGGAATGCCTCCTGATAATCTGGGATAAAAAATAGTTCTCACCAATCGAAGGCCCGTGAAAAATTACCCATTTGGCCAAGACTTCTAATAAAGTCGAATCTAGCCGTTGCTTAATCGGGAGATGAGTTAGAAAACTGATCCCCCGGTGGAAACAAATTTGAGTAAGATGGGTGAAGAAATTCATAGCAGGAGAGAGAGATCCGAGGGTTTTCCAAAGACATATCATATGAGAGTTTGGCGGGTGTGCGGCGCACGTACGGCAAATCTTTGCAAAAAAATCAATCTTGAATTTTATATTCCGTTAACCCTTTGAGTTCACGATGGTTTGATGGTTGACTTTTCTACCATTTAATTTTTAATACCGAAATGTCACAATGACACCGGAATATTCGACCAAATTAGTTTTAAAAAGATTCAATTTTTCTTTGCAAAATACTGTTGCAAATGAGATCTTTGGAATTTTGAATAAAACTACCCACCAGAGCTAAAAGAATTAAAAACCTGCCCATAGATATATTAGTCAAATGGGTGGTGGGCTTGAGCAAGAATTTAAGATCTTTATTGAAACTGTAATTTGAAAATACTGGTAAGTACACTATTAAAATTTTTATATTAAATAAGTAATGGCTAATTCCATGAAAACTTGTCATGTCTGTCACATACAACGATTTTTGGGTACCAGTATTTTAGAACGGAAAAATGTGACTTTTTTATCGGAAATATCTCATCAGTTGAATAGCTTGAAGGAAACTTTTCGAAAATAACGGTGGCGAACAAGAATAGTGATTTTTAGTTGTGTGACAGACATGACAAGTTTTCATGGAATCAACCTAATATTTATCTCAGAAGTACATCAAAAACGCATCAAAGTAAACGGTACACTTTTAATTACCGTAATTTCGGGTGTATAAGCCGCAGATCAAACAATTCTTTTTCGACCCAGAATTTTTTAAGAAACAAATATAACTGGTTAGATCGCCGTAAATATTTGTCATCAATCACTAAATAACATTTTTGGGTCTAAAAAGAACTTTTTGATCCGCGGCTTATACACCCGTAATTACGGTATTTGATCGTACCTCTCACAAAATTATTATTTAACTCTCCCTTCCACCTTTACTGAAATTTAATGCTCCTACTTTTTAAAATTCTTGTCATGAGTTATAAACTATCTGAAAGTTCGAAGTCAGCCCGTTTTAAATCTGTTCTTCAGGTTTTTTTTTTTTGCAAGTTTGTGTTTCAACAAAATATTAATTTCCTTTTTAAAAATTGAGGTTTTCATAACAAAAATTTGCGTATCGATTTTTATAAAATTGTATATTATTAAATGGTATTAACCAATAGGGCTAGATGTATAGTTTTTAAATCTCTAAGTAATGTATTTTTAAAAATGATGGCACTTCAAAGAATCCAAGTATAAAAATCATTTCTTGTTTGAAAAATTGTAGTTTAAATTGAGAGTTTGAAACGAATTATTGAATTAATGAATAATAGTTAAAATGTATGTTTGTAATTGAGCGACAGTGAAAAAATTTACTTTTCTGAAATCAGCGAAAAATCAGTCTACATGTGAATTCTTAAAGATTAAAACTTTGAATTTAACGTTGGAAGATTAATATATTCTATCTAAAATGTCCACTAACGGAAGGTGTTGGTTGTCTGAATTGAACCTTTGACGTCCATGGTTTGAGATTTCGAAACTTTCTTTCGAAAGAAATGCAAAGATTTTTTTTATAATTGAATTTTTGGTTGATTTTTGTCTTTCTTAAACCTCAGTATAATAATTTTTACAATTTCTAAAAGGGAATATTCTTTTACATCTGGCTGTGCACATTTTGAGTTTTGAAGTCCAGGAAAATTTATTTTACATCCGTATAAAACAAAACAAAAAAAGCCCAGTATTTTTATTGCCTTGGCAACTCTGTATTTCTTACTAACTTCATTCATCCTTTTTTCAGATTTTGATTAAATATTCTGCGGTTTTGTAAAAATCTATGCTTTTGTAAAATTATGGATACATTTCCGTATTTTAACCATTTAACTGATTTGTCCGTATGACGTACGGGCAAGAAGAGTTTGCTTGATCCATCATTTAAAGCCTTTTGACGCCACAAAATTTTTAAAAATACAATTTCATACTATTTTATCGCAGAAATATTTAGATTAAATTTGACGAATATTTTAACTTAAAAAAGTAGTGTTCATCCCATAATTTTAATTTATTGTACGTAAAAAAATGATCAGTTAAGTGGTTATTTGGCGATTTCTAATTTTAATTTACTCACTAAATATTTTAAATTTGAAGTTCTGAATCTCAGATGCATCAGAAGAGACATTCAACTATATTCACAAAAAAAAAAAGACTTGTTTATTCAGTAAAAATTGTTAGCCATTGCACAAACAGAGACACAAAGAGCCAAAGCTTCTTTTATTAGCATGGATTCTAGTGATTAAGATACACAAATTTTGTAATTTTACGGAAGTATTGCTATTCAAAATATTTTTTTTCCATACCTGGCAGGGTGATATTGTGGGTAGAAATCTACCAATATTTTTCTTTACTTGTCAAAAATTATTAAGATTTGTCAGCAGTAAGTAGCAGAATGTTTTTTTTTTTCAATCTGAAGAACGAAACGTTAGGCAAATATTTATCACACAAGTGGCGTAGCATCCAAACACTTCTTCACTTTACTAACAGTATATTATTTTATAAAATGTTTTTCTTAACGTAATCTTTTACTCCGAACGATTAAATAATTCCAAATTCAGCTTACCATAATTATGGTAGTAAAGTGATGTAGCATTCCACTTGTAGTAGTATGGCACTTGGTGCTAGACTACTTAGAATATTAAATCTTATCCTCGCATTGTAACTTTTTAAAGATAACTAGAATTGTAGAATAAAGATTTCATTATAGTGTAAGTTTTCTTACTGAAAATTGATTAAGTTTGTTCTGTGTTCATCCATACGACCAAAATAACAAAGCCCGGTAAATCTGTCCAACATTCCATACTATAAAATTTTCATATCGTTTTATCACAATTTTCTGATTTTTTAACACAAAATTATTATCAGCTTAAACATATTATTTTTATTAGGATAAATATATACTTTTTGTAAAAGGCAATTAACTAAAAAACCACTGCACCATTTTAATTTTGAATTTAAACTATTCTAATTTATCTTTTGCTCATTTTAACTGAATTTTTTCACTATGGTTTGAAGGTAAAATCTCAAAATTAAAAACTCCATTTTTAAAAATGGAATTGCACTTCTCAATGATAATTTAGTGCTAGCATATCCAACGCATGTTTAGTTTACTTTTATTGTAATTAACTTTAGGTTGATTCCATGAAAACTTGTCATGTCTGTCACACAACTAAAAATCACTATTCTTGTTCGCCACCGTTATTTTCGAAAAGTTTCCTTCAAGCTATTCAACTGATGAGATATTTCCGATAAAAAAGTCACATTTTTCCGTTCTAAAATACTGGTACCCAAAAATCGTTGTATGTGACAGACATGACAAGTTTTCATGGAATTAGCCTTTATTGATATTTTGAGAACCAATTTTGTAATTTTTATGATCGATATAAATTGTTTTATGCATCACTTTTCAAAATTAGTAGACATTATTCATATGTACATTTTCTATAACATAGATATTAAATTTTTTAATATTTTACTGTTCCTCGTTAAAAATATTAAGATTTAAGATATAACAGGGTGCGTAGTTTGGAAGCACCTTGTAAGGACCTTTTACCAGAATTTTTATAATGTAACATTTGTTTTATTTAACGAAAAAGAAACACTTTTTTGATCTAACAACCAGTACTTTAAAGAATTTCTGATACTAAAAGAATTAAAATCCTCTGAGTTTCTTGATGACTACGCACCCTGTATAAATTAAATTGATCACAGTGGCAAAATAACATATGTACTAATTATAGTTTTAAAAACAATTTAGAAAATTAATAATTAGAAGAAGCAAATGATTTTGAAGATGAATATTATTACTAAAAATGGAAAAAATACTAATGAATGAGTTTAAATAAAATAGTAAAGAAAATGCACATTTTATGCAGTAATAATAATAATAATAATATAAATATATTTGAAAAATATTTGCTATATATTTACAGTACATTTTAATCACCTGATACTTGTTCCACTGTATTAAGAAAAATATTTATTTCTTTTAATACATTCACGAAGACAGCATTTTGCATAGCTTATAATTTTTGAATAACCGTTTTTGCAAAACCGAAAATTTTATCTAATTGAATTATCGAATTACTTTATCGAATTGAAAATGCTGTGATTAAATGATCTAAACTTTACAATAAAAAAATAACCGGTGAGAATAATACGGGATTCTGAGCACCTTAAATGGTACATATACCTGTCACTCATCTTCAAGGGGTTAAAAAGAACATTTTCATCTCACCTAAAATTAAAGAGCTCAAAAACTGAAGAAATATATTTTTAAGTATAAAACATCATCCAATATTGTTGGCTGTTTTTTTTTTTTTTAATTCAGATTTTGTAACAGTTCGTGGTTCGTACGTTCCTGGAATTTTAAGACCAGGAACATTTCCTGTACAATTATTTTATTATAAAAAAAAACTCTTTTAATAAGGTGAAATTTCGCGTTTTTAAGGTAAATATATTTTTTATAAATACACTATATGGCCAAAAAGGACAGATCACTTGCGATTTTAAACGTTTTATTAAATATCTAGAAAAATACATGAGGAACAAGATAGAGCAGGTCATGTATTTCATGAAGAATTTTTACCAAAACCCCATTCATTAAATGTAACTTTCTGTTGAAACTTTACAGGATATTTACATTTTATTGTAATTTATGAATAAGTGAAAGGAAATAGAATCATAAAAATTGATAGTCCACAAGATTATACATATAAAAGAGTAGTGGGGCAATCTAACACAATTTTTTCTTTTATCTGTAAAAAAAAAGAAAAAAAAAAAAAAAAAAAAAAAACTTGGGCTTCACATGCTCGGAATATTTTTTACTACCTCCCCCCCCCCCCACTTGAAAAGTAAATAAATAAATAATATGATAGGCAATTGTACTGAAATTACTATCTTTTTTTTTTCTAATTTTATCAACCTTTACACAACAATTCTGCTGGTCAGGGTTGACAGTTTGGCTTCCATTTCTACTCAGAAAACCTCTTTTTGTACCAGAAATTAAAAGTAATGCATTTTGCTTTATATAATGACAGAAATTTAGTGATTACCTAAAGTAAAGTTTCTTCTTTCAAAATGTCCGGCATAATATAAAATTTCGAATTGAAAAGGAGACCAAATGAGCAAATTTGCTGTAAATGTATAGACATAGAATTAAAAATAACATACGTTACAAATTTCAGCTGATAAATGTTTCATCCTTACAGGTCTGCCTCAGGCGACTATTTTTTACTTCTCACTGGCACCACTTTCTCAATACAGAAAACTTTAACAACTTCCTTGAAAACATTTGCAAGATAAATATATTTCAAAATATTTATTCGACAATTACTGGTGCAAACAGAATATAAAAATAAACGCCTGTGGCAGCCCTAGCCTTATGATTTCCCTACCTGGCGAAAATATTATCAGGTTTAAATTCACCACTTGCAACGGCTGAGAAAAACAAACTCTACGAAACTTTTATACATTCCAAACCATCTTTCGTAAAGCTAACTAGGGAAGTGCAACATGTGTAAGCACTTCCTCAGGACCGATACTCGCTTCCTGAGGTATCGTTGGAAAGATCTCATCGAGAGCAGTAAAAAACTCAATGGAACTACCTGTCGCAAATCAGCCGTTCTCGAGATATTCGACAATTTATGTCACGTAATTAGTGCATACTTAATGGGGGACCGCAAAAAATTTTAGTCTCGTTTTAACGAAAGTGGTATTATTAAAAAGATATCATCATGAGGGAGAAAAAACTCAATAGAACCACCCGTCTGAAATGAGCCATTTCCGATAATTTATGTGACGTAGCTAGTGAATACTGTTTTAGTGGGCACTTAATGTGCGACCGCGAATTTTTTTTCTCGATTTTGATGAAAATGGTGTCTTTATCATTGTGATATCATTGCGATATCATTGTGATATCATTGTGGTAGTGTGAAGATATCATTGTGAGAAGTAAAAAACTCAATGGAACTAACCATCTGAAATGAGCCGTTTTCGAGATATCGGACAATTTATGTCACTTAATGCAGTTTCTCAGCAATGTGCAGTGTCACAAATAGTCGGGTATCTCGAAAACGTCTCATTTCCGACGGGTGATTCCATTGAGTTTTTTACTTTTCACGATGAAATCACGTTTTTTACTTCAACGATACCACTTTCGTTAAAACTAGACAAAAAAAATTTTGCCGTCCCTCATTAACTATGCACTAATTACGTGACATAAGTTGTTGGATATCTCAAAAACGGCAGATTTGCGACGGGTAGTTTCATTGAGTTTTTTACTGCTCACGATGAAATCTTTCTAACGATACCACTTTCGTCAAAATCGGTGACTTACACTTCTTGCACTTCTCTAGTAAGTATTGAAGTAAACTTTTCTAATGTCGTAAGCTAAAAAAATGTCTTTCACTGTAACTGCAAGCTTCTACGTTGCGGGTTCTTTATTCTACATAGAAGTTCTAAATTCGAAATTAACAAGTTACTGATACCCACTAAATCCATATTTTCATATAAGATAATGCATCAAAAATCATTGTCTGCGTAAATGAACATCTAAAGATAATGTAATATTCAAATTAAATGTGGTATAAGAAGCTCATTTTTTATGAAGTAAATCAGATAATATATAAAAGAACTTATTTATACACATATCTTACAAAAATTCGTCTGTATATGGGTCATTTTCAAAAAACTTGCACATTTGGGAAATTTTTCACAATTAATTTTTTTTTTTTAAATACGACTTATAAAAATATTAGATGATACTAAAACATTTCTTGTATTTAAAATTGAAAACAGCAGTTCACATTTTGATTTAGAACGTTAAATAAAAAATAAAGTATGAACTTGCAACAGTAAAATGTTCCCCTCTGTTACCAACAGTCAAAAATTTTTAATTAAATAAATAAAACACCTAAAACAGTAAATATCACATTTTCTTTAATTACATGATTGCTACTTTCAGAAAATCCTAACTATTATTTTGTTATGATTATTTTTATTTTTGTAAAATACAAAGGATTTCCTCTCTGTTACTTTTTTGGAAAAATCATAAGTTTCAATTAAATGTGCATTCACATTTTTTCAGTTAAATTAAAAAAAAATATTACATAAATAAAATATTAATTAAAGTTACACAATGATTCAAAATGATGATTGATAAATTTTTTAGTCAAATAAACCAGCTTAAACTGACGGTAACAGAGTTAGGGAAAAATGTAACCGAAGGGAATGCTGATTGATAGTGGAGTGATATTTGATGTGGCATACTTTTTTATAAGTTTATATCATGTATTGTATACGATCTTAATGTTTCAAACATATCCAGCAAGAATTTAAGATTTTTACAAAAGTTACTATTGAAAAATAGTGGCGGGGCATTGCAAATTTATATCATGTGCTATGACAAATGCACTGCTTAGTTAAAAAAAAATCTCATCATATATTAGTCAAGGTAGTGGTGCTTTAAAGCAAGAATTTAAGATTTTTGCAATACTATTAAAAAATAGTGGGATTAGACAATGCAATTTTTTATATAACTTTGTATTATGTGTTATAAGCTATCATGAAGTTTCAATGTTTCAAACAGATCAAGGCAGAATTTAAGATATTTGCAAAAAACTACTATTCGAAAATACTGGTATTTCACGTGGCATTGTTTTTACAGTAGAGCTTCGTAAATTCGGACCCCGTTAATCCGGATCTCCGGATAATCCGGATTGATTTGGTCATTTTTTTTTCAAGTTTGAGAAGATATTGGATGATTTCCATAACATTAATTTGTTTCATCATCATATTCTGAATTAAAAAAAAACTTTTTCTGAAATCTTCTCGAAAGAATTAAGCAAAGTAAACATTTTTACTGTCTGTAATTATTCAATATGTTTAATATAAAGGTGATTTCTGTAAGTATGTTTTATTTTATTCCATTTTTTTTTATTCTCCGGATAATACGGATTTTCGATAATCCGGATTGGGTCTGGTCCCAGTTAATCCGAATTATCGGGGTTCTTCTGTATAAATTTTTATCATATGTTATAATCTGTGTTTCAGTTTCAAACAACTTGCCTTAGATTTTCAAATTTTAACAATTTTCACAACCAATTGGATGATGCTTTAACCCAAGAAATAACGATTTTTACAGAAATTACTATTTGAAAATAGTAGTGTTTGACGCGGTGTATCTTTTTTATAAATTCTTTTCTACTTAAATAATCATATTTTCTTCTTTAATACATTTTTATCATGTGTTATAAGATATCCTAAAATTTGAAACAGACCATGCAAGAATTAAAGGCTTTTACAAAAATTAATATTCGAAAATAGTGGTATTTCACGCTGCATCATTTTTTCATAAATAAGTAGTATTGATTCTTAAATATAAATGACTACAATTACAGAAGCTTTTTTTTTTTTTTTTGAGAAAATTAAAGCCTAATGTTTATGGCAACTAGCTCACCACAAAAACGACTATTTTATATTTAAAAAGAAAAATGCATATTTTTAATTCTGTTCTAAGAACATGAAACGAGAATGTGCAGCCTTCAAGAAAAATGTTCAAATAAACTTGTTTTTTTAGTAGTTTCTTACTCTGTTACATGTTGTTCCACTCTGTTACCATAAGCATAGTAACAGAGAGGAATGGTAACAGAGGGGAAAAATCTACAAATAATTTTAGCAGCACAAAGTGAATTAAAAATAAGAAAAACTAAGCCTATTTATTTAAGAAGCACCATTTGATCTTATGGTTAAAATTTTATAAAAGTACCAAAAAAATAAATTTCACACAAATAAGCTGGTAATAGAGGGGAAACTGAATAAAACATCCTTATCTTGTAAACGCTTTACTTCAACACCACGGTGAAAATAACTTAATAATTTAAAAAATGGTGGCCTCATCTAAAAATAGACTGTTCAAAGAACTGCAGAACATTGTGTTGAACCCTTAGCAGTAATAATTTATTACAATAAATATGGTAACAGAGGGGAAAAAATCTGGGGACAACAATAAATTGTTCTATTTTTATAAAAAAACAAGTTTAAAAATATATATTATATGGTCTGTGCTACAGATAAGACATACAACAATTGTCACAACTGAAAAAATTAACACTTTTGACAATTGATTTATAATTTTATATCAGTTGAAGATTTAAAAAGGGAAGAGGGGACATAGCATTTTAGCTATAGCTGACACATTGAAACCATAACTACACTAATATTATTTTTAATTTTTGATAATATTTAGCCCACATTAACTCTAAACTGTCAGACAAGTAATGTAAATGCTTAAATATTATTTTTTAAACTTTTTTTTAGTTATTAAAAATTCTTAAACTTGGGGGACATAGAATATACAAGTTTTTTGAAAATGACCCATATAATCAATTAACAGATTTGCCCGGAAATCGTACAGGCAAGAAGAGTTTGTTTAATCCATCACTTAACCCTTTGAGGGGCAAGGCATTTCTGATCGAAAAGTGTTCAAATAATTAATTCACTTCGTAATTCTCGAATAAATTTATTTGATAACAATCAAAAGCTCTTTTTCACCCATATTATCAGATTGATTTTGTGATAAAAACTTATTGGTGCCATTTGGAATTTGGGCATGGAAATTAACCGTTTGCAAATTGCAAACGACGTCCCTCAAGGGGGAGGGGTTGAAACTTTTTTACACCACTAAATTTTTAAATACAATTTCTTACTGCTTAATGGCAAAAATATTTAGACTAGAGATAATGGATGTTTTATCTTTGAAAATTGTGGTGCTCACCCCATATTTTCATTTTATCGTACGTAGACAAAAAATAATTTAGTAGTTAATTGTAAAGTTCATTTCCCTGGAGAACGCAAAATCTTCTAAAAACACTTTTTGGGTGAATATAAAAAAATGGGCAACTTGCAGTTCGCACTGTAAAAATTCTATTAAATGTTATACAATGCCATTTCTTTTGATACATTCCAGTAAAAATATTCTTGAAATATTTTCAAGAGACATTACATTTTTAATAACATAAATAAATCGATTAAAAGGGAGAAATTCAGATAGTCCTTTCTCGGGCGTATCACACTGTGATCTGCGCAAAGTAAAAGGCCTTCGGATATACTTCGGATATTTCTTTTTCTATTTTTTTTTTTCAATTTCTGATTAAGATTTATACCTTATAAAAAAATACATGAGGAAGGTAATAAATTCTTTTTTTTTTTTCAAATATTCTTTTATAATTAAAATATGATTGTCACTGAAAATGAATATTATTTTTTTGGCTTGGATTTTAGTTCTTTATAATGTATAAATATGACGATGCAGAGTAATCCTTTTTATTTTTGACATAGTTTAAGTCATAGTAAAATCATAAATACCAACAAGATCTTTTAGATATTTCTTTGAAAATAATATGCTTAAAGCCTTCGTAAAAATCAAGCAGACTTTTATTATTTCATTTTTCCAGCTTTCGATATGTTAACAAATAAAACTGAACATTACATGGAATTTGAGCTAATACATTGAAAACATGTTCCTTTAGACAAAATTAAAATGTTAGACGTGAAAAAAACAATAATGTAAAAAATGATTTAGAATGAAATTGTCATTATCCTGGCATACATATGTCTAGAAATGAAATATAATTGCATAAAAATTAACTTTTTATTAAAGTTCTTCAAAACGTAGCAATTTTACACGGAAAATACTTTATTCACTTATAGAAAATAATTTTACTTCTTGAAATTTTAGATTGTTTCCAATGGATATTTTCAATAGCTCAGATGATAAAATCTGACATTTTTTTTTTATATTAACTTCTTTATTGAAAAACTCCAGAGAAACGAATCCCGTTTTTAGCAATTAACCCCTTGAAAGGCGATGGGATACATCATACATCTCGTTTAATTTCAATCGTGAAATGTCGCATTGACACCAGAATTTTGTAAAGAAATCTTTAATTTTATTAATCACGTGAAGAAACGCTTTTACCTCGTTTGAAATAACGTTATTTTTTATTTCTTATTTTACCCCATCATTTCAGCCTTTTACAAATACAAAGTCTTCGCCCCTGAAAGGATTAATTATGGTAGGATCGTAGGAGGAACTCTCGCGACAAGAACGATTTTGACTATCGTACACACATTCAAATGCATATTAACATTTTAGTAATATCAGGGTGGCGAGTGGTCAGGGAAAACCAGGAAAAATACAGAAAAGAAAAGAGAAACTACCAGTAATTTCTTACAGAAAATACTCCAAATAATATAAAGAGATTATATAAACTGAATTTATCTTTAACAAAATTCTGGTATTTATCATCTATATTGACTGTGTTTTTATCTAACCACTCGCCACCCTGAATATGCATAAAACAAGTTAATAGTATTATATAATCAGTATAAAATAGATATGCAATAGTTTATAATAATGACTATTTCTTTGGAAAGTATGAAGTCTATTGTTAAAAACATCATTTTGAAAATTTTCAAATATTATTTTTCTTTAGTACGTACATACCGTCAAACTGATTATTCACCTAACCCATACCGGCACAAAGTACTGCTGTTGCTAAAATTTTGAAATTATTTACTATCACCAGGTCTTAGTAAAACCTTTTTTGGAAAATAAGTAAAAGCATACTTGCCAACCTCCGGCTTTTTTTTTTAAATTATGAAAAGCTACTTTGAACCAGAAAATTAGATTAATTAAAAGTGCTAGGTATTAATTGTGATAGGCTTTTGAAATTTACTTGAATGCATTAATTAAACAAATTTCTGGTTGAAGTATAACTGTTTGGTTTTAAAAAAGCCGGAGATTGGCACGCATGGTAAAAGGTTTTCTTTATCGGCAATATAAGTTTTGATTTTCATTTTAAAATATTGGTGGTGACGTGGCATTTGGTAATTAAAATTAAGAGGGACAGAATATAACCCACTATGCCGGAAAGGGTTAAGGGTCCACTTCAGTCGAGCGAAACAAACTCGTTCAATGACACTAATCCCAAAGAAGAAATTTAGGAAGATACGTCGATTGCATTTCAATATTCTTAAATGATTTTTTTATTTATTTATTTTTTTTATTGGATAGCTGATGGATCTGTATTTTACGTTTTCGTATTTTATTGCAGATGTTTTTATGAGGATGCTTTCACATTTGAAACCGGTTCCAAAAATGAAAATGTCCTCAATAAAAATACCTGAAAATCAAATCGAAAACGTAAAAAAAACAAAAAAAAACAGCTTTTCTAAAGATTAATCCCAGCAATCCAATGAAAATTTAAATGTTTAAAAATATTTAAAGTCAATTAAGATATTCAATTAGGAAACACTAGACAGACTTTAATACAATTAAAGTCTTAAAAAATTAAATTAAGTACATATGTACATTGTTTTTGTTGTGAGTTGATTCGAATACTGATGAGGCTATGCGATGCATAGCGAAACGTTTATTAAATTTGTTCTCATTTTAATTATTTTGTGTTTAATTGTATTAAAGTCTGTCTAGTGTTTCCTAATTGAATATTTTAAATTCAGACGTTAAAATGTTTATATATCTTAACAATTAAGATATCTTTATATTTTTTTTTCCATACGATTAGGTTTAGGGATTTGGTCTTTCACTTAACTGAAGTAGTCTCGAGGAGAATCATTAAATAGTATATGTTCCACTTAATTTGCTTCCTTAACTCCTCGAAGGGCAAGCAATAATGTCTCTGTAATATTGAATTCGCACTGTAATAAAAAAAATAATTTAAAATAATGGAGAGCAATTTTTCAACATTTTGCTCCAAATTTAAACTAAAAAATTTCTTTTAAAGTTTCTATTAAATTAGGTGGGATAAAATAAATCCCACGTCCTTCAAGGGGTTAAATGCCACAGTGGCACCAGATTTATATAATTTTTTTTTCATAAAAATGATTTTACATTTCTTCTGCTAATTCCTGAGTAATTCAATCAAACATTTTACTAATAGGTTAACTTTACACATGAAAGGATTGAGATAAATTGGAAGAAAGAAATCTCTTAAGCGAAAATAATGAAAACTTTATTTTTTAATTTGGAAACATCTTTTAGAATTAAAATTTTAAAACTTAAAAACTTTTACTCATGTGCAAATAAAATATTATTTAGATATTATCTTAAATATTCTACATTATTACAGTAAAATCATGGTAATGTTGTAATCGTAAATTTTAGTTTAATTTTATCCATTCAAAATTACACAAAACTATAAGACAAAATTTTATTTTTGGAATATTTCTGTTCTTATATCAACATATATAGGATAAAAACTTTTATTAAAATTTATTTGAGACTGTTTCATTATAATTACTGACGTCGGACGCTAGATAACGTGTAAGGATTTCTATTACCACTTAACTTTAGCAGCTATTTTTTTATTTAATCAGTAATTTTTTAACAGATTTTGGCGATTAAACTGTGCGAAATTTACTATTAAAAACTTTAAATGCCGGTAGCTCTGGAATTGAAATCAACATTTATTACTTTTATTTTTCACATTGAAAAAATAAATGAAACGGACGTTTGTGAAAAGACATTCTCTTCTTAAAATACATTCTCCAGTGTCTTTTTTCCTCAGTGTCTTTTTCCTATATATCTTTAAAGATTTCTTTCGAAACTAGAATGATTTTTCTGAAAAAAGTACTAATGCCTTTTTTAGAACACATGTCCAAAGCATATTTTTCGAGGATTCTTTTAAAAAATTTATTTTTAAAAGACAATGTTTGTTTCAGCTTCCTTTATAATAAAATAAGAGAAATGAATAAAATGTTAGTAGAAGGAATTAATTATACAGTTTTATGTACTTAAATGTTTTTTTTAATCACATTTCGCTTGACATGTATTTAGAGCTCTTTTTCCGGTACCAAAAAAAATATTTTTGAAAAATCACGCAATTGTTATTTTACCATTTTAATATGCAAATTTAGAGATAAACTATCCGCACACTTCTTCCAGTTTCCAAAGAGTACGGCATAAATCTATGAGACTATAAATTTTGTATTTACGCTTTAAATTGCAAATTTTGGAATTGTTCTAACAAATTGGAGATTTCGTTATAGATTTTTGCGTTTAAGTAAGGCAATAATGAAAGTAAAATGGGTACAATCTGATTAAAATTTTCCATTTTAATTTGCAAAAACAAATTACGAATTTTCTTTTTAAACCGTGTTATCTGCCTTGTCAAATTTGTAATTTTAACGATCACTGTATAAATTTACTGCCCACATTACATTTGTCCTAATTTAACCCTTTGAAGGGCGGTGGTATAAAATATATACCACTTAATTTTAATATCGAAATACCACATTGACACAAGAATTTTGAAAGGAAAATTTTAATTCTATTAAGTAAGTAAAGAAAAGTTGTAATTTAGTTTAAAAGAAATTTGTTTTTAAATTCTGGTGTCATTCAATCAATTCAGCATTTTAAGAAAACAAGTGTTTTGCCACTCAAAGGGTTAATCCGTTAACGCTGAGTGATTAACTACTTAATAGTTGTGCCCGAGACATTCACGTGCTGCAAGCTTCACGGCTTTTATCCAGAATTGTTTGATTCCCACCAGTTTTATATAATAGTGTAATTGGTTTTATTCTGGTATCATTTCGTTGGTCATTAAATAACATAAATATTTTTATAAAAAAAAGTGGTGGAAATAATGAATTTGAATTTTCAAACGATAATTTAATGTGACCATTAAGGGGTTAATTAAGTCCGAATATACGACATAACAATAAGGTTTGTAAAATAACATGCGTCTCTGTCAGACCTGTCAAACCTGGCAGGTTTTTTATTCGGACATTCTGAATTCGTAAACGAAAGTGTAAATACTTATTTTTGTATTACGAGGGCTGTATGGCAAGGACCTGACCTCGGCCAGAAGTGGTGATAGTAGAATTTTAAAAATGATGTGATGACATGATTTCAAACATGGCGATTTGCCAAATGACTAAGTGGTTTAGCTTCTGAATGAAAGCCATTTGAATAGAACAACTTTAGTGATAATTTAACAATAGAAAAAATTGAATACTGAGCAGTGATGAAAAACCTGTTTTTGAAAAAGAAAACAATTTATGAGATTAAAGAACTCAAAAAAGTTTATGGAGTCTCTGCACCTTCATTATAAACCATAAAATATTGAACAAATGAATTCAAATGCGACCGTATAGGTATTTTTTTTTTATGAAGAACGTCCAGGTCGTCGAATTGAGGTTAAGAAATCAGAAATGATTGAAAAAATCCACAATATTGTGATAAACGGTCACAAAATGATAATGACTGAGTTGCTGAAACTACTGGCATCTGAATTGAATGGGCGTAAATATTTTAACTACTCTTTCAGATTTGGAAAGGCTTTCCGCAAAATAGTTGCTGCAAATGCTTCCTTTTGACACTACGCGCACTCATGTGTCAATATCAAAAATGCTTAGAGAAGTTAAAGCTAAACCCAAATAATTTTTGGTGTCGATTCATAACATGGATTCAGAACATTATACCAGCCAAACAATTTGCTTTTCATGTCCACCATGTGCCAAAAAAGGCTAAGATGATTTTATCTACAAACAAAGTCATGGCTACAGTGTTTTGAATGCATTCAACATAATTCTCGTCGATTACCTTGAAAAAGGCAAAAACAGGGCTCCCAAATGGTCCGCCAACTCAACATCAGAATTTTCTTAAAGAAATTTTCCTTTTAGATTTTTCTTGCAAATTGCCAAGAACCAGCCTTCGAAGTTAATTTTAACACAAATACTCTAGAAACATATGAAATTTTCTGTTAAAAAATATTGATGTTCAGTTTGCGGACCATTTGTGAGCCCTGCAAAACCATAAATGAAGAGGCTTTGCCATATTAACATATTGGATAGTATATCAACATTTATATAAATATATTGGATCGTTTACGTTATTTTGTGAAAGAAAAACGTACGCATTTAGCGAAGAAAAAAAATCTCTTTCATTAAGACAATGCACACATGCAAACTTGTGTCATCGCCATGACAAAATTCTATGAATTAAGATATGAACAGCTTCTGTATCTACTATATTAGCAAGATTTAGCCTTTGGCGATTATTTTATGTTTCCAAATTAGAAAAAATTGTTCGGTGTTAAAAAATGGCTCTAACGATGACATTAATATTGATACAAATGACTACTTTGAAAAGTTGGAGAAATCTTATTCTTTTGAGGGATTAAAAATGTAAAAACGTTGAACTGAGGGAATCGAATTAAAGAAAGATTACGTTGAACAATAATGTACATTTTTGACCTAAAATGTGTTTTACTTATCATACAGACATCGTACTTAGAGATACATACTACGTGAATTAAATGAATAAAATTACTTTTCCAAAATTTTTATTATGAATGCAGAATCTCTGATAAGATTTGGTAACCGCCAGATTTGGTAACATTGGTCCTCTGCGCGAGAACAGATTGCAAAGTTATTGAATAGTTAAATCCTTTCATGGACATGGCACTTATGTTCCAAAAATATTCAAATAATTAAATTTTCATGGCAATTTACAAACAGATTTATTTGAAAATATTGAAAAGCTTTACATCACGCATTTTATGAGTTCGAAATGGAATACAACTGTAGCCAGATGGCAGTTTGTTCTTTAACACTATCTGTTTGGAGACTTCAAACGGTGCCTCTGAAAGGGTTAATATTAAAAAAAATTGCACGGAAGTGAAGTATGGGAAAGAGAAATATTCTCGATTTTGTACGACTACCACTTTAAAAATTTACTTATATCCCCTCGAAGGGCGGTAGGATATGTTACATCCCTTCTTATTTGAATTGCGATCCGCACCAGAAATTTTTAATTAAGTTTTACTTTTAAAATTTTTGTGAAAAACAAGCGAAAAATTGCTTTTCCCTATTTTGAAATAAAGGATTTTCCCCACATTTTCGGGGGGGGGGTTAAATATAAAAGAATCGCAGAGTTTAAATCAGGGTTGCCAATTTGGCTTCTTTTTAAATTAAACGTTTAGAGTTTATAATTGAAACAAAAATAAATTCGGAACGCTTTTTTTCAAAATTTTCGGTATGAATTTGACATTTCGAATTGAAATTGGAAAAAAATTGGCAATTCCCTTAACATATTGGTAAACTTACATAATAAAAGTGTAAAATTTGTGAGTAAAAAATATAAAAACAGGTAGAAAATCAACCAAATACAGTTTGGTTCATTTTCTACCTGTTTTTATATTTTATAAATACAGTTTAACGAATTTTTAATCAGTCGAATTGCGTGATTTAGTCCAATATGTGTTTTCTGAAGCTAAAGTTTATTCAATAAAATAAATGAAACAAGATCCGACAAAATTACAAATTATATGTTATTGAAAAGATTTTTGTTAGAAATATATTTGTATGAAAAGATTCCATGGGGAAAATAATGAACGAATTGGTTTCCACGAAAGATCACTTTCCTGCCGTATATTTAGAATAACTCCATCAGATTATTCTTTCATTACGCCGACTTACATATAAGAAACTACGTATAGTATTTTTTTTAATCAATTAGCCACTGTTATTGTGTTCATGCAACGGTAAAAGAATGCAGATAATTAAATTATTTACATACACTATTTTTTAATTAAAAATTAACCTTGCTTAATCACTCAACAGATTCTGCCATATGCAGCACGGGAAGATGTTTGCTTGATCCATAACTTAAAGGTTTTTGATAACGCTAATTTTTTGTGATTACAATTCCATACTATTTATTGGCATACATTTTTATACTATATAATCCCAATATTTTAGTTTGAAAAAAAACTGGTTTTTCTTCCATATTTCCAAGCTATTTTATGCGTAAAAAATTAATCCTTTGAATTGTCAAAAGCATAAAATTTTAAGATTATATAAAATAGAAATTACTTTTCATAGATTGTGGTGACGAACCACATTCATCTTAAGAGTTGGAAAGCTCAACCTTATATTTTGGCACTTGATGGGTTAACTTTTACAGGGGAGAGGAATTTATGCTCCAAAAGTGTTAAAATAATTAATTCGCACTGCAAATTACAAATAATTTATTTGAAAACAATCAACAGAACTTTTTCACGTATATTATGAAATCGAAATAGTAATATAAACTTACCGGTGTTATTCGGTAATTTGAGCATTAAAACTAACCGTTTGCAGACTTCAAACGGCGCCCTCTAAAGGGTTAAGCTAAATTTACCCAAACATCATTTGCTATTAACCCCTTACGGGCAAGAACATTTCGCATGCTTCATTACTTAAAGCTTTATGATGCCACTGATTTGTAACTGTAAATTTATCTTTATTGGTTGTCAGATATTTTGTTATCGAGCAATGTGTACACACGAGTGGACATAGCTTAAGGACCAGTCACAAAATGTCAATTTTAAGGCCCAACACTAGTCACAGAAAAGACCCGGATGATAATGTTAAGTCTATGGGGGCGTTCTTTTCAAATATCTCGCTCAAATTTTAATATTTTTACAAGATTTTTTTGCATAGGATAGCTGAGGACGATCCACATCCGACTTGGTTTTAAATTTTTCAATTTTGGTTTCAGGTTATTTAAAAAAAGTACTTTAAATTTCAAAACCGGTTTAAACCGGTTTTGAAATTGAAACTAGCATAATATAAAAAATATATAAGCAAAATCTAAAAATTAAAAACTAGGCTGGTTGTAGATCGTCCTCAATTAACCTAAGCAAAAAAAATCATGTAAAAATATTGAAATTTAATCGAGATATTTGAAAAGAAAGCACCCATAGACATTAGGGGGAACTGGGGGACATTGATACAGCTTTTTTCAAAAAAACATTTTGGTGTCTACAAAGCAGAAATTTCAAGTTATTTTTCTATGTGGTGTCAGCAAAACCTATGTAGTGTGTTATAAAAATGTACAATCGTTGTTTTATACATTATTTTTGCATGTAATTAAAAAAAAAATCAAAAAAAGTAATTTGTATCAATGTGCCCCATCCCCGGGGCAGATTGATACGTCTGGAAAAAATGGAGACAAAATAACACCAATGCATATTTTTCATAGAAAAATAGTTAGCAAACCATTTTATATATATTTATAGACATTAAAATCGCACACAATTTATTTGTAAGCGATATTAAAGCAATCAAAATGAAATGTATAATGACCTGATGTTCTGGCTGTTCCTTGTCTGTTTGTTGCCTGTGGTAACTTTGTCATATCTGGTACTTTAACCCCAGATTTATCTTCTTTCTTAAGAAAGCTAAAAGAATTACCAGGTTTTCTGTTTATAAATCGGTTTACAAACAGAAAATAAAGAATAATTATATTAAAAATTGTGTTTTTAATATAATTATCCTGTACTGTTCTGCAGCTTGTTTCTCTTACTTAACATTTCTCATGTCGATAATGCTTTTTTCTCTGAAGAATCGATATAAATTTGAGATTTGCCAGGCTGCCGTCCATTTCTTTTGTTAATTCCACTAGCACTAGATATTGTGTAAGTTTGTACGTCTTCTGTTTGCAAAAATACTATAAAATGTTCGAATATAAAGAAATTAGAGCTATTTCACGCCAATAAAAAATAATAGTAGATATTTTTGACGAAAAATGGTTGAATTAAGTCAAGTGTCTGTAAAACAAATAAAAGGTAATGAAAAAATGAACTAGAAAAGGATTTAGGTTGTATCAATGTGCCCCGACAAAGACTGTATCAATGTGCCTCATACAGCCATTTTGAATAAAATGAGTCACAAATCCAACACTTCATAATTTATCTAACAATAAAGAATGAGGAACTGATAAAGAGTAGCTTTACTTGCCAAATAGGGTATTCTTTTCGGTTGAAAATACTGAAACAGTTGTATAATACCATTGCAATTGTACAACTCAAATTTAATTTTGACCTACAAAAACAATTAATCACCCATCCCATTTTATCAAACTATTGAATCAATCCAAAACTTTCTGTATGTAGTTAATTTCACTAGTATCACCTTTTGGAGCTGTTGTGAAACTTCATGTAATGACCCTGTCTGCTGTACAGGGGGGTTTATCAATGTGCTCCAAGTATCAATGTGCCCCAGTTCCCCCTACATTATCGTCCTGTGAATAGTGTTGCACTTTTTTAGGTGCGTTCGTAATTATGTAAATACGTAGCACCTATAGTTGACGTTAAGTCCGTCCGTCTGTCCGTCCATCCGCATATAACAGCGCAAAAAATAACAAATCGAATCAATTGAAATTTAAAATATATAATTATTACACAATTTTGTCGAATCACTTCGAATTTTATGAAAATCGGATGCATAGATCAATTACAGGGACAATCAAAAGAATTCCGTTACACTACGGTCAATTGGGAAAAAGTTTCAAATGCATTTTAATGGTGTTACACTCATTAGAAAATAATAAAATGTATGTGCATCTATGAAGAATAAATTATAATATGCATTTTGCACAATATGGGGAGCAAAGAACATTTGTTGTTGAATTACAAGGCCACACAAAAGTATTTCATTACATAATGGTATACGGGAGAAAATTGTTTGGTGCGCGTTTTAATTGTAATTAACTATTTAATATTTTATGAGATTGATATACGTTCCTGAGGTGTAATAAAAGTTGCTTCCTGTATATTTAAAAGAACACAAAAAGGATTTCGACCACTACATTATATTCGAACTACTTTTTACTATAACAGAAAGATCTGAATATTTTTAAAACTTCGTTATAGTGCGAACGCATCTCATTTTCTACGCTTCACGTGATACTTCCAATTTGTTTTATATTATGATAGTTTCAATTTCAGAACTGATTTAAACCGGTTTTGAAATTTAAAGTACTTTTTTTCAAAAAAATCTTAAACCAAAATATAAAAAGTAAAAACTAGACCGGTTATGGAGCGTTCTTAGCTATCCTATGCAAAAAAAAAAAAAAAAAAAAAAAAAAAAAAAAAAAAAAAGTGACCGAGATATTTGAAAAGAAAGCTTCCATAGACTTTACATTATCACTTGGGTCTTTTTCTGTGACTAGTGTTGCGCCTTAAAGAATAATTTTCACGCGAATGCTCAAAAGGAAGTAATATAGTTCGAATAATTACTATCCTTGCCGTACAGTGAATCCATATACATCGCATTTAGGTCACACATGTTCGCAAGCGTCACAGTCACAACGGCGAAACAAAAGATAGGAAATTCCATGTCTTTTTTATGAGTCTCAAATGACTACTATATATGACTCCACTAACAGGTCATTGTGACTGCTGCTTTGTGGCGAGTCACCAGGTGACTTTACAATATCATTTTATTGAGACTTTTGTGTGACTGCCATTTGGAGACTCATAATCGTTGTGAAAGTTGCATTATGATAAATCAACAAATAATGTCACATTAAAGTCACATGGTGACTTTCTGTCACATGACATTGCCAAATGGTGACAGATACCCTACTGTGAAATAATCACTGCTAAAAGTGGTGAAAAGAACGATGTGGTTTTAACCTTCCTACCCTGTTGAAATTAGACTCAAATTTGATTAAAATATTTCACACCAGAATTTTTATTTAAATCCATTTAACACACTTATTTAACTTTAATATTTGTGTTGTTTATATAATTTACTTTATGAAAAATTTTCTGGTTTGAATCGAATGAAACGCATTATAGGACTGGGTCGATTAGACCCATTCAGGGTGGGAAGGTTAATGTGATATTATTTGGTGATTTAGTATAACACAATGTTTACAACGACTTTGAAATTGAGTCCTATTTTTTTTTCATGCAACTGTATATCGCAGCGCGTATGCTCCATGTGCGTTCCATGGTAGCAAAAGTCAGTTTCAACACACGCCGTGCATCAACTGTCTATGAATTAACCTGTAGTTTGCGTGTAGTTTTGTCGTCTAGTTTTATCTAGTCTTCGTTAATTCTTTTCTGTGTAGGGCACTTTCATTGAGAAAATTTTGTAGGGCACTTTCATTGTGAAAATTTTGACAGAATGACAACAAAGCCTATGTAGAAATTCTTTGAAAATTTAAAAAACTATTTTTCATATACATAATAAACGGAAAATATTTATTTCAGAATTCGGGTTTAATTATGACATTTCAGAATCGTATTCGGTGTACTATGCACAGAACACAGAAACACAAAGGGTTAAAGCTTAAAAATGCAACGTTTTGTTGAACAGTGCTAAGCTGTTAAATTCTGTCTATAACTCGGAAAATTAATTAAGTGACATTAGCCATAATCAGAAAAAGTTTCTGAGAAAATGTTCATCATCTCCTAGCCAAGAAAGTGATCGATGAAGAAGATGAAATGCCAAATCCGTGCTCATTGTCTTTTTTTGGCCTCAAAACCATGTACCTGAGAAACAAAGCGTCACGATTGCATTCAATTACGAACTACTAGAGACAGAATGGAAAGTTCAATCAAGTGACGGTAGACATTACCGCATCATTGAAATACGCCGAGCCATACGTTTTTTGTTAGTGAATTCCAGGATCGCATCGTTCCCCCCATGGTGCTATAAATAAAGAGAAAGTAATATATCCTTTAACCCTTTGCCAGGCAGGGCAAATTCATTGCTTAAGTATTGAAATTAATGATTGACACCGGAATTTGAAAACAACTTTATTCTTAAATAAGAAAACGCTATATTTCAAGCATTCAATAAACCGTAATTTTCTTTAACAAAATTCCGGTGCGAATGTGTGGCGTTTGGGCATTAAAATTAAGTGGTATATCTATGAAACGACCGCTCCGCAAGGGGTTAACCCTTACCGGCACACTGTGCCCGGTCAGGGATACCCAATTTTAATTCCAAACTCGCAAACGGTATCAATAACATTTTGGTAAAATTTAGCTTTTACAATGAAAGCTTATATTAAGGGATTCAAAGTATCTAAAAAAGTCGTTTGTAAATTCCAGTGGCAGTCGATAATTATTCATTTTACTACAAAATTTAACCGTGCCGGAAAGGGTTAAGCGGTGAAGCTTAAGCTGTAGCTGCATTCACAAGGGTTCTTTAGAGAAGGAGGAAATTTCCACAAGCATTTTGCATTTAAATTTAAATGCAAATTTTCTCCTTAAATAAATGCTTTATTAATCAAATTTTAAGCAGTCATAAATCATGGGAGAAACAAATATCCATTTTTAATGTGCGTATTTATTTTGGTGACAACGAGACCCTGAGTTTTCAACATATTTTGACAACCTAGACAACTTCCTGCCAATGTCAGTGAAAAAGATTATAATAAATAGGCAAACTAGCCTCAGGAAAAACAAATAGAAAATTTTACCATATTTGGAGAGTATATTTCTATAAATAAGGCGCTTAAAAAAACGAATTTTCCTTTTCAGATTTACTGATGTGATTACTCTAATTGTAATCTGAAACTGTTGACAGGATCTAAAAAACTTCTATCTTGTGACAACCTCCTCATTTACTTTACTTGCAACTGACTAGTATACTATATGTCTCCTCCTCTTTATTCATAATTCTATTCGTTCCCCTGCGCCCTTACAGACCTGATCTGTCTCCGGCGAACTTTTTTCTTTTCCCCCAGCGAAGACATATCCGAAGGATGCCGCCATAAGACCGTAGCTTATTTTAAGGCGGCTTATACGGGCTGCTTGATGGATAATCTGGTAAAATTATCCCAAGGGGCCTTGGAGGCCAGGACAATTTATTGCCAGAAATATGTTGGTGCCAAGGCTCCTATTTTGAAAAAAAAAATCAATTGTTTTTATTGATATATTAACTACATCTTTTCTCGGAATGGGATATCATAACTTTTTATATATACCTTGATATATATCAATAATTGACTAGAGTGTTCCTATCCGATCTCTCACTTTATCCATATTTTAAAAGCCTATTTTCTTTCAAATAAAAATCTATATAACCTTCGTTAAAACTGACTTTGAAAGGCGTTTTTGTTGCTGTTTTTGCAAATACCAAACGAGGAAATTTTCTCTTAAAAATTTCAAAACACAGAATAGTGGCAGCTCTATAGTGTGTTTGAAGCTATGACAAATGCAATAAAATGTAATATTGTATTTCTGGCGTCTAAAGCACTGTTTAGGCAGCTATGAAATTATTCATCAATCCAAATGTGCAACGTAGGCATCTGCCAAAGCGGATTTCCCCGGACAAATCCTTTGAAAGATATCTAGAACAATTCATGTCATTTCAAAGGAAAGCAGATCAATAGATCAAACAATAAAACTGACATGACGAAAATTAATCATGGCGGAAGTATTCATGTTTCAAGCTATTATGAGCCGAATATTTGCAAGTTATTTTCGTTATTTGTATTTCTATATGCCTTATGTTTCTTTGTGTGCTACAAAATTCAAAACATTTAAGAAATATTATTTCTTTATGAGAATTATAGAATTGATACATTTGCGTGTGCAACGCGAATATGAAATCTCTCCATATCTTTATTTTCTTATCTTATCTTATCTTATTTTATTATCTTAACAAAAAGGAAGATTCGCGAAAATTCTCGAATTCACAATTTTTAAGGATTGACACGTTTTATGGGGTCAGAGATTTAAAAAAAAAACATTTTTTACAAAATGTCTGACAGTGATTCCGACAGACCCTCTGTCATTCAGTTTGTCAGTCTGTCTGTCTGAATGCGACTTAAATTTATGTGGACGCTCTATCTCAAGAACTAATACACGGAATTTATTAAAAAAATTATCTTCAGATAACCCGTGTTATAAATTGATGATGGTTTTTATTGTAAATCGATCCGCAAGTGACACTCTATCTTGCCTTTTTACGATTTCCGCGACAGCTATATTTCATGATGTACGGTAAAGATTTTTACCAAACTTCAGATTCTGTTAATCATTGACATGGATAGAGGCTGTTTACATTTTGGTGTAAATAGCGCAATAGGTGGTGCTTCTATGGTGACTTCTTCACGATTCCCGCAAAAATTCTATTCCAAGAACTAAGGGGCGGATTTTTAGCAAACTTCATATTCAGTCAGTCCTTGATATGAATGGGTGAATTTTTAGCAGTTAGGGAACGTTTAGCACAATTTAAATTTCCCCTTCAGCAGTTTCCGCCAATAAACGGAAATGTAGATGTTTTGTTCAACTCTGTATTTTATTTATAGAATTTATACACACTAAATATTATGCAATTTCTTTTCTATTTTTAAAAAAAATGTGTTCCACAACTGAACATGAACCTCCAGCATTTAATATTTATAGAAAAAAAAACGAATTTGTTTTGTGTGCCCCGTATATGAAAGGTAAATTCACATAATAATCATTAGTAAGCATCTTATAACACACCTTGGAGATATATATCATTTTAAATATGTTTGAAATAGTGTAACATGAACAAAATACCCCACAAACGATTTTTTTTCGTAGACTGTAATGTAACGTAATTCTTTTTAGTGTATCTGCAAATGATCGATAAATGCTACCCATACCGTATTGTACAGCAATCATCTTCTAGTGCACTTCATATACATTAATATAAATTTCAATGTGCTTGAAAGTACGAAACATCATTAACCGCCGCAAATTATATTCCCCATAGGCCATAATGTAATGATTTTTTTTAAATATTTCTATAAAGAAATTATGACGGCTACATTTTGCGATACTGATAATGCCATAGTAAATATCAGTAACATTCTTCAACTTTATTAGAATGCGACTATATTAAGATCAGATAATTTTGGCCAAGGAGAATGTCTAAATCATCCACCGTGCAGCGTCTATCATTGGATTCGATTTTTTCGATATCTGATAATTTTCGTCTACCATTTTTGCAATTTTTTTTTGTTTCTTCTTTATTAACAACGACAATTCAATTTCCTATTCAAATATAAATTCTCCATAATGTAAAGAATTTCGTAAAAAAAGTAAAATGCGGATATCGCTAGATCTGTCTTCAAACAAAAAGAACTTAATAATTTCATTATTTAATCATTTATTTTCATTGTGACGAAGTCATATATAGTGAAAAAAATTATTGCTACATTATATTTTCTATTCTTTTGTGTGTGTTACAGTTAAAATTTATAGCTGTATCTCACACCTATATGTTCTATTGCTTTATAAGCAGTGGTTGCATTTTCTACAATTTCTATTAAAAAAGAAATGTAGCATAGTAACCGTTTGTTTGGAATCAGTTTCCAAACAAAATGCCATGACTGACATCGTTTATGGATTTGTTCAGAAGTGCCAGAAGTTTGTGCCATGGAGTAGATCTTATCGAAGAAAAGAATTAAAAAAAATAAAAAGCGGACCTTACTAGGTTTTTTCTCCACCAAAACCAACAACCATTTTCCAAATGGTTAAAAATTATCGAAATTCTAAATTTTGAACATTTGATTAATTTGGTGATAATAGTGCAATAATACAATAATAAATCTTCTTTCGGAATAAGAAAAAAGAAGACCAAACATAATGTTCCTGGGCTACTATTTTTTTTAATTATATTTCAGTTGCTTTGGTCGCTAACATATATTTCAAATAGCATACATACGAAAGTATCCAAGAAGCAATACAGATTTTGTGATTGAATAAAAACGAAGATTATTTCTGAAAAATTCTGGTGCTTGTGTTCAAATAAAAAATACATTACTTACTTCAAAATATTATTCGGGCCGTAACTGGTTAACAAAGCGTTTCAGATTTTTTACATCTATCACATTACTGGGCACAGTAATTTTCTCGCTAAAATATTAAAAGGATATTTTCTGCAGTTGGATTATACGAAAATTTTTTTTTTCGAAATTAATAAGTGGTTTTCGTCAGGTGCATTCTTATCATTTAACGTTCATATGTTTCTCTACGAAAACTGAAAATTTTAATTCCGATATGCAACTTCGACACAGGAATTTTTATTTGAAGATGTGCATTCTATTATATATATATATATATATATATATATATATATATATATATATATATATGTGTGTGCGTGGGCGTGTGCGTTTGTGTGTGAAAAATCACTTTTTCTTGTTTGCAAATATATTTGTTCGTAATTACCGGTATCATTCATATATTTCAACATCTTAGAAATGGAACCGCTTTGTCCGCTACAGGGTTAACCATTTCATGGGTACTGTTTGCAGTCTGCAAAAGATTAATTTTTTTTCCCAAATGCGAAGAAAGAGCTTTTAATTATTTTCAAATACATTGCTCCTACGTTGCGCTGTGATTAAATTATTTGAACTATTTTTTGTAATAAATTTTGGATAGCGTGTTTGCTAACATTTCTTTCAAGTAGCATATATACCGGCAGTAATAACCCAAGTAGCAACACCAATTTTATGATTATTTCCAAAAAGTTATGGCACATATTTAAAATAAAAAATATATTACTTACCACAAATTATTATTAGATTTTATTCATAACTGCTTAACAAAGTTTTACAAAATATTTTTTTGTTACATTTATCTCTTTACTGGTCATAGTGATTTTCTCGCTAAAATATTAATAGGATTATCAGCAGATCGAGTTTACGGGAGAAAATTCAAAATTAATAAGTGATTTTTTAATTATTTCATGGACACAGTTTGCAGTCAGCAAAGGATTATTTTTAATACCCAAAATGCGATTTCGTACCAGTAAATTTTTAGTACAATTTAGATCTCGTAACATACGTTAAAAAGTGTTTTTAATTGTCTTCAAATAAATTTGCTTCTAAGTTTAGTTGCGATTAAATTATTTGAACATATTTCGAAGCAAAAATACTTTGCCCTGAAAGAGTTAAATGAAAAAAATAGTCAAAAGTTCCAGATAATATATCAGTTGAAAGTTAAAATTATTTGATATATGTAATAAATCACCACCCCACAAATAATTAAAGTTCTTTTAAGATACTTTAAAACTTTGCAACTGTTTTTATGTTTCAGAATTTCAGATGTATAGTTTCAGAAATGTGCTTTTTGATTTACATCCTTTACTTTTGTGTCATACGCTCTCGGAATAGTAAAAAGATTTCAAAATGCTCTAAATTCTGCGTATTCTTTTTAATGTTCTATAAACACGTCCTGAACCCTTTTAGAATATTTATGAGTTCACAAAATACGAAAAGAATTTTGGCTATCCACTTAGAATTTTTGTAAGCTTATGTTTTACAGACTTTCTTTTTATTGAATGGAAAACGTAGGTTTACTTGACAATATTTATAAGTACGAGATTTGCAACTCCTGTTTTTAATCAATTCTCATCATTTTTCAAAAGAAGGACGCGTCATTCAATGAAAGTAGAACAAATAAATGAAATTTGAGAAACATGAATGAAGATAAGGGCAAAAAAATAAGGGATTTTTGCGAAAATCATGAATCATAACCTCTAAACTGATGTATAGCTGCTAATTTTGACGATTTTTTATTATCACTCTCACCGAATACTAATATTTCTTTTAATTGAAGGCACGCTACCCTTAATTATACGAAATATGGGGAATATATTAGTTTTGAAATTTGTTTCTGAACTCTCTTATTTAGAATAATAGGGAGTACGTTAAAGAAAATCTATAATTCCGAGAATCTGAAGTCATGCAAAAATATTTCAATAAGAAATGCCGCTTTATCTAACGATCAATTTTTTTCTATTTCTATTATTAAATGAAACAGTTATTGCTATTTTTAACTTCTAGTGTGAATTGGGAATATTTGAATTAAAAAATGCACTAAATTAGAAACAATGGTTGTAGTATTTTATTGGCATGACAGAAATAAAGAAATTAACTTGAAACTGGTGTGAATCAACATGAAAAATAAAATCTTCTTAAAAACTCAACACAACTGAGACTTGTCGCTGCTATCGTAGTAGACGCACGTCTTTATTGCGAATGACGAAAACATACTCAGCTCTCTCGAAAGGCCCAGCGATTTGAAGATTTTTTTATGTTTTTTTCTGTTTATATTAGAGCGTTAACCTATGCTACCTCAGTTGGCGGTTTTTTAAATTAGGCATTGAAATTCTTACTAGTAAGTCTTAATAGTTATTTTCTTTTTATGAGATGAGAGATATTCCATAAATAAAATAAAAAAAAATTGCTAATAAAAATTTTCTGGTGTGAATTTAATATTTTTAATTTCTTCCTTTGCATAAACGTTGTGGTAAACAAATATATAGGCATCACACTTGATTCAGTTTTCATACAACCCTAGGTTTAACACTAGAACCGCGGGAAAATTCATTCAAATTTTACATAAATATTTCTCACCGGAATTTTAATTTAAAACTGTTTAAGTTATTTATTGAAAATGTTTTTGTTCAGCATATATTTAGCTTATTTTATTACGAGTTTTTTGGTTTGAATCGCCATCTCTCCATATGATACGGGTCAAAATGACCCGTCGCCGCGGTTCTAGTGTTAAATGCTAAGTGCCAAAAATTGCGTGCCAAAATATTTTATTAGTAACATTCGCGTTGTTCCATGACAGATTTTTTAAATTAAATAACGTGATTATTAAAAGAAGAGTGGAACTGCCCTTTAACAATTAAAACTGTAGTTGTGTAAAAACAAAATTAGGTATATTTTGAAAAAATTTCGAATATTTCTACAGGGTGCGTAGTCATTAAAAAACTCAGAGGATTTTAATTCTTTTAGTATCAGAAATTCTTTAAAGCACTGGTTGTTTCATATGAAAAAGGATTTCTTTCTCGTTAAATAAAACAAATATTACATTATAAAAATTCTGGTAAAACGTGCTTACAAGGTCCTTCCACACTACGCACCCTGTTTCTAGGAACTATAAGCATGTGAAAAGGGATTTTTACCTCAGTCCTTTAAATGCTTAAAAGTAATGATCTTTAACTTAAATTTTCACTGATTGTGTTTGAACAATATATCAGTATGCTGTATTACAAAAAACTTCAACGTATACAGAGTGCTCCAAAAAGGTTGAAACACGCATTAATTTTGTCTAAATTAGAGGTACTCAGGCAATATAAATTGCGGCGGTGTTCAAAATAAGATAGAAAAAACTGACTCATTCTAATTATTTGCTAAAATTACACTTTTGACGTTTCTATAAAATCCTAACAATTACCTTAGCATAAAAATTTCCTTTGTTTTGAACACTTTTGCAGATCACATTTTACTTTTTAGCTCACAGGTCATCAAAGTCTGAGAGCTAATCTGCCCGCAGATTCTGTAAGCACATATAATGTATGTATGTACGTGCGTAACTCGATAACTCTTGATAAAAAAAAATTCCGATTTCTTCAAATATTAAATACATTAGTTTCATTCTGTTAAGGCTTTCTCTGATAATTTTTGAGGGTTCATTGGTTGCATATAAAGAGGAGATCGGGGTATAATCCCTCCTTAATTTAAATAAAACTTAGTTTACATAAATAGTCTTTTCATTTTTCCAATTTGTTTCAAATTTTGGTTAAGTATAAAAAGGGAAATGCACGGGGCTAATTTCCTGCTTAACCCCTTGGCAATGGGAGAATTTATGAAATTTGTAATCTTTTGTGTCGATTTTTAAAAACAAAAAAATTTTCTTTATTAAATCGAAAAAATGTTCTGATTAAATAAGCCAAATTTTACAGTAAAATTTTACCGGGGAGAATCAACAAGGATTTTGAGCAATTTTAGCAGCATGTCGCTGGTCCCCAAGGGGTTAATTTAGCTAGATGGCTTTTTTGTTGACTTTGTTTACTATTCGTATACTATTTTTGTTTACTATTACGCTTTATAATTTGAAATAAGTGCACTATATTATACATTTGATGTAAATATTTTGTGAACTCAATGCCATCATTTTACCTGGGCATTTTTTACTTATTGATGCTCCTAATGGTGTTATATATGCTCTAGTGATAGACATAAAGTGTAACTTTCATATTATAATGAATCATTTGGAAGTAACACTTTTTATCCTTTGAATGGTGACGACCAAGCAGCGTGACCACCTACTTTCAATTCCAGAACTGGCAATCCACGCCAAGAGTAGTTTGAATAATTTCTTTTTAGAATAAAAGAGAAAAAAAAAACAGATTTATATTTTATAAGAAATTCGTTCATAAAATCTGATGTCAAACAATTATTTAATAACATTATTAACAGAATTTCTCTGTCCGTCAAGGATATAACCAACTCCGAGCAATAATTTTGCAAAAAATTATAAAATAAATAGGAACTAACCACTTAACTGATCAATATTTTTGAAAAAAAATCAAATAATGTATATTTTTTATGTCTTTTACAGCAGTTTTAATACATATACACCAGCTTTTCATACCAGAGTTTTTTGCTCAATTGAATCTGGAAATGCTCGGATTAAACAATTCAAAATTTACATTATGAATTTACTGGTGAAAATAATAAATCATGTTTGGAATATGGATGCCTGTCCGTGGTACGGGCAAATCATTATTGGCTAAAACATATTGCCCGCATAACGTATGGGCAAATCAGGAAAGCGGTTAAGAGAACCATTAAAATCTAGTCGTTGGGGGCCACCGTAATATTTATTCATCATTAATATGTATATTACAAAATATGAAAATAAAACATATGTAAACTATTTATAAAATAAATTGCAATTAGAAAATTAAATTTACACGTATTATTTAAATATTTTAACACATAGTAATGCTCTACTACGAAATTGCAGTTACTAGCTGGTTATCCCTTAACCGATTTTGACAAAGTATACCCTCATAGAATGCATGGTCACAATGACGTCACTGTGACCCTCATAGTATGCAAGGTCACAGTCACATCACAATGACGTCACTGAGTCAGTTTGGTCGCAACATATCTGTGACCAAAATGCCACCACTCAGTGACGTCACATTATGAATGAGATGTGACGTTCTTACAAATTTTTAGAAAATTATAAATATTCTTTAAAACATGTTATTTACTATAAAAAACATGTTTCTGGCAATTTAAATATCGTCGTTTTTGTCACAGTTTCGTCACAATGTTAATGTCAAAGTAGTCACAAATGACACATTTTTCACAAATTTGTCACACCATGACTTCACAAAGTGGTCACAATGTGACGTCACAAACGAGCTCTAAAACGGCCATTAGTCACTGTGAATTCACATCGACGTCAGGTGACGTCACATCGACAATCGATGGTCGCAAAGTCACAATGTGACTCCACAACGACTTCCCAGTGACGTCAACATGCCTTACAGATAGTCGCTGTGTTCACATCACACCTGGGACCAAAATGCCACCACTCAGTGAGTCACATTGTGACTGAGATGTAACTTTCTTAAAAATCTTTAGAAAATTACAAAAATTCTTCAAAACATGTTATTTACTTTAAAAAACATTTTATCACATGTCGCTTTTGTCAGAGTTTCGTCACGACGTTAATGTCAAAGTAGTCACAAATGACACATTTTTCACAAATTTGTTACATTGTGGCTTCACAAAGTGGTTACAATGTGACGTCACAAACTAGCTCTAAAACGGCCATAACGCCTTCACATTTTAGTTACTGTGACTTCCCATCGAGTCACGTGATGTCACATCGACAATCGATGGTCACAAAGTTACAGTGTGACTTCACAACGATGTCGCAGTGACGTCACCATACCTTACGGGTATTAATCGCAAACTACTTGCAAATCTGCACAAATTGGCGAAAATTTTATTTTAGATGACGAAAGAATAAATAAATTAATAAAAGGTTAATAAAAATACAAATAAAACATCCAATTAAAAAACACTTGATGACGTAACACACACGTGTAACATGTTTAATGTCAAGTGAATGTGACATTTATAATAAGCGTATACTGGCTTTTAATCTTATAGTTTGGTAATAGTTGTCTGGTCGACAGGATAATACCAAACTGCGTAAAAGAAACATCCTTATAACTCCAAAAATAATAATAATATCAACTAATAGTTTACTGCGTCGTATTAAGGGTCTCATATCCAATTAAAGTATAGAAGTGAAATTTGAATGAAACACAGGATCATGAAAAATCGAGGAGTGTGGAAAATATGAATGCGAATATCTCGATAGCTAATTATCCAATTAACTTCATTCTTTATTCAAAATTTATCTTTTTTTATTTTCTTTAATATACGTTCCTTAAAATAAAAAATTATAAAATTTTTATGTACTGTTTAGCAGAACAAATATTTCGAGAGTCCGAAAAAAATAGTTACGGATAATGAAGGTTATTGATATTTAATAGGCTCTTTTCCATTATTACATACTAAATACACACTAAATTTCATCTCTCTAGAACAATTTGTTCCAGAGATAGACGGCATTTTTTTTCTAAAACTATGACTTTCTGAATCTCTACTGTCTGAAACATGTAAATCCGTCAAAAAAAGTTTTCGATTTTTTAAGCAATTGCAAAACTTACCCTGTATTGCATATGATGAATAAATAATAAGTATTTTTCTTAATCCGATCAGTAGAATTGTATACTTGAAAGTGCAATGCCATTGGGATTAATTAATGGCTTACATACCGTAATTTCCAGCGTATACGCCGCGGCTTAGAAACGTCTTTTTCAAACCGAAAATGTTATTGAAACAAGTTGGAAATTGCACGTCGACGTAGAAAATGAAGTGCGTTCGTACGATAACGAAGTTTTAAAAATATTCAGATCTTGCGGATATAGTAGAGCGTACTCCGGATACAGTATAGTAGTCGAAAATTTACGTTTCTGTAAATATGCAGGAAGTAATTTTTATTACACCTCAGCAACGTATATCTTATTCATAAAATGTGAAATAGTTGAATATAATTAAAACACGTACCAAACCATGTTTCCCCGTATAGCATTATATAGTGGAATACTTTTGTGTGGCCCTGTAATTTAATAATAAAAATTCTTTGCATCGCAAAGTGTACAGAATGCATATTTTAGTATATATTTCATAGATTCACGCCAATTCTATTATGTTCGAATGAGTGTAACATCGTTAAAATGCATTTGAAACTTTTTCCCCATTGACCGTAATGTAACTGAATCCTTTTGATTGTCCCTGTAATTGATCTATGCATCCGATTTTCATAACATTTGAAATGACCCGACAAAATTACGCAATAATTATATGTTTTAAATTTCAAACGATTAAAATGCATTTAAAACTTTTTTCCTTATTGACCGTAATGTAACGGAATCCTTTTGAATGTCCCTGTAATTGATCCATCCATCCGATTTTCATAAAATTTGAAATGACTGGACAAATTTATGTTATAATTATGTATTTTAAATTTCAAACGATTCGGTTGGGTAGTTTTTGCGTTGTTATATGCGGACAGACGGACAGACAGACGGACGGACGGACTGAGCGACAACAATAGGTGCTACGTATTTACATAATTACGAACGCAACTAAAAAAAGGAGTCAAATGAGCGCTAAGCAGAAGCAAGTAATATTTTATTTAAAATTAATTTTGGTAGGATATCAGGTTATTCGAGGTGTGGCATATACGCGCGAAATTACGGCATCTTAATCTTCGGTGGCAGTAAAAGTATCAAATATTAAACTGATATTAGTTTTTTTAAATGGTAACATACACTTGTGAAACTTTATTTAAGCTCCTTGTATCAAAACAGCTTCTAAAATGATCAAATTTATGCATTTGTTTTAGATTTTCTTGCGGTTAGAAGGATGAAAATGTTAGTACGCTTATCTCAAATCAACGTAACAAATTTCAATTTCTATATCCTCCCACAAAACATCCGATCCAAATATTTCTTCTGTAATGAGATACAGTAACCAATCATAATGTAGGCATTTATTTCATTCAAAAAAGTTTTCTAAATTACGAAAATTGTTTATTTTTTATTATAAAAATTTTATACCTGCATTGTTTTTTATATAAAAAATTATATTGGTATATATTACGTAAATAAAAAAAAGGTTTGAGAACCAATATGTTCAGAAAATATTACACCCTAACAGTATCACAGCGACTCTTTATGGCACCTGAACTTTTTCCTTTGGATCACCTTTTCAATTATAGTGATGACTCACGGACCCAAAAACCTCTTAATTTCATTGTCGTCTTGTGTCGATACAACACTGGCATCAGCTTTGCTGTAGTTCAACATATTAGTTACGGTAAAATTCAGCGCGTCGACATCAGTAAATTCACGGACAACGTATACACAAGACTCCCAGTCCACCTTTTCATGGATAGCACATTTCAAAGAACGAAAATCCCCTTTATTATTTTTGTCGAAACTGGGCTCAAAACGCGTTTTTGCTGCGATTCTTGCAAAATCCAGCTACTAATGTTACTTCAAAAAATTACTGGTTTACAATACAATAAACAAACCAGTGAGACTCTATTATAAAGGCTACTTTATTAACATTAGATATACCGCAATAGTACAACTAAATCGGGCAGTTTTTTTCTTTTCAGAAAATTTCGAATTCCAACAGGAAACTTTTTAATATCAATATTCTTTTTATTTTATTCATGAAATAAAAGTAATAACTAAAGTAATAAGGAATTTTCATAACCAGAAATAGCTATTCAAACTTTTTTTGGAGGGGGAGAGGGGATTTAGAATTTTTTGATGATAGTCAAATAATGCATAAATGAGTCAAGCATAAGTCAATACATAAATAAGAAACCTGTATGCAATAAAGTTATTGTGAATCGCGCTGTCTTATCCTAAATTTCATGAATCATAATTATATTTATTTAAAGCTCATTCTTATAAATTATCTTCTATAAACAAAGATCAAAAGTCACAAAATAACGGTATAAGTGATTTTTTTCAAAAAATGGAACAAGTGAGTCACAAATGTAAGTTTATCTCATTTTCAAACTTTAGTAAATGCAAAATTTGAGTTTGATGTTCCAAACGATGATTTAGCGGCAGCGAATAAAATTTGGTATTAAACATACTAAAAGGCGAAGTGGAAAATAATAATCGACATTCAGTACCATCACATAGCGGTTTAGTAAATTTTTTCCAAACCAGAGACATTATTGAAAAAAATATGTCAAATAACTGAAAAGCAGAAGAAAGTAACATTTTACTTGAATTAATTCTGGTAGGATATCGAATTATCCAAGATGCAGTGTATACACACGAAATTACGATAATTGTATATTTTGACAAACCGACAATACCGACGATATATTGCAGTGCCTACATCACGTTTCGAAATATAAAATGGTACACTGGGACACAATTCTCGCAAATTCCTAGACATAATTGTTTTATGTACATGGTACAAACGCAAAGTTTGAATTTCAGGCGAACATTTATATATTCTATTCATACCACTACATAAAAAATACATTGCTTAGAATTTTTCGCTTGCAAATATTCTTATGTAAAAGATTTTTATTTTGAAAAAGTAGTGCGAAGTAGCAATAAAAAATATAAGCATGTAAGTGAAACTTTGCTATACTCCGACGTACATCCTTTGAACAGTCACTCCATTTTCTTGCGCACTCCGATGCATGAGATGTATGTCTGCAAGATCCGCATTGGTTTAACGATGTATGTTGGTCGAAATCAATATGGAGAATGCGATTCGAAACAGCAAAATGCTTTTATCCACTGAATTTAGCAGCGCGCTCTTCCACCTCAACACTGCATTTCCACATTCGCATTCCTATACATATATTTATGTAAACTACTGCTTACTAATGTCTTGTCTACCTGCCGTTACATTTCTGACATATCATTTTGAAACACTTGCCTATCGCTCCAGTTGTTCGATAAGTGCTTAAGGCTTATTTTTCAAAATTGAGTTCCGTGCATACATAGAGTCAGGAAGCAAAATTTTGTAATATTTAATAAGGATTTAATAATTAATAATTAATAAGGATTCAATATCTCTATTAACAAAGAGTTGAGTACAGCTTAAGACACAGGTACTATCCGTATATGTAAGAAGTTGAAGGTTTAACCTGTGTCATGTTTTTCCCATATGCCGTACGGGCAAGAAGAACTTGATTGATTCAACATTTAAAGCTTTTTGACACCACAATTTTTTAAAATAATATTTCATACTATTTAATTGCAGAAATGTTTAGACTGAATGTTACGAATATTTTTGCTTAAAAAATGGTATTAACCCATATTTTCAATTTACTGTACGTAAAAAAAGGGAATCAGTTAACACTAGAACCGCGGGAAAATTCATTAAAGATTTATAAAAATATTTCTCACCGGAAGTTTCATTTAAAACTGTTTTAAGTTGTTTATTGAAAATATTCTTGCTTAGCATATATTAAGCTTATTTTATTAAGAGTTTTCTGGTTCGAATCGACGTCTCTCCATATGATACGGGTCAAAATGACCCATCGCCGCGGTTCTAGTGTTAAGTAGTTAAAGAGCCACTTGAGCCCTAATTACGAGTCATAAATTTTTGCAGCACAAAATTGGATGTCAAGTATTCCTGAATACTAAAATTTTATTCCGAAGGGTGCTTACATGGTAAGCACTTAAAATGTAGAGAATTTTTCATTTTGACATTTAATCATTCATTTAATCATTCGTCATCATCTCCTTATTTCAAAACAGAGGTAATATGGCGGTTTCGAAATTTAAGAACAGATATGTATGATTGCCAGATTTTAAATATTTTGCTTATCGCTAAAAAAAGGCAATAATTTATCTTGTCGTATTTAATCGGTCAAGATAGATTAAATGAAAATTAAGTAACGATTAAGTGGTTGTAACACGTTTTTTATGTTTTAGTAGTAACAAAAAAAAGGTAAAAGTTGGCACTTTTTCAAATATGTTATACGAGTCTAGCTGCGTTCATATCTTCTTCAGCCATTGCTACCACTATTATGAAATTTTGGTATATCTCGATTGCAAACGTTAACCCTTTGAGGGGCAAGGCGCTTCTTTTTTTTTAAATGTTCAAATGAGTGAACTATACGAGAATTAAAAAACGAATCTTTTTCAAAACAGATAAAATATTTTCTTTAAGTTATTGATAAAATTAAAATTTTCATTTGAAAATTCTGGTGTCAACGTGGCATTTTGCAATTAAAATTAAGCGTGATATATTTTATCTAGCCAACCTTTAAGTTGGAAAAAATTATACATAACGAAATTTTAATGCAGAAATACATTCATACATACAAATCGAACATTCCTATACCAAAAGGTCATTTAAAAAAATCAGTTAGGACCTTATTATTCTCAGGTGACGATATTACTAGTGATATACTTGCTATCGGCGCATAAGATATGCCTGCCACAGACGACTATTTTGTAATTTATTTCGAACCACTCTTCCAAAACAAAGATTTTTCACATGCGCTTTGACAGCATCTTCAAGGGAAGGGACGAATACACTATAAAATGTACTTTTTTAAATAATGGAGCGACTAGAATTTTAAAAAATCATATTCAGCACTTCATATATCGTTGATACCAGGTGAAACAATTCACTGTGAAAGCAGTGTTTCAGCGGGCTACTTTTTTAAATTCAGATTTTTTTAAAAATTAGAACCACTTTTCTAAAATAGTAAAATTTCCCTTGTTTTCGCTTTAATTAAATGGTTATTAAATTAGACGAGAGTTTCAAAAACGCGTTATTCAACATTTAAAAGAAAGTGCTTTTTTATCAGTGTATAGCATATCAATCTGCAAAATATCTGGCTTTTTTTTTTTTTTTTTTTTTTTTTTTTTTTTTTTTTTTTTAAATTTTGGTTTATAAAAAAAAAAAAAAAAAAAAAAAAAAAAAAAAAAAAAAAAACAATGGGCACAATCGGAGGTTTTTTGCGATTTCCAAAGTTTGATTTTCTGGATAATCACGTTCCATATATGTATATATATATAATCACGTTCTATATATGCACATACCGGGTGTCCCAAAAATGACTGATGGATTTTAAATTCAATAACTTGCAAACGGTGACAGCTATTTAAAAAAATTTTGCAGGAGGGTTATGTATAATGTCAGGAGTTTTTTTACCGTAATTTTTATTTTAGTTTGAATTTCAAACAATAGGTGGCGCTGACGGCGATTGAAGGCCAGTTCGATGCATCACTGATCACCTGGCCTTCAATCGCCGTCAGCGCCACCTATTGTTTGAAATTCGAACTAAAATAAAAAATTACGGTAAAAAAACTCCTGACATTATACATAACCTTCCTAATTTTTTTTAAATAGGTGTCACCGTTTGCAAGTTATTGAATTTTAAAATCCATCAGTCATTTATGGGACACCCGGTATATATATATATATAGAGAGAGAGAGAGAGAGAGAAAAGGACAGGGGACAGGGAGATCTAGCTACATAAATTAACTCCTTCATCTCTGATGGTAGAATTTTCTACCACATAATTTTAATTCCGAAATGTCACAATGGCTCCAGAAAATTCGACCAAATTTATTTTTAAAAGGTTTAATGCATTTTCTTCTAACTAATTTTCTTCTTTGCAAAATACTGGTGCCAATGTGACATTTGGAATTTTGAAGAAATTTACACCCCAGAGCTCAAAGGGTTAAAATTATTATTTCACAGAAGATTATAAAAGTTTTAAGTGTTTCTAAAATTGTCTAACATACAAAACATACTTAATCAAAATTTCCACTAATGCATCACAAATAAAAATTTACGAACGAGAAAATTTTATCTGAATAATTAAAGAAAGTGTACGTCTCAAATTCTAATTAGCATAAATAGAAAAATAAATGTACTTTTAATGAAGCAGAGAGGAATATGTAAAAGAAAAGTGCAGTAAAAAATAAAAGCTAAAAAAATGAGATAAATTTTAGAAGACGTGTTCTATAGAATTCAGTTATTATAAGTGCCAATTTTCACATCAGAAACCGCAGAGTATTTGATTATAAATAAAGAGCAAACTAATAAGCTACATGTTTTTCATGAAAAAGTGAATCGCTGATCGTTAAATTTCCTAAAATTCTACTTATAAACTATGTGCGTTTTTAAGTTCGAAACCTTTAAGAGAAATATATTTTTGTAACTATAATATACTTTAAACAAGGTAGTCTATGATCGTTATTTTAACATTTTAACTCCATTTTTTATATTTACAAAATTTATATTTCTTTATTCGGACGTTACAAGCAGCATTACAGATTACTAATTGGAACAACTTTCTGTAAACATGCGCTCGTTAGAAAGGTTTTCTAGTTATTTATAATTAGAAGAACGTTTCGTTTAGTGGTTCAGTTATAATAATTTACGTCATGTTTCTTTCGAAAAAGGGCAATAGATATTTAACACTTGTTATTGTTGAGTAAATTTATTCATTATTTTTGTTCCTCAAAAAAGTGATATCTATACCACATTTTATGAATTGGTTTTCATTTTCATAATCAAGAAAAGTTACTTTATATAACTAAAAAATAATCCAACCATGCAGTTTCATTTCAACTTTTTCTTGTTTCGATGAGAAACAAAAATACGCTTTTGTAATTGAAAATGTGATAAACGTACAACTATAAAATATCTGTTAGTGCATGTTTCTTACGCTTTAAGGCCTTTCAAGCACCTTTTACTGTAATATATTATAAAATAATACTTGCCTTTAATGAAAAAAATTCCATTTTCAGATATAGTAACCAATACTTTGCGAAATTTCTCAGTAGTGTAACCAGGGTGGGTGCCTAAAACCAGTAATATTACAAAGTATTTGTGCAACAATTCCTTTTGACTCGTAGTAGAAAATTTTCTGGTTAGATAAGAAACCAGATCTTTCACAAATTTCTAGTATTCAAAGCACGGCGCACATCTTGGTTAAGACGCTATTTCTTGTGCTAATAAATCTAAAATTCTCTGAACCCCTTGGAGCGTGCGAACCCTCTTAACCTTTGCGTGCAAACGCTCTTAAAGTGACTGCTCAGTTACATAAATTTTTATCAGTTATTACAAACTCAGTCAGTTTGATCCAACCAAACTCATTATATGAGGATATCAAAAAAGTTTAAACAACAGACGAATAATTTTACATATCATTCACACCACTATTTTTAAGAAACACATTTCGTAGTATACATCCCTTGTAAATGATCTCAAAGCATATGTAAATTATTTTTGTTTTGAAAATGTGGTGCGAGTTAGCTTTACATAATATCCGACTGTAACTGAAACTTGGATATCCCCACGTCTGAGAATATGAAAGCAAGAAATTTCGCAAATTGAAAATATAGTACTTTTATGCCTGATGTTATAGTTGCATTGTGTGAAGTGAAAAGTTTACACCAGCAAAAAAATAGAAAGAGAAATTATGAAATATATGGTCAAATAGTCGCCAGCACTAAAGTTGCCAATTTGGCCAAATTTGATCCATGAATGTCGACATCATACCGTAAATTTTTTGAAGAAGAAATTTTATTTTGAGTAATCGAGAGACAATTCACATTAAAAAAATCTAATTTTTTTTTTTTTTTGCATTTTCTCATGTGAATCCGATTTTTCAAAATAAAAGTGAAGGCTAAACCTGCAATCTTGCGTTCGACTATGTCAACCGTCGAACTTGGACCGTGTCAGCCCTTGAAGGGCGGTGATGACACTAGGGCATCACATAATTCTAATCACTCATTGCCACATTTGCACCCGAATTTTACACTGAAAATTTCGTTGTTATTAAATACATAAAAATACACTTTTTTTTTTTTTTTTTTTTTTTTTTTTTTTTTTTTTTTTTTTTTTTTTTAGTGGCATTTAATGATTTTAACATTTTACAAATATACATAAATATATATAAAGTACTTTACCTCTGAAAAAGTTAAAGTGAAAACTCACGCAGCAGTAAAGTCAGTGAAATGGGTTGTGGAATCTAAGAATTGCATGTAAGTATCCTTTTCCGCTCACAGTTTTTATGGGCTTTGACATTTCGACGCAGGGGAGTTAATTTGATGCGAACAAAATTTACACAACGCGCTCTCAGTATCAGCAGTGAGCTACTCTTCTTTAACCCTTTCCGGCAAACTTTTCACAGTCTGGGATACCTATTTTAATTCCAAACTTGCAAACTGCACCAAGAATATTTTAGTAAAATTTTGCTTTTACAATAAAAGCTTAAAGTAAGGAATTCAAAATATTTTAAAAATTCTTTTGTGAATTCCAGTGACAATCAATAATTTCTCATTTTACTAGCAGATTTTGCCCGTGCTGGAAAAGATTAAATCAATATATTTTGATTAACTCCACTTTTTACAAACCGTAAAATTCCGGATGGTATCGCTTTAATTATTGTTTTGTAAAATTAGAATTTTTTTACCATTTCAATAATTTGTGCCAAATAAGAAATTGGAATTTTTAGAAAGACGTAGCCCAGAAGTAAAACTGCGTCATCTTGTCAGTCACTGGTGACTGACACAGAACTTCCTCAGTTTTTATTTCTAGATGTCAGATTGAAATCGGAAAATTTCAAAGATAAAACTTTATTATATGTAATTATCAAATTTCTGCCTTGAAATAAAATAATATATACCATTTTTATTTTCTAGTACGAATTTGGATTTTTATTTTTTAAAATGGAGGCCAAACGTGCATTCCAGAACAGATAGTGTATTGGCTAGCAGTTGCGAGTAAAGTAAATGAAGAGATTGTCACAAGATGACGGCAGATTTTTTAAAAATCGGATTTACAGTTTCTGAATGCTATCGGTAAAATTTCAAACAGTAACCCTGAACATGAAATTTTCTCTCATTTACACTCTTATTCATGAAAAATAACTCAAATATGGATAAAGCATTCTTTTTCTTTTTATTTGTATCAGTTTGCCCAGGTATTATACACTCTTCACAGACACTGATAGACGATTGTTTAGTACCGTAATTTCCTGCGTATACGCCACAGCTCAGATAATTAAATTTCCTACCCCAATTTGTTTAAAATAAAACGTGACTTACGCTTGCTTAGCATCTTTTTGACTTCTTTTTTAAAATAAAATTTCCGGTATGAAATACACTTAATTAAACCGCGACATATCCGCGGGAAATTACGGTACCCAAAACATGACGGAACTATTACCGCCTAGGTAAATTTCTACCAGTAAAAATGAATATCAGCTTTTGCAGGTAATTTTGACCGAAATTTTCATTATTAAGACGTTACTAAAAATAAACTATACCAGGGTATTTTAACATCTTGATGAGTGGTGGGATATAATATACCCCACCTAATTTTAACCAATTCGCACCAAAAATATTTATTTGAATTTTACAACTGTCGAAATAAAGAGAGGGGCTGGGAGTTCTGTAAAACTGTCTGTGGTTATTTAGAAATAAATATATCTGAAAATTCTGATGGTAATTCGGCATTGCAGAAACGCAGTTGCCTGCCCGCGAAAGCTTTAAAAGCCATACACGGTCTACAAAAATACCAATTTTTCTTATTTTTTGCAACTGCCTTACTTAATCGCACAAGATAAATTCATATTCTGCGACTGAATAAGACGAGAATTACTCTAAAAATATACCTGTAGTTTTCGGCAGAAATTTAATTTTTAGAAATTCCTTAGACACACTTTCCTTAACCCTTTGTGTTTCAGAACATGAAACACCCACCATGATTTCAAAATGCTAGAATGACACCACATTCTGGTACATATAATTTCCGTTTTTAACATACGGAAAAAAGCCTTTAAAAAAAATATTTTTAAATAAATTTGTATGTAAATTCTTGTGTAATTTAGTTATTTCAATATTTTTGCAATAGAAGTACTCTGAACCGGAGAGGGTTAAAGGAATCCTTAAATTAACCGTTTCCATCATCTGCCCTTACATCATACGGACAGCATGTTTTTTTTTCAATCATGATTTGCTTGTTCCACGTATAAGCATCCGTATTCCAATCATGATTTATTATTCTCACCAGTAATTTTCTATTGTAAATTTTATATTATTTTATCTAAGCATTTTTCAAAATTCTAGGCAAAAATGTCTGTTTTCAAAAACTGGTGATAAAATATTAAAAATTTTGTAAAAAACATCAGAAAATAGACATTAATTTAATTTTTATTTTCAAAAATATTGATCAGTTAAGTGGGTTAATCATTCACATTTGGTATTTGAAATGTGTAATCTTTTTTCTGTTCGAAAACAGCATTTGTAATCTTTTTCATTAATACAAATATATATTAAACATGCGATGTTATATATACAGAGTTTTAATGGTTCAAGAATAAATGAAGTATTTGAATATCTTATTCCTCACCAAAATCTCTTTGTAACTATTTATAGTTCATTGAAAATTATCTGTACACTTCAAAATATTTCTGAATATTACAGTTTTCCTTCTACAAAAGCACGTTCTGGGAATCAAGAAACTTTGTGACCAATTTGTAATACTTGATGCAAAGTACTTTTAACTCGCTTTTCCATTTATTTTAAATCTGGTGTATGTTTATCTTTATATAAATGAGCAGAGTGAAGCAGTTCTGGTGATTAAGGTTCTGTTTCATTTCATAAGATTTTCATAGAGTAATGTAGTACTTTTAGAGGCTGTTCTTTCCGAAAATTATTATATAAAGCAAAATAGAATTTTTAAAGTAAGTTTGTTCTTAAAAATGTTTCTTTGGGTACAACTAATCCAGAATATTTATCTTTGTCTTAATTAATTCTTCTTTTTTAAAATTTCTGTATGAAGTTAGACAAATATTATTATCTAAAAAAGATAGTTCTTTGCATAGACAAAATATATTATTATGGGTCACTCCCGTTAAACATAATAACGCACAAATAAACATTATATTGGTTAGATTTTTTGAATATCATAGTTGCTGGTAAAATGTTTTTCATGGAAAATCTTTAAAACGTAACAAAAAAAAAAAAAAAAAAAAAATTCCCGGTAGTTTTCTATAAAATTTGAAAGAATAATCTAAAAAAGTTTTCTCTTTAAAGCTGTATTTAAAAAAATGGATAGAATGAAAAAGATTGAATTTTCTTCTTATAAAACAACATGATCATTTAAACAAGAAAGAAAAAAAATAATGCGTTAAGCATAGATTATGAAATATTTTCTATCACGTTCAGAATAATTTAACAAAATTGCACTTTTTATTAAGCTAATATATATTTTGTCTAATCAAAGCATCTTAAAACCCAATTTCATCTGTTCGCATCTACAATCGGAAATTTATCAAAATTCTTTGAGTAAACCTACATATTATTATAGATTTATATATTTCAAGTATATGCATGCAAAAATTTAATTAAGTTACGAAATACACAGTTCATTTGAAAATTCCTTTTTAGCAATTTCTACTCAAAAGGAGAATAATATATGAATTCTTGCCTTGTATACGAATTACATAATTTATGTACAACTCGTAAATTTAAAAAAAAATACAATAGGGCTCACCGGAATTTAAAGCTTACTTACAGCAATTATTTCTCAAAGACAATACTGTAACAATTTTCTTTTGTGTGTCTCTGTTAATGAAAGCTCTATTCTGTCAAAATCATCGTTATTTTCAGCGACTTATAAGTGTTTAATAACGTAATGTCATCGAAATACACTGTAAACGTTTTTTCACCATACACCGTAATGGAATTGGAATCCTTTTGAGTGGTCCAGTAAATGAACTATTAATTATACACACTTCATATGCGATACCAACCATTCATGGTGCCATGATAAGCATCATTAACATGTTTAAATTCCATAAAATTCCAAGTATACGGAAGTTAGAGCGTGGACTGGTGAGGAGAAGGACAAAAAAAAACTCAATTCATAAAAGATTTTCAACTTTGTTGGAAAGTATTAAAAAGGATCGTCCGTCTTACAGAAAATACTTTGAGGCGGGTCACTCCCACCAAGCATAAAAGATTCCAAATGAACATTAGATTTCGTTTAGGGGCTTATACCGCTATGTTGATCCTAAAATAAATTTATGCGGGTGTACAATGTTTACGCTTTTTTAAAGTACAAAAATTCTAAAATCTTCACATTTTTAAATAATAATAATAATAAAATATTATTCAGCTCACACCCACAAGTTGTCTACAAAAGCAACTTTGTTATTAATACAAAAAAATGTTTTTTTTAGATTTTTCGTACAATGGAAGTAATTTACTCCGAAGATTATTTCCATTTCAACTGTTGTAAAAAGTATCACGAAAAGTATTCTAAAAATTACTTGTATTATAAAAGTAGATCAGAAGGAGCCCATAATCTCGTGCATTAAGAAAATGCATAATCCTAGGGCTTGAACTGCTCCGTATTTTAAATTCCATTTTTTCAGGTAAAACTTTTTTATGTTAGATTTTTACAACATTACAAAAATAGCTTCCAGGTAGAAATTTATAAATGAAAAAATGTAATAAGGGATTCATCTTTGAAAAAAATGGTGTGAAAAAAATGTATAGAGTTTGAGGACTTTAACTCTTTGAGAGGCGTGTGATATATTTATGAAACTACGTAATTTTATTTCACAAAAACCTCACAGCAATTCGGTGAAAATTTTTCAGTTTCATTATACATGTAGGATATAGATTTTTTTTATTTACAGAAAAAATTGTTTGTAAATTCCACTGTCATTCTGCATTTCAATATTTTACCAATGGAAGTGCTATGCCCCTGAAAGGGCTGGTCTTCTTTTGAAACACAGCCATCTTAACACTAGAACCCCGGGAAATTTTATGAAAGTTTTAAAAATTATATTTAAAATCAGAAAAGAATATTTTGAAATAATTTAGTTTATTTATTTAGCTTATTTGATTGCAACTGATATATAACTTATAGTCCAGTGATCGGTGTCGAACTGACACCTTCCCGGCGTTCTAGTGTTAAATGTCTCTATTAAACGAGACTAAATTAAGTTGTTCTCCACCACTTTTTCCTTACAGAAATTTCGTTTTTAGATTTATCTTCCAAGTTTTGCCCAAACATCGTGAGTGATCTGTTGTTTCTTGCAATGCTGGCAGTAATATGCCACGGAAATTATTCTGGAAATTAAGTGATTCCCAAAAAAGAGGCCTCTCCGATCACTTTCGATCATTTATAAGTTTCGTTCATCTTATAAAATATGTTCCATACTCGTAAATTTTGTAAAACAGTAAAAGATATAAACTATTGTTTTTATTAAACAGGATATATCAGGGATCCTATGACTCAAAACATAAAAGCACTTGTCTACAATTGTGGTAGTAGAATATCTGAATGCAGAAGTCTGTAATTGAGTTTCATCTGATATTACAATTCTTCGTATTACACAGAGAGATTAGCTTCAACGCGTACAAACTTCTACGAGGTTTAGATAATTCCATCACAAATCCTAATCACTTAGCCATGTAGGGTCTGAAATGACAAAAAGTTTTTCATGTTTGACCAAACTTTTAGTAAAAAATTCTGAATTCACAACAGAAAATCAAAATTATTATATCTCATTTAATTTAAACCCCCATGTCTAGCATTAAAAAGCAGTGTTGCCAATGGGTTACTTTTTTAAAATTTAGATTATTTGATTGACACCACTTTTTTGAAACGATAAATTACCATTTCCTATCGCCTTAATTATCATGTCACTGAATAAGTCACATTTTATCATTTATAAAAAGTGGTGCCAATCATGAATCTGAATTTTAAAAAAAGTAGCCCATCTGGCAACACTGTTAAAAAAATCAAAATTGTTAGTTGAATTTTCTCGCTTTAACCCTTTCTTGCGCAGTGTTGCCGGGCCGGCAACACCTAATTTTAATTCCAAACGGCACCAGTAATATTTTAATATAATTTTGCTTTTACAATGAAAGCTTAAATTAAGGAATTCATAATATCCAGACAAGTCCTTTATAAATTCCGGTGTCAATCTACAATTTCTCATTTTACTAATCGAATTTGCTTGCGCCGGAAACGGTTAACCATTTCCGGCACGGGTAAATTCTGTTAGTAAAACGAGAACTTATCGACTGTTACCAGTATTTACTAACGACTTTTATAGAAATAAAGACTCCCTTAATTTAAGCTTTCATTGTAAAAGTAAAATTTTATTAAAATATTATTGTTGTCGTTTGGAAGTTTGGTTGGTTGTTGGTTGGTTGAATGGGGTTTTCTGGCGCAAGGTCCCCTGTGGGACATGCTGCGCCAAGAACATGGTAGGAATAAGACAAGGTTAAATTTTAAAATAAAATGTAAAAAGTGAAAGCTGAAATAAAAATATGTTGTAGATATGAGTTAAGTTGATAAAGGCAAGGCGGTGATACATGAAATTAAAAACCAATTAAAACCTGACAAATATATTTAAAATTGTAAAAAGATAAAATGCTAAAACTAGTTAAAACTCTAAAACAGTAAGATAATGACACGATGACCAAATTGGAAAAGTACTACAGAAAACCTAAAATACAACTAAAACAAAGACCAATAAAAAAATTAATTTAACCAGGCACATACTCTTCAAAAATTGTGTTTTCGTCTGAATCCGAGCCACTACCGTAAGACTCGGATTCCATAGCTTCTTGGACATAATGCTGCAGTTGTCTGGGATCTTTAAAATTTCTTTTGCATGGGCTGAGCGATGAATTTTGCAATCTTTTGACGACAGTCTTCCGCCGTGGGGTTGCTGGAGTTGGGGTTTTTATGGTTTCTGTTTGTTTTTTAATCATATGTGATTTTTGTAATGTTTTTGATTTTGTAGCAGTTTGGATCCCAGCCTTGGTTCCTTCTTTCTGAACACCAGTTTTCACTATTTGACTAGAGTTGGGTTGGACCGTGTTGGACTTAGGCGATATTTTTGTACAGGTTCCAGCTTTGATATTAGTTTGGGGATCAGATGATTTTTTGGATGGAGAATTTAATTTCTGTTCTCTTTTTTGTAAGTCAATTATTTTAACCGGTTCTGTGGAAGGTAGCCAGCGTTCTAATTTAGGGGTTCCAAACAGTTTAGTAGGGAGACAGACATCACGTGTTTCTTTAATTGGTGTGCTAGTTGATTGTGATTTAGTAGATCTATTAGGTGGATATGAGGAATCAGTTTGGGTGCTTACATGTCTTACAGATTTTGATTGGTTTTTAAGTAAGCTGGAGTAAGAAATTCCGACAGATGGGGTTCTGGTTTCTACAAGTTTGCGAGCTTCAGGATAAGACAAATTTTGAGTAATTTTAGCTGTGATAATTTCTTTTTCTCTGTTCCAATTAGGACAAGTACGGGAATATGCAGTATGATCTCCCTTACAGTTTGCACAACGTTCGGTTTTTTCACAATCTTTATTGTCATGGCCCACTTCTGCACAACGTGCGCAGGTAAGAGATCCACGACATGTACCATTAGTATGGCCGTAACGTTGGCATTTAAAGCAACGGAGAGGGTTAGGAATGTAAGGTCTGACAGGACAATTCAGGTAAGCGGCTTTGATTCTAGTTGGTAAAGTAGGACTATTGAAAGTGAGAATGACATGCTTTGTAGGAAGGATTTGTCCATTCCGACGGATAGTGATACGACGTGCATCAAGGACATTTTGATCTTTTAAATTTTCTAAGAGTTCATCTTTTGTAGAGAATAATAGGTCTGGTTCAGAGATGACACCTCGGCTTGTATTTAGAGATTTATGTATTTGTACAGAAACGGAAAATGTGCCTATTGTAGAGCAATTAGTGAGAAACTGCGATTGTTTAGCTGTAGATACTTCTACTAATAAATCTCCTGATTGTAATTTTTTGAGAGTGTGGCCATCCCCTAAGACAGACTGGAACGTTTTTGCAATGAGAAATGGCGATGTTTTTCCAAAGGAACTATCAGAGTGGCTATCAGTGCGTTTAATTATGAAATATCGAGTGAAAGCAGAATTCTGTGACATTTGTTGCTCTCTACAAGAGAGAGAAGGAGGAAGTGAAGTATTTCCATCCATAGTAGATAAAATAAAATTCAGACCCCGGCCGCACCACCCACTCCCGAGCCCTACAAGGGGATGCACATTCGTGCACCAGTGCTAACCAGGGCCCATACGGTCACAAGACAACCCTATGTCAGTCTCCACCCTTAACGAGATGACTAGTAGTTGCTCGATCACTTGATCCCTAAAGCCAGTGACAAAAGTCAGCTGACCAGCCGATTGATGCACACGGGACCAATATGCACCTCCCGTCTACCTGAAGCAGAGGCCAAAGCAGTGTGTTGGTTTCCCTCAACTGCCAGGATCCCCCTTTCCAGGGACACGGGTCGCCACGAACGGCCAACACGTGGGTGATTTACAATTCTCCATGAGTCGATATACAGGATGATATCGGCCCATACAGAAATGCTCTCACCTCCGAAGAGGAAACCACAATGAGAGTGAAACAAAGATGAAAGGAAGACAAGAGGAGTAAGAGGAAAAGGAAAGGAGAAAGATCACTCAGGTGCCCCGGGTTTGTGAAGCCCGTGAATACCTAAAGAAGGTATCCCCCTGGGGGGTTGGAAGTTTGGAATTAAAATTAGGTATCCCGGACTGGGCACTGTGTGCCGGAAAGCTTTAATCCTTTTTGTTTAAGTGTTTCGTTACATGGAACATTCAGCATGATTCAAAAATGCCACAATGACACCAGAATTCTGTTATAATTATTTCCATTTGTTATGTGTCGGAATCATAACCTTTTCTTATTTTTAAATAAATTTTACTTAAATTCCGGCGTTATACAGTCATTTCTTCATTTTCGCAATGGAAGCGCTCTGCGCCTTAAAGGGTTAATTCAGAATTTTTAATAAAAATTACGCCAAATTGAAAAAAACGATTGTCTTTTCCGGCTATTATGTTTATCATTCTAGCCATTGGTTACTTTTTTTAGGCTAAATAAATATTAATTTCGAAGAAACACACTGGTTTCAACGTGATGGTTTTTGCAACAACTCAAAGAAACATTCTGTTTCTGGTAAATTTCTAAGAGTTTATAAAGAAGAGTTTTTCTTTGAAAGGGAAAAATTTTTCTCCTGCTCCTTCAAATAACAAATGGAGCAGGAGCCTTGTATTATACAGGGTGCCTGAAATATTCACTATTTGGAAAAATAATTAAACACACACCAAAAATGATATGCACCCGCATTTTTTTTAGGTCTTTAAGAGAAATATAAAAGTTTTTATTGCAATGTTTTTGTCACCTAGATCTCCATTGTTTTAGCCGCTATTGGCAGCTAAATCTCATAGACATAATAATTTTGAACTTCATTTTATGGAGATACCTGAAAAATATTGTTTAACAATCGTCTATTCGTCGCACTGATGAACTGAAAACGGAATCATATGACCATCCAGACAGTTTATGCAGCAATATGGCGGCTTTGTAAAAAGCTGGTTAGGAATCTGGTATAAAATCGATGTGTTAAGCATGACTTAAAATGCGCACATTGAAATCTAGGGGGAAAAAATCAATTTTTTTTCTTTGAGGAATTTAAAAAACTGTAAGTGCATATCATTGTTTGTTTATTATAATTTTTTTAAAGCTTAAAGCTAAATTTAAGACACCTTGTATATTAAGCTTAAGAGATGAAAGGAAAGAATTTCGGTATTTGAAAATAACGCTTTCTTATAAACGAAAATAGCGCTAACCACAGGTATCAGAAAAAAAAATCGGGAAATTCTAATCACAATATTAACCCTTTGAGCTGTGGTGGTAGAATTTTCTACCATATAATTTTAATTCCGAAATGTCACAACTGCACCAGAAAATTCGACCAAATTTATTTGAAAAAGGTTTAATGTTTTTTTTCTTTTCGAGTATATCGTTAACCGGTTTTCTTTCTTTGGAAAATACTGGTGTCAATATTGCATTTGGATTTTTGAAGAAATTTACATACCAGAGCTCAAAGGGTTAAGGCAGAAAGAAATCAATAGTGGACTTTCTTTTAAAAATACTTGCTGAAGTAAAGGCAATAGATAGGAACAGTGGATTTAACCTCTTCAGCTAAAAGACAAACATTACGAGGAACAATAAAAACCTGCTTAAAATTACTATAAAGCATGTCCGAAAATGTGTCAACATATATCAGTGAATATGATATGGATGCATGTACGAAAATGATCTAGAAGTGATTTTAACAATTATGCAAGCATTTAAATTCCTTAAAACGTATTCATTAGCGTCTCCTATAGGCGACATCAGGACTGAGGAGGTTAACACCTTGGGGACGAGCGACCAGTGTACGCTCTGCATAGGGTGCTAAAAATCCTTTATTAATCTCACCAGTAAAGCTTTATTGTAAATTTTGCTTTATTTTATACAAACATTTTCCTCATTCAATTACCCAAAAGTTTCTGCTTTAAAAAACTAGTAACAAAAGATTAAAAATTTCGCAAAAGACTATCGTCCCGAAGGTGTTAACCATTTCTTGCACGGACAAATTCTATTAGTAAAATAAGAAATTATTGACTGTCACCTGACTTTATACAGGACGTTTTTAGAAATTAAGAATTCCTTAATTTAAGCTTTCACTGTAAAAGCAAAATTTTTCTAAAATATATGGAATTAAAATTAGGTAGCCTGGACTGGGTACAGTGTGCCGTAAAGGGTTAAACAGGGAATTGTAAAACTTGTGAACATGGTTAGTACGCATCAAAGGAATCATGTGATTTTTTTTAGATTTAGTACCAGAAATGTCGTAAAGTACTGATCGCTATATCTGAAAAAAAAAATAGAATTTTGCTTTTATTAAATACATCAAACATTACTTTATAAAATTTCTGATAAAAGGTTTTTGGAAGTCCTTGAAATATACGAACCCTCATGAATTGTTAGTAATTTTTTCTCTTGCTCTCAGAAAATTTAAATTTGACAAATCGCGCAGGAGAGGAAAGTGGTGATCACAGCAAAACCATTCTGTTCTCATGAATTTCACTTCTGTTTTTACTACTGCATGGCTGCCAACTACTACGCCTATTTAAAGTCAAATAAACATGTTAAAAACAGAAAAATTTGTAAATAATTAACAATATGTGTTGTAATGCATAACATTGAATATATTTGGCATACATTTTACTAAAACATTTTTGTGGTTTCAAACATGTTTATGTGATTTAATTAGGCGTAGAAGTTGGCAGCTCTGCTACTGACATCAGGAGATGTAAGTAGCATTGATGTGCGCAAAGAAATTAGAACTTATCTCTCGATAAAGTACTTTAAAACAATTTATCCCCAAAAATGACACAAACTAATATCCGCATTTTTTATAATTCAATACTGAATTAATCTTTTATTTCATCTTGACAAGCGTTTATTTTTTTTTATAGTACGATTACTGCTTTTCATCTTATGATAATACAATAAATAAAAATAAAATATTGAATATCGACAATTTACAAGCAGTCATATTTAATCCAAATAAAAATACGAGAGTAAGTAAATTTAAAAAACTGGAGTATAATACAAAAAAAGACACATTTATTTTCTTGACACATATTTATTGGAGTTGTAATACGTTTCAATTAAAAAAACTATATTTCAAATAAACATATGACATTTCAAGTTCAGTAAAGCATTCCATTAATAACACGACAAAATGCTGTAGTCATGAATACATCTTGTTAGCAATATTAAGAAATGTCATATTTTTTTTAAGTAGGAATCCACTATAAAAAATAAATAATGATTATAAATAAGTTTTCAAAATTAACAGAAAGCATTAAAAATTAAAAATCATGATTAAAAGAAAACAAAATTCATCAGAACTAATAGATTACTTGTATAACAATCATCCAGTGTTCATTTCAAATGTACATTATACCAAATATGCAGAGCTTCCAAGTTTTCTACTAATACTTTAATTTAGAAAATATTCTTTCATTTAATTGGAACATTTGCTCGATCTAAGAGAACAACAATTTCTCTAAAATAATTGTGGTTTTTCAAGAAGTCACAGAATCAAAAACGCTGAACATGGCATTTCGATCGAAAGAGACCTGAAAACTTTAGTAGGGTTAAGAATTTTTCATAATTATTAGCTAACATTTGGTAGTAATGGGCATAATGAATGATTTTGAAATTCAAATGGATCATAATGCATAAAAAACATTATGCTTAAAAATATAAAAATAATTTTTATCTTTAAAATTTCTTTTTTTTTAAAGCTTACGATGATTTTGTACCAGGTGTATATTTTTCAAACTAAATTTCTGGTGTTATATCGTTGACAATATATACAAAAAATTAGAAACAATGTCCTTATGATTCATTCGATAGTAAAGTCATTCATGCGGCGAGTCACTACTACGGTAAACATTCAAAGTACAGATTTGCAATTTTCTGGTTTTTTGCCCCACTATTATGTTAGAGAAAATGTTGTTCTCTTAAATCACTCAAATGTTTCTTTTAAATAATGGAACATTTTCTGTATTAAGGGGTGTCAGGAGTTTTAAATATAACGCACTTCATGAAAATGTGCTTCCGCTTCGAATTCGCATAACTTCATAAATATTCAAAGTATTTACTTAATTTTTTGTGGTATATTTGGGATAGGGTTTAGGTCTAATAATATCATAAAATAAAGACTCACAACAGACTAAAAAAAATATAGCAAGAACATTTAAGTAATGAAATTTTCATGTATTTTTTCAAAAAGGCTATCACTATCCGTAAGATAACTAAACTTTGAGTAGACCTATAAACTTCATTCATAGACTAAAATGATCTCTAAACTCCATTTTATAGAATGAATTAAGGATATAAACATTGCTTGAAATTAACTAATTTAAAATGGCATATGAATTTGAAAATTTGAAAAATCGTTAAAATTACAATTAATTAATCATTAAAAATTAATTAAATTTTAAATTATCTTTACAAAATTAATTCATTTTATAGGGAATGTTAATATAAACATATGTGAGAAATTTCCAGATGATACTTCAAATAGATTTTTCTTAATCTTACGGATTGTTTTGAAAAATACATGAAAATTTCATTACTTAAATGTTCTTGCTATATTTTTTTTTAGTCTGTTGTGAATCTTTATTTTATGATATTATTAGACCTAAACCCTATCCCAAATATACCACAAAAAATTAAGTAAATACTTTGAATATTTATGAAGTTATGCGAATTCGAAGCGGAAGCACATTTTCATGAAGTGCGTTAAATTTAAAACTCCTGACACCCCTTAAAATACTGGTGTCCAAAAAGACGAGATTTGTCAGATCTACTAAGTATAATCTCTGTTTTCTGCCCTATATTACTACAATGTTGCCCAAAGGTTACTGTATTAAATTTCAGATTACTGCTCTGGCACCATTTTCTTCAAATCGTAAAATTCTACTTGCTATCGGCCATTATTAACGTATTGTTAAAAAAGACGATTTTTACGATTTCAAAAAAGGGCTGCAATTGAGATATCTGAATAAAAAAGTAGCCCACTGGCAACACTGCTTTGCTATGTTCTAGTGAATAGTTTTTCAAAAAACAAACTATACCTCCAAGTACTTCGTACACGCGTAGCGGTTAACTGTGTATTCTATACTAAGCTACAGGTCTGTATCATTTGTAACAAGTACCAAAGGGTATAGCCGGGTTTCTTAGTAAAATGTGCCCTTGAGTCAACCACATCGAGTCCTACATGGATCGATAGCCCATAAAAAGAAATTCATTTTTCCCCAGTTTTAAGTTTATATCTCAAAACCATGGGGGGTAATGGCCCTAAATGCTTGTTTTGGAAAAGAGCGCATTGTGACGAAACTACTGCGCAGATTTCAACGAAAAAAAAAATTAGGGATGTACAAAACCACCATACGAATGTTTAACAACATTTTCAGATTTTTTTAAACAAAAGAACACGTTTTCTAACATTTTTCCTGTTTTTAAATGTACATTTTAATTAAAAATAAACTGAAATTTCTGAATGACCACCTTAATTTTTTTGCATGAAATACTATGAGACATGATGCATATTCACTATAAATTTCAACTTTCTACGTATGGTGCATCGTATTTAAAAAAGGGAAAAATCATATTCCGGCGGTAATGTGGGGCGTGTCTCGGACAAATTTTAAGCCTTCTTTTAAAAATACTGTGTGAACTAATATGTGAGATTTGAAAAGAAGGCGTGAAATTTGTCCGAGACATGCCCCACATTTACGCCGGAATATGATTTTGTCTTTTTTTTTTTAATATGATGCACCATACGTAGATAGTTGAAATTAGTAGTGAATATGTAATATTTCTCATAGTATTTCATGCAAAATAATTAACGTGGTCACTCAGAAATTTCAGTTTACTTTTAATTAAAATGTTCATTGAAAAACAGGAAAAATGTTAGAAAATTTGTTCTTTTGTTTAAAAAAATCTGAAAAAATTGTCAAAGTTGGTATGTTGTTTTTTTACATCCCTTATTTTTTCGTTGAAATTTGCTTAGTACTTTCGTCATAATGCGCACTTTTCCAAAACAGGCATTTAGGGTCATTACCTTCCATAGTCTTGAGATACAAACTTAAAACTGAGGAGAAGTTAATTTCTTTTTATGGGCTATCGATCCATGTAGGACTCGATATGGTTGACCCAAGGGCATATTTTACTATGAAAGCCGGCTATACCCTTTGAATAGAGATGAATTAAAACCTTATAGAGTATTTGTATTCCCCTACTATATTCGACAGTAGGTACAGTTAATTTTGTTTTCAAAAGTTTACAAATATGGAATGCTGTCACATTAACTGCGTATGTTTTTATATTTAAATTCATTGCATACATAATAATTATTTTAGAATTTAAAGCAAATTTTCTGATTCTGGAACGGAAATACTTTTTTTTATAAAAAGAATAAAATAAAAAATAAAATGATAACCTAACTACTTATAACCAAAAGTTTCTATAACTTATTGTATTTTATTCAAAGCAGAAACTTTTCCATAAAGTTATATAAATAAAAGCCACAAAGAAAGTCCCGTTAATTTAAGTTTAATAAATGTGCTCAATAGCTCTAAATTGAAATTCGCGTATATATGTTTTTAATCAAGCTTAAGAAAAATTTCAGAATCTTTGGGATCTTATGCAATTTCAATGAAAGGGTACTGAAAAATAGAGTGACGTATAAAGAGGTGAAGACATCTAGTGTATTGTGTAGAAGTTAGAAGTGAATTTACCGAGGAGATTCTGATATCATGAAAGTTGTTTTTGAATCAGGTTAAACAGTTTTAATTACTGTTACTCAAGTAAAAACTTCTGCCGTTAAACTTCAGTAGAAAATTTATATCCCATATTTCTATACTATGAGGAAATTAAATTAAATATTTCTTATATACTGTGGATCTCTTAAAAGTAACGAATAATTGGTTTTTAAACACGATTTTTTTTTCGCGTTTGAGAGTATAATCAGCATTAACCATTACCGGCGCGGACAAATTATGTTAGTAAAATGAGAAATTATCGACTGGTGCCGGAATTTACCAATGACTTTTAAAGAAATCAAGACCTCCTAAATTTAAGCTTTTATTGTAAAAGCAGAATTTTATTAAAATATTATTGGTGCCGATTGCAAGTTTGGAATTAAAATTAGGTGTGTCCAGACCGGACACACTGCGCTGGAAAGGGTTAAACTGCTTGATGCATAATTAATATCGTTATTATTTGTGGAAGGATTCTGTTGCAAAAAAGTTCTTATTTAAAAAATTATTGGAAATAATTTGGTTCTTTGTAAATAACAAGAAATGTATGTAATAAAAATATCATAATATGTTACTTTTTATTTCATCTCGTGTAAAACACTTAGCAATTAAAGCGTGTAACTCTCGGGTCATCATTTAAGGAATTTTTAATTTTCGAAAGCAATTTTTTAGATTAAAATTTTATTCGTTCATCTTTTAAAATTACACAACTGCGAAGAGAATATAGAAATGCTTTGAAAGCATGGAAACAAAACGTAAAAGGTTTAAAATATATACATAACTTTCCATTATTTTTCGAAAAATATTTTCTTGCCATCTTCATATTACAAATTGAATGGCTTCCAAATAAAAGAATTAGTGATAGTTGATTTTTATCAAATTTTATACATTTTAATCAAAATTTATAATCTTTCATTTTATTTTTTTAATTGTTTATGTTGTCTAATGGAAGTTAATATTTCTTTATAATATATTTGACTTATCTAACTGCTCAGTTTAATAATTTTCTTTAGACCAAACTATCTTCCATGCATTATTACTCATTATCTTTATAAATACGAAGATTATTTCTTTTAATAGAAGCTTTTTAATCTTTATATATTAACGGTAGATGTACTATTATTCTGATTAATGCAAAGTATTATCTTTCACATTTGCAAGCTGTTTTGAAAATTAAAATTTTATGCTATGACACTTTAAAAATTTCGCAACTACAACAAAATGACAGCATTATTCTGAAATCATGAAAACTTTTAAAACATGAAGTAATTAAAATTCTATGTGACTGAGTGTGTGCAGAGTCTGTATGTGTGAGAATGGAGAAGGAAACTCTATCATTTTACCACAAGCAATATTATGTAGGAAATTTTCTTTAATTAATTACTGAACGTTTTACAATTAAACAACGCGAAATTTGTTGAAGATGCATACCGTAAAGTTAAAATAATTAATGTTTGTTAAATTATTTACAAATTTTAATTTTTTTTTAATTTTATGTACCGCATTTTCGCACGTATAGACAGCAGCTCAGTTAAGTCTTTTTCAGGCCGGAAATTTTGATTCGTGGGTCAAAAATTTCGATCCAGAAAGTTTTTAAAATGAAATTTTACCTTTTAAATCGTGATAAATGTTTTGCTGCAATAACTAATTAAAATTCCTGGGTCAAAACAGAATTGTTTGGTCCGCAGTCTATACGCCGGAAATTACGGTATATATGCTAAGGCACTTCCATGATCTGTTTTGGAGTTCTTGGATTAGGTCTAAAATGGGAAACTGATAGTGATCTCTTTTTTTTAGGTAAACGGGTTTTTCATGCAGAATTTTTAAATTTGCTTTATATTTGATATACTTGTTTTTTCTGATAAAGGGCTTTTTAATTCTATCAAATATGAAACTAATTAGATCAGTGGAATACTAACACATATATGAGTACTATTATTTTATTAACTCACGAACTATCAACGCCGGACAGATAATTCCCCGACAAATTCCATAAGTACGCATGTATGTACGTAAGGCGATAACTCATAGTAGAATTTTTCGATTGATTTCAAATTTTGTAAATAGGCTCATTTTGATCGCTTCGCTGATTATTTTGGGGGTTTATTGGTTACGTATAAAATGGAGTACACTAGAATACCCCTTCTCCCTTAAGCTAGATATTTGGACTTTTCACGCAGACATATCCGATTTGGTTCAAATTTTGGATATAGGTTCACCCTGACAAGGCATTCTCCTGATTTGTCGTGAGAGTTCATTAGTTATGTATTAAGAGGAGGACGGGAACTAATCGGCCTTTAACCCTTTGAGATCTGATGGTTGAATTTTCTACCACTTAATTTTAATTCCAAAATGGCAGAGTGGCACAGGAATATTTGAAAAAATTTATTTGAAAAAGATTTAATGCATATTTTTGTATATATTGCAAACCGAATATTTTCTTTTCTAAATACTAGTGCCGCAGTGCCACTTCGAATTTTGAAAAAATTCACCCACCAGAGCTCAAAGGACTATTTCATTCATTTGGCTTTGATAGATATTTTTTTCATGCAGAATTATCTCAGAGTTTATACGCTTCAATGACCTTCAAGCAGCTTTCACCACAATTTTTTTAATTAATATTTTCTTTATTTAATGAAAATAAATTCTATTTTCAGATATAGGAACCAGTATTTTACCGAATTTCCGGTGCTTAATTACTTAAAATCCTCTAAATCCCTTGAAGCAAACGAATCCTGTATTCGATTTACTTCAATTATTGTATAAAGGCTAAGGCGTTCCCCTGATCAGTCTTGGAGTCCTTGAATTAAATCTAAAATGGGGAATGGACGGTGACTCCTTTTTATTTAGGTAAAAGAGTTTTCCATGAAGGAATTTTCAATTTGCTTCATATTTTGTATACCTGTTTATTCTGATAAGGCTCTCCTTTGGTTAGATTTTGAGGTTAATTGTTTAAGTATAAAGTTGAGGAAAGGAGACTAATCTCTCTCAATCGATATAAGAGATAGCGGCCGCTGGTTGGGCCTAATCGACGCCACTCGCCTAACAGCAATTTTCATCATTTTTAAACCCCAATTAAAACTAAAACTTATACGTGACTGGCAAGATATATGGAACACAGATGACAGGGGCAGATTCACATTACAATTTATACCAACGATTTCTGAAAACCTGTTGTTATCGCATAGAAATTTATATTTGTTTGTGTCAAACCATACACCTTTCCCGCAGTACCTGTTTAAAATCGGAAAGACATGCTCCCCGAGATGTACCTGTGGAAAAATAGGTTCCTGTTTACATTACATAACTGAATGCACTTTCACTTCAACTTATCATCTTAAACGATCTCAAAATATATCCCTCTCATCATGGTTTCAATTTATATTAAAACAACCTGTACTAGTTCAAAAAATTATAGACTGTATAACATTATTGGAAAGAAATCAAGGACTTGTTCAATCGCCACCATTGGACTTAATAGATGAGGACATTTAGAATATGATAAGAACATTTTTTAATAGAGCTCTAACCTACTAAATTATCATTAGAAAATTACTTAACCCATTAACGCCCGAATTATTTTCTTCGCTAAAATTTAAATTTTGTATTTTTCACCACTTTTAAAATCAAATTAACTTTTATCTAAATTTATTGAGGATTCTGTCTCGTGAAATAAGTTATATATTTATCTTCTTCTTTACTGGTGGGAAAACCGCTTTTTTGTTGTTTTTGTAGCCGTCCTCAAAAAAGGACGCTGGGCGTTAATGGGTTAACACTAGAACCGCGGTAAATTTTACTGTAGATTTAGAAAAATATTTCTCATCAGAAATTTTATTTAAGATAATGTAACTTAATTACTTTAATTATGACTGTGAAACATATACTTAACTATTTTCATAAAGTAATTTCTGGTTCGAATCAGCATATATTCATTTGGTACGGGGCAAAATGACCCGTCACCGCGGTTCTAGTGTTAAGAAGTTTTGCATTATCATCTTGCTGTTGTTATTTTATTACTCTTAATTATATTATTCTGTTTATTTTTATTTATTCTATTCAAATATCTCTAAATTGTCTTAACCTATTACTATTTTAACTTTTTGAGAACTAAGAAAATGGATCATCATTAAGTATAATTTAAGTCAGAAATATGAATATTGCAACTTCTGGTTATGCATATGTTGATGGGTTTATCTTAATTATTTATATCGTACATATAATTTTGTATTTATCACTGTGAATAACTGTTCAATCACGTTTACTTTTTGAGCACTCCCTGAATAGATAGGGCTACGAGTTGTCATTGTGTTTAAATTATATTGTTTCATTTGTTATCTAATATATTTTGACGGCGTTCTGGGGACCATTCAGTAGTGCCTCTGGACTCTCCTGGCTCCGTATCTCTTTTCCCTTTGGCAGTCCTGACTTTGTCCATGGTTGGGCTTTTAGCATAGTTGTTACACCCTGCTAGGTGGGGCTTGTTGTGCTTCTGTCATTTGGTAGGCCTCTCGACCTAGCTGAAACTGAAACTTAACTATTTAATTGAAGATTATTGTTTATTTTTTATACTAAGATAACTAAAATTCGCTGAATCATTTCATGCGTTCTAAACCTCTTCTAAAAATTAAGTAACATGTTCCGCAGGACTTAATTTTAGCCGGGGAAAACTATCATCCGCAAATTTTAATAGAAATTTCTTCCTTAGTGAAACCTCTCATTTATACAAAAGCATGTTAATTAATGAAAAATGCCTATTTATTTTTACTGGCGAAAATATCCTCTGGTGGTATTCATGCTGTGTGGTTCCGCCATATTTCGGCAACCCAAATAATCACACTTTCAATGTCAGTGAATATCTTTACCACCAACGCAAAGCAGTAAATTTTATAAAAATTTTCGAATTATTTTAATTCCTTTTTTGAGCAGAATTTTTGTCATAAATAAAGAAAAAATGATCATTCGTTTTTACAGGTTAAAATAAGGTCGAAAATTGCCTTGCTGTTAATCAAGCCCTGATCAATTGCGAGAAAGCAACAGACTCGATGGTATGAATACTTACTCAGTCACTTTACTTGCAGCCCATAAACACTACATTATCTACTTTTTACTTTTTATTCTTGGCTCATTGATGCATAAAACTTGTATACAATTTTGGATGATGAAATTTTTAAATCCATATTTATAAAAATTAATTTATAAATTACCTCATATTTATTATTATATATAAACATGAAATTAGTGCTTTTTTGCTCGTGGATTTTTCACAAGTACAAAACTATCCGTATATTAACTTACTTGTACACCATTTCAATAAATGACTTGAAATACATATAAAACAAATTAAACATAGAACTTTTACGTAAATGTATCCTTTTAGTTTCGCTCTATAACAGTAATATATCTCCCATTGTTATCCTTAACAGTTTCTAACATATATAGCATTTAATTGTACAATTATAATTTGTATTCATTTAGCAGGATAAAATTCAATGCAAAACAAAATGAATTATCATTAACGCAAGACACGCAAGTGCTCTTTAGAATTGATTTTCCTTCTCAACAATGGAAATGACTTTATCAGTGTTGAAACCCATAATAGGTTCTGTAGCATAGAAATGTATTATTTTGTGTAAAATATTTAACAAAATCTGTTATATTTTTCGTATGAGAAGTAATGTAGTTAACCAATGTTGTTTCTTTTATCACCAATTAAATGCCATATGAAATCGTTTATCAGGAAACAGGATTCTCACAGATTCTTAATTTTTAATAATCCCATTTCAAAATAGAAATAATCACATTTCTAGTCATAAATTTTCTGTAACTAAAAATAGCGAACAGTTCTTTTTAAAAATGTTGTATTCAAAGGAAACCCTTGAAATTCACGTTTCCATTTCAACGGTTCCCTACTCTATCTGTAGCAGAAAACTTTTCTGTTATACTTAAATGTTTTTATGCCCATCACGGTGAAAAAAAACTCGTCAAAATACACTAAGTTATTTCTCAATTTTTATCAAATAATTTCCTTATTCTTAGAAAACATGTTTAATCCGTGAATACTTAAGGTCTGAAAAAGATTGGGAAATTCTGTTTATTCTCAGCTCGCATGTGCTCGATTAATACTAAACTTCGAATTCATTTAAAGAGGAAAAAATTAAATTTCTATAAATTAAGATTTATAATTTAATGAAAAAAGGGAATAGATTTTCAAAATGAATAACAATTTCTTTTCTCATTCATTCAAATATATTCACAATTTATTTATTTAAAATTAAATAAAGTGAAAAAATGTTTTAAAAAATTAAGTTATAAAATTACTTTTAAATAATATTCGCATTGAAAGTCGTTTTAAATAAACACATTTAATTTAACTATTAATTGAAAAAAAAAATATTAAAAATATACATATATATTACAAATTAAAATTTTTTTCGCCAAAACTAACCTTTATACTATCTTAATTTTCTTAATTTGTTCATAATCCGTACAATTTAAGCAGTCACTGATATAAATTTTTTGCGCGTCACCTTTCAAACATTGCGCAATGCCCATTAAAAATACAAGACTCTGTAATTTATGAAGAATTTAAGTACCCTAACACTCGAAAATTAGAATCTACTTTCTCTGGACCATACAAAATTATAAATAAACTTTCTGATGTAACTTATGAAATAGATAAATTTAATTATGAGACAGGACAGAATTCCGTTATTGTGCATGTTTCTAAATTAAGACCCTATTTTTCACCAGAAGATTTTAAACTGTTTCATGAGCAACCCAAAAAACAAACAAAACCTCAGATACAATCACAATCACTAGATCAAACTAAAGTCAAGACAGTAGATTAAGTTTTAATTCTTATTCTTTAAATAGTTTATCACCATAATTTTCAACATTAGCAGGTATGTTCTTGGAGGCCTAAAAGAATATTACTTGTTTTTGGGAGTTTTTGGGGTTAAATTGGGCTCCTTATGCAGGCATAAGGTGAACACTTTGATTGTAAAAGCTTTCAAATTGATGTTGATAAACTATTTTTAAGTGTATTTAAGTCTAACTATATTTACTCAGTTATTGACATTAGTATTATTTTATCTATTCAACAGATATTAGGTGATAATAGTTATAAAATTTGATGACTTTACTCAAACCTATAACTTAATATGTGATTTTCAGTGATTGTGAAAACTACAGATATTAAGAGTTTTTCAAAAAAGCACACTATTTTTATTTCCATTTCTCAATTAAGAATGACACCTTTTATTCCTATTGTATTTTATTATTAAAGTTTATAAACCATGTGTAGATAAAACATTATTCTACATTTGGCATTTGAAAACTTATAACCAAATTTGACAATTTTGTAAAAGAGTATCAGAGAGGAATTATTGTAAGGAAATACTGGTTGAGAGTCCATTTTCTAAATAGTTAGATTTAATTTTATTTGGATTTTGGAATTATTATGATTTTTTTTATTTATACTTTCGGCTAGCAAAAAATACTTTCTTATGCTATTAGAAGATAAGAAAATTATTTAGTTGCTATGTAATTATTTTTATCCTCAACCAATATTTTCCCTATCAATAATAAACAAATAGTGATATTTTCTTTTGATTATACTCTTGTTTTACTATTATTATTATTATTATGATTTCTATAATGAAGTTTAGTATTAATTATACTCTTATTGAAAAATATTAGGATATGGAGTCTTATTATACTATTACTTATTATTGTTGTTATTGTTATTATTTAAATTTTTCTATATTATTTATTATTGATATTGAGAGTGATACTATTTATTATTGAAAAATTGATATATTACTGAAAGATGTTGGATCCAACATAACATTAAAACCAAAGATTAAACTAGGTTTGAAGATTTTTAATTAAAGAGACTGTATTCAGAGAACATTGGAAAAGACTCTTTTATATATACTATTGAAAGACTTGTTTCATTTAAAGGACTTATTTAAAATAAACTATGCATTAAGTCATTGTAATTATTTAAACTTCCATGAGAACGAATTTTTATTGATTTTATTATATTTTTATCTCTTGCTTATTAATATTCATAACTTATTTACTGTTATTATATGTATTATCTCCTATGCACTTACAAATGGTAAGTGATGTTGTAACATTATTGTATTTCTTTCAGGGAAATGCTCCTACCTAAATTTAATTCAGAATTATTTTCTCTTAACTATTTTATTTTAATCGCTAATATTTTTTATATTGCGTTAATTTTCTTTGCTTCCATCTCTTGTTCTCAATCATGATTTGCCCGTGAAAAACCGAAACCCAGCAGAAAACCAAAAATTGCTACATAGATTTTCTCAAGGCTGCCGACATCTTATGCTTTCCGGTACCACAAAAATTTTATTGTAAACATTACCATCTTAAATCGCCGTAATCTGCCGATTAAATAAATCTAAATTTTCTATTAAATTTTTCTTGTGCGGAAGAGTTGGCAGTTATGTTCTCTGTTGTGAATAGCTATTTTCTGAACTACACAATTTCTCGAATTCATTCTGCGATGAATATGTCGAGGATTAACTAAGTGAAAAGCTTTACAGGTTTTGAATCGTTTTATTTTTGAATAATACTATCTACATTTTACAAATTAACTATTCCTTAGCCTTTTTGAATAGCGTTATGGGTGGTGGCTATCTTTATATCCATCCATGCCATAATTTGTAGGGTTCTTCTCGTTTTGATGGATTTCTGAAGTTTCAGTCTACGGCATAAATTATGTTTCAAAAATTAGTGAAAATAGATTTAATTAAAGAAAATTAGTCCACTGAGACGTACGTTCAAATACGTGTGTAATTCTCCTCGGCTGTTTCGTTAAAAATTAAAGTTAAATTTTATGCACATTTTTAGAAATCGATAAGGTATAACATTTTGAGTAATGTATAATATTCTGGCATAAATTTTAAGCTGCAATTTTCTTTACACTACCTACCTGAAACTGACCCAATTCTATCAATTTTTTACCTTCGATTTGATCAAGAATTTTATTCAAAAAATTTGTTTGAATAAAAACTACGCAGAACACAGTTCGATTAATACCGTAATTTCCCGCTTATACGTTGCGGCTTAGTAAAGTCTTTTTCAAACCAGAAAAATTATTGAAATAAGGATGTCAAATGCGTGCTCAGTACAAGCAAGTAACATAAAAAAAAAAAAGAATTAATTCTGGTGAAAAATCGAGTTATCCAAGGTGCGGCGTTTACGCGCGAAATTATGGTATATTGAATAGGTTTGACTCATTAATCCTTTGAGCTCTGGGGCTAAAATTCTTGAAAAAGGCCAAATTGTTACATTTGCACCCGTATTTTGAAAGCATAAGACTCGATTTTTAATATACTCAGAAGATAAAAATTATATTATTCTACTTTCAGATAAATTTGATTGAATGTTCAATCTGACATTTGGAGATAAAAATTAAGTGATAGAAAATTCGTCCGTCAGAGCTCGAAGGGTTAACGATGAAAAATGTCCTTTGTCAAAATTTAAATTTTACCACTTTTAACCATTACCGGATGGGACAAATTCTGTTAATAAAATTAGAATTTATCTACTGACACCAGAATTTACAAACGACTTTTTAAGAAATTAAGAACTCCTTAATTTAAGCTTTTATTGTAAAAACAAGATTTTATTACCATTTATTGGCTCCAATTGCAAGTTTGGAATTAAAATTAGGTGTGTCCAGACCGGACACACGGCGGTGGAAAGGGTTAAAAGAAGAAGAATTTTTATCCTATTCTATGAAGTTTATCTCGTGAAAGTAAGTGTATATTTATCATTATACTTACCGGTGTGAAAAGTGCTTTCTTGCCACAAAGAACAGTGATCTAAAAATAGGCCACTGGGCATTAAATGAAAATTCTGCAGTTGAGGCCAAACAATAAAGGTAACAAAAAGCTTTTGTTTATTTCCTAATCCAATCGTTCATAAATTATAATGGCAGTCAATAATTTCAACATGTTATTTACAAAATTACTGTGATCGTGAAGGGGTTAAACATAACAGAAAATGTTATTTAAAAATTTGGATAGATTTTGAATGAAACTACACTAAATTGTCAAAAATCTGCTATGAATTAGTCGTATTCAAGATGTCAATCCCTTCAAGGGTGGTAGCTCATTAAAAGAAAAAAAACCTTAAGTTTAATTTCTAAGTGCCACATTCTCAGTAGAATATTCGGATAAAAGTTTTCCATTTACAAAATGCGTGCATTTGCTTATTTTGAAAAACGAATGTTTGTCGATTCTGGTGTCACCTATTCATTTCAGAATTTTATGCATATAAGTACCTTGTCCCTGAAAGGGTTAATTTTAAAAAATTGGAATTAGGAAAAGAACATAATTGTAAATTTGCTACAAGTTTAGTATTGTTTTACTGATTTAACAGGCTGCTGCTTGAAAAAAAATATACTCTTTCTTGTATCATTGAAATTCTGAGATAAATAAATGAAAAAAATTCTATTATAAAAACAATTAGTAATGTACTTAGTATCACTATTATAATTGAAAGTGAATAAAGAAATCAATAGGCTACCGGAATAAGAATTTTTTTCTTACATAACTAATTCAGTATTTTTTTGCCGAATTATTTCATAAAAAAAATTAAAAAAAATGTATGCCTTGAAGTAAAAGAAATTTACTGGAAATAGTATAGAGAGAAGGTCTGATTTCTGAGTTATTTTTACTTATTTTCCCATTTTCTTTAACAAATTCTCTTTCCTTAACCATGCATTGCTTGTTAAACAATCAAGAAATATAAATAACCTAATGAAACTTTTTACCGATTTTTTTTCTCTTGAACTTAGATTTACAGACACTTTCATTATTTGATTTAGACTAAAATACGCTTCTGCATTCATTAATGCTTAGAAAGACTGGAGGTTTTGGAGAAGATTGAAAATAAAGAAATAACTAGCTCAATTAATATTATTCTAGAGAGCAAACCCTCATTTGAATTTGAAAGCTAGTGCACTTCTATGTTAAATAATAAAATACACCATTAAATAGATCAAAATACTACACAAATAGTATTTAATAATCTTTTAAATTATGATTCTATGTGTAATTCGTTAAAATATTTCAGTTTTTACAAGGAAAATGAGAACTTATGAATTCTAGCGAAAAATTTATAAAATTAAACCCTTGACTAGACTGATAAACATTTTTCTCATTCCTTTTTTTAATCAATATAATGCTTGATCTTATTATTTTTTTTATGAAAAGTATGTTTCTCTCCAATTTCTCGGAAGGTTTTGGTAAGAATCTGAAAATATTTTCAAAACTGCATAGTACATAGGAAATCTTATTTTTATGGGCCTCCTAATTAAATAGCAACGGATAGGGACAGCTTAACACGGATAGGGAACAGCATCTTTTACATGAACTTTATGGTTGACACCATTTTTTAAATAGTAATATTCACCATATCTAATTACAAATTAAAAGAGGCAGAAGCAACACAAAATTTGTTATTTGAAAAAATGGGGGGGGGGGGGCAAACATATAATCTGATTTATAAGAAAAAAATGCTGACTGGCAACTTTGCTTAACCGTCTAATGCAAATGGTAGCATACATGTTACTATCAAAGTTTCTAATTTAGTGGATTTTTTAATTCAGGCATTCTAAATTTATACCAGAAATTTAAAATAGCAATATTTGCTTTACTTAGTAGTGGAAATTCCATGATTTAATAAAGTGAAATTTTTTATTGAAATTTTCTTTATAAGCACAGAATATTTGAATTACGGAATTTCTAGAGCGAATTTCTACACAAGTAATTTGGCGGTTGAACTAGGGTTAGTACGGATCCTGAAATTTCCATACCAGTATTTTCATATAGAAAATCTTTCCTTAAATGAGACGAAATTTCGCGCGTTTGAACTATATTTATTATTTTATTTAAAAAAAATACTGATATTTCACCTGGAAACTACTGGTACCCGTACGAACCCAGGTAAAACATGTTCAACCCTTTGAAGAACATTGATCACGCTGCGCGACCCACTAGTTTTTATTCCAAAACTGACAATCCACAACAAGGATATTTTAATAAAATATTATTTTTGCAATGAAAGTGCGAAAAAGCAGATTTGTATTTTCAAAGAATTTCGTTAATATATCTCGTTTCAATCAAATATTTCGTCATTTTATGAACATAATTTATGTGACCCTCAAAGAGTTAAACAAAATTAGAAGTTAGGTAAACTCTTTCATGATTTGTAAGGACAATGTTGTCAAATGTCTACTTTTTTTAATTCAGGTTGCTTGATTTTAACTAAATTTTTGAAGTAGAAATAGTGATTATATTTTTATGACATACGTTTAATTAGAAATTAAAGTAGCTGTAGAAAAAACAGCTTTTCAAGGACGCACAGACATATGGCTATCACAAAAGTTAATAACTAAAGACAAGAGCCAGGGAGTGGTCTACAGAAGGCTAACGAAAGAACCCTTTCCGGCACACTGGACCAAATCACCGGTGCAATCACAGACAAATTGCTCGTGAATGTAACGGGCTTAACGATTAGGGGGTTAAACAAAAAAGATGATAGTAAATCAAACAAAATATCTGAACTTAAGATACAGTTATACTATGTTAAAAATTTTATAAATTGGATATTTTAAATCTATGATAAGGTCAAGTTTACATGATCTAATGCAACAGCAAATGCACAATCAATATTATACAACTATTCCAAGATTTTTGTATCACAGATATGAAACAAGTCGATTTTGAATTTGATGAGTTCTATGAATTCTTTTATGGACGAAAATGACACGGGTAAGTAAAAACACGCGGAGTCCAATTTGACCTTTTTACTTTATTTCAGAATTTCTCATTCACGCGAGAAAATTTCTATATTGTTATTTTCTTTACAACAGGCAAACATTTCATGATTGCACAAACAAAAAGTTTTTCTTTAAAAATTTCCGGGACAAAATCTAAAATTTTGAATTAAGAAATAACTTCCTTTCTATTTTACTTCATATATTTTCTGTACTTGGCAGATTTGCCACATTTGTTTTTTCTTTTATTTAAAAATTTGATTTCACACCAGAAATTTTCAAAGAAGAAATTTTTCTTCAAGTAATCATGAAATGTCTGTCTCAAATAAATAAACAAATTATTTTAGAATTTTCCAGTGTGAATGAGAAATTTTAAAATAAAAAAAGACCTAAATTGGGTCCCCAGGGCTCCCAAATGGTCCGCGAACTGAACATGAGAATTTTTTTTAGAGAAATTTCCTTTTTAGATTTTTCTTGCAAATTGTCAAGAAACCACGTTTGGAAGTTGATTCTAGCTCAAACATATTATGAAATTTTCTGTTAATAAATACTGATGTTCAGTTCGCGGACCATTTGGGAGCCCTGTGTTAGTGACGAAAAGAAATCTTTTTGTGATGGGAGGCGAAAAGTATTCCACTTTCTGCGAAGTAGAAAAAAAATGTTGTTTTCAAAAATTCGTTGCGCGCTTAGAATTGGGTATAGAAAAACATTTTTATTTTTGAAATTTGCAGAGTATTAGAAGTTCTGTTTTTTATTTTTGAACAATGGCTTACACAAATTTTATAATTTTCGAGTTACAGGCAAAAAACTAAAAAACGTCCGAAAATTTTGAGTTTGTTTGTCTCCACAAAGTTTAGTCTCGAGATATTGTATTGGAAAATTCATTCGTGTTATTACCATCCCCAAAAACAGTTTAAAAACACAAAATCTTCTAGCAGAATTTTTGTATCTATTGGTAATACTTTTTATTATTTTACTGGACTAATTCAACATTAAAAGTTTTAAACATTAAAAATACATAATTATTAAATTATTTGACCGAATAACTTTTAAAAAACTCTTTTAAAATTCAAAAGTAATATTTTGCCCAATAATCCAAACATGATGACTAAATGAGTTGTGAAAATTAAAAATTTGGAAGTGTGGTAAAGTATGTATCTGCAAATGGACCTCTTAAGAAAAAGGTAAGCATACCATTTCTCAGTAAACGCTAGTAGCAGACAATCTGTTCAATAAATTGTACACATGAATATTTCATAACAATAAGTCGTACATTATTTCTTCCTTTTCACGTCTCTAGTATAAATGTTTGACCGTAAATATTTTTCAAAAGTTGGTACAAATAAAAAAAAAATGCTCCATTTGGACGTATATATCCCGTCAAATATTGACAGGGATTATAAATTCATGTGCAGAATGTTATGAACTATCGGTTACATTATTTTTTACATAATAAGAACAGACATGAACCAAAACATGTGCTAGTGTACTTTTTTCGTATCATTCCGCTCAGTGATTTTCCATAGATGTAAATTATTGTGGCGAGTGGTCAGGGAAAAACACATTACAAAGGTGCAGGTGTATTTTCACACAGAAGTATTTTCACACACAAAATAATTCAAATAATATAAAGGAATTAGAGAATGACAATTTCTGTTTAACAAATTGCTGGTATTTAATACTTTTAATGCCTGTGCTATTCCCTGACCATTCGTGCAACACCAGCAACGGCCGAACGGTTCTGCCCCCGATACTTGTAGGCGGAAAGTCCTGGGTTCGAACCCAATGATGGGACCGTCAGCCTAATCGTTTGGAGTTTTTCGTGTTTTTCTTCGAACCTTGTATTCCCTTGCACAAATACGGGTTAGGCTCCCTTAGAAAAATTTCCACGGAGGGCACTCTTCCCCTCAGGGCTAATACCAACAACACCCGTCGTGTTGGTAATTGGTCGTCATAAACACAACCAATCAACCAACCCTGACCACTCGCCACCCTGTAAATATATACTATCGTAATTACGGCGTATAATCTGCGGGTCAAAAAATTATATATTCACACAGAAGCCTTTTTTTATAAAATGTAAGTTTTAAAATCGCACTAAATTTTTGATTTCAATTACTTAATGAAAATACTGGATCTAATCATGATTGTTTCATCCGCGGATTATATGCCAGAAATTAGGGTACATTTCGACTTGAGGCATGCGTGTGAAGCTGTAGTACATCAGATACCTCTGCTTTTGAATAAATAGAAAGTCATGTTGATAAACATTCTGCCTTTAAATAAGGTGAAAATATTTTTTTTTAATAGTGGCACCACGAGTACCGTCAGTTTGTATGACAAGATTATGGGAACCTATCTTCTTATCGTTTGCATTCACAAAATTTTTATGATACATTCCAGAGTTGGACAAGTTTGTAACTGAAATTATCTGCAATGTGATTACAAAAACATATTGTATGTAATTAATCATACTTAAAATTTTATGCCTTTAAAAATTTGTGACACTGCAGCCGCAGAAACACCTAACCCATTATTTGAAGAAGTTTCGGCGTTTGAGTCGGTGTAACAACATAAAAATTCATGCAAAAACTTGAAATTTGAATAAAAAAATGGGATGACAAATTTACCAGACTCTGATACACTTTGTTATAGCTGCTGGTTTGCCATATATAAAAATTGCTGTATAGTTTTTCTCGGGGTTAATTAAAGTATTCTGTTATGTTCCTCAGTATGACAGAGGCACAGTGGCGGCTCGTCAGGGAGTGCTGCATTCGATTTTTCACACCACTAAAATTTAAAAAAATCTTTCTTATTATTTATTCAACACATTTTGTTGATTAAATAAAACTGAAATAACCGTACAATTTTAGTGGTGTGAATAAATTGATGCAGCACCCCCCCCCCCCCGACCAGCCGCTACTGCAGAGGCATTTAATCTTTTTGGTGGTAAATCACTTTCCAGCCGCATGTTTGAAAAGTTAAACTTTGTCCTATTTAATGTCAAAATATCCGTCATTAAATAAAGATTTTCTTTCTTTTATAAAATAATTTTAGCTTGGTGGCCCACGTTCCACATTTGGAATACCTCTACTGTTAGATCATTGTTTTATATTGTACTTTTATATCATAATTCCATGTAATTAGTTTAACCCCTTATTCGTCGTGGCCGAGACATTCACGGGCTGCAAGCGTCAAGGCTTTTAGTCAGAATTGTTTGACTACCACTAGTTTTATGAAATAATGTTATTGGTTTTATTCTGGTATCATTTTACTTGTCATTAAATAAGAAGAATATTTTTTATCAAAAAAGTGGTGGCAATAATGAATTTGAATTTTTAAACCGTAATTTAATGCGGCCATTAAGGGGTTAAATGACCATAATAGCATGACGTTTGCTGCTACGTAAGTCAGAGCTCAAGAGGTAAAAGTCTTTTCGTTTATTTTTGCAATAATTGGAACTAAAATTATACTCCTAGTTCAATTTTCTTTTATAATTCTGTACATCGTTTCTAATTTTTCCATAAATGAGAGACTACTAATAATGGAATGACTATGTATATTTACATCTCATTCCATATTTAAATGCACATGAATGCAGCTAAACATGCCTTGTTGTAATCAAAAAAAAAAATATATTAGTTTATTTTTATCAGTTTAGGAAATTCTTTGTATAAAATATATACCAACGAAATGCATTCAAGTTAGAATAAAAAAAATGTTACCTATCCAAATTTATTTTCGAGGATACGCATAAATTTTCCAGTAACTTAAAGTGTTTCTGTACTATAGTCTAATATAGAAAACAATAGAATTTGTGAACAAACAATCGCTTTGTGCTTCCTTCTGGCGATAGTGTTTAAGACGAAAAGTTTCTTTTAGTTTTTCTTGTGAAACATAATGTTTTTCTTATACAGCAAAATCAGAACAAATATTTACTTAGTATTCTTCTATATGGATGGGTACAGAATAAATCTGTTCCTTTTTTTTTCTTTCGTGAATATTAATATCTGTATTCAATCAACCTCACTTTTATTTTTAAATACTTACAAGGAAATCTTTTTATGAATTTAGAATCGTATTCTAAATATGTGCAACTTATGTATGTAAACAAATAATAATTTTTGCATTATTTAACCCTTTTCGGCGCAGTGTACCCACTCCCGGACACACCTAATTTTAATTCCAAACTTGCAAACGGCAACATGAATATTTTAAAGAAATTTCGCTTTTACAATGAAAGCGTGAGTTTAAAAATTCTTAATTTCTATAAAAGTCGTTTTTAAATTCCGGTGTCAATCAATAATTTCGTATTTTATGAGCAGAATTTGCCTGCGCGGAAAGGGTTAATCGCAAATAAATAATGCCAAAATTACTACTATTTTTTACTACAACTGGAGTTTGCATATGATGCACGATTTCCGAAAACATCCCTGGATGCGGCATATATTAAGTTTCTTAAACTGAGAAATTGAGCCATTGGTCGGAAATAAAATATGTTTCACAAAAGGGGAAAAAGCAATATATATTCAACACACAGCTGCAAACTGCAAACTTTTTGCCATCACTATTTAAGAAGTATAATATTTGCTTTATTTCTTTAGAGAAATCTGTTATTAAATATATGAAAGATTACAATTTGGAAATAAGGGTCAACAAATATGTCGAGTCGCTATTATGAATATGTAAAATTAGATTGACAGAAAATAATAATAGTATTTCTTCAAAACATTTGCGTACACAAAAAGAAAAGTGTTATAGATGCAACTGTTTGAAAAATAAGAATATTCATGTTATTTAATTTTTAGAAATTTCCAACTAAACACTTCAAAAAATATTATTGTATATTAATGTAATTCTTAAATTCCGCAATCTCTTGAAAACACAAACATATATGTCTCAGGACTGGGAACGGTTAATCGGATGACGTAGTTTTGAATAGGCTGGCTTTTCAATGCATACATGCACTTTCACTGTTATACCACATTGCATTATGTTTGTATTATGCGGAATTTTAATTATGTTTATCAGTTTTAAAACAGGTGCACAAATATGCTTTTTTTTGTAAGTGTTATTAACCACTTAACTTATCAATATTTTTGGAAAAGGATTTTCAAATAATGCTTATTTTTTTCATGCCTTTTACAGAATTTTTAATCTTTTACCACTGGTTATTGAAAACAAAAATATTTGCCAAATAGAATTTAAAAATCCTCGGCTTAGATAAGTCAAAATTTACAGTAAATATTTACTGGTAAAAATAATAAATCATTATTGGAATATACGTTTCCTGAATGATGCATGGGCAAAGCATGAAAGCGGTTAACAGCAGTTTCTGAAATAGCCACTTTTAACTTCCCCAAAATAAAAAATTAAAAGAGAAAAAAAAACCATGCTTTTCAACGCAAGCACTATTTTCTATTCAAACAATAATGCTTTGATTGTTTTGCTGATTTATGAGTTTAAATTTTTACTACTAGAATGTGAAAGAAAAATACGTAAAAATATTGAGCTTACTTTATTAATCGTATTTTAGTTTTTTTTACTTGGTTAAACAAAATACTATGCAAATTATAAAAAAATATTTGTAAATTTTTTTTCATGATACTCAGATGCAAACGGTGTTGCCAGTAGGACACTATTTTTAAATTCAGCTTTCTTGATTGGCGCCACTTGAGAGGTAAATTTACTTCTGTTTTCCTGTTCAATTAATACGTCATGTAATAAACTGAATTTCACCATTTAAAAAAAGTGTTGCCAATTATACAATCTGAATTTTTAAAAAGTTGTTAACTGGGCTCACTGAATGCAAATGCTATTATTTAAAGATTAAGCAATATTTTTTAAGAGGGAGTGAAGAATCCCCTTGATAGAAAATGCATCATCATTCGGTTGCCCCGGCTCCCCATGAGTAGCCGAGTTGTTCTCCACTCAAAGCTAGCAGGTGAGAAATGTTGTATTTAAGCGTAATCGCAATCAAATGCAATCTTTTCGTTCGGAGTTTTAGATTGTTCTCTCCAAACCTTGGATAACCTTGCGTAAATAAAGTTATGTTACCTTAGGAAGACCCATGCTATCCATCAAGCCCCCCCCCCCTTTTCAGACCTCTATTTCTCGTGTAGGTAATCATCCATCGAAACAACACTAGCTCCAATTCCGTCATCTGCCACGGTCATCGTGCCGAATTCAGCTACAAGTGGCTGCGTTGTACAGACATAATGCGGAGCTCCTTTCTGTGTTTCTATCATCTTGTAGATCATCTGCATTAGTACTGGAATCTTGTGTAAGAATGAAGAAATGAGAGGATATATAAAAAAAATATAAAGGAAAAAAAACTGTGTCCTTCCATACTGTGAGATTACTAGAGAAAATAATCCACATTAGATAATATTTCTCAAACCTGCCATGTTTTATGCTTTTTTTCCAACCACTACTTTTTAGGAGAGAAATTTGTCTTTTATAATCATCTAAAACTTAGGACGTATAAGACACTATTTTCTGATGAAAAATAGTCGCATGAATAAAGTGTAAAATTTGGCAGCTATATAGAGGCCCCTTTTAATGATAAGTATGTGGCAATGATAAAAAAAAAATATTCTGAAGTTTGTAGGATAAACATCAAACTTCATAAATAAAAACACTTATTTTTTTATATTTCAAACACTCAAACCTCCATTGCAAATAGAGTCTTCTTAAATTCAGAAACATATATGACTTAAAAAGTAATACAGACACTTAAGAGTCTAAATATGAAGCTTCAAATTTCATAGATATCTTACATTAAATATTTTACAATGATCATGGTGCAAGCAGGGCTGGATTACTGACGGCACTCTCTCTCACCAGTAAAATGTTATAGAAATTTTTGCCTAGTTTAAACGCATATGATTTGTGTTCTATATCCTAGATGGCCAATTGTGGCACGCAAGATAGCACTAAAATTTTATAAGTTTAATAAATTTTTCTAATATCTGGAACTCAGCTGTAAAAGAAGTCGAATATTTCTATAAAAAATTAATGGTAGCTGTTATTCCACAGTTGGAAACGTCTACTCTATAAATATATTAATATGTTCAGGAAATTGTAGATAACCACAATCACAAGTATAATGCCTTCATATACCGTAATTTCGGGTGTATAAGCCGCGGATCAAACAATTCTTTTTGGACCCAGAAATCTTATTTAGTGATTGAAGACAAATATTTACGGCGATCTAACTAGTTATATTTGTTTCTTAAAAAATTCTGGGTCGAAAAATAATTGTTTGATCTGCGGCTTATACACTGTCAGAAAAATTCGTCAATATACACTAAGTTATCGTTATTTTTTCACAAATAATTTCTGTTCTCCCAGAAAACGTATTTGTTCTGTGAGTTCATTCCGAGCGTCGAAAAATGAGGAAAAGTTTCCGTTTCTATCCAGCACGCATGCGCATTGGGTCTGTTAGTAATAAGTTCGAATTTATTTTTAAAATGAAAAACAAAAATATTCTATTGATTAAAATGTCTAATTTAGTTTTAAAAGAAAAAAATGTTTTCGAATTTAAAAATAAATAACAATTACTTTCTTTATTCGTTCAAAAATTCTCACAAATAGAACATCCATGTTTTTTCTCTAACATTCTACGTAATATATTTAAAATTCACATTTTTATACTATATTAATACTAAACGTAAAAAAAAAACCCAGCCACAGTTTCATTAAAGATGAAATCTTTCCGAGATTAACTGCATAATTAAAAGCTTTTTAACGAAATACACCAACCCACACCATATGAAATGAACACTTCTATTTTAACGCACAAGCATCATGAGCAGCCGTAGCGCCGTGGATTAGCGTTGGTCTGGTAATCCTGGGGTCCTTGGTTCGATCCCCGCCTCTTCCGCATTGATTTTTTCCAAACTTTTTTCAAGTGACGGATATTTTTCCTCTTTTGACAGAGAAAAAAATAAACAGAAAATCGTCAATATACAGACAATTTCTGGCAGCAGTGCTGCCAGTGCATTTTCTGTGAAAAGACGGAAGTTTTTTTGAGAGTGTACACCCGAAATTACGGTATAATTTACTTTATTAAAAATACCAATTATAGGCATTACACTCTAAAACCTGAAGAGGAAGAACTCCTAAGGAAAGGCCCTAAATATACACTTAGTAAGGATATAAATTTAAAAGAAGCAATTCCTAAAATTGAAAGAGTTCTTAAAATAATCCCTCAGGATGAAGCAACCAGAATTAAGAATTTAACACAAAATGAAATTGTTAAACAAGAAAAGTTGAAAAAAATGAACAATAAAGAGAAAAAAATAGTAAAGGATTTGAAAAATAACCAAGATTTAACCTTTTTACATACGGATAAACCTGGAAAATTAGCTATTATGAATAAAACTGATTATATAAATAAAATGGAAGAAACTATAAAGGAAATGGATACACAGCTTGTAAAAAAAGATCCCCTAAAGAAATCGACGAAAGCATCTGATGATTTAATAAAATCAGAAGATTGGCCAGTTGATGTTAAACCGATGAAATATAACTTTGCACCTAACATTCCAATGATTTTTGGCAAACTAAAAGATCATAAAACTCCACACAGTCTGAGGCCTATAGTAAATAAAATCGTAAGCCCAACATATGATTTGGAAAAGTATATGAAGAATCAATATATGAAAATGATCCCCCCCCTCAGATATTTCTGTAAATTCAACAAGGAATTTTATACAAAAACTAAAAGAATATAAACCAAATCATGACGACTTTATGATAAGTTTAGATGTTAAAAATCTATATCCATCAATTAATTTAAAAGAAATGACAAACGTAATTAATGAGTCTATTAAAATCCATTATACAGAACCTAAAATTAATACGAATTTACAAAGTGCAACAAATCTTATCCTTAATGAAAGCTATTTCCAATTCAATAACAAAATATATAAACAAAACAAAGGTATATGGGATCACCAATTTCTAATGTAGTAGCTGAATGGAAGCTTAGAAACCTTGAAAAAAAAATTATTATAAATGATCATAAAACCGAAATCCAGTTATGCCTCAGATACGTAAATGATATCTTCATTATAACAACCAAACACACTAACCTAGATAACCTCCTAAAATAAGTCAATTCATACGACAAAAAAATTCAGTTTACGATAGAAGAAGAAGTGAATCATACAATATCATATTTAGATGTAAAAATAACGCATAAGTATAATAAAATAGACACTACTGTTTACAGAAAACCAACAGCAAATTTGAATATAATTTCTTATAAAGATAACACTCCCTTACCATATAAATTAGCAGCCCTCCACTCATATATAAATCGAGCGCTATATGTTTGTTCAACAAAAAAATCCTTAGAAGAAGAATTTAAAATAATTGAAAAAATTGGTTTAAATGCTGGACATCCCAAGAAAACGATTAACAAACTTATCCAAAAAGCTACTGAAAGAATTGACCGAATTCAACCCGAGCAAAAAAATATCAGATACACTACCCCCCATTCCATATATGAATGGATTAGCGTTAAAGATAAAAAGAGAATTTAGAAAATTAGATAAACATATTCCAATAACCCCCCATCCATCCCTATTCAAGAAAATAAGAAATGAAATTGAAAAACATGAAGAAATCCAAACGGCAGGAGTTTATAAAATAAATTGCATAAATGAAAATAACGAAAAAGTAGAATACATAGGAATGCCAAAAAGAAAAATAGCTGAGAGAGAGAGAGCACTTAAGAGATTTAAAATATGATAAATTAAATACAGCATTGTCAAGAAGTCACCATAAGATACCTGTAAAAATAGAATCTATACATATACAAAAAATAGCTAATTACGACAACCTACACAATACATTAATCAGGGAAACACTCGAAATCCTTACTTCAAAAGAAAAACCATGTAATGATATGGTACATGCAGCCATTGACCCCAGATGGGTTAAGATACTTGGCGAAAAAGAAGGAAAAAACAGAGAGAGAGAGGGAAAACTTGGGGATTTGAACGGTATATAAAGCTCAAGATAAAATGATTTTCAACTTACGCTGACTGAAGATGTCCTAGATAGGATGAAAACGTTATTAAAAAATTTTGGATTATATAAACTTTTATTGTGATATTGACAATTGTATTATATGATATATAAAATTATTTTCGAGAGTTTTTTTAAAGAGATCTAAACCTAATGCCTATAATTGGTATTTTTAATAAAGTAAATTATATTAATATGATTTTTAGTCAAATTTCTGCATGAGAAGATTTCCTCCAAAAAAGACTGTAACCGCAGAGGTATTACCTAAAAAAAAATACAAATCCTTATTTTAACATTAGAAAGACAATTATGGGTCATTTTGATACCTAACCTATGAATATATTTCTATTCAAGTGAGAAAATTATTTATCAGATAAGTTTAAAAGAAACAAAGAAAAAAGAATTGACATAGGCAAAATATTTTTTTAAATAAAAAATCCAATGAAATAGATATTCTATATACCGTAATTTCGGGTGTATAAACCGCAGACAAAACAATTCTTTTTCGACCCAGAATTTTTTAAGAAACAAATGTAACTAGTTAGATCGCCGTAAATATTTATCTTCAATCACTAAATAAGATTTCTGGGTCGAAAAAGAATTGTTTGATCCGCGGCTTATACACCCGAAATTACGGTAACTTGAGTGAAATCTCCGGCCTTTCTAATGCTAATTAAGGGTTCGCACATCTCTACCACTAAAGTTTTACAGTATTGTCAATGTGTTTCACTGCAGAATAATATTGCGAAAATTAGGAATCGAGGAGGTGGTTGCTAATTCTGTTTCTTAAAAACTAAATATAAATTTTCTTATCATTAATAGTGAGGCCAGACTCCTTATAAAATATAAGGAGTGTGCGAAAACTGTAATTAAATGCAGGATTTCTGTCATTTAGTAAAACGATTATTATTTTTATTATTGTTATTGCAAATAGCGGCGTGCGAACTATTTTCATAAAAAATTTTGTTTACCATTAGCAGAAAGTCATAGATGCCATACATATATACTTTTTTGTTATTACTGAAAAATAAACTTAGCCTCATTTAATCTACGAAATTATTCGATTGTACAAAGGAAAATAAAAAAAAAAATATTGATAAAAAATATCTATAAAAATAGTTGCAGTGTAAAATTAAAAACATCTTTTCTTTAACTTCTTAATTTATTATGTAATAAAGAGCTGTTTCTATTATGAAATTTTTTTGTTCACATTATAAAAGAAAATTAATTAAACAGTATATTTTTTTCTATCCATTCTCAAAGTATGCAAATTCTTATGCATTAATGAATATAGAAACACTGTTAATCTAAATCAAATAAGAAAAGTTTTATTCCTGTAAATAGTAGTTCAAACGAAATAAATTTTGCAAAAAAATTCATTATTTTATTTACATTATCTTATAATTTAATGAGCAATGTATAATTAAGCAAAGAAAACGTGTTAACAAAGATTAGAAAATAAATAAAAATGTCAGAGACAGAAGATTTTCTTTGTTTTATTTCTAATAGGCCTCTTAAAATTCAAAGCACAGAATGTTTTTTCTTTTTCTTTTGACGAAACAATCTAATAAAACTGCTTTCTACTCATTACTGAATTATTTATGTAAGAATAAAATGAATTCGTGTCCCGGAGCTTCGTAATTACGCTACGCAATTTGGTCTATACCACATTTTAATTTTCTTTTTCAATTCCTTATGCAAAGCCTCCAAATCATTAATAACTTCTTTATTTTCAACTTAAAGGAATGCTAAACATATAAAAGTCACTTTGATTTCTAGGTTACGTAATGATTGTTTTTTGCAAAAATACACTTTTTAAATAATTACAAGTAATGTTTCATGATTGTATTATAATTTTTATGTATAAAAAAGTATTACTTTAAATTTATTGCAATAAATTTCATTGCTTTATGATAAAAGTATTGTCACAGTAGTATTTGAAAATGTATTATTCGCAAATCGTGAATTTTGATTTAACTGGAACCGAGGATTTTTATTTTACCTACTTGGATCCATTTTTTAAAACCATTTAACAGTTTTTTTTCTAATTTTTAAACAATAGATTGAAAATATGGAATAAACATCCTTATATAAAATAATCGTAATGTTTACTCTAAATATTTTTGTCTTTAAAATATCAATGGCTTAATCAGGATAGGTGCCTAAAACAGGAAATGTTGTAAGGTTTTCTTCTTCTTGGTTCATAGCAGAAAATTTTCTGGTTAGATAAGGCGAACTGAATTCTTAAAAAGTTACCGATATTCAGAGCACTTGCGCTTGGGCATCCACCCTGGTTACGCCACTAAGTATAAAATTATAATTAAAAAAATTAATGGTATCAGAAAGCTTTAAGTGAGGAATCAAGCAAACTCATCTTGCCCGTGCGACATAAGGGCAAAGCAGTTAAAAGTTTAACCTCTTTAAATATTGTAGTCTATTTTTAGACAGGTTAATTTTCATCCCTAAATGCCGCAATAATGCTAAAATTTTGAATGAAAAATGACTATTGATTGAACGTCTTCAATGTTGGATCCAGATTAACAATTCTGCTTTGTTCGAGTCCATTTTGGCTCCATAAAAGCCATATCGAGAGCTCCCAAGCCTCCGGTTTTTCGCACACCCCTATTATCTTAGTGAAAATGTTCTTTTAAATCGAGATACCATTATATATGTCACTTAATAAAAAAAATGTTCTGAATGAAAACATTCGCATCTTTGTTGCCCACGGGCCATTTGTTGTGTATCCTTATTTTAGTGAATAAATATATGGATTTTTTGCTGACACAATCGATATTTATATTTATGCAGATTTTCTCTTTATTCTTGGACGAAAATCGCATTTCTTACTCCTATAATAAAGCAAATTATTAGAATGAAATTTAAAAATAAATCGACAAGTTTTCCGATTTTTTAAATTTTCGACTTCAAAAAATAATTTGGAAACAGTGGGAATAAGGAAAACAGTGGAATGTTGGAACATTTGGAAATAATGAAAACAGTGTCAAATGGCTTGATTGGGACAATTTTTTTAAATAGTACAATCCACCTGATTTTTTTTTCATATTTTATCCGCCAATTCCGTCCCTTAAATATTTAGCTAGTTAAGAAAAGTGTTACAAATCAAGCAATCTAAATAAAAAAAAATAGTTCGCGAGCAATGCTAGTGATAATTATAATTGTTAAAATAAATTACAGTATGATATATATATTGCGTGACAAATTTAATTGATCCTAAACTGATTTCAATAAAAAAAATATCTAAAAAATAAGAGATTACTTTGCAGCTAACATGTTATTTCTGTAATGCTAAATTAGTATTCTTTGTTATTCAAATTTGTTCTAATGCTTTGATGTAGCTTTCACAGCTCGTTTGTGGCACGGAAAGTAAACAGAAAATATAACACCAACACGATAACCGAATAAAATAATAAGTGCAAACATACTGCAAAATAGCGTGTTTCCAAACAATTTTTCTTTTCTAAAAGCATGATGCTTTCAAATCAGTTTGCTAAAAGGTCAAGAATTGTTCTTATAACAATTCCGCTATTGTAGATTTAAAAAAAAACTGTTAATTTAAACAGAAGAAAAAAGAAAAGTTTGGTGTTTACAAAATAAAAAAAGATAAAGCTGATAAGACGGAAGTGCAAAGAATCATGGAAATAATCCCAATAAAAGAGGTTTATGTCAATGGTATGACATAAACCTCTTATGGTATGACATTCTTTTTAAGCAGACTATATTTTTTTTTCTGTTTAACCCCTTGAAGTGCAACGGTATATTATACGGGATGATTTTTGATTCGTGATAAAAACATCAAGGGTAGGTTCGGGATTTTAACAATAATTTATTGTATAGGAATGTATGGGCGTAACTGAGATTTTTAGGCACAAACACCAGGGACCCAGGGCTCCCAAATTGTCCGCGAACTGAACATCAGTATTTTTAACAGAAAATTTCATAATGCGTTTGAGCTAGAATCAACTTCCAAACGTGGTTTCTTGACAATTTGCAAGAAAAATCTAAAGAGAAAATTTCTCTAAAAAAATGCTGATGTTCAGTTCGCGGACCATTTGGGAGCCCTGGGGACCCAATTTAGGTCTTTTTTTTATTTTAAAATTTCTCATTCATACTGGAAATTTCTAAAATAATTTGTTTATTTATTTGAGACAGACATTTCATGATTACTTGAAGAAAAATTTCTTCTTTGAAAATTTCTGGTGTGAAATCAAATTTTTAAATCAAAGAAAAAACAAATCTGGCAAATCTGCCAAGTACAGAAAATATATGAAGTGAAATAGAAATGAAGTTATTTCTTAATTCAAAATTTTAGATTTTGTACCGGAAAATTTTAAAGAAAAACTTTTTGTTTGTGCAATCATGAAATGTTTGCCTGTTATAAAGAGAATAACAATATAGAAATTTTCTCGCGTTAATGAGAAATTCTGAAATAAAGTAAAAAGGTCAAATTGGACTCCGCGTGTTTTTACTTACCCGTTTCATTTTCGTCCATATATTCCTGTAAAATAAATTAGTGTTGCAGTGTCCAGTACCAATCTTTAAAATTTGTACAAAGAATTTAGAATCAGCCTGCATATACCACTTAACTGTAATTCCCAAAAGCAACATTGCCAAAGATTTAAGGGGTATAGTACCTTTAAAACTCGTTGAAAATATTTTAACACATTGAAAGTTCGAATTAGTGTAACTCCTTTATTTTTTTTATGCATAGACATGAAATTTTGGATTTTGATTAAACAAATTATGTTTTTAATACACCACCCTAGTTACAGACTAGTTTCTCTTTGTTTCACTCCGTAAGTCATTGCGCGCATCATATCTTGAGAACATATGTATGGATTTTTATTAAATTTAATGTATATAATATGCATATGTGTATTTTTAAAATGACCTACTCTTAGATCAAAATTATGTCAATAACTGTAAAAAATCAATATTTTTGTTAAAAGAAATCAAAAAATTGTAGATTTTAATCAATAAAACTAGTCATAACTAAAATTATTACTACTCTAAATTCTTAAAAGTAATTCATTTTAAACACACATATCTGTTTAATACCTGAGCTTAATTTTATAATAATCCATACGTACGTTCTCAAGTTATCGTGCGCACAATGACATAGAGTGAAAAAAAGAGATTTTTTAATTTCAACAATACACAAATTCTGTAAAAGATTAGTCAGTATCAAGTGGTATGATATTAAAAAGCATAATCTGTTTAATCAAAACTCAAAATTTCATGTCTATACATAAAAAACACAATGGAGATACGCTAATTTAAACCTTCAATGTTTTTGTTGATTTTCAACGAGTTTAACCTCCCTACCCTGTTCAAATTCTACACAATGTTGATAAAAACATTTTACACCAGAATTGTTATTTAAGACATTTTAATATACTTCATTGACTTATTTCTCTGAATCTGTTATTTAACCCATTAACGCCCGAATTATTTTCTTCGCTAAAATTTAAATTTTGTATTTCCCACCACTTTTAAAAGCAAATTGATTTTACCTAAATTTATCAAGTATTCTGTCTCGTGAAATAAGGTATACGTTTTTCTTCCCTTTTACTGGTGGGAAAACCGCTTTCTTGCTGTTTTTGTAACCGTCCTCAAACGAGGACGCTGGGCGTTAATGGGTTAACTTTCTTTATGAAAAAAGTTATGGTTCGAATCTTATAAAACAAATTATAGTTGTGGGTCGATTAGACCCATTCAAGGTAGAAAGGTTAAAAGGTACAAGACACCTTAAGGAATTTAATTTGGATTTTTATAATGCTTTTATATTTTTCACAAAACTCTTCATAAATCTCGGGGTCGTCAGTTGTTTTAACATTTTAGCAAGAGAAATAAATTTGCCCTGAAATTTCTATAAGAGAATAAAAACCGAAGGTGTAGGCATCTTCTGAAAAATAAATCAATTCTTGTATTTAAAAGCATATTTTAATTTATTAAAGAAATTAGCCAGTATACGACGCGACTTAACCCTTTGAGTGACGGTGGGATGTTTTTTATCCCACCTGTGATGAATGAAGATTTGCACCAGAGAAAAAATGAAATTTCTCTTTCTAATTTTCGTGGGAAAAAAAGAAGCGTGAAATTGTTTGTCCTTGTTTCGAAATTAAAATTATTCGAATTACCGGTGGGAGTTTCGAATTATACAAGCGCAACTGCATTCCCCCTCAAAGGGTTTAAGAATTTTTTTTTCTCTATGCTATTAAAACTTTATAGCATACCGTAATTTCGGGTGTGTAAGCCGCGGATCAAACAATTCTTTTTGGACCCAGAAAACTTATTTAGTGATTGAAGACAAATATTTACGGCGATCTAACTAGTTATATTTGTTTCTTAAAAAATTCTGGGTTAAAAAAGAATTGTTTGATCTGCGTCTTATACACCCGAAATTATGGTATTAAGAGAGATCGCATAATAACCGTTCCTATTGTAAACTAGATATTTTTACGTTAGCCTTATAAGCGATATTTAAAGTACTTGGAAAAAATCCACGTTATAAGTGTGAGTATACTGAAAGGGTCGACTACATTTGTAATTACATCATCATAATATATTTTTTGTAACCCTTAAAAATACATTATGAATAAAAGTTAATTTTAAAGATAATGGTATAACCAAAATTTTTATATAATTATATTCTTATAATGAATGAAGGAGATAAAATTTCTATTTAATTTTAAACTAAATTGTTCTTAAATGCTCGTGATTTATTAACTTTAGACAAACTGAATTACTTTCCTCTGAAAGCATTAAAATGTAGTTCTGCGTATGTTATGAATGAATCCAAAAAATAATAGTGTAATTATTGTATAACATCTTTTGTGGTAAACAAAGGAATTTCTTACTATTCAAACATTAGAAATATCTATTTAGACCTTCAAAATCATTATCCTTTTCTCATGTGAACTTAGCAATATTTTATATCTAATGCACAGAACATTTATAAATGATGTATTAGATTGGTAGTCCATTGGTATTTGTAGCATTAGTTTATGACATGTTACTGTTCTAGAAGACGAAAACCTGTTATGAATATAGACTATTTTATTGTTTTCAGACTAACTATTCGCAGATGGGAGTGGATATTTTGACATTCATTCGTGAAAGCATTATCCTTTGGAAATGCTGATTTGAGATTAGGAATGAACATATAAATAAAAAATATTAGTGAGGTCATTGTTATTTGTTTTAAAGTGCGCTTTGTTGTTTGGTTTTTAGTTGTTTTGTAATAACATTACATACTTCGTGGCTTATTCAGAAAATTTTCCTTTATTTAAACCAGAAAGACTGGATCATATCGCAATGCATACATTTTTGTTTGTTTATTTTTTGGAAATGTGTTTCTGTAAATACAATTGGAAACAAGCAAAACTTTAAAGCCAACAGGCCTCAAGTTGGCGACGCTTACCATAAACTAAATAAACAATTATTGTAAAACTTGTTATATCTAAACTGTCGTTATTTATGACGAAATAGTTTTTTTTCTTCTATTGTACTTGGAAATTGTTTATATCGTACATTTCTAATATATTATTTACAATTTTAATTAAGGTATGCCTTCGACTTTCCTCAATTTAATATATTTGATTTCTTACTATACAGTCTGTCCATAAAAAATGTCTAACAAGGAAGGTCTCCATACTGGGCATACTCAGAATATTTTGAAAAAAAAATACGAATTAAGCTACTCATGTAGGTAATAAAGGATCAGTGAAATTTCGCGGCGGAATTACAATAGGAAATATGTAAAAAAATAAAATACATCGGAATAATTGGCGTGAAAAGCTGAAAGCGACACGCGGTTTGGCGAGCAGCACATTTCCTCGCCAAAAGCAGACGATTTTAACGAATTTGAAAACTGATTTTAATTGACTTGTAGAATGTGCAATATTTAATAAATTTAAACTTAAACCACGAAAGGATTTATCATCATTTTTTGCTATTATTTTGTATTATACATGTTGCTTGATGTTTCAGTTATTTAATTTTATTATTGAAAAAATATGTGTGTATTATGTTTTGCAAATATATATTTTAAGTTGTAGGCAACCTGGCATTTCTTTTCAATTATTCAATTTACGATGCAGAGGAAACGAACTGAAATCAGGCTAAAAATGGCTAAAATGGATTAAGTCTAAATATTTTCGTGCTTAACCCATTAATGCCCAAAATATTTTCTTCATTAAAAATGAAATGTTGATTTTCCCACCACTTTTTAAAAAACGACTGGCTTTTATCTCAGGGCTCCCAAACGGTCCGCGAACTGAACATCAGTATTTTTTAACAGAAAATTTCATGATACGTTTGAGGTAGAAACAACTTCCAAAGGTGGTTTCTTGACAATTTACAAGAAAAACTTAAAAAGAAAATTTCTCTAAAAAAATTCTGATGTTCAGTTCGCGGACCATTTGGGAGCCCTGTTATCTTAATTTACTGAGGAATTTGTCTCGTGAAAAATAGTGCTTATTTATCTTTCTATTTACTAATGTGAAAAGTGCTTGATTGCCTTTTTTATAATCGTCCATAAAAGGGAAGCTAGGCACTAATGGGTTAAATTTCCAACCTCCCTATGAGATTTTTGTAAAGTATGATTTTTTGTAAAAATTTTTTTACTATTAGTTGTAACTCCCCTTGTTCAGAAAAATTTCCATTTTTTGTACAACATTCTCAACTTTCTGAACATTTGCAGTAATATTAATTTAAAATGTTCCATAAAGAAGGTTTAATAAATATTTCATCTTCTTTTTTCTTTTTATTTCCGATTTGAATGAAATTTCGCCATTGTTTTATTCAACAATTCACATTTTTTTAAAATTAACCATCTTTACAGGTTATAAAAATCACTTTCTAGAAAAATGTCGTCGTACATTTCCAATTAGAAAAAGACGTTTCCATAGCAACGTTGTCTAGTCGTCTGTGACATATTTTTAAGTTTGGAACAATTCTAATCTATTTAAATGTTGTTTCAAATCGTAAAATGTAATAATTAAATTTTGTTATAAGTACATATAAATGTATATGACAATAATAAACTTAAAACAAACTAAAAATTCAAAAATAAAATTAATTAAATTAAACTTATTTAAACAAATTGAACATAGAAATTTTTTCTTTTAAAAAGTATCCGAAGCGTAAAATCGTATTTTTTAAATTTTCGTTTCTTCTCCAACCGGTGATAAATCTCCAAATAAACGATATTTTCATTATTTTTTACGGACGTTCTATGGAGGTTCCGCCGAATTTTTTTATAAACATATATACCCATATGAGAAGAACATTCTGTAATTTTTTCAGATTTTTCCGAGTATGCCCGTATGGAGACTCCCTTGTAAGTTATAAATTTACATAGTATCAACTGTAAGCGTTGTTTAGTATTGGACTAATATCACAAATAAGAAGTAAATCAAACAGGTTTAGATAAGCGCGTGCGGCAGTAATGCATTGTTGTTTATTTGTTCGCTGTTCCACAAACGCAAAAAGGTGACACCTGTTTGTAAAGCTTTGTAGCTAGGCTGAAGATTTAAAATCGTGAACTACAGAGAAAAAAAAGTCTGAAAAAAAGTCTGAAATAAAAAGAAACATTTAACCACTTAACTGTTTTGCCCGTATGGCGTACAGACAAGAAGAATATACTTGATCCAATTCTTAAAGCTTTTTAATTTCACTAATTTTTTAAATTATAATTTCATATTACTTCATATTATTATGAATATTTTAGTTAAAAAAGTGGCTTATACACAATATTTTCAATTTATTGTATAAAAAATGAAATTGTTAATTGGTTAACTGCCGTTTCCATACTGTTTCATAGTATTCGGAATAATTTAGCTTTATAAAAAAGTGTTTACGCCATATTTTTAATTTATTGTTTAAAAAACGGAACTATTGAGCGGTTAACCCTTTCCGGCACGGGCAAAATCTGTACTAAAACGAGAAATTATCGACTGACACCGGAATTCACAAACGAATTTTTAAGCTATTGCATAGCTTTTATCACGGGCTTTGAGCGCGGCGACCGAATCCAAAAATTCCGTAACGCGAAAAATCTTAACACTCGGCTAACGTCGTTTCAGCTCGGCAGACTTCGGCATGGTGTCCTTCGGTAGACTTCGGTAGACATTGACGCGGTATTTTTCATATATTTAGAGGATATTAAATCTCGAACTTACATTTCTTATTTCAGTTACCATAAATCTATAGTTTCAATGATAAAAATTCCTGATAGAATGTGTATAGAAAAAAATCGTCTTAAGATAAAACAAGGTTGGATAATGTAGCTTTTGGTGACTGGAGACCCGCCCAACGGTGACGATCGAAAAATTTAAAATGCTTATAACTCGCGATCTAATTTTCGTAGCGCGGCCAAATTTTGTTTGGTAATTTATTATGAGACAGTGTTAATTTTTGGTGACAAGAGACCCCCCACGGTGAGGGTCGAAAAATTTAAAATGCTTAAAACTCGCGATCTAATTTTCGTAGTGCGGCCCAAATTTTGTTTGGTAATTTATTATGAGACAGTGTTACTGTTGGTGACAGGACACCCCCCACGGTGAGGGTCGAAAAATGTAAAATGCTTATAACTCGCGATCTAATTTTCGTATCGCGGCCAAATTTTGTTTGGTAATTTATTATGAGAGAGTGTTAATTTTTCGTGACAGGAGACCCCCCACGGTAAGGGTCGAAAAAATTAAAATGCTTAAAACTCGCGATCAATTTTCGTAGCACGGCCAAATTTTGTTTAATGATTTTTTATGAAATAGTGTTAAATTTTGGCGACAGGAGACCCCCCCCCCCACGGTGAAGATCAAAAAGTTAAAAAGCATATAACTTGTGATCTAACTTTCGTAGCGCGGCCATATTTTGTTCGGTAACTTATTATGAGAAAGTGTTAATTTTTGGTGACAGTAGACAATCCACGGTGAGGGTCGAAAAATTTAAAATGTTTATAACTCGCGATCAATTTTTGTAGCGCGGCCAAATTCTGTTTGGTAATTTATTATGAGACAGTGTTAATTTTTGGTGACAAGAGATCCCCCATGGTGAGGGTTGAAAATTTTAAAATGCTTATAACTCGCGATCAATTTTCGTAGCGCGGCTAAATTTTCTTTGGTAATTTATTATGAGACAGTGTTAATTTTTCGTTACATGAGACCCCCCACGGTGAGGGTCGAAAAATTTAAAATGCTTATAAATCGCGATCAATTTTCGTAGCACGGCCAAATTTTGTTTAATGATTTTTTATGAAACAGTGTTAAATTTTGGCGACAGGAGACCCCCCCCCCCACGGTGAGGATCAAAAAGTTAAAAAGCATATAACTTGTGATCTAACTTTCGTAGCGCGGCCATATTTTGTTCGGTAACTTATTATAAGAAAGTGTTAATTTTTGGTGACAGGAGACAATCCACGGTGAGGGTCGAAAAATTTAAAATGTTTATAACTCGCGATCAATTTTTGTAGCGCGGCCAAATTTTGTTTGGTAATTTATTATGAGACAGTGTTAATTTTTGGTGACAGGAGATCCCCCATGGTGAGGGATGAAAAATTTAAAATGCTTATAACTCGCAATCTAATTTTCGAAGCGCAGCCAAATTTTGTTTGGTAATTTATTATGAGACAGTGTTACTTTTGGTGACAGGAGACCCCCACGGTGAGGGTCAAAAAATTTAAAATGCTTAGAACTCGCGATCTAATTTTCGTATCGCGGCCAAATTTTGTTTGGTAATTTATTATGAGAGAGTGTTAATTTTTGGTGACAGGAGACCCCCCACGGTGAGGGTCGAAAAATTTAAAATGCTTATAACTCGCGATCAATTTTCGCAGCGCGACCAAATTTCGTTTAATGATTTATTATGAAACAGTGTTATATTTTGGTGACAGGAGACCCCCCACGGTGAGGGTCGAAAAAGATAAAATGCTTATAACTCGTGATCTAATTTTCGTAGCGCGGCCAAATTTTGTTTGGTAATTTATTATGAGACAGTGTTACTTTTGGTGACAGGAGACCCCCCACGGTGAGGGTCGAAAAATTTAATATGCTTATAACTCGCGATCTAATTTTCGTATCGCGGCCAAATTTTGTTTGGTAATTTTTTATGCGAGAGTGTTAATTTTTGGTGACAGGAGAACCCCCACGGTGAGGGTCGGAAAATTTAAAATGCTTATAACTCGCGATCAATTTTCGTAGCACTGCCAAATTTTGTTTGGTAATTTATTATGAGACAGTGTTACTTTTGGTGACAGGAGACCCCCCACGGTGAGGGTCGAAAAATTTAATATGCTTATAACTCGCGATCTAATTTTCGTATCGCGGCCAAATTTTGTTTGGTAATTTTTTATGCGAGAGTGTTAATTTTTGGTGACAGGAGACCCCCCACGGTGAGGATCGGAAAATTTAAAATGCTTATAATTCGCGATCAATTTTCGTAGCACTGCCAAATTTTGTTTGGTAATTTATTATGAGACAGTGTTAATTTTTGGTGACAGGAGATCCCCCACGGTGAGGGTCGAAAAAGATAAAATGCTTATAACTCGTGATCTAATTTTCGTAGCGCGGCCAAATTCTGTTTGGTAATTTATTATGAGACAGTGTTACTTTTGGTGACAGGAGACCCCCCACGGTGAGTGTCGAAAAATTTAATATGCTTATAACTCGCGATCTAATTTTCGTATCGCGGCCAAATTTTGTTTGGTAATTTTTTATGCGAGAGTGTTAATTTTTGGTGACAGGAGACCCCCCACGGTGAGGGCCGGAAAATTTAAAATGCTTATAACTCGCGATCAATTTTCGTAGCACTGCCAAATTTTGTTTGGTAATTTATTATGAGACAGTGTTAATTTTTGGTGACAGGAGATTCCCCATGGTGAGGGTTGAAAATTTTAAAATGCTTATAACTCGCAGTCTAATTTTCGTAGTGCGGCCAAATTTTGTTTGGTAATTTATTATGAGACGGTGTTACTTTTGGTGACAGGAGAACCCCCCCCCCCCCCCACGGTGAGAGTCGAAAAATTTAAAATGTTTATAACTCGCGATCTAATTTTCGTATCGCGGCCAAATTTTGTTTGGTAATTTATAATGAGACAATGTTAATTTCAGTGACAGGAAATCCCCCATGGTGAGGATCGGAAAATTTATAATGCTTATAACTCGCGATCTAATTTTCGTAGAGCGGCCAAATTTTGTAATTTATTAAGGTATTGCATATCTTTTATCGTGGGCTTTGAGCGCGGCTAAAGAATCTAGAAATTCCGTAACGAGAAAAAAACCTAACACTCCGGCTAACGTCGCTTGAGTTTGGCAGACTTTGGCACGGTATCCTTCGGTAGACTTCGGCAGACATTAAAGCGGTATTTTTCAGATATTTTGAGAATATCAAGTCTCAAACTTATGTTTTTTATTTCAGCTACCATAAATGTATAGTTTCAAAGATAAAAATTCCTGATTAACCTACATGTATTGTAAGATAATAAAAATATTTTAAACCATATTAATTTCTCATTTATTCAATAAAAGAAAAAAAATGTTTAGTTATCGGTCATCAAGCTCAAAAAGTGTAACTTGAATTAATATCAAAGACAAAAAAAAAAAAAAAAAAAAAAAAAAAAAAATGCATAAATAAAAAGTAAATAAATAATTATGATTGCATAAGTTGATAAAAAATGCTATGCAATAGCTTTACCGCGGCAGTCCCCGAGTGCCACACGTCTTTTTTAATATTTTGAATTCCTTAATTTAAGCTTTTATTGTAAAAGCAAAATTTTACTAAAATATTACTTGTGCCGTTTGCAAGTTTGGAATGAAAATTAGGTATCCCAGACCGGGCACAGTGTGCCGAAAAGGGTTAACCCCTTAACTGGTTGATTAATTTCCGTTCAATAAATTGAAAATAGCGGACTCACACCACTATTATTTAAACAAAATATTCGTAAAATTTAGTCTAAACATTTCCGCCTTTCAATAGTATGAAAATTTTCATAAAAATAATAGTGGTGTCCAAAAAGCTTTAAATAATGAAATAACCAAATTCGTCTTGCCCGAACGGCGTTCGGGAAAACCAGTTAAGAGGATAACTGTCATTTCCATTTGAAGTTTTTTTTTTTTTTTTTTTTTTTTTTTGGAAAGACAAAAGGTTTCATAATCTATGAATAAATAAATTGTGAATCTTCCAGTATCACTCGCGCAAAATGGCAACTCCTAAGCGTAAAGCATTTTGTGTTCTGCCGTTTGCTAAGAATAAAGCAATATGATACTTTGACTAACGTTCAGAATGTGTTAAACTGGTCAAGGAAAACTATTGCTACCTTGTAGCCTGTGTCAAAAATAGAAATAAACTACAAATCAGTGTTGAAAGTGCGCTATTTATCATAAATTCAGATTTCTTGATGGACACCACTTTTTTTTTTTTAATTGTAGAGCTTTCCTTGTTTTCAGCTGATTTAGTATGAGTTAAAAGTGAAGAATTTTACGATCTCAAAAAAGTGTTGCTTATAAAAAATTTCAATTAAGAAAATTAACCAACTGCAAATACTGCTGCAAATATACATTATGGTAAATTTTGTTCGGTTAAATGAACTCAACCTTCCTCTCATCATAGGCCTCTAGTTATTTCAATAAACGAAAATTAAAGGCTTTAGATAAATTAAATTTTGAACTTTATAGAAACATAGAAAATTATAATTTAAGTATTAAACAGTTAAATGGTAAAATGAATAATTTATAAAAACTATTTATTATAACATATAGTGTTAAATCACCTAACAACTATCTATATAATAAAGGCCTAAATCATGTAACTGTCATCAACAGTCTCGGGCTGACTGCTTCCCTTTTTGTACGTCAGGCGGCTTATCTTGGTGCTTGGGGCAGAAGATAAATCGCTAATATTGTTCCATCGCCATCATCTCACCTATCTATATAATAAAAGCTTAAGTCACATGACTGTCATAAAGAGTTCCGGATTGACCGTTTCACTTTTTGTATGCTAGGCAGTTATTTTGGTACCTAGTGATGATAAAATGCAACTATTTTTCCATAGTCATCATCTCGTGCATATTATAATAATGCAAGTCATTTGATTGTTATAAGTAATTACGTTGCTTATATGTAAGCGTAACAGGCCATTTTCAATCAATTCTTATTTTCGAATAAAACTACATAAAATAGTCATGATCAATATCTTAATTAGCCATTTAACATTTTTATTATTATTATTATTATTATTATTATTATTATTATTATTATTATTATTATTATTATTATTATTATTATTATTATTATTATTATTATTTTTGCATGGAAAATTAAAACAATACCTTGATGTAGAAATTAAATGTTATGGTTTATGGTATTATTTAGTATTACTATACTCTGTATCAAAAGTTTAAGCACTCTGCAAATCTGGTTTAAAATAATTGAAGAAGAAAATATTTTATACTAATTTACAATAAATACTCGACATTTAATCAAAATAAAATAAAATAAGCTCTTTTGAGTAGTTAAAATAAAAATAGATATTTATTTTTATTTAATTTTTTCTTTTTTCTTGAAGAAACGCTGTCTCGAAAGTTTAAGCAGTTTATGCAAATTTTTTTAGAAACACGGGATTATTATTGTGTAATCACGTTGTATGACATCATATTGCACTTTTATACAAGTATAAAGTGTGAAGAAATTATTTCCTTTCGTTTCAAAAATTCAGAAGTGTAAAAAATTCACAAAATTTGAGATTTTGAAAGTTTTTAAATTGAAATCGCAAAATAAAACTTCTTTTGAAATTAAAAAAGTCTTAAATCGGTCAAAGCGAGACATATATCAAGTCTCTCAAGAAATGATAATTTTAAGCGGAAACCAAGATGTGGACGACCACGTTAAGACTGAGTGACGACTGTTAAGACTGATTGGAGAATACAGAGTTTGGTATCTAGACAAAATATGCCCATACGGCAAATTAAAAATAATCTCAGTGTACAAGTGTTCAAAGACACTGTAAATAGACGTATTAAAAAGTGTGATTGAATCATACTAAATAAAAAATTGCTCGCAAACCGGCTCTCAAATTACATCACAAACAGGCAAAAGTGAATTGGGCTAAAAAACACATGTCCTACGGATACAAGTGTATTACTCTTTTATTCAGCGATGAGAAAAAGTGGAACTTAGATAGCCCTAATGGTTGGAACGCGTATTGGCATGACTTACGCAAGAAACCAAGGGAGTTTTTTAGCAGGCAGCAAAGTGGTAAATCTATTATGATTTTGGGGGGGGGAGGCATTTGGATTCGATGGCTAGATTTCTTTGGATTTTCTAAAAGGAAGAGAAGATTCAAAAAAGTCTCAAGAGATGTTAAATCATCATTTGCTTCCATTCAGTGATATTCTGGGGGGTCTTGAATGGACTTTTCAACAAGACAATACCTCAATCCACGCATCACATTCTACAAAATTTGCTTTTATCAGAAAAAATGATAAAGTTCTTGACTAGACAGCTTTAAGTCCAGACTTAAACTCGATTGGGAATGTTTGTAGTATTTTAACCCGCCAGGTTTACGGCAATAAAAAGCAGTATGACTCTATTGAAGAACTCCAAGAGAGCATTGAGAGAGCATGGTATTCTTTGCCACAAGAAACCCTACAAAAACTAATAATTTCGATGAACACACGTTTATTTGAACTAATCCGAAATCACGAAAAAATAATGTGTTAGTAAAAGTTCTGTAAAAATTATAAATATGGTTGTTTTTGACATTCTGCATAAACTTTTGAGACAGTTTTTTATTAAAAAAAATTATTATATTTTTTAAAATTATGTAATTTATTTTTTTCTATTTTTGGTGTCTTTTATTTAAATAACATTGCGAAATCATCAAATAAAAAAATGTTATTAATTCTAACTTTTTATAATTCTTTAAAAATCGACATTTTATGCTTGTGCTTAAACTTTGGAGACAGACCTTATGTTTTTAAATTTTTTAAAAAGAATAAGTAAAAGTTGTGAATTTTAAATGTTTCACTTTTAAATTAAAGTTGTGTAATTTAAATAAACTTAATGAATAAATGAAATTATTATATTTGGAACTACTTTATTGTCCCTTTGAGCAATAACTATCGCCAAACTTTAAAAATAAATGTCATTAATGTATGATCGTAAATGTCACATTCATTTGACATTAAACATGGTATACGTGTTTGTTAAATCATTATTTGATTTTTAATTCAAATTTCTATTCGTTTTTTATTAATTTTTTACTAAATTATTTGTTTTTTCATCATTTAAAATAATTATTATGTCGATTTGTATAATTTGGCGACATTGGTTGACGGGGTAATGAAGTAGTACCTTATATTTTAAGTAAAGTTAATGAAATGTGAAAAAATACGTCGGGGATAATGTTTGGCGATTTATCCACTTTGTCTGACTATCATAAATGTACCGAAGTCTTGATTTCTCTTTAAGAATCTTCCTATTTAGCGAAGGATTGGACAATTAAATTAAATTACGAACTAAAGTAACATCATAAAATGCGTAGTATTGCTTTTTATGGTGACCAAACGGGTCACCAAGTGAGGATAGTGCACTAATAAGTAAACATTATTACTCACAGTTACTATTCAAGCTATAAATACTAGTTCAAGTTTTACTAAAATAAAACGTAAAACAATCGTGAAAATTAGACATATAGCTCAATATTGTAAATTATTCAAAATAAAAAAATTCAACTTTAATTATCCTTATACTGTGGTTATTCCTAAATTCACAAAGAATTCTTTGAAATTTTGCTCAATAACAACTGGATGTAATACATATATCAATAATGCTAGTAAATATTTATTAATAATACTTAATAAAATGCTTGATCTTGCAAAAAATAATGATAATTTTTATAGTATTAAAGACAATTTGTAACTTGTAAATAATATAAAAATTTATAACCATTAAATAATGATTTATAACCACAAATCATTAAATACATGAAAATATTTTACTTTAATGATTTGTTCAGTAAAATTGATAATATAGATATGTACAGACGTATTAATTTATCATTCAAAGAGTATAAAGATTAACTCAGTTTATTAAATAATGTATCTTTTTCTTGTTTTAAAATATTAAATAAATTTACTATTTATCAGAATTATAGACTATTTAACCCCTTGAAGGGCACCGGTATATTATATATACCACTTAATTTTAATTCCCTTATGCCACATTGGCACCAGAATTTTAGTATTAAAATTTGCTTTTTACAATGTACGCGAAAAACAGCTTTTACTTTCTATCATATAAATTTTTTGTGAATCCCGGTGTCAATCAATCATTTGAACATTTTAGAAACATAAGTGCTTTGCCCCTCAAGGGGTTAATGATACTATATATAAACAATAATGCTGGGGTCCTTTAAGGATCATAGATCTGCGCCGAGCTGTTCTTACACTTTTATGAACGTAAGACTTCCGTTGTAGAATATAAAATGAATAGGTACATTGATTATATAATTGCCTTCTACTTTAAAATTAAAATTAATTATTTTTTGCCAATAAAACACCATAAAAATTTACAGTATAGGTATAATTGTATGATAAATAATGGAATTTATCTAATAAATCTCAGTGTTGTACTTTATAACATAACAATCTTTACAATATTACAAAATATTTTTTAATTGAAAAGCGGATATTGTCCTCATTGGACGACATGATTTTGAGAGTTTTCCTTTCACAGAATTTTCCTTTCATAAAACGCGAGTAAATAGGCAAGTATCCCTTTTCAAAATAAACTTTTTTTTCAAATTCTGGTGTACAGTCCATTATTTAATCATTTACAACATTATCACTCTCAAATTTTGTATCACAGCCAAAGTTTGCTCTCAAAGGAAACACTATTTTATTGGGGTAAGTGTACCAGTAGTGAGCCACGTACGAATAGTGGGCCACCAGTTTTCAAAGTTGAAAAACAATTTTTCAAGTCACCCCTGTCAGATAACAAACTCATTGCTGATTGGCTGGAACCCTTATCAGGCAAAGGGACAACTTCAGTATTCTTATAGTTTTTGAGCTGGAATGGTGTTTTTACAGACTATACGAAAAAACTAAAGAGAAGTTAAAATTATTTTACGTAATCATCAAAACTTCTAAATATGATTTCATTATTGTGTATATTTAAGTGTAGAAATTTAAAAAAAAATTCTAACTTGTGTACAGTATGTATTAAACTCAAGAATGGAGTGTGATGTAGAATTACATATAGTTTTCTTAAATTATACATTTTTCTAAATTATAGTTAAAACTAATCTTTAATTACATATCCATTTTATCTCAACGTTTTATTTCCATCCCACAATAACTTTCCTTTAAAAAGTAAAGAAAGAAAACATATGTAGCATCTGCTTTATCATTAAAACGGTTCTCAGATAAACAGATTTCCTTTAGATGAATATTCACCCTTGCTAGAAACAAATAAAATAAGAATAAAGATCGACTGTGCTTGCGGTTAAAGAAATATCATTTTCTCTCTCTGTTCAATTTTGAGCCTAACTTCCTTATTACATAATAAACTTTTCATGTACATGCTGTATGTTGTGTCTTTTAATCTAAGTTCTCAAAATATGCTCCTAACGTACGAATTGGCTATCAAATTCTTTTTGGCGTATTTTTAGGACTGTTCTTTTCTGGTTCCCAGCTAAAAATGAACAGCAGTGAAACTGCAAAGAAAATGCAGTTACCAAACTGTGGTGATTTGGCACAAATCCCTGCAGTTTTTTCGAAGTCAACAACTACAAATTCAGTAGAGTGAATGTGTAGTTCATAAATACAGATTTACTGCAGTGAATTTGTAGTTAAATGCCCCTCCCCCCGAAAAAATTTCGGCTCTGCTGGCGCCATCTACTGACCACACACGTGAGTTTGCTTTCAAAGGCAGAGATCCCGACCGTGGAAACATTTGTACTCGAACTGACGAACCCTGGTACAGGAGAGACACGCCTTGACTACTTGCCCACTGAGACTTATCTGGGGAAGTATTTTGCGATGTATTAAGGGGAGACATTTCAATTAAAGATCATTTGTTGCTAAAGCTGAATCCCGGGCAGAAAAATTGGGAGTTTTAAACTGCTTTTATTTTATTATTTATTAATTAATTGTAATTCTATTATATGCGCGTGTATTTAAAAAAATTAATATTTAAATGAATGAAACAAATACTTTAGGGAATTAGCAAATGAATTATTTTTAGACCATTTGCGAAATTAATATTTTTTTTTATTATGAATTATAATGTAATTACATGCGTTGTGTTAATTTTATAAAATATATTTTTTGAGATGGAAGTACTTACTTTAATAAATAACAGGTCGATAATTAATATTTTTTACTTAGAATAAGTTTGGTTTGGTTTATTTTTGTCGTCCGATTATCTGCGCTAGGGATATAGGACCAGGGGGGAGTGCCCTTCGTGGGGGTCTTTCTAAGGGAACCTAACCCGTATTTACGCAAGGTTCGAAGAAAACCACGAAAACTCCGAACGGTTAGGCCGATAGCCGCGATTGGGTTCGAACCCAGCACCTGCCGTCTACCAGTTGAGAGGTCCGTACCTCTCGGCCACTGGTGGGGCTACTTAGAATAAGCATTCATTTTATATGTCGTTTGTTGATAAGGTTGAACATATTTTTTATTATTGAGTTAAAATAATAATTTGTTACACTTATAAGCTTTTTTTTACTTTAAAAGTAAAATAAAAGTAATATTTTTTCTTTTGGTAGTGAGTTTTTTAAATGGGTAATATTTCTGAATCTTTCTTGAAAATTTAAGAATACTTAATAAAATAAGGGAATTTTAGAGGTTTTTCTTATAATATAATTTTCTTTTTATGAATAATTATGTAATTAAATGTGTTAATTTAAGAAATATATATTTGTAAAAAGGAAAAAATTAATTTTTATAAAATAAGAAGTTGATAATTAATCACTTTGAATTAGAATAAGCATTTATTTTATGTCGTTTTTTTGTTTTAATGTAGCATATGTTTAAAATGATTATGTAGACATATTTGATAGTTGACTTATCTACATTTTTATCTAAGAATAAAATAGAAAGATTAATTTACTTTTTTTCTTTGGTAAATAATTTTTTACAAAGAGAAATTTCTGAATCTATTTTTTCTTTTTTTTAATATAAAAAATGACTAGATTCTTTAATATATTTATGGCTTTTAAATTAATTTTAAACACTTTTAATAATTTTACATTTCCATGAAATAAGAAACTTTGATGTGCTTTTAAAATGAATACATTATTAGAAAATACTGATGAACTATTAACTGATGAAGTATTTTTTTATCTTTCAACAATTATTAAGTTTAGAACAATCAACAAATTTAAAGAGCGATTAAAAAAATTATTTGATGATTCAAATATTTGTATCGAAATGAAGTAATTGTAAATTAATTGTAAGTTTTTTCAGTTATGAAGATGGAGATTTATGGGGGCGAGAAGCAAGAGAAACAAATTGAACTCCTTGGATTTTAAAGCGTAATTAAATAAAATTTCCTTTTCTTCCTTTTTCAAAAACCTAATGTAAATTTTTCGATTAACTTAATTTTTTTTTTTAAACTGTTAACGGGATGTGGGGGGGGGGGTAGATTCATTGCCCCTCCCTAGATTTTGAAATATAATTAGCGATTTTTTCTCCAATTTACAAAAACATAATAAAATTTACTCTTTTAGAGTAATTTAAAATAAAGAAACGCAGAATTTTCCGTTAGGGGTGAGGGCATAGATGAGCCGTTTTTCCTCACTCGATTTTGAAATTTAACTAATTTTTTCTCCGATTTTTGGAAAAATACTAAAATTTAATCTTTTTCCTTAGCTTAAAATATAAGAACTAAGAATTTTCTGTTAGAGGGAGGAAGGTAGAAGAAAATTTTTACCCCTTCCTAAATTAAAAAAAATATATATATTAACAAAAATTTCTTTTCCTGCTATTTTAAAAAGCATAGTAAAATGTATAATTTTCAAGAAATTTACAATAAAAAATAAGAAGAAATTTCCCATTAAGGGGCTGGTGAGCGAATAAAGGCCCATTGTCCCTCATAACTTTTGAAACTTAATATATTTTTTCTCTGATTTTGATAAACGTCGCAAAATTAATTCGTTTAGAGCATAGGTTCCCAACCTTTTCTGGTCCACCGCTCCCTTTACGAGAGATAAAAATGCCAACGTCCCCTCTTCCATAATTGTTAATTATACGAAATGTTAAAATATTATTGCTAATTATCTGTATTTTATCTATTAATCAAAGCAGAAGTCAATTAAAACAATCATCATATGTAGTAAAAAATTGTTTAATTAAAAAAAAAAAAGAATTTAAAAAAATAACGAAATTCTTGAGTGTCTTGGAGTTTTAAAAAATTTTTCACATCAGATTCCAATTTCTTCAACATCAGTCACAAATTTTCAGGTGTAAAGATGCATATTCCTTTTCTTAGACAGTAACGCTCATATTCACCAAGTACTTCGACCTCGAGTTATTCCGAAAACCTCGGTCGAACGCTCAATCGGCAATCACCTTCAATCCTGATTGGACGTCTCCTTGACAATGTCAATCAAATGTTATCATGAATTTGTTTGAGCGATCGACCGGAGTTTTGTGTGTTCAGGTAGATGGTGAATACGATCGTTAATTAGACACTACATGGAGCCCCCTTTCAGCCAAACCTGGTGAAAATAAAGCTATTAAAATTTTATATACTCTCCCTCACAATTAGAGACCTATAGGTTTTTGAAGTTCGAACTCTTGGTATCCATTTCTGAATTTTACTTATAGTTCTTGTTTGCTGCGAATTCCATGATTTCCTCCTCTAAATATGATGATACTGCTGTAGCTGCATTTGCGAAAGAATCTAAAAACCAACTCGGTATAATTATGTATAAATATCTTGGAATCGCTTTGAGAAAACTTCATGAAGAACGTCCAAGTGTTGACAGTAAGTAAGTAAATATTCTAGTTTTAACAGACTGCGAATAATGTGGTAAATTGGCTGCAATCAATTCTACTTAGATTTCCTTTGAGCAAAAGAAGTTTACCCACAAAAGCAGCTATGCGGATTTTGTTTTAATTAAATTCAACTCATCATCTTGTAATCATCTTATACCTTATTATAAGTATTTAAAATATATAAAATTATTTAATTAAAGATTCTAAACTGGTCTGTCACATATTTGATGTCATTTTTCAATGCAATCAGGTTTTAGCGCATTTTTACACTTCTGTTTTTAGTTAAGTGTAACACTAAATCAAATATTTCGAAAAACGATCAGACAAATACCTTTTCAGGGACAATGAACTTCTGTATGCAACTGCAACCGATTGAATTCATTTGCAAGTCTGATGCAAAGTGATAGTAACAACTGCACTACAAAGTAAAACAGTTGTTTCATTTTGTTGTGAAATGATTTTCACCATAAAGTTGGCAAAATATCCTATCATTCAATAAATTGCTTCTATTCCTATTGACTACTCTAATAATGCAATGAAGCGTCGTATACAGGTATTCATTCCAATTTTCTAAAACCCATTGCTGATGATGGGTAACGGAATGTACAGAAAGTACATTTAGTGCTGCTTGTTTAAAATGTGTTAATATGTGAACCTTCCTGATGTCCCATCGTTGTTCGAGCAACATCAGTAGCAATTGATAAAATATTATGATAAAAATTTATTTCTCTTGGACAAAATTCTTGGTATTAAATATAGATTCTCTCTTTGTAACTGTTTCCAAATTTTTAACAAATAATAACTCTAGATTTTTTTTTCTTTTATGAGTGTTTGTTATTTGGTAATCCTGATCCATGGAGTTGAATGGAAAATTTGTAGGTCTTTTGGTAACAGCATAATGATATTTCAATGCGTTTAGCCATCTATTCCTCTTTGTAACAAATTATTACTCAGGATTTTTTCTATTGATATCAGACGGTTTTTATGAAGAAGAACAGATTTAATTATCTCTCTGATTACAAGCAAGATTAATTTCTCTCCGACCGTGGTCAATTTTAACACTTTTGTTTTCTAAAATTGTAATGATAAATGAGGCTCATAGTCCGGTTTCTTCTTAAAAAGGTTTTGATATAGTTGACTGTTTAATTTTTTTTTTTTTTTTTTTTTTTTTTTTTTTTTTTTTTTTTTTTTTTTTTTTTTACAGTTTTGAATTGGTCAAATGCGGCAATCCCAAAACTTTCTTCTCATGCAGTTAATACTTCAAAATTCGCTAACACAGTATCAAAATCAAATGGTTATTTATATCTATCGTAAGGATTCTAATGGTATGAAATTCCGTGCATTAGTTCTTGAAATAGGACTATTGTGACTATCGAGAAAAATGCAGAATAAAAGCGTCACCTGTTATGCAATTTGAACCGAAACTAATCAGCAGTAACATTTATCAAGGCAAAACTGGATCTGAAGTTCGATGAAAATCCTTGCATTAATTCTTTAGATACAGGTGTTACAGAAATCGTTAAAAAGACAGCATAACAGCGCCACCTGTGAAGCGATTTTCAACAAAATATAAACAGTATCTATTCATGTCAAGGAATAATCAAATCAGAAGTTTGATGGAAATCTTTGAAGTAGTTCTTGAGGTAAAACCGTAGCGGTAGTCGTGAAAAAAGCGGCATAGCAGCGCCACCTGTTGAGTTATTTACATCAAAAACTAATCAGCATCAATTTATAACAGAGAATTCCTGAATATAGATATTTTATAAATTCCGTGCATTAGTTATTGAGATAGAGCACCTATAAAATTTATGTCAAATTACGGACAGATAGGCTGACAAACAGACTCACAAACACACATTTTGTAAAAACATGTTTTGGGAATCTCTAACCCCTAAAACGTCGAAATCCGGAACGCGAAAATTTTTACGCAACTAATACTTTCTTCTAGTAAAGATAGAATAAAGTAAAAATAGGGCATATCTTTGTCTTTTCAACCAGCACGCATTTATTCAAATGCTCTTGTAGCCTAGAAGGCTTCATGGCTTCATTTGAAAAAAAAATTCTTGGCAAATTAAGCACATAGGTAACGATTGGGTTGTAGGAGAGTGCCTAGATCCATATTCCAAATACTCAATATTGTACTGCTGACATTTTTTCTTCGATTAAGATATTTTTAAACATAAAATTATTTCCTATATAAGTTTAAATAAATTTACTTTTGAACAAATTTATAGATATAAAGATTTTTATCACTTTCATCAAGATTATACAAATTTCTTAAACAGATTCAAATGACGTGTTCGTTTAAAAATCTTTGTTCAGACATATGTCATCATATTTTAGAATTTTTCGAAATGCAGATTAATAAAAAAATAATTACATTTAAAACTTTTAGCCTGCCAATTAATGGGAATTTTTTACACCACAGTTTTTTAATTCGTAACAATTTTTAATTCGAGTCATAGCCCTTCTTCAAATTCCCCGGCTTTTTTTTCCTTTTGACATTAGTAAACTAAATTTACCCCCCCCCCCCCCCCCCCCGCTTTCAGATTTAGGTTCGTCTGTATGGACTTCCTTTTAAAGGTGCAGTTAAGGTTTTTGTCTCGGACTGGGCAAGGTATATCAAATATTTTCATTATATTAAATCCTAAATAAATAGGTATGCCATGACCGCCCCCCTCGACTGTCCTAGCGCCCCCCATTTTTCTCTAGATTCGCTACCGCCCCCGTTGGGAACCTATGGTTTAGAGTAACTTAAAATAAAGGAACTAAGAAATTTCCGTTGTATGCAATGCACAGGTAGGCACAGGTAGTCACTACCCCTCACTAGATTTTGAAATGTAACTTAGTGAGATTATTATTATTTTTTTATCTTAGCTTAAAATAATAAAGGAACTAAGAATTTTAAGTTAGGGGAAAGGAAGCATAGATAGAAACGCCTATGCCTGATTAAAAAAAAAAGAAATAAAAAAAGATTTTTAATATATTAAAACTTGTAATTTCCAAGTTACAAAACAAAGTAGACACTAATAAATTTTTCGCTACGGAAGAGGGTCGATAGGATGAGAAATCCCTAATTCGATTTTGAAGCATACCGTAATTTCGGGTGTATAAGCCGCAGATCAAACAATTCTTTTTCGACCCAGAATTTTTTAAGAAACAAATGTAACTTCTTAGATTGACGTAAATATTTGTTTTCAATCACTAAATAAGATTTCTGGGTCCAAAAAGAATTGTTTGATCCGCGGCTTATACACCCGAAATTACGGTAACTGAAATTATTTTTCCCCGATTAATTTCTGTGAATTTATCGGACAATAACTACAGTTATAATAGATAAGCATCAGAAAATATGTTTCTAAATTAATGGTTGGATAATAACTTCAAATTCACTGCAGTGATTCTACGGTTATAAAGTCTGATATATTTTTTAATTTTTGATTATAAAATAATTTTATAAAAACTACAGTGTTTTCAAAGTTGATAGCTCACAGAATGTTTAAAATAAATTACTGCAAAATCACCCTTAATTAACTACAAAATAACTGAAGTGATTTTATAGTTGAGATTGCACTTCAGAAAAACTAGAGAAACTTTAGAAAAACCTCAAAAACACTTTACTTCTACAAAAAAAACTGCAGTTAATTTTTAGCTGGGAATTGCCCTGCTATTAAATTCAAAATCATATTAATTGTTTAAGGCGTAACGGAAAATTTCATGGATATGATATCATTCACTTTTCATATGCTTCTTGTCGCCAATTCTGTGGTGCGAATGTGTGAATTATAGAATGAGGAATTCAATTGCCTCGCCCTCTCTTCACGAACTCAGTCATGTAAAGAAGGTCGCTTTAAAAAAATGCTTACATGCACCATCCCTAACTATTCCTGTAAGATAAGATTTAATTTTTATAACTCTACTTCAAATAAACAAACTTCTTAAGAAGCATTTATTTTCTTATAATCAGGGCTCCCAAATGGTCCGCGAACTGAACATCAGCATTTTTTTAGAGAAATTTTCTTTTTAGATTTTTCTTGCAAATTGTCAAGAAACCACGTTTGGAAGTTGATTCTAGCTCAAACGTATTATGAAATTTTCTGTTAAAAAATATTGATGTTCAGTTCGCGGACCATTTGGGAGCCCTGTATAATGGATCACAGCCTACATCTTTAGGGAATGCGTTTAAAAAGAACCTGGTCAACAGTATTTAAAGTACACATCTATACCAGTGATGCACAACCTTTTTACCAGAAAATCGTTTCCCACCAGAATATTTGAGAAGTGTAGTTTCTTTTCTTTAATAGTCAAGTTTCTGCCGTTACTATAAAGAAAATTATTCTGCATAAAAATAGTGGTATTTTTGTGGCCCGCGGGCCAAAGGTTGTGCACCCCTGATCTATACTACATGGAGTGGCCCACTTCTAGGGGGAACTACTGGAGCATCAGAAAGTTACTATGGCCCACTACTGGAGCATAGAGGAAGGTAAAATTTTTTAATTTTCATTTTTTCTAGAGAATATATTTTAAAAATTTGAATGTTTATTATTATGCATAAAGGTAAGGAGTAGGCTAAAAATATATATATTTTTAAAGTTCACTATTACTTTAATAATAATTAGATAAATGTCCTTAAGTTGCCCACTACTGGTACATTTACGGTTATAATTATTATTGTTAAATATTGTTTAAATTATTATATTATAATTATTATAGTTAAATATTGTTTTGAAATTGCATTAAATATATATATATATAATTACTGTGGAGCATGCAAAATTCCACAATATTTCCTTCGAATGTAAAAGAGCTGTATAAAAAAGATATCCGCTCAAAGTACCTTGCTCTAAAATAAAGGTTTTTCTACACGGAGGAAAGAAGAAACAGTTTTCAACTATCATTATTTTTTTAAATACGCTTAATTCTAACACAAATTAAATTCGTTTCAAAATTGTGAACACTTATAAAAAAAGTTATATTCTTTCTGCAATTATTTTCTAATTATAAATCTTTATCTTGTCTAAGGATCTTTTGTCTTTCATTTTGACGTAATGTAAGAAAATATATAATTCAAATTACGTAAAGTAAATTCAACAAATTTTAAGTGTCACATTCTGAAAAAAAAATTAAGTGAAAGGGCTCTTTTCTGTTTGGATTTCTACACAAATGCAAGTTTATTCTTTTGCACGAAACAATAATTTTATACTTTGAATCTACGAAACTAGTTTATATATTTACTTTTCGAAAGTATTCTTAATATAAATTTCTCATTCTAAGATTAAAAAATTTTTGGAATGTTTTATAAGGTAGAATTAAATCTGGCAATTTCGCATGAGATCAAAAAATGAATATAAAAGGTCGAATTTGTGTTTCTCGAAATCACAGTAAAAAAATGTAAATTATACAACCTAAGATCTATTACTTTAATTACTCTTAATTCATGTTCTGCAAAATATGTAATATTTTCTTAGCGCGATTAATTTTTTGTTTACGTCCCAGGGTCTGTATTTATTTATAAAACATATTACCCCTTTTTGTCATAACGCTAGTTAAAAGAATAAATTTTTTAGTTGCCACAATTTTTATTTTTTTGAAATGTTAAAATTCGCCTTATTTTGTCCAAAGAAAAATTTACTATTTCAAAAGAAAATAAAAATAACTATTGGAAAATCAACTAACATGGACAATTTATTGGCAGCATTGCGATTAATTTTCCAACTTTTTAGTTTTATTAGTGCGAAAAATTTAATATATATTAAAACAAAAATTTCAAACATTTTTATTTGTGTGAGAATTCACTTAAAAATATTCTAAAATAAGTGTAGGGCAGACATTATTATTTTAAGTGCATGAATAGAGTAAAAACGAAATTTTCTCGGTACTAAATTCTTTTGAAATGGAAGAATTACACATGTGTGTATCTAAATGTTATTCATGATAAATTTTTTAGCAAAAATTTTTAATGGTGTTCAAAAACACTTGTAATATTTAAAACCAACTTAATATTTTCTAAATTATTCTGGAACATTCTACTGAAAAATCTGTGAACTTCTCTTGAAATGGACAGATACATTGATGGTGAATTCGTGCATTAGCAAGTTAATTGCCACTAATACTCACGAGTAGCAGAAATTATCTAAAAAAAAAATATATTTTCCTGATATAAAAATTTGTGAAAAAGGAAAACGATCCCGAAGTGTTCGTAGAACGTTGACTTTTTTTTACGGTGCACTGACTGATTTGAAAAAATGCATTTTTACAACTAAAAAATTTTTAATATGAGTATTTTTCTCCTTTGATCATTTCAAACACGTGTTTAAGGACACGGTAAAAGAAAACATTATTGGAGGATCATCTTGAAATTATTAAATTATCGACTCAACAAAGCTTACTTAGACAGAATTTTTGCTTTAAACATATTTTAAGGCAATTTTATGAAAATAACATACATATTTACCTTAAGCTTCTTACCCTGTTGAAAAATTACTCAAACTTGATTAAAATATCAGAATTTTTATTTAAATTCATTTAACTTAAATCTTTGTGTTATTCATTTAATTTACTTTATGAAAATTTTTCTGGTTTGAATCGAATGAAACGCATCATAGGATTGGGTAAATTGGACCCATTCAGGGTAGGAAGGTTAAATAGTATTCTAAAGGTCTCTTCGCTTTTAGGACACTATGTTTGTCACTAATAGGCTACTGGAGAAAACAAGATTCGAGCAACAAGAACTTGAACGAATTTCGGGATTTTTTATGGCTTTTAGGAATCTTGGGAGTGCATTAACCCCTTAACTAGTTAATTCTTTTCTGTTCAACAAATTGAAATAGCTGATTCACACCACTATTATTTAGATAAAATATTCGTAAGATAAAAAAAAAACATTTCCGCCTTTTAATAGTATGAAAAATTTCTTTAAAAAAATAGTGGTGTCAAAAAGCTTTAAATGATGCAATAAGCAAATCCGTCTTGCCCGAACGACGACGTTCGGACAAATGAATTAAGAGGTTAGAGAGAACAACGTTCACTGGAGTGTGAATTCTTTTAACACTAGAATGCCCGGATTGTGTCGATTCGATTCCGACCATGCGATTCAATTTCAATTCGAGCCAGAAAATTTTTCTTAAAATAAGTTAAATTCAAACCCTGGAAGTTAACGTTAAATAAATGAATTAAATAATTTTGAAATAAAAATTCTGGTGGTAAATATCATTATCATACATATATCATTTCTGGGTGTTAATACAAATCATTTTAAACGTAGTTAAATGTTTCGCGTTTTATTTCTGATGTTTGAATATCTCACTATATACAATTTATATACGATTCTTTCTGCAAGATTTAAGCACAATGTCACATTTAAGTGTCATCGCATTTAGGCAAAATAACTTTGTTTGCAAATATAAAAAGCATGGGAATCACAACGAATGGAATAAAATAATGTAATATAATGATTTAATCAGTTTGATAGACCCAAAGTGATACTTTTAATAGATAAGACTTTGATGAAAATTTTTATAAAGCTTTATTTTGTTGTAAATCTTTTTTTAATAGATTAAATATTTATGAACATTAACTATATTCTTTTTTAGACTCTTATAGTAACTAATAAATATTTACTCTTTTTTTATGTACTCAACTGAAGTTAGACTATACTCCAGTTAATCCGTAAAACTTAAGTGATTTATTACTCCTAAAATCACAATGGCTCTTTAGAAGGATTTCAAAGAAACTTTTGTTCTTTTTTTCTCTTCTTACAAAAAATAGTTTGGACAGAGTCGTAAAAATAGTCGACGGATTATTTGAGGAAAAAAAATAAGAGAAAAAAAATCCTAAAAGTTTTATTAAGAAAAAAAAATAAAACATCAATCATAATACGATTAAGTAGGTTATTAAAGAAATTTCTCGTAGGCCAAAACCACGTTACATGTAATTAAAATTTTTGAAGTGTTTTTAAATTTTTTAATTAACCACTTAACTGATCAATATTTTTGAAAAAAAACTTTCAAATAATGACTATTTTTGTCATGTCTGTTACAAAATTTTTTAATCATTTATCACCGGTTTTTCAAAGCAGAAATTTTTGCCTAATTGAATCAGAAAAAAAGCTCGGTTTAAATAATACAAAATTTACAATAAAATACTACTGAGAATAATAAATTATGATTGAGGTATGGATGCCCATACGTGATATGGGCTAATCAATATTGGCAAAAGCACGTTGCCCGTACGACGTATGGACAAAACAGGGAAGTAATTAATACGTGAACTTCCTGAGACCTGACATCCATTAAAATAGATGTTTTGCTTTCTTTTTCTATTGAATTAAATTGCCTTATAGCAATCTAAAAATAATTTATAATTGTAATGTAGGAATGAAAAATCAACATTCAGCTCTCGGATTTTGGTAACGGTAACTACATTGGTTACAAAATGGAGAAGTGTGTGAATCTAGTTGGAATTCAGCTCTCTGCTGGTAAGTTTAATTTTTAACATTATTTTGTTTCATTTTATAATTTTTTTATGTATATTTATTTATTTATTTGCTATTTTAATAACAGATGTTAATAATAACCTTATGTTCTTTCTAATAAAGTAATTTCGAGTGTATAAGCCGCGGATCAAACAATTCTTTTTGGACCCAGAAATTTTATTTAGTGATTGAAGACAAATATTTAATGCGATCTAAATAGTTATATTTGTTTCTTAAAAAATTCTGGGTCGAAAAAGAATTGTTTGATCTGCGGCTTATACACCCGAAATTACGGTAATTTGTTTTGTTTCCCACACCTTTAGTATTTTTTAAAATTATTTTAAAGCGACTTATTACCTCAACATTCATTTAAAATGATGTGCGGAAAAGTTAAATCATCGAAATTTTTCCATTTTTTTAATTTCAAGTCCCACCAGTAGCCGAGGAGGTTCTTCTATCGATACCTGTAGAAAGGAGGTGTTGGGTTCGAATCCAGTCGCGCCTCTCCGCCTAAATTTTTGAAGTTTTCCGTGGTTTTCTTTGAACCTTGAATTTCCTTGCATAAATATGGGTTAGATGCCCTTAGAATGACCCCCGCAGATGGTCCTTCCCCCCATTAGGGCCTAATATTCCTCTTGCTGATAATTGGCTGTCTAAACACAATCAACCAATCATTTCATTAAAAACCTCATTTTCGACGCCTTTTTGTTGAAAAAAAATATTACAAATATATATGTATATATATATATGTATATAATTTTGCTCAATTATTTGGAGGTTAATAAGAATGTTTCGTACGTTTTTCGTCAGTTGACATTTGACGAAATTTTAAGCTATTTCTTATCACTAAAATTTAAAAGAAAATGTTGAGTGTTTAACTTCATATGTCCCTATTAAAGAATTGAGTTGTTTTTTACAATTTCAGTGTTTAGAAAAAAGAGTAAAAGTTGACAGCAATCTATTTGATTGACATTTAACTATTAAGAAACTGTAACTGCTTTAGTAGGGGTTCATTTTTACCGCAGAAAGACATTTTCTTCAGCTTAACCAGTCATTTTTCAGTTATTTTTTCATTTTAACCAGTAAATTTAGTTAAAAAATTTATACAATTTAAACGCGTCATCAATGGAAAATTTTAAACAAAATTAATTATAAAAAATAATATTAATGTTTACTGGTGTGAGTTTATTTCGACGGTAGTAGTTCTGCTGCATTGTGACAACCAAGACAATCTACTTTCTATATCGGTAAAAATACTATAACTCTTGATCCAAATGATACCAGTTAAAAGAAGTAGAAAATTTTCACCATATTTGTATGAGAAATTCATTACTGATAAGGTGTTTAAAGAAGATTATATATTTTATTAAAGTTTGCTGGTAGAAGTTTTCGCCTACCGTAATCAGAAACTGTTGATTGGATTAAAAGAAACAGCCGTCATCTTGTGACAACCTAATCAGTTACTTCACCCTGAATTGCTAGACAATGCATCGTATGTCTCCGTTATTTTATTCATAACTCCATCGTGTTTTATGCGCAATTTCTAAGAAAAATCTAAAAACAAATTTTTCAAAGAAAATATTGTTGTTCAGTTGATGATTCATTTGATAGCCTTGTAATATGGTCAAAGTATGGTGAAGATATCTTCACAATATGATCAAGCAACCGTTATTTGGAAAAAAATCAAATGACTAAACGGTTTGCGGCAGAATTTTACAGTTTATCACTATTACATCCGAAAGGAGTCGATTCGACTCCAACCATGTTATTAAAATTCATTTCGAGCCAGAATTTTTTTCTTGAAATAAGTTAAATTTCAAGCACGCATATTTATGTTTAATAAGTCAATTAAATAATTTCGAATAAAAATTCTGGTGTGAAATATTATTAGGAAACTTCATTAAAATTTTTGGGCGTTCTAGTGTTAAGCAACTACCTGCTTGTGTAATAATATCTGTTATCTAACATCAATTAACCAATTGCAATTCTAAACAATGGCTGTTGATAAACCAAACGACTTTAGTCAAAATTTAATATATAGAACTTCTTTAAATATACATTGTTATGTACCTGGCTTCTGTTCTGCAGATCTTGCTGTCCTTAATCCAGGACTGATTTCTCACTAACGATCGCAAACTGAACTTTCAGTCTGTAAAAAGTTCAGAAATAAAGATTGAAAGGTGCGGCTTGTGGACCAATGTTAACATACACCTAAAATTTGCGTAGCTATTTAACATAGTTCAATGTGTAAACCATTTGTAGCACCATATCTGTTTCATTCGTGCTTGGAAGCTCATGCCTGTTTATTTTCATTGCACTTCCGTTTTCCTTGAACTGTTGAACAACTATCTGATGTTAGGATAAGACGGTAATGTTCTGTTCCAAAGTGTCCGGAAAAATCCGCAGCATCTGGGTATCATATTTTGTCTCAAGCAAGCATTCCACACATTTTGATATCTGTTCGAAGAGTCACCATTTCTGCCAATTAACTAAACTGCAAAAAAGAAAAAAAACAAAATTTTAGGTATGTGAAAACTTTATGCCACAAGCCACATCATTCTACCTAACCCCAATTCTGAAATATACGTGATTGAAGCTGCAAAATAATTTTAAAATACCCTATATTCTTTGTTGAAGATAGCCAAATAGTACTTTAAATCAAAAAATACTTCAAATCTAAAGTTAGTAAACAGGTAAGTCATATGAATAGTCTTTAGGAAAATGTAATGTTGATTTCACTTTTGTATCATTATCATATGATATTTTAAATATGTAACAAGGTTCTCACGAGATCTGGAATTTACAGACCTGGAAATTCGTCGATAACATTATTTTCTTATATCTCTCATAAAAATACCTCTTTTGCCTCTCTTAGATTCCCCCTTTGGCTTTTAGAGATATCGTGTACAGTCTGCAAATGCTTAATTTTAATGCCGAAACTGACAAGTCACATCAGTAGATTTTTAGTGCAATTTTAAACTCATAATATACGGGAAGAAAAGCTTAGGAATATTTTCAAAAATATTTTCTCGTGAATTGCGGTGCGAAATAATTATTTGAACATTTTTTATACAGAAATGCCTTGCCCATGAAAAGGGTAAATTATGCGAAATTTCGCACATTTGAAGCACTTTAACCCCTTGAGCTCTGATGGTAGAACTTTCTACAACATAATTTTAATTTTGAAATGTCACAATGGCACCAGAAAATTCAATCAAATTTATTTGAGAAAGGTTTAATGCATTTCCTCGTGTTTATCGTTAACCGGTTTTTTTTCTTTGCAAAATATTGGTGTGAATGTGACATTTGGCATTTTGAAGAAAATTACACCCCAGAGCTCAAAGGGTTAAGGGGAGGTAAAGAAAATCGCAATGATTCAGATATACATAGCAACCCATGGTCGGATATGTTTTCTTGTCGTAGTAGTAATGACACAAAACACAAAAAAGGACACAAACAGGGAGAGAAAACATTTTTATCATTCTTAGTGCTAAAAAAATGCCAAGACAAAAAGTTCTGACGGACTTGTTGCACGCGTTTTGGAAGCTGCTAGGAAGGTCCGAGACACTCTTGATATTTTCAAGAACATTAGATCTTCCATGCGATTTAGAAATGCTTCCATACTTCATGAACTGGAGTCGTAATTTTGAGCACCTACTTTCATGAAGATCATTGTTTCTTTAACTCTTTGAGGGGCAAAGCACTTCCACACATAAAATGCTGAAATAATTAAATGACACCAGAATTCATAAACAAATTTATTTCAAAATAGATAAATGCTTTTCTTCACATAATTGATAAATTTTAGATTTTCCTTTCAAAATTCTGGTGCCAATGCGACATTTCTCATTAAAAATTAAGTGGTATATATTTTATACCACCGCTCTTCAAGGGTTTAATGTTCTTCTTTCTTAGTTTTTAACTACTGTACTAAACATAATAAACATGTTTTCTCCACTCATTTGTGCTATGTCATTCTTGTTTTTTGTGTCGTTACTACTGCACCAGTAAAGTGTTTCCGACCATACGTTGCTGTGCATATCTGAATTCTTGTGATTTCTTATATCTCCCCTTAAACTTTGTTCCAATAATAATCCTGGAACACCCTATTTATCCATATTATTTAAAGTAACATATCTGCTTAGATAGGACTGTCACGGTCAAATATTGGTTAATTCTATTTAGCACCACTTTTTTAAAACAAAAATCTTTAAGATAAGCTTTGACAATATTTGAATGAGAAATATATTTCAAAATGCATTCTTTAAAAATAGTGGTGCGAACAGAATATAAAAACATTCATTAGTGGCAATCCTAACTTACACCAGTTTTATCCGCACAAAACCACTATGATTTAGATAGATTTTTATCTTATTTCATCGCATAAATTCTTAATTTTTATTAATTTTAAATTTCTCCCAATTTCTACTTTTTACATCCTGTAACACATTCCAAAGTATATTTTTGACTGTTAAAGAAATTTTATACATATATTTCTATATGCTGAATTACAGCGGAGCTTTTTCTTTTGAATCTTTAAGTTAGTCTATTTATTGCTCATAAATTTAAAATGTTTCTTAAGAAACTCTTAAAACAAACTTTTTTTCCTTCATATTTACGAAAGGGTACTTTGAAAAAGTTAATAAAATAATAAGATATCTTATAGAAAAATATATTCTTTATAACAGATATAAATTTAGCATTACGAGCAAAGCCATGTTAAACTTTCCATGAATGTATTGTTTAAAAGATGATTAAAATTTTTCTTCCCCCTAGCGTAATAAATATTACATGTATCCAAAATTGAAAAAAAGAATTATAAACAGTTTTAACGACCGTTTTTGCAGAGATATTTTGGTACTTCTTTGCTGGCTGACATTAGAATGACTTTTAAAAATCTTTACGGTAACGAGAGAAAAAAAAAAGATATAAAATTTTAATACTCTTTTACTTTAAAATTATTTTATGCTTGAGTTAATAAGCATATATAAAAATGCATCATTTGTGCAAATGACAAGTTGCTTAAAATTTTGGTTCAGTTACTATTTAAACTTCCGAATATCAGGTTTTAATATTTTACGAGGTTTAGTTTTATATGATATGAATCAGAAATATAATTTTATTATATGAAATTTCTTCTTAGGATGTGTCTTTTTTTCATATTTTATATATCTGTTGATCGGGGATCCCAAATGATCTCGAACTGAACACCAGTATTTCTTAATAGAAAATTTCATAGTAGGTTTCAACAGAATTTGTGCTAAAATTAACCTCCGAAGCGATTTCGCCGCAATTTGCAGGAAAAATATAAAACGAAAATCTTTCTAAGAAAATGTTGATGTTCAGCTGGACCATTTAGGAGCCCTGATTGATCATATTTTTTTTTTTCTGGTTTATAACATTGAAAACTGCAAAATAGTTAACAGCTGGGGTAAAAACAAGCCCAATATATTAGGAGGATTAACCCTTAAATGTGTGGTTTTTTATTTTGTTTCTAAAAATGTCTACATAATCCTCAGAAAGATTAATTACGCAGAAAAATAATGGAAAAAATCAGAGATACATTTTTTCATATAGTATACATCAATCCTTTCGTATGTTGTACACGTGCAATAAGAGTAAGAACTACTGCCGTGTGGCTGTTTTATGCTAAAATAATGCAAATTAGCATATATTTTAATAGGCACAAATCCAAATACCTTATATTTGATAATTATTTATTTTATAAAACTTAACCTTTAGCCCTTTAATTCCCATGAATACGTTCTAGAAATTACTTGGCTTAGAGAATCTGACTTTAAACCAAAACGATTCAATGGTTAATGTTGCTTTATTTAAATACGGAATGTATGCTATTAATTAAAGCAAATATTGCTATTTTAATTTTCTGATATGAATTAGGAATATACGAATTAAAAATCTATTAAATTTGAAAACCTGTGGTTTGCGTATATGAAAGCTGCGCACAAAAGGATTAATATACAATGCTGGGAAGTCGCTAGGAAAAATTACAAATATAAAAAATAACGATATTGTTGACAATGAAAATTTCATTTTCATTTGCATGATCAATTTCACAATAATACGCATAAACTTTGTTTATATAAACGGAAGAGGGAACATAAATTATTCTAATTTCTTTAAACCAATGAAAGACAACTTGGATAAAATTACAAAGCCGATGGTTCTAACCTCATTTGGCTTAATGCCAGACTTCAGAAAGCAAGCCGACAGGAAAGTTTAGGAAAATGTAACCGTGTTACATGTATTCATTTTGCATTTGGTGTGTTTAATACAATGTCAAGAGGAAAAAAGTTATCTGATAATTAAGAAAATAAAATATTAAATTTAAATGGGGCTGGAGTGTCTGGCTGTTATTTTGCAGGAAAAAAGTTCCAAGGCTGTAGTAATCAGTTTCTTCAGAAATCCCGAAGATTACGAAAGTACAGATGTACATGAAGACCGAAATCTTAAACTGTGATGCCATCAAGACAAATCTTGAAGTTAGCTTGCGGACAAAAAATGTCGTCTGCTCAAATTCAAAAACAATTACCGTAATTTCGCGCGTATACGCCACGGCTAAATTATGTCTTTTCTAAACCGGAAATTTTATGGTAAAAAAGAAGTCAAAAAGATGCTAAGCAAAATTAAGTCACATTTTATTTCAAATAAATTCTGGGAGGAAATTGACTTATCTGAAGTGCGGCGGATGCGCGCGAAATTACGGTACAATTACCATGTACGGAAGTAAGTCCTATATAATGTGTAAATAAATGTACAAGCCGAAAGGCAAGGAATGTTTTTAGTAAAAATCCCATTGCTCAATTTAAGAAAATTAAAAGTAATTTTAAACACCAAAATAATGCTTGCTATACACTTTGCACGAAATCCTTTAATCAAAGGCAAAAATTCTAGAGATGTCGTCTTTCCCGATGAAAATAAATTTAATTTCGATGGCTATAAATTCTTTTGAGATGATTTACAAAAGGAACTTCATTTTTTTTCAAAGCTTCAATTTTAAAGTAACTTAGTAATTGTTTGATCTGTATTTGCTGCCTGTGGAACCTGTCCAATTGTTATCATGCATAGCAAAATGAATCTAGTTATGTATCAAGATATGGCTTCGCTCTCTCATAACTTCTGGAGGCTGGACATTTCAGCAGGACACCGCTTCCATTCATGGTTCTAAGTCAACTAAATCTTCGCTTGAAGCTAAACGGGTGAAATGCATTAAATGGCCAGCCCGTAGCCCTGATCTGAATGTAATAGAAAATCATCGGAGAATTTTAGTCCGATAGGTATTTAAAAAAAGGACGACATTTTAGTTCAAAGTTAATTTTCATGAATGCTGTTAAAAATGTTAGAACAATATTGGTACAAGCACTTTGTGTGGTCTGATAGATTCAACGAACAAGAGTCTAGACAAAGTGATCGAAGAAAAAGGGTCTTACAAATCTCGAATAAAGAATGCATTTAATTGTGAGAAGGCTTTTACAGTATACAGCCGGTGTAACGGAGTGATCGTTAAAAAACTTATTTTAACGAGCGTAGGTATGTAGGATATTTTATTAAGTGAACTGTGTACGCAAAGGATATTTGATGTACTTAATTTAATGTTGTATCGGATCATTTATATCCGAGCTCTTAATTGTACATATTGTTTTGTCACATGTACATAATATGTAAATAAATTGTTCGTTTATTTTAACTGTTTAAGTTTAACCTTCTTTGGACAATCCTTTTCACAAAGTGCCCAATATAATTTAGTTATATTGGTGGTGGCAGCGGACTAAAACAGATGTGCAGTGTAAAAAATTTTCCCGTTAAAAAACGGAAATAGTACTGGTAATCTAGACGCCAGTACTACTTCCGTTTTTTAACGGAAAAAAGTTTCCGTAAATTCCAGAAATAGTTCCGTTTTTTATTTTATTTTTTCCTTATGTAAAAATTTTCGTTTGAAAAGTTAAAAGAATTTTTCAAGGACTAACTAACATTTTTGTGCTTTTTATTCTTTACTTTTCAAAGGCATGTTAATATCAGGGACCCATTACATACAATTTATTTAAACAACAGTGAAGAAATGTTACATACCTTTCATGGGGTTCGAAACCGGGGCCTCTTGTGTAGTAGATTGCAGTGTAAAACCATTACACCAGAATTATTCAAACGACCCTTTCAAATATCTTTAGTTATTTCGGATACATTTCGTAAAGTAAAGATAAGATTTTGAACGCAGGTTTTTTTTTTTTTTTTTTTTTTTTTTTTTTTTTTTTTTTTGTAGGGATAATATTTTTCTATTGAATGGATAATTCTAAATGCTTTACAGATTTTCTTTGTATAACTTCGAATATTTAGCTTATTAATTTTGGCTTTATATATATAAAAATTAGTTTTTAAAATATTACATGCATGAAAGAATTTATTAAGAGTTTTGTTTCCTAAGTTTTAAGATTCTATTGTAATATTATTGATATTTATTTATTTATTTAAAAAAAAAATACTAACATGCTAAAAGAAAGAAAAAAAACGTGCATTTTAACAAATTATTTTATGACGATCGAAGGTAAACTCAATAAAGATAATTACAATGGGTTATAGAAAAAAAAAATCAGTTATTGATTTTTTATAACATATGTAATCCCCAAAATTACCTTTCTTAATTTCCATAATTTCTTTCCATAGTTTCGATTTTCTTTCCATAATTTCGAATTTTTAGCTTATATGTATAAAAATTAGTCTTTAAAATATTACATGCATGAAAGAATTTATTAAGAGTTTTGTTTCCTTCTTTTTTTGGAAAAGTTTTAAAATTCTGTTGCAATATTATTGATATTTATTTATTTATTTTAAAAAATACTAACATACTAAAAGAAAAAAAAAAACGTGCATTTTAACAAATTATTTTATGACGATCAAAGGTAAACTCAATAAATATTACAATGGGTTATAAAATAAATTTCAGTTATTGATTTTTTATAACTTACGTAATCACCAAAATTTTAAGAATTTCGGTAATATATTTCGATATATTTTTAATTTTATGTGCGAACTTCTTAATTTGAATAAATTAAAAAAATATATATATTAAAATTAAAATTGAAGAATTTTTTTCCACTTTTTTCAAAATATCCAACGCACTTAATATATATATATATATATATATATATGTGACGATTTCAGGAGAACTCGAATGATTTCCACTGGTTAAACAGAAACACGCAGTCATGGCAAGCGAGGGAAAAAACAAAAATAATAAATAAATGTAGAAGATCCAATAATTAGTCATGGGCTGCTGTAAATTCATTTATTAAATTCGTGATAATGAGGAAGGAAAAGCTCCTTGTTGCAAAAATTCCATCATTATTTCAGCGAGCTGTCCTCATCGAAAAAGCAACCCAAGAAGTCTTCAGAAGAATCTTCCTTTCATCTCGAGACTTCCCCCTTTTAAACTAAAAAGAAAGTTCTGGAACATTCTGTAATCTCTAACCATCATTATTTTATGTAAACAGAATTCTTGTCCAGTTACGAGGCTATTTTAAACAGACGATAAATTTATTTAAAAAAAATATTATTTAACCAATTTATAATTGACTCCGAATTTTAAATATCTTAGGCAGACGATTTTTATACATGATTAATTTTAAGAGAAAAAGAAAAGAAATGAATTTATTAATATGCACATTATCGTTGACGGCGGAAAAATAAATAAATAGATAAAATAAAATAATGATATTTTTTGAAAGGTATGGTTTTGGAATAAATTTAATAAGAATTTCTTAAAAAGGGTTGATAAAAACATAGAAGAAATCAGTTTTATTTGGAATATTAAGAAATAAAGTTTTAATTAAGAATATTTTTAATTTAGAGCCATCTTTTTAAATTTACGCATACTGGAATAATGTTTTTTAAGGCAAATTAAGAATTTATATCGTCTGCACACAGATTAACAGATTAGATCTAGAAATAAGATTTTAATTTAATAATTTGAAGTAAGTACGGAATATTATTATAAGAAAATTAAGATAGTATAAAGGTTAGTTTTGGCGAAAAAAAAATTTAAATTTGTAATATATATATATATATATATATATATATATGTATGTATGTGTGTGTGATAAAAATACATTAAAAATTATTTTAAAATCACAATCAACTTTCCCTTTCAGTTATTTCAAACTTAAAAAGAATTAATAACTTTTTTTTATTTTTTTATTATTATTTTCTTAATATTTAAAAAATACGTTAGCTTTTTTTTATTAAAACAGAATGAAATTGAGAAATAGTCCAGCAAATTGCTTAAAAAACATCAACTCAGTATAAGGTTTTTAACTTTGCTGGTAGATGGCACCACTAAACTCTACTGTTTTCGGAAAATTGACAAAAATAAGAGAAAACTTCCGTTATTTAACGGGATTAGTGACTCCAAAATGTCAAATACGGAAATTCTTCTGTTTGTTTTGGAAAAAGGAAACTATTCCGTAATTTTGAGGGAAAAGTTTGTGTATATTAACGGATATTTTTTACAGTGTGTGAGAAGATAATGAGGTAGAATGCGATATTTATTATGGTACTGCCAGTACTTATTACATTATTGATTTTTTTTATTTTTTGTTACCGTACAATCTGTCAGGGTATGTCCGCATTTAATAGTGTAAAAACTATTTAACCGATTGTTTGAAATTTAATATACAGTAATCCCTTAACATTCGCGAGTTTTGATTATTCGCGAAATAGAAAATGCTGAACAGTTTATATCAAATAAAATGTCAGTTGCTTTTACTTAGAATTTGGTTGACTTCTTTTGTACAATAAAATTTCCCCTTTGAAGAAGACTTAACTGAGCCGAGGCGTTTACGCACGAAATCACAGTATTTTTTTTAACACTGGAACCACCATTAGGGGTCAAAATGACCCCTGCCAAATTGATGATAGTCGATTCAAACCAGAATTTTATTCATAAGATAAGTTAAATCTAAGCAACAGAAAAATAGACTAATTATATAAGTTAAATAGTTTTAAATTAAAATTCTGGTGAGTAACACTTTCTGTAAAACTTGAGTAAAATATCCGGCTGTTTCAGTGTTAAGTTGTGTGAAAAAAATACCAAATTAGAAGTTTTGTGGCCTCGGTTTTGACATTCGCGGAACCCAACACTTGCGAATCGCAACTAAAAATAATCTTAAGATTATCTCATGAAATAGCCATTTTCTTCAGGAATTTTACAGAAATTTGAAGACATTTTGCAGATTTAGTTTTATTTTAAAAATATCTGCAGATATTTTTAAGGTATTCTTAAAGATATCTGCAGAATGGATCCAATACCGATATTCCCACAGATTTTTGGGTCAAATACCTATAGATTTTCTACAGATTTTGTTAGTGGGGAAGGATAACTGTGTATATAATTGTTGCCGAATTTTTTCGAGTAATTCAAATTTGTGAATATCGAATCAGAATTCAACTCTTTAACGATCAAAGCATTTTCATTGCTAAGATGTCGAAATAAATGAATGACACCGGTAATTAAAAACAAATATATTTCTAAATAAGAAAACGTGATTTTTTTACATACATAATAAAAGGGTTATTTATAGATAAAAATACCGGTGTCAGTGTTGCATATCGGAATTAAAATTTTGTGGTTTCGTAGCGAAACCAATGATCGTTAAAGGGTTAAAAAGATATATTAATAAAACATTTCTTTATTCTGTTAAATCATATCATACATAATTAATTCAATGTTATTCCATGATCAGGGTTCGCAATGTTCTAATACTAAATTTTAAGAATATTTTCTAAGTGTTCCACTGCAGAAAAATAACGTAAAATCTGTGAATGAAGGTCGGGGTTACGAATGTTGTGGTTTAAAAATTAAATGTAAATTTTCTTATTTTTAATAGTGGTGCCAGAGTCCTTGGAAATTCTAAGGAGTGTGCGAACCTTGTCCATGATACGTAGTTATTCTAGGTTTGCCGTCGTGATTACGTCCGATTCAGTGTTGCCAGTGGGCTACTTTTTTTAAATTCAGATTTTTTGACTGGCACCACTTTTTTGAAACATTAAATCAACTTTTGTTTTCGTCTTAATTATCATCTCATTGAATAAGCCACATTTTTTATTTGTAAAAAGTGGTGCCAATCAAGAATTTGAATTTTAAATAAGTAGCCCGTCTGGCAACACTGGTCCGATTTCCGAAAATTTTAGGGTGCAAAATTTAAATAAAATCGTTATAAGCGTTTTAAAGAAAAAAAATACATACACATGCAGACACCTTATGATTATCTGAAGAAATCGTCATTTTCGTAATGACGCTGTATCTGGTGGATATTTTATTTAGAAATATTGTTTTCACACTTGAAACTTTTGAATAGGATTTTTCTGTTCTTTCATTAATGGAATATCTATCATCTTATTTACATCAAATTTTATGCATAGCATTTCAAAATATACTTTATTTCGAATCGTTTAATGCTAGTAATTGTTTCGAAAATGATTTTTAGTAGAGATAATAGTGGAAGGTTAGTTTTTTCTCCACTACTGTACGTAATATAATGCTACTAATTCTTTTTATTACTTTTTATAATTTCTATAAAAGGATTATACTAAAAAAGGTTCATACACTTAAAAGATTTTCAAGCACTCTTTGGCCAAATTTTTACAAAGTAATATTTGCTTTATTTAATTTTAAAAGTCTATATTCAGATACAATTACCGCAACTGTACGAAATTTCTATTACTTTTAAACCTAAAATCCGCTGAATTCTTGGAAACGTAGGAACCCTGGAAATACATCTCGCAAACTTTTGCACACGCTAGCGATCTTCTTAATCTAAATAATTTTCCAGTTTAATTTAAATATAATAGTATAGCATAGGAATAGAAAACTAAATTTCTTTAAATTCTTAATAAATTCCTTAAACTAAAGTATTTTTTACATCTAGTTAATGTGCTATTTAACCGCTTATTTCAAAAGAATGAAGGCATTTGTATAGCAAAAATACGAAACGATTCAAAAACTACGTTTTATAAAATCGGTGAATTATGACCCATTTCGTTTTAAATTTATTATTTGAAAAATGCCAAACAAAGCCAAGAAGATTTTTACCTCTTCCCATTACACGAAAATAGGGAATATAACATTTATTCTTTTTATGACTTTCTGTAGTTTTATGATTTAAACACGCGGTTAGCTCTTGTGTAAGAGATTTTCAAAAGCCGTTTGAGACTTTTTGTTATACTTGTTATAATGTAATAGTACTTGAAAAATCTAAATCCTGTCAAACATTCTTTCTTTATCTATAAATGTTTTATAGTTTCAGACTTTCATTAATATTTTTATTTTTTAGAAACAAAAATACATATTTTAAAAATAAAATTTAAATTCAAATTTAAAAATCACCTCGGTAAGTATTTTGCCACCAAATCAGAAAAGTTTTGTAAAGGATGTGTTATTAGACTACCAGAAAGATGTAAGATGGTTTATTCAACAAAATTGGCACAAGCGTTCTTCAATAAAATATTGCCTTTAATGAAATTTGTATGGTTTATTGTTTGCAAAAAAACCCGGAAGAAATCTTTGGGACAACCTAATAGTATTTATTTAGTATGTAACAATGTAAACAAACACGCATTTGTTTTTTTAGAATGTCGTAGTTTTAACTTTAGATAATTCAAACTTTTTTCCCTATTCTGAGAAGATTTACTAATTAAGGATCAATCGTACAAGATTCAACAACTGAATTACAAGTATTCATTGCAGTTGCATGCATTCCTTACAAGCAGATAACGAAAACTTCACATTTTAAAATTAATCTTTTTTTTACGACAAAGATAGAAGTTTACTAGTAGAAAATATATTTGATTTTTATGTTAAAGTTTATCTTGTCCTTTTTTTAAACCATATTTTAGGAAATAATAAAAGAAAATAAAGGAAGAAAAAAACGAAAAACGAAAAGAAAATACAACATTGTGCATTTTCATATTCCATTACAAATATCGATTTACTTTGAAAAACAATTTTATATTATTTCATTTAGAAAATGAAGTAATTTTTTTGCTTGAAATAACTTCAAATGAAAATTTTAAAAGTAATATTTTTTTGTAATATTTCAGAATTGGGACGCGAAATATGATTATAAAGGCAATCAAAATTGAAATTAGTAGAGGACACTCTGCTTGTTTTCTTCTATTTCCACAATTTCCGTCGAAACACGCATAGCGTAATTTCTGATATAAACAAAGAAGCTTAAAATGCATCAAATTTTATATTCAAATGTGGAATATTTGTAAAACATATTCTTGAAAAATAAACATATTCAATGTAAATACAATTTTGTAAATATTTCGAAAAACGTAATTAGAATTTTATTGCGGTATAAACTCGAAGGGAAATGTACTGCAATTTTCCGCGTATACGCAGCAACTCAGATAAGTTGATTTCCTACCAGAATTTGCTTTAAGTATAATTTGGTGTGTTTCTGCTTAAAATTCACTTCGCTCCATTTTTTCAATGAAATTTCCGGCTTGAAAAAGGAGTTAAGCATGCCATGGCAGATTTATGCTAATAGAAAATATATTAGTTACAGGTTTTTATTTATTTTTTCATATTTCAAAATTTATAAAAATGTTTCACTTTGTTTTTGAAAACAAAATGTGACAGAAAAACAAAAGTTATTTTTTATTTATTGCATTAGTACTTTCTGAAATGTTTGAAACAGTTTGAAAAGTAATGCATAGCTGGAAACCGCTACGTTTTTTTTTGCATAATACTGAAATTTTATAGTTAATTTTGCCTCATTTAATCAAGGAAATCTGCGACTGAAAAATGAAAATGTTCATTATGTTTCAGTGTTGAAAGGCGTAAGACTATGATAATACATTATTTTTCAGCATAGATATAACGTCGGTTTCATTACAAACTGTCTAATATATAGGATTTTTTTTTAAATAACGCTATTCAGAGCATCCGGAATCTCGTCTTATTACAGGAATGACACAAAATTTTATAAATGGATTTATAAAACCACTGGAAAAAGATTGCTACAATAAATAAATAAGTAACTAAATAAAAAATAGTCCCCGCAGATAGCGGGAAATTTAGCACTGTACATAGAAAGAAAACATCAGAAACAAACAAAATTAATAATTTGGATAGATGGCCACGTTCTTTTCATCATATTCACTTACCCGGTGATTGCATTCGTTGTTCAACATTTTAGACGGCCGAGCATAACATGCAAAATGGAATAGACCTCACTGGTGATTAGAACTATTTTTTTTAATCTTTTTTCCCTTGGTTTCATTAGTCCCCATATAATTAAAGGAGTTCAGGTTATTAAAATTAGCTACAGAGAGCTCTAAAATGAGTCACGTTAAAAAAAATAACCTGTAGAAACAGCCTAAAATGCATGTAGCTAGTGTTCTATTTTTCTATTTTTCTATTCAGATTTCATGATTGGTAGGACTTTTCTTAAATGGAGAAAATTCAGTAGTTTAAGCCTTTTTTTTAAAAGGTCATTAAATAAAGTTATATAAAATAAAGTTTAGTATTTTAAAAAAGCGGTGCAAATCAACAAAGTAGAATTTAAAATACACTCCATAGTACCGAAAATTATATTTTATATTTGTTTAAAATGGTAAATTAACCATTATTATAATTTGAAACTAGCACATTAGATAGAAGTACTGTTATGTCGAAAGTAACATGACATCACATATTATTAATAGATCCCTTTTTTTTTATTAAATTCTCAAGTTTAAATTTAAATTATCTTTCGCAGTTTCAAATTAATTAAATCACGCTTTTACTTTCTAAAAAAATATATTTATCTCTTTTCTCTTTGCATTGAATTCCAGTTATGTAGTTTCGCTCGTGCTCAGCCAAGACCGTTAATAAATTAAATCAAAAACAAATCTTTTCTCATCCTAAAATCATCATCTGAGCGAGAATACTTTCGTTTGATCAAAGAGTACATAGAAAGATATTCTTAATCCATATCCTCCTTTGTTGCGGTAACTTAGCCATTTACAGCATTCATTTTCAGATTAATAGTCAATACAAGTCCTTTTTCGACTGAAAATATTAAGCTCTGCTTATATTAAAAGTTGGCGTCGGACATCTGTGTGTTGCTTTCCGAAATATTTTCCCCAGCAATCAGTGTTGGCATGCATATTTGTACGTTGATATATTAAACACCAAATTAACGGTCCGGTTGGAAGGTTTTTATTTTAAACTTTCTTTATGAACTGCAGTTGTGGGGTTACAATAGCTAAAGGGCACCTAGATTTGGCTCGACACAATTTTGCAATCAAATCTGACGGTCAATGTCATTCTATCTCTGACCGCCCTGCAGTTAAGATGTAGTGTTCCAGTATTGTCTGTTTACCGGAAAGGCTTTTACCCGTAAGAGTGTAATACCGAAATTTCCGACGTATAATCCGCGGATCAAACAATTCTTTTTCGACGCAGAAATTTTATTTACCGTAATTTCGGGTGTATAAGCCGCGGATCAAACAATTCTTTTTGGACCCAGAAATCTTATTTAGTGATTGAAGACAAATATTTACGGCGATCTGACTAGTTATATTTGTTTCTTAAAAAGTTCTGGGTCGAAAAAGAATTGTTTGAGCTGCGGCTTATACACCCGAAATTACGGTAGTAATAGCAGCCAAATATTTATCGCGATCTAAAATGTTACATTTTATTTCAAAAATTTTCTGGGTAAAGAAATAATTGTTTGATCCGCGAATTATACGCCGGAAATTACGGTACTCTTTTTTCATTAACCCTTTCCGGCGCAGTGTTACCGGTCTGGCAACACCTAATATTAATTCAAAACTTGCAATTGGCACCAATAATATTTTAATAAAATCTTGCTTTTACAATAAAAGCTTTAATTAAGGGGTTCTTGATTTCTTAAAAAGTCGTTTGTAAATTCCGGTGTCAGTCGATAATTTCTCATTTTACTAAAGAATTTCTCAGCGCCGGAAAGGGTTAATAAATGCCACATACATAGTTAGATCTTATTCCTGAGTCTCTCCTACCTGAGTTGGTACATTTACGCAAAATAATTTTAGTTGTCACGCCTGATTTGTATATGTCTCAAGCAGTTAATAACCTTTAATTTCCTTTCTTTAAAAACATGAACGAAAATATTCGTCATAAATACTAACTACGAGGAGCCCACACAAATAAAATATTCATCTTATTTAATCAAAGAAAGATTGCCATTAAGGCCATTATAGGATTTATTCATTCAAGATTGCTAATCTGATCTCGTTCTTTTATTCATAAATTACGAATTCGTCCCGAAAATTCCGAAAGAAGAATTTTTATTTTAACCCTCTAATACCCATACTAGAATGTATTCCAGAAATTGCGCAACTTAGAAAATCGGAATTCATATAAAAAATTTCAATAATGAATTTCGCTTTATTTAATTGAGCAATATTTTTGAAAAAACATTCAAATAATTCTATATTTTTTTTTTTTTTTTTTTTTTTTTTTTGCGTTATTTACAGAATTTTTAATCGTTTGTCATCAGTTTTTCAAAAGAGAAAGTTTTGCCAAATCGAATCAAAAAAGCTCGGAATAAATAATTCAATATTTATAATAAAAATTTACTAGAGAGAATAATATTTTGTGATTTGAAATCATTCAATCGCACGTAGTACGGGTAAATCATGATTAACAAAAACACTTTGTCCGTATGACGTATGGGTAAATAAAGGAAGCCGTTAAATGCGGAATAACTATTATTAAAAAAAACAACTGTACCTTTTTCTAAATTTTTGGTATGAATTTTGAATATAAGAACAAAACTACCAACTAAATTTGAAACACTGTTGGTTGCATACATGCTATCATAGGCATCAGATGTTAAATTAACGTTCCACAATTGCCAACTTTTAAAATTCTTTATTAACACTACATATTTAATTTATTTTAAATTAGTTAACACGGAAAAGTTTAATATTAAATAAGGTAAAATTTTCTTCTCAAAAATAATGGCAAGAAAAAAGCGTCAATTTTAGCATGTATTCTATAAAGAAAAAGTTGTATTCAAAATTGATGTTTGGCAGATATAAAACAAAATTAAAAATACGTTCAAACAATAAAACAAAGTGATGTAATGTTTGCATAATTAATTCAGTACTAAGTTTTTAAAAAAATAAGCTGTGCTTGTTATTAGTTGTGAATAGTATGCATTAAATCAAAATCTCATTAAAATAATTGCAATATATATGTATATTTCCGGAAGCGAAAAGTTTTTTTGCCGTACGCAGGGCTCCCAAATGGTCCGTCGACTGAACATCACAATTTTCTTAGAGAAATTTGCTTTTTAGATTTGTGTTGCACTTTTTTGGGAAACTACCTTTGAATGTTAGTTTTTGCGCAAATTCTGTAGAAACATATCATAAAATTTTCCGTTAACCCTTTCCGGCGCAGACAAATTCTGTTAATAAAATGAGAAATTATCGTCTGACACCGGAATTTACAAACGACTTTTTAAGAAATCAAGAACTCCTTAATTTAAGCTTTTATTTTAAACGCAAGATTTCATTAAAATATTATTGGTACCAATTACAGGTTTGGAATTAAAAATAAGTGCGTCCAGACCGAAGACACTGCGCCGGAAAGGGTTAAAAAATATTGATGTTCAGTTCGCGGACCATTTGGGAGCCCTGGCCGTACGTCCTATTACGTATTAAATATTCCTATAACTCATAATTATACTAAAAAAAACTCCCACTTTTGAGTTCATGATGTTTTTTTATTAACTATGTGTTTTAAAAATATGTGTATGCGCTTTAATCTATCAAAATGGACGATCTTTTGTTTAAACTTTTAAAACTGCAATTGTTAAATCATTTTTCTAAGTTTTTCTTGAAATATCATAGGATTAAAATTATATTTTTAAACACAACTAAAAACATTTTAAAAGTAAGCCAGAAAATTTTTTTATAACACAAATTTTCATAATTAATCTGAATCTGAATAAAGACAAACAGCTTGTCAAACTTTCAAGGGCAAAAACATTCTGTTCATAAAATGATAAAATAATTAACTAAAAAACTGACTGAAAATTTTCTACACTTTCATTGGAAAAGCAAAAATTTATTAAAATATTCTTTTTGCCATTTGTTAGTTTTGGAATTTAAAAAATATGTAACAAGGCGATATAATCATACTGATGCTGTCCCTGATAGGGTTAAATGGAAATTATTGGACTTTTATTAATCCACTTCGCTGCCAATTTTTTCGCATTTTTCCTGACAATATTTTTTGGTTAAAAACATGGCCTTTATTTAATCCTATTTTTTAGATAATTAAATAAGACAATTTTTTTTGTTAAAAAATAACGGTGAGAAAAAGGCATAAAACTTGACATCTAAGATTCCATGATTTCTTTCCTGTTCTTGTTCATAATTTGTATTGAAAAAGAATGTGTTGTAACGATGGAAATAGAACAAAGGAATTTTGGAATTAATTTGTTGAACATCAACATTAATTTCTGACCATAGTTGAAAAGAGGTTGGCTAAAAAATATAAACATCCTTCTGGAGATAAATCCTATTTATAATAGATTTTTCTCCCTCCACAGCGTATATCATTTCCTTTACTTTACAAAAACACCAATAGATAAAATTTGATATGATGAAATGAAATAAATAAATCATGGAAAATAACAGAAAATAGCGGAAAAGTTCTTCAAATAAGGTTTCACTCAACTGTATAAAAATAAATATTATGCGACTATATTTTCAGATTGATACATATTTAATATACGTGTGTATATTTTATATAGGAGAATAAGGATCTTTCACTTACTTTTTACTAAAATTTTCGTCAATTTCTTTCTGGCACATTGTAACTCAACTTGTCATATATGAATAGTTTATTACATACTCTATATTTTTTCTATGTCAATATTAAGAAAGCGCTCTAAGTGATTTTTTAAAGAAATTTTTTCTTAACTTTGTGAAATATGTCAAAACTTCTCATTTGACCCAGTATATATATATATATATATATATATATATATATATATATATATATATATATATATATATATATATATATATTGCAAACAGGATTACTACAGTTTCAAAGTAGACACGAATGTATCGTTATAAAAAATCTCAACATGTGTATTCGCTCAATTGCATAAAGTAAGCTTTTCTATACGAAAATACTGGTATAAACCTGACCTGAAGTCAGGCAAGTTTATATATTATATATATAGATATACATATATATAAATTAAATATTCGCCAGCAATGACCATGAATTAAAGAATCAATCTGATTTCTGAAATTTTTCTTAGAGTTTTGTGAAAGTGAACACCAATTTATTAGAAACATTCAATAGAAATTTTCGTCTTGTTTAATCACAGGCATTTTATAATAGAAATTGTGCAATTCAGCACAAAGCAGCTTTTAATCTGAAGGAATATTTTGGGCATGATTTTTAACCCCTTGAGCTCTGTGGTAGAATTTTCTACCACATAATTTTAATTCCCAAATGTCACAATGGCACCAGAAAATTCGACCAAATCTATTTGAAAAAGATTTAAGGCTTTTTTTTTTTCTTGTTTATCGTTAACCGGTTTTTTTTCTTCGCAAAATACTGGTGCCAATGTGACATTTGGAATTTTGAAGAAATTTACACCCCAGAGCTCAAAGGGTTAAGCTGAAATAGTAATAGCAATAGTAATGCTTGGAAGTTCGTGGAATATATTCACCCAGACATTTTATTTCTTTTAGAATTTGATTTAAGCCTTTGCACTCATATTTCAGTCTGGCTAGACATTATCGTTCGTTATAATATTTGTTTTTGTCAGCAGTAATACAGGAAAATAAAATAGGGCTTTTTAAATTAGATCATTTTTGGTATTGTTTAATTGAAAGCGACTTTTGAAAGAGTAGTGCCGACCGAATAAAATTTGTGTAAGAGACGCCAGAGTCGAAAGAGTTAAGAGTACTCACATTTAAACAGGATAGAATATAAATACTATTTATTCCCTAATTTATAGGTAAACGGAAATTACATGTTATAAGTAAACATATAGAAAAAATATTAAATAAACGAATAAACGTATTGATCAGAAAGTAGTATGAAAAAAATTTCAAGGTTTAATTTCAAAGTTTAGTTTGAAAATAATAGGACCATAAAGTTTAACCACTTAAAATTCTTTTTTGTACATAAATTGAAACATGGGTTAAACACCTTTTTTTAAGCTAAAACATTGTTCATATTTACTCTAAAATGTTCTGTCATTAAATGAAATGAAATTATATTAAAATAAAATAGTGGTGTCGAAAAGCTTTAAGCGATGGATCAAGCAAGTTCTTCTTGCCCGTATGCCATACGAGCAAACCAGATAAGTGGTTAACCCTTTCAAGGGCAAAATATTTCTGTTGCTAAAAAGTTAAAATAATATTGACATCGGGATTTATGAAGAAATTTATATGAGAGTGAGTAAAAGCTTTTCTTTGCATGCATTATACAAAGCAAAATTTAGTTTCAATTTCTGGTACCAGTGGGGTATTTGAGAATCAAGATTAACAAGAAAAACACTTTTGCTGCTGCTCACACCTAGAACTGAGGCCTGATACATTTTAAAGCTTTATATTACTAAGTTTGAAAATTCATAAAATTTTCCTCTTGAAATCATATTTTATTTTATTTTACAGCAGCATAACTTTCTAAAAATGCAATTTCAAAATCATTTATCGGATTATTAACATTGACGTTTTTTACAGTAAAATATTTAAAAATACAAATTAGTCACTACCGTAATTTCGCGCGTATCCGCCGCACCTCGGATAAGTCAATTTCCTACCAGAATTTATTTTAAATAAAATGTCACTTACTTTTGCTTTGCAATTATTTTTCTTCACTTTTACAATAAAATTTCCGGTCTGAAAAAAGCTTAACTGAGCCGCAGCGTATGCGCGCAAAATTACGGTAAGTTTTTCAGCTGGCAAAGGGCAGCAAATTATTACTCATTAGTTTTACACACCAATGTTGTCTGTTCTCTACTTTTTGTAATTTTCATATAATTTTGATATCCACCTCTTTTTTAAAAAAAATATGGTGTGATTTGGACTTATGTTTGCATTATTTAATCAGGTATTAAATTAGGTGAATATTTATACTTAAAAAAAATATTTGCAATCAAGTAATCTAACCAGAAAAAATAGCGAACAGGCAGAAAGAGGTGTTAATTATTAAGGTTTAATGTGTTAATTTCATTGCATCAAACAAATGAAGCAGGAGCACGTTGGAAATTTTTAAAGACACAGGGCTGCCACAATCGACTATTTGTATATTCTGTTCGCAGCACTACTTTTTAACCCTTTCCGTCGCGGACAAATTATGTTCTTAAATTGATAAATTGTTGACTGACACCGGAATTTACAAAAGACTTTTTTAGAAATTAAGATTTCCCCGGTTTAAGTTGTCATTGTAAAAGTAAAATTTTACTAAAATATTATTGGTGCCGTTTGTAAGTTTCGAATTAAAATCATGTGTTGCCGGAGGGGTAACACTACGCCGGAAAGGGTTAAATATACATTTTGTAGTATATTTCTCTTGCAAATTTTGTCAAACTACACGTGAAGAAATTTTATTTCGATAAGTGCTGCAAAATTTATTTCAAAAATAGTCGACTTTGGCAGCCCTGAGGTCTGTTGTTTTTTAACATTCACACATATCGTCTGTACCATGTCAAATTATCTAATATAAAAACAGTGTTGCCACGTTGCCAGTGGTCTATTTTTTTTTAAATTTCTTGCTTGGCCTCACTCTTTCGATAAAATAAAATTTGCCCTATTTAACCTTATTTCATTCCGTAAAAATTAAGACGAAAGGGAGGTGAATGAATGACTTTGAAAAACAGTGCCAGTAATGAATTCATAGTTAAAAAATAGCAACATTGTGTTCATATTGAATAGTTTGAGTCGGTACCGTGGATATTTTCTGAAATTCTGATATTTGGCATAAGCCAGAAAAATATTTTTTGCGGAAATGATGTTTGGTTAAACGCGTGATGTTTCTATATGTTACTTATTTCATTTAATTCATTAATAAATTTCTGATTCAAATATATATATTTCTTTTACTTAAATGGAAGATCTATGAAATTAAACTATGTTTTTACAGCTTAACCCTTTGAGGCTCTGGAGTGTAAATTTCTTCAAAATTCCAAATGTCATATTGGCACCAGTATTTTGCAAAGAAAAAAATCCGTTAACGATAAACACGAAGAAAAAAAAAACATTAAACCTTTTTTCAAATAAATTTGGTCGAATTTTCTGGTGCCATTGTGACATTTCGAAATTAAAATTATGTGGTAGAAAATTCTACCATCAGAGCTCAAGGGGTTAAATAAAACTCAAAATTGACGTCATGAAAGTGCGGCTGCCACCGGGTTCCGGCAGGATAGGACCTGGCAGCCAGTGATATTCTTAATGTGCACATTGAAACCTACATTTTGATGTATGTGTGCAGCCAGTGATATTCTTAATGTGCACATTGATACCTATATTTTGATGCCTATGCAATTTTGATACCTATACCTATATTTTTGCATTCCCTTTGTGTATGTTTTTTGTCGCAGATACTTTATGAAAAATTTTAAAAGCGTGAAAAGTTCAACATTCGTCATCAGCATTTCAATAAGTTAAGAACATCATCCAATAATCTTGAAACAAAAGAAAGAAAACCGCCTCTTTTCTAGAAGAATTATAGCTTACTGTCGACCTTCGTCAAAGAAATTCTTCATTAGAAAGATGTGTTTCATATTAACTTAGTTGTTTTACATTATTATGTATAACCAATGCTTTTAGACTGCAAAAATATATGCAGAATTCCACCCTACAGGCATTTTTGTTATAGCTATAATAGAATTTTTTGGTGTATTTCAGATTATCTCAAGATATTCGCCTACGTTAAAAACGCCAATTTCTATAAAAATTCGCAATTTTGCTTTTTTTTTAAATTTTATTTTCTTACTGAATGAGCATGTTTGTTTCTAAATATGTTTTTATTTTTAATCTTCATCAATTAGAAATGAAATAGAGCTCTTAAAAAAAAAGCCGACGTTTTTTTTAAACATAAGTTGAAAACACGGAAAAGGTAATAAAATATTGTTCTATTGAAAATTCCATTATCTTATAACTATTATCCAACTAATTTTTTGTGTAGCTTTTCGATAATGTGTTGTATAAAATGAACTAAAGAATTAGCTCTAAGATGCCATTGAACTGTGCAACTACAATTGACCAGAGGGGAAATTATAGGTCAGGAATCTCTTCAAATTTACGGCACTTATAAGTCATAAAGTGAATTTCGATCTCACGTATAATTGTTTTTAAATCCCCTCCAAATTCAAATTTGGTAGAAATGGTCTTGTGACAATTATCTTACTTTTTTTCAGCCACTTGTTGATGTCAGAACCACAAACATCCCAAGTACAAGTAGAAATTTAATCTAAATCTTTTTATTGGTGTCAATTTTTGTCGCAATTTCTGTATCTTGAAGCATCGATGAAGCTCAACGCAATTTGAATATCTAATATAACAGTTCTAAATGCGGCGAACACTATGTGAGAAAGGAATGTGTTTCTTGAAGTGTCTGTTTTTCAAGGCCCTGGTTCAAATTCTGATTCAGAGGAACTGTCTGTTTGAAAGGTCTCACTATTGGAACCTTCTAATTTTTTTTTCGCAGAAAATTAACAAACATCGCATCTAGCAGTTTCTCTATATTCTTCCACATTCATACGTTAAGTGATCGCGTTTTCATTGGTTTCTACTTCACATTCTACTCTCCTTTCAGAATTGCTCTCAAGACAATCTATGGTCCGTAATCCGAAAATGTTGCTTTGAACGCAACAAAAAACAGTTGCAAGAGCAAGGCTCCCAAATGGTCCGCCAACTGAACATCAATATTTTCTCAGAGAGATTTTCTTTTTATATTTTTCTTGAAAACTGCGCAGAAACCACCTTCGGAGGTTAGTTTTAGCACAAAATCTTTAAAAACCTAAAATGAAATTTACTGTTAAAAAATATTGGTGTTCAGTTCGCGGACCATTTGGGAGCCCTGCAAAAGTGAAAAAAATAATAAAGACAAAAGAGAGAAACATACGAGCGATTTTAAAATATAAGACAAATAAGTGCTAAACAGAAGTGAGTCTCGTTTTATTTGAAATAAACCCTGGTAGGAAATTGATTTATCTAAGATGCGGCGGATACGCAAGAATTTATGGTAATGTAATGCACTAAGCATGGATTTTTATAATATAAAGATTTGATTTTAACTATATATATTCTAACTATCAACCAGGATAAAACAAAAGTAACTTTAACCATAATTTGTACAATTGTACAGAATTTTTGTAGACAATCTCAGTAAAAGTCAGTTTAGTCTTTTGAGTAACATCACGATTCAAAATAAAATATGAATGTCATAATATTATTAACGGCTCCTTTTTTTCGTTATTTAAATCCAACAGATTGAAAATATGGGTGAACACCACATTTCTAAAACTAAAATTTTCGTAATATTTAGTCTAAAAATTCCTTTCATTAAAAAGTATGAAATTGTAATTGTAAAAAGTGGTGGTATTAAAAAAATTTTAAGTTATTGATCATAGTCCAGAAGCCGGCCGATTTCTTTATGTATCGAGTACAAGGACCGGACATACATCAAAATGTAGGTTTCAATGTGCACATTAAGAATATCACTGGCTGGCAGGTCCTATCCTGCCGGAACGCAAGGCAGCCGCACTTTTATGACGTCAATTTTGAGTGTTTACCTATGTATCGAGTACAACAACCAGACATACATCAAAATATAGGTATCAATGTGCACATTAAGAATATCACTGGCTGCACACATACATCAAAATGTAGGTTTCAATGTGCACATTAAGAATATCACTGGCTGCCAGGTCCTATCCTGCCGGAACCCGGTGGCAGCCGCACTTTCATGAAGTAAATTTTGAGTGTTTGCCTATGTATCGAGTACAAGGACCAGACATACATCAAAATGTAGGCATCAATGTGCACATTAAGAATATCACTGGCTGCCAGGTCCTATCCTGCCGGAACCCGGTGGCAAACACTCAAAATTGACGTCAAAAAATTGCGGCTGCCACCGGGTTCCGGCAGGATAGGACCTGGCAGCCAGTGATATTCTTAATGTGCACATTGAAACCTACATTTTGATGTATGTGGCAGCCAGTGATAATCTTAATGTGCACATTGAAACCTACATTTTGATGTATGTCTGGTCCTTGTACTCGATAAATAGGCAAACACTCAAAATTGACGTCATAAAAGTGCGGCTGCCCCCGGGTTCCGGCAGGATAGGACCTGGCAGCCAGTGATATTCTTAATGTACACATTGAGACTTACATTTTGATGTATGTCCGGTCCTTGTACTCGATACATAGGAAAATCGACGGCCGGCTCCTGGACTATCAAGCAAACTATTCTTGCCCACGGCATGTGTGCTTAAGCTTTTAAATACGCCTTCCTTTTCTACATTTCCAACATTCTAGTAAAATTTTAGCTAATATTATTTCCATTAAGTAACATATTAACCTATTTTTAACGATCAAAAATTCGTATCAACAATTTTAAGCTGTTGACTTGTGGGCTAAAGAATTGTGTTTCCCCTTATTTAACAGCAGACAAATAGAACTGAATACGTTTATGACTATAATTTAAATAACCAGCCCGTTGTTGATTTGATAAAAAAAAAACATAGCTTACACCTTTTATTTCCATGATAAGATACATTAATGAACCTACGCAGTTCTGAGAATCTGAATTTACTAAATTATTTCAATGACAAACTTCTGTTTGTTTGAATATGGAATGTCTGTTATTAAGAAAAGCAAATATGGATATTTAAATTTTCTGGTTTGAATTTGGAATGTAAGAATTTAAAAAAAAATCTACTAAATTTCAAACACCGTTGTTTGCATACATGCAAACCTGTGCACTAAAGGATACTCTCTTTGAGCTCTGGTGCGTAAATTTCTTCAAAATTCCAAATGTCACAGTGGCACCAGCATTTTGCAAAGAACAAATTCAGTTTACGATATACTGGGGGGGGGGGGGGGAGAAATGCATTAAATTTTTTCAAATAAATTTGGTTGAATGCCATTGAGACATTTCGGAACTAAAAAGAAGTAGAAAACTCAAACAATGGATCTTATAGGGTTAAAAAATCCTTCCCAGGTATATCCTTTTCAAAGGGGCGAAAAGAAAAAAATAGTTTAATAAAATTTTTAAGTCTGTGTATTTTTTCTATTCTGTATTTACCGTAATTTCGGGTGTATAAGCCGCAGCTCAAACAATTCTTTTTCGACCCAGAATTTTTTAAAAAACAAATATAACTAGTCAGATCGCCGTAAATATTTGTCTTCAATCACTAAATAAGATTTCTGGGTCCAAAAAGAATTGTTTGATCTGCGGCTTATACACCCGAAATTACGGTATATAATTTTCTTTATTTAGAAAACTTCTTACTAGGGAACTGCAAGAAGTGTAAGTCATCGATTTTGATGAAAGTGGTATCGTTGGAAAGATCTCATCGTGAGCAGTAAAAACTCAATGGAACTACCCCTCGCAAATCAGCCGTTTTCAAGATATCCGACAATTTATGTCACGTAGCTAGTGCACACTTAATGGGGGACAGAAAAAAAATAGTCTCGATTTTAACGAAAGTGGTATCTTTGAAAAGATATCATCGTGAGAATTAAAAACTCAATGAAATCACCAGTCGGAAATGAGACGTTTTCGAGATATCCGACAATTTGTGTCACATTGCTAATGCACACTGCTGAGACACTGCACTGAGTGAGATAAAATGTCGGATATCTCGAAAACGGCTCATTTCAGATGGGTAGTTCCATTGAGTTTTTTACTTCTCACAATGATATCTTTCCAACGACGTCCTTTTCATCAAAATCGAGAAAACAATTTTTTGCGGTCCCCCATTAAGTGTGCACTAAAACAGTATGCATTAGCTACGTGACATAAATTGTAGGATATTTCAGAAACGGCTCATTTCCGAAGGGCAGTTCTATTGAGTTTTTTCTTTCTCATGATGATATCTTTTCAACGATACCGCTTTTTAAAAAAATCGAATCTAAAATTTTTGCAGTCCCTCATTAAGTATGCACTAGTTAAGTGACATAAATTGTCCGATATCTTGAAAACAGCTGATTTGCGACGGGTAGTTCCATTGAGTTTTTTACTGCTCTCGGTGAGATCGTTCCATCGATATCACTTTCGTCCAAATCGGTGACTTACACTTCTTGCAGTTCCCTAGTTAGTTCCAAATATTCCTATAGAGAATCCACAAGACTGATAGGTAATGTTGAAATTCTTATGATTATTGCGAGTTACAATTCTTTTGCTAACACTAGAACCTCCAGAAATTTCACCCAAATGCTCTAAAAATATTGCACAGCAAAATTTTTATTTGCAACTTTTTAACTTACGTAACTTATTTTGATGTGGTACATTTTGAACTTATTTTATAGAGACATTACTAGTTCGAATCGAAATGTTTTTACTTGATCACGGTTAAAATGACCACCACATCGGCTCTAGAGTTAACACGAAAATGGTTGCGCATATGCAGAATGTATGCGATTTATGCTTCGGAACCAATAAATTAAAACAGAAATCGTCATTTTATTTAATCCTTGACATTGATCGCAAGTTATACGATAAAATACGTAGATTTCTTTTCAGAACTTAGTGGTGAGAACTGTAATAACCGTGACCATTCTGGGTATGTGAAACCCTGTGAATCTCGGGTTTATCGTCCTCCACGTTATTTAAACGCAGATTTTTCTGATTAAACTAGATAAATATTTGTATAAAAGAGTGCGTCATTTAGTCTACCGTATTTTTTTATTATATGGTAGTGCACAAGCAGCATTAAGTGTACAATAAACACGCAGTTCAATTTACATCTTAGAGTGAAGCATGCTATTTTGCTAATTTTATGCATGTATATAATATTTATAATTTTAAGTTTTAGAAAGCTCTAGGGAAATTAGTTGCACAACTCCAGTTCCAATATGAGTGCTGATTCACAAAATTTACAGCCTGTAAATGCAATTACGCATGAAAAAAAGGCGAAAGATGACAAACTGAGATTTTATGGCAGAAAATAAAATTCTGCGTAATTTCCAAGGATGCCATAAAACTTGTATAAAATGGGAGTAAATAATTATAAAACAAAATCGATAACAGCTGCATTTTTTAAAAGTAATTTGGAAAAAATTGTAGCTTAATTGTAGCTTATTGTAGCTTTTTGTTTTTAAAAAATTAAGAGAAATATAAAAATTACCTTGAAATAACTTTTTATTTTTAAATATCTATCAGCTAAATAATATATTAGAGCAAAATAAATGGTGATTTTGTGTAATTATGCTACATTTATATGTATCTATGTATTTATGTATGTATATATATTTATTTAAATATATTAAAATAATTAAATTTTTAGCTCGTAGTTGTTTCTAATTTGATCGCTATTTTAGTTCTAAAATAAATGGAAAAATAATCTTGTAAATTTACAAATTATTGTCTTGTTCTTTCAAACTTAAAAGCTTAAAAATATATAGATATATATTATGTTTCAAGGTTATCCACCGTGGCAGACGAGATACCATTATTTATTCAGATACTAGCTGACCCTTCCAGCGTTGCCTGGACATGTAATAATATTCTAAAATAAACCTTAATTTTCTATGATTTTATTCCTGCTGCGTATGCGCTGCGAAATCTGTTAGATTCATTTCCCGCCGCCAAGGGGCACATTTTATTCTAATAACATTTTATTTTCCGTATTAGTTAATTACTGACACTAAAATGGAGTGGGCCGTTTTGACCCTTACCAAAAGAAAATATTTTGGTTGGAACCAGAAATTTATTTATAAAAAAAACTTAAAAGAAAACAAAGAAAAACAAATAAGCCACTTAAACAGTTTTATAATAAAAATTCTTAACTAAAATAATAATAGTAAAAATCTTGCTGTACTGCATTTTTAAGTGTCTTAAATGCATTTTGTAACTGTTTAAGGTGTCAATCCAGTATGATATAAGTTTTACTTATTTAATAAAATAAAACGTTTTCAAAATTTCGCTTTATAAATCTGGCATTAGTTTTATTAAATACTCAAAATATATTTTTATGATTTTTTTACGCCTTAATTAGCAGACATGATTATTTATTTCCAAAAGATATCTGATTATATAACACAGTTGTTACATTTGAAAAACAAATACCGCACGCCTGTTTTTGATGATGCATATATCTTAGCTGGAAACATTTTTCTTTTTTATCCTACAACTTTTTTTTTAAATCATAAAGCTTGATTTCTTTCATTTAAAATTTTGGCTGTTAACCCATTAGTGCCTGGCGTCCCAATTTTGGGACAGTTTTTAAAAATTCAAGTAAGGGCCTTTCACACCAGTAAAAAAGAGTATAACTAAATTGTTTCTTTCTCGAGACAAAGTCCTCAATAAATTAAGATAAAAGTTATTCTTCCTTTAAAAGTGGTGGGAAAATACAAAATTTGAATTTTAACGACGAAAATAATTCAGGCACTAATGGGTTAAATAACTATCTTTTTTTCAATCAAATGAACTAGAATAAACAACTCAAAAGCTTGTAGCTGTGATATATGCTGTTTTTGTTCCGAAGTTCATAATATGTAACTAATCTCAGCACCAATTGTAAATTTTTACCTGAGAAATGCAATGTTATTTTTACTTGTCTCTTTCTACTTTCTATATGAAAAATAGTGGTATCTCTTCCATGAGCGGACCCAGAGCCTGATTACTAACGGGGTACTCTCCCACCAGTAAAATTTTATGGAAAGTTTCAACTTGTTTAAACGCCTTTTTCATTCGAAATTACTGTCATAAATAAGGGAAAAAATTCTATTTCTTTTTACTGGTAGGATAGTGCCCCGTTGATAATCAGGCCCTGAGCGGACCACCGATTTGACCCCCCCTCCCTCCACACACAATCTTCTGAGTTAATTATATATATAAATTTATCCGTCTAATAATTAAAGCCTGTTCTTTTAAATATGGTAAGTGCTATTTTGATCTTAAAACTGTTCTTATAATTACTTTAACTTATAAAATATTGCTCATTTTTTTTTATTTGGAAATCTCTCAAAATGCTTAATTCTGTTATTTTACTTGTTTTAGAAAACATGCTAATTTATTAAATAAATTTTGTTCAAGAGATTATATTCTGCTTTCAGTGCCCCCCGCATATGTTTAATAAGGCCAAATAAGAAAAGCAAATATTATCATTTCCTATTTCACATCGTAGAATCCAACATATATTTTATCAGTCTGTGCTAATATTAACTTACGATGAAACATAAAGGCAATTTGAGTTTATTTATGGTATAAACCAATGAATCAATACTGCGCAAATATCCTGTATTATTTTTAATACTTTAACGTTCATAAAGTGATTTAACAAAGACAAATGCAGTCAGTATGTTGAAATTGTATTCTTTTAGATTATACAGTGGTCCTACAGTCTTATATACCAGTATTTACAAAAATAATTTTCGTGTGTATGAGAAATTGACGAATGCGGTGCAAGTCTTCCAATGAAAATGTCTTTACAAATTGTGCTATAAATAAAACATACCAGTGGGAGTTCTGAGTACTTAATTACAGATTGTAAAAGAAAAGAGAAAAACTAAACTAAAATGCTATTTATAAAAGCACTATTATTTAAATTTCGTCTCAATTTTCTTAACACATTCGCTGCCGCTCGCGAGAAAGCGCATGATATGGCGCCAACGTTAAGGGGCCACTCACGCGCCAGCGCGTTATGTGGGGTGATGTCCAATAGCCAGTCACGCTCTGGCGCGGGAAAATCTTTCACTGATTCTTTGTTATAAAAAGTACATCGGCTTCTGGGAAAAACCCACTTCTACAGTGCAGCATTAACTATCATCACGTCTTCACGTAAGTGGCAGTGAACGTTTTAAGTACCGTAATTTCCTGCGTATAATCCATGGATCAAACAATTCTTTTTGGACCCAGAAGTATTATTTGTTGATTGAAGACAAATATTTACAGCGATCTGAAAAGTTACATTTCTTTATAATAAAATTCTCGGTCTAAAAATAAATCTTTGATCTGCGGATTATACGCAGGAAATTACGGTAAACAAAGGGTTTTTCCAGATAAGCTTAACCCTCTGAGCTCTGGGGGGGGGGGGGGGGGCAAATTTCTTCAAAACTCCAAATGTCACATTGGCACCAGTATTTTGCAAATTAAAAACCGGTTAACGATATACACGGAAAAAAAACAAATGTATTAAACCTTTTTCAAGAAAATTTGATTGAATTTTCGGTTGTCGGTGTGACATTTCGGAATTAATATTATGTGGTAGAAAGTTCTACTATCAGAGCTCAAACAATTAACTCTTTCCGTCCCAGGAAAATTCTGTTGGTAAAATGACAGATTATTGACTGTCACCGTAATTTACAAGCGACTTTTTTGAAATTTTGAGTCCCTTAATTTAAGCTTTCATTGTAAAAGCAAAATGCAACTAAAATATTATTGGTGCCGATTGCAAGTTTGGAATTAAATTTAGGTATTCCGGACTGGACACAGTGTGACGGAAAGGGCTAAGAAAATGGAAGGGTATTTGAAATATCCATGGAACTATTAACCTTCCTACCCTGTTGAAATTTTACTCAAACTTGATTAAAATATTTCTCGCCAGAATTTTTATTTAGATCCATTTAACATACTTATTTAACTTAAATCTTATTGTTATGTATTTAATTTACTTTATGAAAAATTTTCTGGTTTGAATCGAATGAAACGCATTACAGGACTGGGTCGATTAGACCCATGCAGGGTAGAAAGGTTAAGAAAAAGGAATTGCCATATACTTAACTTTCTACAAGAGTGGTGGTTCAATTTTGGACCACCTAATTGTATTTCCTAAATGCCCCATTGACACCAGAATATTCGGATGAAAAATATCTTTTATTAAGAATATGAATCAAAGATTTTAATTATTTTGAAATAAATTTGTTTTTAAATTCCGGTGTTAATTACTCTTTTCGGCATTTTACGAATATGAATATCTTGCCGAAATGGTTATCTGGAAATTCTGAGTCAGTGACTTGATGAAGAATGAGGGTCATTGAAAGAAAAAGATGACTTTGTCGAGTATTGTTTTATTTCCACAATTATTTTATTAAGTTCCTATATTTTTTTCCATGTTTTATCTCTTATATTTCAATTAATATGTGATTTATACATGTTATTTAACTTAATTTTGTATTTATATGTCCCTAATATAATTAGGAGTAGTAAATTATGTTTAATTTTGTTTTCAATTGGTGACTAGCCTATTTTTCAAAGTGTCCTTATAATTTTTTCCATGGTCGTATTCATGTAAAAGCTACAAAGAACCAAAACTCATGTTTTTAATAAACATGAAGATTCTTCTTATCATGCACAAAACGTTTTGAATTTTTATTTCACTCGAATAATGAGAACTTGTTTAAATTCCACTGCATGGACTGAAAGTAATTTCCATTTTTAGATTAAAAATAATTGATGACGTATCATACGTATGTTTTCTATTCATCCCCCTCAAAAAATGTATTTATTACATGAAAAAATATATTTGTTTAAAAATTAAACTATATCTTTCCCTTCTTCATAGAAAAAATCTCGAGAATTCAGCGAGTTGTAATTTTTGTTGTTGTTGTTTATGATGATTTTATTCAACGCTCTTTTCTTTTTTTTTTAAACTGCAAAACATAATTATACAGAACAGATTTTATGTTATTTATTTCAGAGTTTGATACTTTTTGCGGACTATTTACTACTGGATTTATTTTTTTAAAAATTAACAAAATACACAGTAAATTTGGTTACTTAAATAAGTATTTTTATCTCTTATTTTTAAAAAATCCATCTTCAAATGTAAAAGAATAGCATCTTTTGGGAAAGCTATTTTGTTAAAATGTATAGATAAGTTGAATAATATATATAATTAATTCTTAAAAAATATTTATATAGAAGAAGGTGAGGATGTTTGGTCATATGGGATGTATGTGCCTGCTTTTTTTAATTTAACCCCTTGGTAACGAGCGACACGTATACGTGCCGCAAAAAGGCTTAAGAATCCTTGTTTATTCCCACCAGTAAAATTATAATGAAGAATTTGTCTTATTTAATCGGAGCATTTTCTCGATTTGATAAGGTACAAATTTCTGTTTTTTAAAATTGGTGACAAAACATTAAAAATTTCGTAAAAGGCTCCCGTCGCGAAAGGGTTAAATAAACGTTTTTTAATTGCTCAAAAGCACAAGATAGCAGCCTTCTATAATTGTTAACATTATATTTTCAGGCATTTGGGGCTATAACAAAAATATAAACTGGAGTTTTGCAATTTCACTTTTGAATGTAAATTTTCCATTTATCAAGACAGATCATTCTTAAACAGATCATTCATTTGTTATAAGTAAAGTTGAAGAAAATTGTTTTGCTTTATGATGTACCGTAATTTCGGGTGTATAAGCCGCAGATCAAACAATTCTTTTTGGACCCAGAAATCTTATTTAGTGATTGAAGACAAATATTTACGGCGATCTGACTAGTTATATTTGTTTTTTAAAAAATTCTGGGTCGAAAAAGAATTGTTTGAGCTGCGGCTTATACACCCGAAATTACGGTACTTTGTTAAAGGATTTAACGCAGGAGTGGCCAACTGCACGTCTTTGAAATTTTATAATAATTATTGTCTTATCTAATCATCGAATCTCTGAGATTCAACAAGTCCTCTATTTCACTAAAAAATTAGGGGTTTTAGGCGTGCCACAGTTGGTCATCCCTGATCCAAGTGAATAAATTAGAAATAGGTAAGGCTATTGACAAATGCTTTTATATTAGCTCATAGATATCAACATTTAAACAGTTTTCAACCCCTAAAATTTAATAGTAAATGTTGCCTATATAGTTGCCAAATTATGCCGATTGAATAAGAAAACAATTTTTGTTGGATTGTTGCAAGTGTCATCGGTGCTTTTTTTTTCAAAATGGCAGTAACTATATGTTGGAGCCGCAGCATTTTATGAAGTATAAAAGGTGTAACATCTCGCTTGTTTCATCTAGTGTATTTTTTTTTTTTTACTTTATTCCTTGTCAGTTGAAATCAATCTTGAAAAAAAAATTCAAAACAATAAAAAATACCTACAGGGTTCGTATACTACAAGGACCTTCAAGACCATTCGCCAGATTTTTCATAAAAGACCGAATTAATGAAAAAAAAGTATCTGCCAAAAAAAATTATCTGTTGAATTAATAAAAAAAAAGGTCTATGTATATCTATCTTAATTTTATTTCCGAAAAGTCACAATGGAACAGGAATTTTTGACCAAATTAATTCGAATAAGATGTAATGCATTTTTTCGAGTATATCTTAAACCGAATTTCATTTTTGCAAAATACTGGTGCCAATTTGATGTTTGGAATTTTAAAAAGATTTATTCACCAGAGCTCAAATAGTTAAAATCTATCTACAATTCTGTAGATAATAGACCAAATCTAAGAAATCTCTTCATTTTGAACATAAGTGTATATCAAACACAAATCTAATGCAATTTAGTAAAAATCGGATCAAATATCCTCAGTCATAAAACTTTATGAATACATAACATGAAAATGCTTCGTTGGTGAACGTCTAGCAGAAGTTAATTTGAAGAAATGATTAAATGTAAAGTAGAAACTTATTAAAATAAGTAAATGCCTCAGAAAATGCGTTAAATAAAGATGTTAAGCTGTTTTAAATAAAAATTCTCTCAGTAGTAATATTAAGTGAATAAATTTCATGCCAGGAGAAAAAGGGTTGTATTTAATCTTATAAAAAATCTAAATCCCACATGAATAGCAAATACTGTATAGTTGAACAGTAATTTTGACTATATTCAAACACATGATCTTTTTAAAAGACGAAAAATACTATTCAGATGAAAACTTTCGAACTTTGCATTATAGTTATCAGGATCTACTATTAGATAAAAGCTGCAGTTTTCATGAAGTACTATAAGAGTTCAGTGTGAATGTTTCATTGAAGAGTCCACATATTTCATACTTATATATACCTATACATATATGTATAAATATCGAAGATTTTACTAGAAACGTTTTCTAAGTTTTTTCTAAAAATATATTAAAAGTTTTTGTAAAGAAATCCGTTTCAAAGTTTTACAAAACTTTTTCTTTTTTGTATTGCCTATATATCACAGAATAATAAAATTTTAAAGTTTGGACACGTACACTTAACATCAATCTTCATTTCTTTCTTTTACTCAAGGCAGGATTTTATCCATCGCAAAATAAATCTCAATATCTGGAAAAAATGTTTTTTCTGTATCTTTAAATTTGTCAAGTATAATTGTGTTTGAACATATATATTAAATAAAACTTTTCTTATTATCATCTCTGATTTAAAATATCAAAAAATTGTTCTTTTAAGAAGTGTAAACTTGGATGGAATCCGTCTGCGTCATTGAACAGAATATATATACATATATACATTTTTTTTCTTCTTCAAGATTTCTTAAAGGAGATTGTGCCTTTTTCTTCGATATGTTTTTGTACAGCATTTTCATGTAAGTAGCTTTGTACTATTTCAGGGCTCCCAAATGGTCCGCGAACTGAACATCAGTATTTATTAATAGAAAATTTCATAATACGTTTGAGCTAGAATCAACTTCCGAACGTGGTTTCTTAAAATTTGCAAGAAAAATCTAAAAAGGAAATTTCTCTAAAAAAAATTCTGATGTTCAGTTCGCGGACCGTTTGGGAGCCCTGTATTTAAATAATTTATTGATATGTGATAATTTGAAATTATCATATCTATTCATGGGTAGTCTGAATCAATATAAAGGGTGGTCATAAAAAAACTTTGCCGGTATATGGAGCTCTAGCGGCTAGTCCGTTCAACTGATCGAGGTGAAATTATAGATATAGCTATTCAGAGGTATGAGGTCGAGATTCTCTGAACGGCAACAAAAAGGCGCTCACGGTTACGGTTATAGTTACAAAAACTCGAAATTTTTCAGTGGCAACACCCATTTTTTTCCATCGCAAAATGCTCAGCGCATGCAAAATCCCTAAAGAGCATTGGAACCGTACGTGTATAGCAAGAAACGGACACATTATGCACTCACAAGAAATATTTCTGCGAATCCCCCCCCCCCCCGATAAAAAAAACACGATTGGGGCGTAAGGAGTAAATTTGCATATGACACTGAGTCAATACACTAATCTCTGATTACAACACAGATCGGAGAAAACTTTTATTTTGATTGCACATTTTCCACGTGGACGCCATCACAGGCAATTACACATTGCATGGTGGCGACTGTGGACAATACAGCCGAACGTTACATCGCATGGGGGATGTTCGCAATCTCACGTTTGATATAATCTTTCAAATTCGGCAAAATTTGCGGATTGCACATATACACTCTAGATTTTAGATATCCCGAGAACCTGAAATCCATAGGAATGATGTCGGGGATCGCGGAAGCCTTTGACGTTCCCAATTAAGGTGATATGTACCTCGCCCATTCATAACATGCGAAGAAGACGATCGTTATCTCCATCATATTGGATAAGAAATTCATTAACAAAGTCTATATGTTGTTGATGGTCTCTCACTTCCAACATCTGGGAGCGCTGGTACCGGTAAAGGATCATGCGGATTACAGAGAACAGTAACTTTAAGACCATTGATTTTGGTATATCAAATACACGAGATGCACCTTTTGTAGTTTAAATGCGTCCTCTGGTCACTATATGATGCACTTCCATAACAGTATCCTCAGGAACAGTTGGACATCCGGATCGCAGACTATCACAGGTGCAGCCAATTTCTTCGAATTTCATTACTAAATGACGAAGAGCTTGTGAAATGCATAGGCCACGTATTTGGCGATGGTTTCGACAGTAAACGCGCCAGGTTTTCGCAACTTTCATCTTATTTTAATAATATTTTCACCAACTCACCACGAACGAAGTCATTTTGTTAGCATCTGCGAGCTCCGACTGAAAAACTAACATTTCCACCCTAATTTTTAATCGTTTTCTAGGCTGACTATCTGGCAAACGATGTTCCGTGATTGGTATTTTGTCTCTGTCGTATTCAAATTTTCTTCGCGCGCCTTGGTCGTGTTTTTTGGGGCCGTTCGTGGATTTGATTTTGTGCGAGCATAACGCGCCATTTATTGCAATAACCATACCATTCCAACGCTCTTTTGGGTTTTCGCAAGCGCTGAGGATTTTGCGATGAAAAAAATGGTTGTTGCTATTGGAAAATTTCGAGTTTCTGTTACTATAACCGTAACCGTGAGCGCCATTATGTTGCCGTTCACAGAATCTCGAACCTTTGAATAGCTCTATCTGAAATTTTACCTCGATCGGTTGAGGAGGCTGACCGCTAGAGCTCCATATATAGGCAAAGTTTTTTTATGACCACCCTGTATTATATTTATGAATAAGAAATTCATTATTTCTAACAAAGAAAAGTGTCTAGATCTGGAATTTTGTTCAGGATTGTCAAGTTAGGATATTTTGTTAATTCAAAATAACTAACAGTGTATCAGAATAATTAGCGTTACTTTTTTTTCTGAAAAACCTTCATTATATAAATCTAATGTCCATTGGACTAAAAAATGGTTGAATTTTTCAATAAAAAAATTCTCAATTTGTTAACTTACTAACGCTTTTATCAACTAAATTCACCTTTGGCTGGATGATTCTGTCAGATACAAGTTACTTGAAAAACAAGTTATAACGATCAACAATTTTGCAATCCCCAGATCTATAGATACAATTCCTGGACAATAACTACCTTACTGATGTACATGTATTGACTAAATTGTACTTTATGTCAATCATTCAGATTAAAGACCCATGACCCCAATTTTTACTTCAAACTGAATAAAAAGCCAAAAATTACATTATTAGCTGGGGACAAAATTTCATAGAATAAGATCTTTTCCGTTCGTATAAGAAATAATGAGCACTACTACCACATGTGTATATTTTTATATTCTACCTTGCACGACTTTTTTCAAGACAAAAATATTTCACGGATGCTATGCAAAAATAATCAAAAGAAATATACTTGTTAATTAGTATTTTTAAAATATTGGTGCAAATAGAATACAAATATAGATTTCTGTGTCAAACCTAAAAGTATAGTTTAGCGCAGAAAATTTTTTGTCGTTGTCGTGCTGCCTTCTAAGGCTGTGGCTCATTTTTGAACCACTTAATTTCCATTCCAAAATGATACAATGTCACCAGAATTTCGAAATGAAATTTTCTTTTATTAAATGCATGAAGTAAAGTACTTATTTTCAAAAAGATTTGCTTGTAAATTCAGGTGTGAATCAATTATTTTAGTATTTTACGATTTTGCCCCTGAAAGGCTTAAATATGCCTACAACTAACCTTATCGTTTTCAAAATTACACCTATCATATCTACTCATTATATATAAGATTAAGATGATTTGTTCTAGGTTAAATGTTTTCAGGAAAGGGGTCGAACTTACAAGACGGCTACTGACACAATTATTCTTTTACATTGTTTATTACTATTTCAAATCAATAAATTTTGGAGTTTTACTAATCTTATGAGTTCTACAAAGTATTAAAAGTTCTACTTATCTTAAAGGTAAATTAGTGTGTTTGGAAATTATGATAGAAAAGTTTAATATAGCTGTCAATAGCAGCCTTGAACCCGGAATATCTGGCTTAATACGACTAACTTAACCCTTTCGCCACAGCGTACCTAGCCTGGGCACACCTAATTTTAATTCCAGACTTCAAATGGCACCAATATTGATTTAATAAAATTTTGATTTTGTAATGAAAGCTTAATTTGAGAGGGCGGGGAGGGTTAATCTCTAAAAACGTCTTATATAAATTCCGATCAATAATTTCTCCTTTTACTACTAGAATTTGCCCGTGCTGGAAAGGGTTATGCTGTATTTCGATCAGCTGGTAGAATATTCACTTGTATCAGGGTACCGGTGTTGGCTCATGAGGCGGAAATTTTATTTAAAAATATTGAATTCAAACCAGACAATTTTTAATAGCAACTTTTTTTTATGTATCATTTAATAAAGCGAAAGTGACAAGTAAAACTTACTGGTGAAAATTTGAAATGCTTAAATAAAAAACCAGCCAGATGCTGCAACACTCCGGGGTATGTAGGATAGTCTTATTTTCAAGTACTATTGAAAATCTACGATTAAATAAAGCTTACAATCTTTTCAGAAATAGATGTGATTTAAAATAAATACATTATCTGATTTAAAAAAAATACTAAAAAAGGTGATTTGAATAAACTACTAAATATATTTGGAGAAAATAAATACTATTTAAGTAATGTGCATTTGCATTTAAAAAAAAATAAGTATTAAAACACGTTTCGAAATTTAATAATAATAAATTGAATACAACGCCATAATTCATGTGACCTTCTAACACCTCGAAAAGTAATAGTCTAGAATAAAGAACAACCTATTCAGAAATCAGAAAAATTAAATTCAAGAAAATTACTTTATACATCTAGAAGTTCCACTTAAATTCTAGAAAAAAATCCTGTCCTTATTGTGGAAAATAAGAACGGATTACTATAATTAATACAATTACCTCTGTATTTGTTTTATTTCAGTAACTATTTACTCATGTAATGATTCTGGTTTCACGCTCCAAATATTTTCAAAGCATGAAAGAAAAAACCCTTCAAGTGTAAGATTTCTCTGGAGTATTAGAAAATTCACAGTAGTACATCAAATAAAGAGACATTCGACAAGGAATTTAGTTTACGTAAACTTTGCCCTGAATATTTCATGAAAAGAAAGTAATTTGGGAAACTTGAAGAACTGCGTCTTAATCCTTTAAGCGGCAATGTAATTCTGTTGCTAAAATGTTGAAATCATTAGATAACGAAATAATTTACAAAAGGATTGATAAGGATTAAAATTTATATGAGCATTAGTGATTGGCAGAATACAAGGTTGCCACAGGTGACTATCTTTATAACTCTACCTTTGTCAAAAAATAAATAAATAAATAAATAAATAAATAAATAAATAAATAAATAAAATAAAATAATTGTTTAACAGCTTTTGCAAGAAAATTGTGCTACAAAATTTTCTAAAAACAGTGTTGTGAATAGAGTAAAAAACTAAACCCATTTGGCAGCCTTGAGAATAAATGACTTTACTATGTAATTCGGGCATGCCCAAAAACATTTCTTTCGATTTTTAGGTGCGTTCGTAATCATGTAAATGCGTAGCATTTATAGTTGTCGTTCGGTCCGTCCGTCTGTCTGTCTGTCCGTCTGTCCGTCTGTCCACATATAACAACGCAAAAACTATCCAACCGAATCGTTTGAAACTTAAAACATATAATTATTACATAATTTTGTCGAGTCATTTCAAATAGTATGAAAATCGGATGCATAGATCAATTACAAGGACAATCAAAAGTATTCCATTATATTATGGTCAATGGGGAAAAAAGTTTCAAATGCATTTTAATCGTTTGAAATTTAAAATACATAATTATTACATAATTTTGTCGAGTTATTTCAAATTTTATCAAAATCGGATACATAGTTCAATTACAGGGACAATCAAAAGTATTCCCTTACATTACATTAAATGGGGAAAATGTTTCAAATGCATTTTAATGGTGTTACACTCATTTGAAATTAATAAATTTGATATGCATTTATAAAGTACATATTATAATATACATTCTGCATAATCTCTGATGCAAAGAACATTTTTATTGATTTAAAAGGCCCCACAAGTGTATTCCATTACATAATGGTATAGGGAGGACATTGTTTGGTGTGCATTTTAATTGTAATTAACTATCTACAATTTTATGAGATTGATATATAAGAGTTATATTTAAAAAAAAAATCGTTATCCTAGGAACGCACGTCATTTGCTCCGCTTCACGTGCAATTTCCAAATTTTTGTATATATTTTTTATCAGTTATTACCAGAATGTCTATAAAAATAAAAGAACCAAAAGCAATGTTGCCTGCCGTCGCTGTCGAGAACCTAAAAATTATAAGAATTTTTATCATTTTATGAGATTCTTAATTCGATTCTGATTAAAATAAAGAATTTTTTTTTATACAAAATTTCACGCTGAAACTGAGTTGTTAAAAACAGTTTCTCAACTATGCTAATGCGCATGCCCAAATGATTCATTCTAATAGTAAAATCATTCATTCGTTCTGCTCACCAAAACGTACAGCCATTACCTCATGTATAAGGACAAACAAAAGGTCGTCAAATGTAGAGGTACGCTTGGCTGGTAAATATTACAGTAATATTTATATAGTAGTAATGTTTAAAATGGAGCATTTCCAAACAAACTTTAAATTGAAAATTTGGAATATCATTGAAAGTCTACTATTTCAAAAGTTTTAATACATTGCTACTCGGAAAAAATATATGACAAAAATTTCTTTTAAAATCTAAAAAAAATGCACATTTCTTAATATCATAGGATTGTTAAAATTAGCTTGAAACTATTGACCATTAAAATTGTTCACTTTCTCTCCTTCTTCATTATGCCAAAAGGCACACAACACTCCGATTTTGAAAAAAGAAAACCTTATTGCTTATGGAACATGTGGAATGAGTAAAAATAAGGAATATAAAGAAATCTAAAAAAGTGGTTTACATTTTTTTGAAAAATCCAACAGATTACGGCAAAAAGAAATATACAGGTACCGTAATTTCCCACGTATACGCCGCACATCATATAAGTCGATTTCCGTCCAGAATTTGTTTTAAATAAAATGCGACTTGCTGTTACTTAGAATTTATTTCACTTCATCTTTTGAATAAAATTTCCGGCTTGAAAAAAAATTAACTAAGTCGCAGCGTATACACGAGAAATTACGGTAAGTCTCCTTCTCAGATTATACGTCAGGAACATGGAGCTGTATGCCACATTTGCTTAAAATACAGAGTTTTAGACAGGGCCTGATTATCAACGGGGCACTCTCCTACCAGTAAAAAGAAATAGAATTTTTTCCCTTATTTATGACAGTAATTTCGAATGAAAAAGGCGTTTAAACAAGTTGAAACTTTCCATAAATTTTTACTGGTAGGAGAGTGCCCCGTTAGTAATCAGGCTCTGGTTTTAGAAACGAATCAGAAATGATTTCGAAAAATATCTGATTGGGCTTTGAGGTCCATTGCAAAACTCCTTCTTCTCCCATATCGTATGAATTAACCCCTCATGATTATTTTACGCGGGATGCAATGAAGAACATTATGGACACGCCCGCAAAGGGCATAGCCGAATAAGCATTGGAAACATGCCTTTCAATCAAATTTCTTGATTTTTTCCCCAGGTGTATCTGCATATCTGACAATGTATTTCCCCTATTATCAGCTTATAAATATTAATATGTTAAGAGATAAAAATGTTTTTTCGATTTTTTAAAAACCTCATTTTCTCAAAAACTACTGTACCGAATTACATGTGATTTATAGAGTTTATATAGACATTAAAGATGCATAACTGTAAGTTTTGTATAATTTTCTAATTATAGAAAGTGTATGAAAAAATGATTAAAAATTTTTGAAAAATAAAAATCATATCTTATAGTTGTCGGAAAATTGCCGTTTTCTAGTAAAAAATTCCTCATATGTGCCCATATATTATATATAAAAGCTGTAAGATTGCGTTGGGCACTACATATAAATATTTACAAAAGTATGTATAAAATTAATTAAAATTCATTTAAAGGCGTTACTTTGGGCGGAGCTACGCAACTTTGAAATCCGAAGAATCTTTGGAACAGTGTCAATAGAAAATGTGTCAACTTATGTATTTTAGATTTCATTAATAGTATAGGTCATAATTTTCAATTCAGTCCATATTATTTCGATATCGAAAACTAATGGTTTCTATCGAAGACAATATTCTAAAAAATATTTTCAATTGGAAAACAACAACAATCTTCGATATCTAAATGTTACGACAGTTATTATAATGATTTTTATTCGAACATTCTCACCACTTTTAATGAAGGGTAAAGAGTAAATAGTTATTTTTTTTTTTTTATTATTAATTTTTTTTTTTTTTTTTTTGTAACAGAAATCGAACATGAATGTTATATAAGTAGAATTGGGTAGTAACAGACAATTTTTTTATTCAAGATATATGCTAATAACTTTTTTTCTATCAGCAGATTTCTAAAGCTATTTAATCCGAAGATAAATATTACCGAAAGGTTCATAATGTGAGTTAAAATTGAAAAAAAAGAAAGCTGAGAGCACTGGATGATATTTTGTATTGCAAAATATATTTCTACAATTTTGAACTGTTTTATGTTTGATGAGATGGAAAAATTAACAGAAGATAAAATATTGTAAAGACATAGCTAATTTTCTGCTTATATATTATAATAATATACCGTAATTTCGGGTGTTTAAGCCGCGGATCAAACAATTCTTTTTCGACCCAGAATTTTTTTTAAAATGAATGTTACTATTTAGATCGCCGTAAATATTTGTGTCCAATCACTAAATAAGATTTCTGGGTCCAAAAAGAATTGTTTGAGCCGCGGCTTATACACCCGAAATTACGGTATGTAAATAAATAGTCCGTTTCAGTGCTTTAGGCATCACTGTCAAGAACAGTGACTTTTATGAGGAAAAAAAAAAGCTGACACTTGATAATGTATTACATTATTTTATACACAAAAAAAATCTGTAATCACGAGTTTTTTCAATAAACTTCCTTAACAATCACATTTCGAATTATCATTCTTAGATAACATAATAAGAAATAGAACATTCATTACATTAAATTTGTTTCTGATCGCGGCGGTTAACCATTACTTAGACATAAACGTTTAACATGATGGTAATCAGGGCCCATCGCTCGGTTAAAAAGCTCGAAACTAGTAACTATAATTTCTCTTTATAAAAACTGATGAAAGCCATTTTCATTTAAATTGGATGTGATCACTGTTGTTACATTTCGATATCGAAGAATGTAGTTAGTTTCTATGACAAAAATATTCTTCCTTGTTTTTGTATATGACACCAACAAAAAATTTTGTTAACGAAACAGTATCGTCAGCGTCGAGAACGATGCTCATGTGTTTATTAAAATTTAAAATACATCAATTCTGTAAGTATACATTTCAAAGGTTCTTCGGATTTCAAAGTTGCGTAGCTCCACCCATAGTAACGCCTTTAAATGAATTTTAATTAATTTTATGCATACTTTTCTAAATATTTATATGTAGTACCCAACGCAAACTTACAGCTTTTTTATATAATATATGGGCACACATGAGGAATTTTTCACTAGAAAATGGTAATTTTCCGACAACTATAAGATATGATTTTCATTTTTCAAAAATTTTTAATCGCTTTTTCACATACTTTTTATAATCAGAAAATTATACAAAACTTACCACTTATGCAACTTTAATGTCTATATAAACTCAATAAATCACATGTAATTCGTTACAGTAGTTTTTGAGAAAATGAGGTTTTTAAAAAATCAAAAAAACTTTTTTATCTTATAAAATATCAATATTTATAAGCAAATAATAGGGGAAATAGATTGTCAGATATGTAGATACACCTGGGAAAAAAATCAAGAAATTTGATTGAAAGGCATGTTTTCAACGGTTATCCGGCTATGCCCTTTCGAAATGAACCTGGGGACAGGAATTTCCATTGCTGTGGCTAATTAAACAGTCGGACTATTTTCCGAAATCCAAAATGCCGCCAATTCATGTCATACAGGTATGCATGCATTTATGCTTTGATGCATTTAGCATGCATCAAAGCATAAATGCATGCATACCTAATAACGAAAAAACGAAACATAATAATGAAAAAACGAATTAACACAAAACTATCATACAATAACCAGTTATGTCAAAATTACAGACAGTTTTTAATATTTATGTTATCCTGCATATATATATTTATACTAGGTCAACCGATAAGCTCTGTTGTAAATTATTATTTCACGCCTAATTTTTTTTAACTCAAATATCTTCATTGTCACCACTTTTTTGAAGTAATAAAATTTTCATTATTTTCACCTTAACGTGAAACGTGAAAACTTTCGGAATTTTTAAAAAAAGTAAGCGTGAAATAACATTATACGACTGAACATTCCGGTTGATCTAATATATTTTTAAAAATTTCCTTTCAAATATTTAGAGAGTGGGAGATGGTCCCAGTGCACTCTCTTGTGTATTTCCATGAACATTAATCACTTAATCGTCGCGCCCGAGACACTCACGGTCTGAAAGCTTCATGGCTTTTATTCAGAATTGTTTGACTCCCACCAGTTTTATAAAAGAGTTTAATTGATTTTATTGTGGTATCATTATACTTGTCATTAAATACGATGATTTTTTTTTTCAAAAAAGTGGTGGCATTAATGAATTTGAGATTTTAAAACGTAATTTAATGTGACCATTAAGGGATTAAGATTGTTTGGAATATATTTCCTTTATACAAATACTGTGAAATTCATAATACAAAATGGTGCAGTAAAAATGTTTTTTTTTTAAAGTAAATTAGTAACAATTGACATAAATGTGGTTCATACGGGTCCTGGCATTTCAAGACCAGGAAATTCTTCGGTACCAACATCTTCTTTCAGAAAATCTTTCATTAAATATAGAGATATTTCATGCGTCTGAGTAAACTTTACATTATTATATATATATATATATAGATAGATAGATACATATCTACATACATATAGATACAGGCATATCACCTGAAAAATAGCGGCATCCGTACGAACCATGATAAAACTTTTTAATACTACGTCTAAATAAAAAAAAAAAACACATAAAATGCTTTGTTACATAACGTTAAACTTTTATTTTTAATGGACAGCTTAGCAAAAACAAAATAACATACTCTACATACTATTACAAAAAAGTTTTTGTCAAATTTTTCGTTCAGTTTATTCTTAGTGTTTATTCTTTAACATTGGTTTAAAAACTGACACTACTTTTTTATAATTATCTTCTGCTAGGCAAAACGCTTTTGAAGTTTCTAAGTATTCTAAGATAGTTACTAAAATTTTCTATATTATTATATTTAGTCAGGGAATTTTTTTCGCATTTTGGGATTTTAAATATATATATATATATATATATATATATATATATAAATCATTTTTATTTTCTCATTTTATTTTTCATTTACAAAAATATACTTGCCATATCATTAAAAACTATTTGTACTTTTAAAATCAAAATCTTTCATTCATATTTTTGAAAAAGTCATAAAAATATCTTGACTTAACCCTTTTCGACACAGAAAGATTCTGTTCGTAAAATGAAGAAATGATTTACTAACACCGAATTTACAAAGGATTTTTTTATAAATTTAAAAAAAATGGTTATTACTTTAAACTTTCATTATAATAGCAAAATTTTATAAAAAATATTGTTGGTACCATTGGTAAGTTTGGCGTTAAAATTAGGTGACCCCGCCGTCCTCATTGTCATGGCCCACCGTCCACTGCGTAGGAAAGGTTAATTTCTATTGTTTGTTTTAAATGATAACAAAATATAACAATTAACTACTAACTTACTTACAAGAATTTTTACTCAAACAAAAAGAGCATAGCTGCTGACTTTTACGCATTTTTGCTACCACTAAAATTGTACAGAGATTTTCTATTTGTTTCATCATGAGATTTCGACGAGGAAATAATACAATGTTTACTATAAAATTTTTATAGCAGGAAAAATGCGTAAAAGTTGGCAGCTATGAAAAAGAGTAATTGATATTTCTTCTAGCTCTACAGGCTCTCTGAAGGATGAGACTTTCAGATAGATGAAGCGTTCGGATTTCACATGACTATGATTTTTGCCTTCCATTTTAGAATTTTGGCGCTGGCGACTATTTTTTAATTCCATCCCGTGCTAATTTCTCTAAACAAAAATAAATGAAATACGCTTTGACTCTAGAATGACAGTGAGGGGCCATTTTGTCTCGTAATAAAAGAATATATTACGGTTCGAATTGAAAATATCTCTTTAAAATAAGTTTAAAAGATACAAAGAAAAAATAAGTAAAATAAGTTGAAGAGTTTTAAATAAAAACTCTCATGCAAAAAAACATAAAACTTGTCTAAAATTTTGCTTTTTTCCTGTGTTAGCACTTTTAATGGAGGAGGTATGTCTATGAAACCACTTAAGTTTAATTCCCAAATGCTACAAAGGCATCAGAATTTGTACTATACAATTTTCCGTTTACTATGAATGCAAAATGTAGTTTTTTTTCTTATTTTTCCCGTAAATTTGCTGATAAATTTCTTGATTAATCATTCAATTCAAAACTTTAGTAATGGAAAAGCTTTGTACCTGAAGGTATTAATAATATGTACAAGGAAAGTATACTGAAAAGTTATCTTTAAAAAAAATGAGTGTAAAAGAATATAAAAGTAGTCGCCTGTGGTATCCTTGTAATAGTAATAATTGAAATTTCAGATTTCTGCACATGTCACAGGATATTCACCAGTTCTTTATTTTTATTTTATTTTATTTTTTACTTTTTTATTTATTTATTTATTTTGTAAACCAGTTTTCACTATATTTCTACGAAATGTGTAAAGCAGTTATTCTTTAAATAAAGGTAGTGTTAAAAAACTGATTGAATGGGAGTCTTGATGAAAGTTTCGCTGTGTTAGTCTGCAGTAAAAAGAGTTTCAGTGCCACAATTCACTTTTATGCATTTGCTTCATCAGGCACATGGCACGTGAAAAATGCATTTATCTTTTTCTCCTGCATAATAATTTCGGCCTTTGTAGCATACAAAAATAACCAAAAAATAATGACATGGTCAGTGCCCCTAAGAGAATGCAACAGCGTTTTCCAGGCCGAACTACTGGCAATACAAAAAGCAGCGGAATGGGGCAACACAACAGGTGAGCCATACAGCATACGCTCGGATTGCAGATCAGCCATAGAATCACTAAAAAAGCCATTTAATGTCAATGAAACAGTAGATAAAATACAAAACTTAATTAAAGAATCCAACAATAAGTTTAAAATCAGCTGGGTCAAGGTGCACGTGGGCATCCAAGGAAACGAGGATGCAGACGAGTTAGCCAAAACCGCAGCGGAAAACACAAATAACAAAAACAAATACTATACGAAAAAGCCAATCTCAAAACTGAAACGGACACTCAAAGAGCTAACAATGAAACAATGGCAGTTCGAGTGGGATTACGGGGATACAGGCAGGGAAACACATCAGTATTTTCCAACAGTAGGTGAAAGCAGACTCATAAGTGACTTTTTACTCTCACAACTTTACACAGCACATGGAGCATTTCCAGCTTATCTCCACAGATTTAATAAAGCGGACACTCCGGACTGTGCATGCGGCACGGAGGGTACGCCTAAACATTATCTCCTCCACTGCCCACTCACCCAACAGTACCACCTGGTAAACATAACAACAAATAATGATAAACTGTGGCACGAACAATTAGGTAAAAACAAACACGTACAAAATAAAGCAAAAACAGTAATCAGGTGGCTCCAAGAAAACTGCGACAGTATCACAACATTAAAGCAAACAAACATATAAAACAGAAAGCCCTCTCATTTTGGTAACCCAGCAGAAACATAATACTGTATGTTATGTGTTATATGTTGTATGTAAAAAAAAAAAAAAAAAAAAAAAAAAAAAAAAAAAAAAAAACGGCTTAGGATTTTTTTTTCCGCCAAAAAAAAAAAAAAAATGTTTGTATATGTTTTATGTCCTTTAGCAGTGTGCGGTAGTCGCACAACATCAGCTGTAACCATGGCCCGCAACATATGAATTGCAAGCACAACGAATATCACCAACGGTTCAGCAAGTTGTGCAATATGACACAGTAAGAAGCTTCAAACACCCCCGGCACTGCTTGTCCGTCCACTGTGTTGTGTTATAAAAAAAAAAAAAAAAATAAAAAAATAAAATAAATTATATATAAAAGGTCTAGGAATCCCCTAATGCCAAAAAAAAATAAATAAAAAAAAATTAAAAACTGCTTTTATTTTAAGTTTTTTCATCTATTATTTTATTTTATATATATTTTTTACTCTTTATTTAACTTTTTTTTTAGTTTTATTATTACTAATTTTTATTTATTTATTTATTTTTTTTATTTTTGACAGCTCGCCTCTTTATTTGGTGCAGTAGGACTCTGTCCGCACAAAATACCGGACCCGCTCTAATGGGACAACCCAAGGAGCCAGTTTTTCTCGGTGGGGTACGGTAGAAAGATGGGTTCTTGTCTCTCTCTCTGCAACGCTCTCGTTTGCCTTGCTATTTGGCGCAAAAATTTTCCTCCATCAGCGGTACGACTTAGCTTTTCGGCCATTTTCTGTTTTTCTTTTTTTTTTAATTCCCTCAAAATTTCCCCAACATTTAGCTAAGTTCAGTACCATTGTTTAGGCCCAAAAACATCCAGTCCCATTTCGTCTGGTATGATGAGTACAAGGTGTGCGGCAACAAATCACAAAGTTAACCCAATGTGCAATAAACCACAAAGATTACCAACAAAGCACTTAACCTAAACAGCCGACCCGGGTACTTGTCTTAGTGGTTCGCCACTTTGCCGGCTAAAATTACATCATGTACGCTAATGGCGCCTGGTGCATGTAAAATCCGTCGTGGGTGCAAAGTCCTCCAAGTTACCTGTGAATTATACCTCTGGAGGTGCCTTGCCAGGTGAAGGTCTCGTCATCTGATCAAGGCTCTAAATTACGAGACCATTTTGCGAAGCCACTTGCAGTTCAAACAACAGGATGTACCATTAATTAACAGGCGAAACAAAGTATGCTCAACGACAAGCAAGTACTGCAGAAATGATGGCATGCGTAGCAAAGAAATCAGGTTTATTGCCGCTACGCGGCAATTAGGCGGTCGACCGCCCCGATACCAGGTATCTAACCCGTTAAGCTGAGATAACTCGGCAGGTAGGGGCCTGGCCATCGGTTAGAAAAAAAAGAAAGTAAATATGTTTGTGATTTGTATTATTACATCTAACACAGAATTTACTTGCATAAAATGAATCGAATGAGCTACATGTTTGCATATTTTCATTCATCTGGTCTCACTCCTGTGAATGTACTGCGGCAACTCTGTGTCAATCCGCATCTGGCTGGATTTTTATTCGTAAATTTCAAATTCTTCCCGGAAAGTTTAAGTAGTTAATATTGTTTTATAAGATTGGTATTAAAATTGGTATTAAATTAAAAAAAGAAAATTGCTATTAAAAAGTTCTCGGTGTGAATTGCAATACTAGTGAGAAGTCGGTCGAGTAAGAATGACGTCCCACCTCGTGTCCTCAGTCCTTGAGTATTTCGATTCACCAACACGGCCCACTGAATACTAGGTCGGAACGCTGAGATACTGTAGGTGGATTTTTTTTTTCAGCGTTTCTTTGGTACCCTTGAAATTCAATATCGATGATTTCTTCAAGATTTTATCACATTATTTTTCTCTGATTGCAAAAGTCAAAGAAAATACTACTAAAATAACTGTGTCAAAATTCTGGATACTATACAAAATTTGAAAATAAAACCGCCTATGACAGCAGCTTTTTTTTAATAAGCAATCAAGCCTATTTTCCAGAATGCAATGGTTTTTCTGTCACGGGGTTCGATTTCGATAACTATAAATTAGAATCGAAATTTTGCATGCGTGCAGCTAAATACCTCTATCAGGAAAAAATCATAAAATTGTGGCGCCGTCATATTACTTTAACCCTCTTAGTACCATTGGGATCTTATTTGACCCCCGAAAATGTTAAAAGCTGGTTTTTTGAGGGCAATTTAAATGAATTAATTTCGTGAAATAGACCACTTCGGCGATTTTGAATTTTAAACAAAACCTTAAATTCATTCTGTTCGCACAGGCTAAATTGATCAATGATTTTCTATTAAACTGCTATTGAAAAGAGCCTTCGAGATTGACGTTTTTTACCCGGAATATATTTCATTATCTAATAAATTTAATTTTTCAGAATTTAGGTAATTTTTTGCCATTTTAAAGCCAAAAGATTTAAAAAATATTTAATCAATTATTTTCTAAATCAAAAATTCTTTTATTGAGAAATTGCGAGAATTTGAATTTGGTTAATAACACTACTCACCGCTTGTATTGCCATGTTTTCCTTGTAAATCGGCTCTCCAAATGATCTGAAAGCCACTCACTTTTTACAGTTTATTTCCCCATTTTTATTCTTATACAATTCTGACTTTAGATAAGGAGGAGGAAATTACTTGAAATTACATTTGAAGCTCCGATTTATGCAAGACATCTGGGAACACTTGTAGTGACTGAGAGTCCTCTCTCGAGTAAAAAAGGGATAACATTGTCCAAAAATCCATATAGTCTAGATTATAAAAAAATGGTTATTTTATTGCCGCACGCTTGATTTTACGTTCTTCTATATTTTCAAGAAGAATGCATTCATGAAAATTTTTGAAATCCGGTTTTCGACGGATTTACACATTTTCGGTGGCAAAGAACACTAAAACCTGTTTTTACGAAATGTCTGTCTGTATGTAACAAACGTTAGTAGGGGAAAAATGAGAGTCCGACCTCGGGAGGAGGCGTGAGGCTCGGAGGAGGGAGGAGGGCTCCTCCTCCTCAAACCTCCTCCTCAAACCTCCTCCTCAAGCCTCCTCCTCACTCCTCCTCCTCCTAAACCCTCCTCCTCCTCACACCTCCTCCTCAATCCTCCTCCTCCTGACATCGTCTTCTAAGAGAAGGGGTTAAAAGGGGGGTCAATTTTTTTTCGTGAAATTTGAATATTTTATGCTATAAGAGAGGGGTAAAAGGGGGATAAATTTTTTAAGTATACTACAATACGAGCGGTTCTTTTGACTGTTGATTAAGAGATGAATTATTCATATTAAATTAAAAATAGTAATTAATTAAAAAGTAATTAAAAATAATAAGTGAAAAATAATGAAGGGACTTAGAATTTTTCGAGCGGTATTTTTTAGTCAAGTGTAGTACGTAGTGGAATTTAAGAAGTGAATAACAGCAATTAACGATAATTAGTAATTAATAAAAAAGTAATTAAAAATATTGAGTAAAAATAATGAAGGTAATAATTAAAAATGATAATTAAAAATAATGAGTAAAAAATAATGAAGGGAATTTTCCGATGAACTTTAGTTTAAGGATTTATTTTTTGATTTGAAGCGGAAATTTTGGGGAGATTGATTTTTTTTTTTTCACCGTGTTTTTAATAAGGGGTTAAGCGGATATTTTGGGGACACAGAATGTTTTTTTCTGTACTATTGTACGAGTAGTTTTTAATTTTAATGTGGTGACTTAAAAATTTTCAGTTTGGTGTAATTTAAGAGTTTATTTTTTCGATTTTAAGTGGAAATTTGGGGAGATTGATTTTTTTTTTTTTTCCACTGTGTTCTTACATGATGAGTTAAGCGGGTATTTTGGGGGAAATTATTATTTTAGACTAATCATTCACGAAGGATATTTTGCAGATATAAATGTTTAATAGGGGGAGTTTAACTTTTTTGCAATGAGATTGACGTGCGCTCGTCGACCTAACCGTATGGAGTTTGTAATTTTCTTTGAATCATGTGTGCATACTGGCTTAGACTATCTTAGAAAGACTTCCACCACCTTTATCTTCACCAAGTCATAAATAACACATGCTGGTAATGGGAATTTGTGAATATTAACTTTAAACATTAATTTAATGAAGGAACTTTAAAATTATTTCGAGTACTATTTTTAGTTAACTATGTTATACACTTGATATTTTAGATTAGTTAAAAAATAACTTTAAAATTTGAATGAGAAAATATGTTTCAAAATGGGATTTTACGTACTAACATTTATTTGCGCTCGTTGACCTAACCGTTCGGAATCTGTGATTTCCCTCGAATCATGTGTGAATAACTGTTAGATTTCTGTAGAAAGACCTGAATAAGCTTCAACCATCATAAATAACGCATGTCTGTAACGGGAATTTGAACTTAATTATTTTAAATATTCATTTTAATGAGGTGACTTCGAAAACAATTTGTAGAACTTTTGAGCGGTAATAATTTTTATTGGGAAACTTAAAAGAATCTTGTGATTTTTTGGGGTCTAATTTTTAATTGCTGAATTGCAATCTGTATTCGCCTTTCTTTCGTGTGATTGTGTAGATGTTGATGAAAACTATTTCTGTTCCAATTAATGAAATTTAATAATTAAAATAATAAAGTGTTCCTCACCAGACACCCCTTTTTCAAAATTCGTGCATATTTTTTAACATAACAATGTGTTTAATATAAGTAATTTTTGTGTGTCCTTTCTTTTCTGAAAGAGTAAGCGATTTTTAACAGAAATATCTTTTGACGTGTGTAATTTTTCCCTGGCAGAACAATTTTCAAATAAATAAATTTTAATATTAATAGAATTTTTGACTTTCCGAAGAAAAAAAAAGGAACTTATTTTTAATGTTTTAATACTTGTCGGTTAAAAAAAAAAATTAAACTATATTTATTATCGAAATGAATTCATCTTCATTAATTTAAAAATATATAATATTTATAACCAGTAACGCGGAACTTTTTCAAACCCTGTTAATGAGATTTTATTTAACATTGTATTTTATCTTCAGATCAAAATAATTTCTGAAAAATGCTTTTAAATATTTTTAAAACTGTATTGAAAATAATATTTTACATACCTTAACATGAATGAAATACGAATCGATGTAGAGTTTAATAATTATTTTCTCAAAGAGAGGATACTAAATTCATTGCAGTATATGTGTGTGTAAACCTCGATGAATCATTCTTATCTGCTTATCTGATAGCGTTTTCCGAAAAGGGTTGAATCTCTGAATCATAGCTGATAAGGAACTGGGGTTCATGTGTTATCTTAATTAATCTTAATGAGTACTATGTCTAATTAAAATTATTTGACTTGAAATAAAATAAGGTCTTTTGAGTAATATCTTTTGAAAATTTAAGATATAATTATTTAAATCAAATTAGAGGTTTTTTTTTTTTTTTTTCTCTCATCGATTTATTTTAAATAAAACTAAAATATTTATTTTTTTCTGTACTTTGTTAGCAAAATAAAGAGTGTAATACATTCATTTCGGATTTAACTATTTGAAAATTTAAACTAACCTATGATTAAAATGATTACATAAGGTTGAGTATGTGATCTAGTTAAAAACGGAACACGCATTCATATAAAACTTTAAATTCTTACGCTTTTGTGTATAATATAATGTATGTTTTAAATATTAAATGAAAAATATCAATTAACAATAAATGAAAAACATTAACATTAATAAAATATTAATTAAACATTGCATTGATTTAAAACTTAATATTAATATGGGAATACACATCCGTATAAAACTTTAAACATTTATGCTTTGGTGTATAATATTATGTATATATATTTAATATTAAATGAAAAATATGAATTAACAATAAATTAGAAATATCAATTAACATTAATAAAATATTAATTAAACATTGTATTGATTTAAATATAGATTAAATATTAAATGAAAAATTGAAAATTTAAACTAACCTATGATTAAAATGGTTACATAAGGTTGAGTATGTGATCTTTTAAATGAAATCTAGTTAAAAACGGAACACGCATTCATATAAAACTTTAAATACTTATGGTTTTGTGTATAATGTAGTGTATGTATTAAATATTAAATGAAAAATATGAATTAACAATAAATAAAAGACATTAACATTAATAAAATATTAATTAAACATTGCATTGATTAAAAACTTAATGAAAAATATTAATTTGGGAATACGCATTCGTATAAAACTTTATTTATATTTTTTTGTATAATATATGTATTTATTAAATATTAAATGAAAAATATGAATTAACAATAAATGAAAAATATCAATTAACATTATTAGAATATTAATTAAACATTGTATTGATTAAAAACTTAATGAAAAAAATTAATATGGGAATACGCATCCTTATAAAACTTTAAACATTTATGCTTTTGGGTATAATATTACGGATGTATTAAATATTAAATGAAAAATATGAATTAACAATAAATGAAAAATATTAATTAACATTAATAAAATATTAATTAAACATTGTGTTAATTAAAATATAGATTAAAAATTTAATGAAAAATATTAATTTCTCATGTAATTAAAATAACACTTTATAAATTAATGAATTAATAATAAATGAAACATGTTCATTCGAAACAACTTGAGAAATACTAATTTGTAATGAAATTAGAAAATACCAATTAATTAAATATTAATTAAAAATTAAATGAAAACTATTTATGAGAGACACATTGAAAAATATTCTCACCTTAAACTTTCATTCGCCAATCCTTAAATCCAACCTTCATCGTTGCTTACCTGTTAGGAAATGTCTGATAACAACAAATTCTTATCTTTAACGGTATTTCCCGAAGGCTGACTCACTAGATAAGTAACAATGACAAGTTCAAATCTGAAATTAAGAGTTTATTCATATTGAATATAATTAATATAATGTTTAATTAAAAAGGGACTAAATTTATTTAATACGTCATAATTAAGAATTTAATTAAATCCTAATATAATTTTTTTATCTAATTAATAGAATAAAAAAGAAATTCTTTTCAACATTTTCAAGAAACATCAAGTTATCGAATACTTAATAGATTATTTTTTTAATGAATGTGTAATTAACATTTTTAAAGGATTTTTTTCTAATTAATTAGTGTTTAATTAAAATTTTCATAATTAAAATAAATATATAAAATAAAAAAGGAATTCTTTTCAAAATTTTCAAGAAACACCAAATTATTATTAAGCAATATTTCGAATAACTACAAACTTTAATCATGATGAGTCATCACTGTGAATGATCTTTTCTTCTCATATGTTATAAAAACAAGTTTAAGTACCTAAATTTATTGATATATTTCATTGTGTGTTGGATCCTTCTTTACTAATCTCGTTAAAATTATTCATTTACCAATGATTTAAATTTCACATTTTAAAGTCATTTATATAATATACTAACATTTGACTATTAAATATCAAATAATGGATATGCACTTTTTACACTCACATCTTACAATGTAATTAGTAACCAAATGTAATGATTTTTAAGCATGTCTTCTTAATTTTTTTACAATGAAAGACAATCACAGTTGAATATTTAGCTTTCTGTTTATAACTTTATCGAGAAATATATAATGCATACCACACGATTTCATTAAATGAATCACAATACATTTCAAACTTCTCATTTTCAATGTTTTATATATACTAGTGTTTATCAAATAGGTGTTTATTCTGAACAATCATTACTTAGTATATTGATGAAAAGTTTGTGTTGAACGGTTTTTAACTTAAATGGTGTGAGAGAAGGATATATTAGGACAGAAGTTATTAAATATAGAGTCTTTAAAGTTTATACCCGTGCAAGAATTGGCATTTCAAGAAACAAAGTTGTGTCACATTTGAAAGCATTCTTTATATTCGAAACGCACACGTGATCACGATCACATCACTGAAGAGCATAGAGAAGCTGTTTATGTTGTAAATAATTTGAATTTTCATTAACACAATATTATAACCGAAGTTTTTCGACAGTTTGAAAAATTATGATGTTCAACGTCTGCACACGTTAACACAGAATAAGATTAGCTTATGCCCTTTCGATGATAAGCGTTATTTGCAGGTAAGATGTATTAACATAACAAAATTTTCTTGGTAATTTTACTCGCAGGTTTCGAAACCACAAACATCTGATCATACTTCTCATTTTTAACACGCGACACTAACCATTGGGCCATTAAAGCCCGTAATTTAGTAACTAAAAATTAAGAAAGATCATCGAAAATGATTACTTCACACATGCAAAAATAATTTTTATTGTGACTTATCAGTTAAAAATCACGAAGAAAAGAAAAATATCACATATGTTTTGGATTACTTTGAGATTTTATGAGTCACTTCATCAGTTAAATAGACATAACCACTTCTTATGAATCACTACTTATGCTTAAATTTTGAAACACTTGCTTATATGAAATGTATTATATTTTAGTTTATCAGTGATAGTGCGATTACTTGTTAATAATTTTAATGTTATTAAAAAAATTTAAAAAAATCAAATGTGAATAATTAATTAAAAAAACACAAGTCACTATTAAAGGTTTGAACAAATTATTAAAATTATTTTACAAAACTTTTCAAATTATTTAAAAATGTTTCACTAATATTTAGTAATCGTCAAATTTTAATGTCGATAATCATTTATGTGAGTCAGGTTTTCTGTTTTAACTGTTAAGTTATCAGATTCCCCCTTCAAGTACATCTCATTGATAAGTTTTATTCAACCAATCAACTTTTTATTTACCCCAGCAACCAGCTATTTGTTTACCCTAGTAACCAAAAAGCTTTTGTCGACACATGAACAAAATTTTGAAGATGCAAGACTCTTCATTTTCACTCGAAAAAACAATGACTTATGTAATAAATTTTTTCTTTACTTAAATGAAACCTTCACATGTGTATGGTAAAACTTGGAAAATTTCATTTAATGCACAAATTTAAAGTTAACAGACAAGGTCTTCACACATCTTTTAGTATTTTACTAACACTTTGCCAAATATCTTTAGAAAACAACAACAGAATTTTAAATAATTATTTTAATAAAAATTCTCTTTTGTAAGTGACATTATTAAACTAACACTGGGATAAACTGGCATCAGTAATAATTTTATTTTAAAATGTCTTTTAAATAATAGAAGGGAAAATAATCATCTATAAAAGACTAACTGAATTATTCGCATATTTTTAAACATTGATATTAAAGGTTATTTTAGATACATTTTATAAAGCCATGCTGGGACATAACCAAACAGGTTGTTTATCATATAAAACTTATGAATATTACTTAGTTGGAATAGTGAAAACTTGCTTTGCCAAGTTACTTTTTCAAGTTAGTTTAATAATGTCACTTACAAAAGAGAATTTTTATTAAAATAATTATTTAAAATTCTGTTGTTGTTTTCTAAAGATATTTGGCAAAGTGTTAGTAAAATACTAAAAGATGTGTGAAGACCTTGTCTGTTAACTTTAAATTTGTGCATTAAATGAAATTTTCCAAGTTTTACCATACACATGTGAAGGTTTCAATTAAGTAAAGAAAAAATTTATTACATAAGTCATTGTTTTTTCGAGTGAAAATGAAGAGTCTTGCATCTTCAAAATTTTGTTCATGTGTCGACAAAAGCTTTTTGGTTACTAGGGTAAACAAATAGCTGGTTGCTGGGGTAAATAAAAAGTTGATTGGTTGAATAAAACTTATCAATGAGATGTACTTGAAGGGGGAATCTGATAACTTAACAGTTAAAACAGAAAACCTGACTCACATAAATGATTATCGACATTAAAATTTGACGATTACTAAATATTAGTGAAACATTTTTAAATAATTTGAAAAGTTTTGTAAAATAATTTTAATAATTTGTTCAAACCTTTAATAGTGACTTGTGTTTTTTTAATTAATTATTCACATTTGATTTTTTTAAATTTTTTTAATAACATTAAAATTATTAACAAGTAATCGCACTATCACTGATAAACTAAAATATAATACATTTCATATAAGCAAGTGTTTCAAAATTTAAGCATAAGTAGTGATTCATAAGAAGTGGTTATGTCTATTTAACTGATGAAGTGACTCATAAAATCTCAAAGTAATCCAAAACATATGTGATATTTTTCTTTTCTTCGTGATTTTTAACTGATAAGTCACAATAAAAATTATTTTTGCATGTGTGAAGTAATCATTTTCGATGATCTTTCTTAATTTTTAGTTACTAAATTACGGGCTTTAATGGCCCAATGGTTAGTGTCGCGTGTTAAAAATGAGAAGTATGATCAGATGTTTGTGGTTTCGAAACCTGCGAGTAAAATTACCAAGAAAATTTTGTTATGTTAATACATCTTACCTGCAAATAACGCTTATCATCGAAAGGGCATAAGCTAATCTTATTCTGTGTTAACGTGTGCAGACGTTGAACATCATAATTTTTCAAACTGTCGAAAAACTTCGGTTATAATATTGTGTTAATGAAAATTCAAATTATTTACAACATAAACAGCTTCTCTATGCTCTTCAGTGATGTGATCGTGATCACGTGTGCGTTTCGAATATAAAGAATGCTTTCAAATGTGACACAACTTTGTTTCTTGAAATGCCAATTCTTGCACGGGTATAAACTTTAAAGACTCTATATTTAATAACTTCTGTCCTAATATATCCTTCTCTCACACCATTTAAGTTAAAAACCGTTCAACACAAACTTTTCATCAATATACTAAGTAATGATTGTTCAGAATAAACACCTATTTGATAAACACTAGTATATATAAAACATTGAAAATGAGAAGTTTGAAATGTATTGTGATTCATTTAATGAAATCGTGTGGTATGCATTATATATTTCTCGATAAAGTTATAAACAGAAAGCTAAATATTCAACTGTGATAGTCTTTCATTGTAAAAAAATTAAGAAGACATGCTTAAAAATCATTACATTTGGTTACTAATTACATTGTAAGATGTGAGTGTAAAAAGTGCATATCCATTATTTGATATTTAATAGTCAAATGTTAGTATATTATATAAATGACTTTAAAATGTGAAATTTAAATCATTGGTAAATGAATAATTTTAACGAGATTAGTAAAGAAGGATCCAACACACAATGAAATATATCAATAAATTTAGGTACTTAAACTTGTTTTTATAACATATGAGAAGAAAAGATCATTCACAGTGATGACTCATCATGATTAAAGTTTGTAGTTATTCGAAATATTGCTTAATAATAATTTGGTGTTTCTTGAAAATTTTGAAAAGAATTCCTTTTTTATTTTATATATTTATTTTAATTATGAAAATTTTAATTAAACACTAATTAATTAGAAAAAAATCCTTTAAAAATGTTAATTACACATTCATTAAAAAAATAATCTATTAAGTATTCGATAACTTGATGTTTCTTGAAAATGTTGAAAAGAATTTCTTTTTTATTCTATTAATTAGATAAAAAAATTATATTAGGATTTAATTAAATTCTTAATTATGACGTATTAAATAAATTTAGTCCCTTTTTAATTAAACATTATATTAATTATATTCAATATGAATAAACTCTTAATTTCAGATTTGAACTTGTCATTGTTACTTATCTAGTGAGTCAGCCTTCGGGAAATACCGTTAAAGATAAGAATTTGTTGTTATCAGACATTTCCTAACAGGTAAGCAACAATGAAGGTTGGATTTAAGGATTGGCGAATGAAAGTTTAAGGTGAGAATATTTTTCAATGTGTCTCTCATAAATAGTTTTCATTTAATTTTTAATTAATATTTAATTAATTGGTATTTTCTAATTTCATTACAAATTAGTATTTCTCAAGTTGTTTCGAATGAACATGTTTCATTTATTATTAATTCATTAATTTATAAAGTGTTATTTTAATTACATGAGAAATTAATATTTTTCATTAAATTTTTAATCTATATTTTAATTAACACAATGTTTAATTAATATTTTATTAATGTTAATTAATATTTTTCATTTATTGTTAATTCATATTTTTCATTTAATATTTAATACATCCGTAATATTATACCCAAAAGCATAAATGTTTAAAGTTTTATAAGGATGCGTATTCCCATATTAATTTTTTTCATTAAGTTTTTAATCAATACAATGTTTAATTAATATTCTAATAATGTTAATTGATATTTTTCATTTATTGTTAATTCATATTTTTCATTTAATATTTAATAAATACATATATTATACAAAAAAATATAAATAAAGTTTTATACGAATGCGTATTCCCAAATTAATATTTTTCATTAAGTTTTTAATCAATGCAATGTTTAATTAATATTTTATTAATGTTAATGTCTTTCATTTATTGTTAATTCATATTTTTCATTTAATATTTAATACATACACTACATTATACACAAAACCATAAGTATTTAAAGTTTTATATGAATGCGTGTTCCGTTTTTAACTAGATTTCATTTAAAAGATCACATACTCAACCTTATGTAACCATTTTAATCATAGGTTAGTTTAAATTTTCAATTTTTCATTTAATATTTAATCTATATTTAAATCAATACAATGTTTAATTAATATTTTATTAATGTTAATTGATATTTCTAATTTATTGTTAATTCATATTTTTCATTTAATATTAAATATATATACATAATATTATACACCAAAGCATAAATGTTTAAAGTTTTATACGGATGTGTATTCCCATATTAATATTAAGTTTTAAATCAATGCAATGTTTAATTAATATTTTATTAATGTTAATGTTTTTCATTTATTGTTAATTGATATTTTTCATTTAATATTTAAAACATACATTATATTATACACAAAAGCGTAAGAATTTAAAGTTTTATATGAATGCGTGTTCCGTTTTTAACTAGATCACATACTCAACCTTATGTAATCATTTTAATCATAGGTTAGTTTAAATTTTCAAATAGTTAAATCCGAAATGAATGTATTACACTCTTTATTTTGCTAACAAAGTACAGAAAAAAATAAATATTTTAGTTTTATTTAAAATAAATCGATGAGAAAAAAAAAAAAAAAGCCTCTAATTTGATTTAAATAATTATATCTTAAATTTTCAAAAGATATTACTCAAAAGACCTTATTTTATTTCAAGTCAAATAATTTTAATTAGACATAGTACTCATTAAGATTAATTAAGATAACACATGAACCCCAGTTCCTTATCAGCTATGATTCAGAGATTCAACCCTTTTCGGAAAACGCTATCAGATAAGCAGATAAGAATGATTCATCGAGGTTTACACACACATATACTGCAATGAATTTAGTATCCTCTCTTTGAGAAAATAATTATTAAACTCTACATCGATTCGTATTTCATTCATGTTAAGGTATGTAAAATATTATTTTCAATACAGTTTTAAAAATATTTAAAAGCATTTTTCACAAATTATTTTGATCTGAAGATAAAATACAATGTTAAATAAAATCTCATTAACAGGGTTTGAAAAAGTTCCGCGTTACTGGTTATAAATATTATATATTTTTAAATTAATGAAGATGAATTCATTTCGATAATAAATATAGTTTAAATTTTTTTTTTAACCGACAAGTATTAAAACATTAAAAATAAGTTCCTTTTTTTTTCTTCGGAAAGTCAAAAATTCTATTAATATTAAAATTTATTTATTTGAAAATTGTTCTGCCAGGGAAAAATTACACACGTCAAAAGATATTTCTGTTAAAAATCGCTTACTCTTTCAGAAAAGAAAGGACACACAAAAATTACTTATATTAAACACATTGTTATGTTAAAAAATATGCACGAATTTTGAAAAAGGGGTGTCTGGTGAGGAACACTTTATTATTTTAATTATTAAATTTCATTAATTGGAACAGAAATAGTTTTCATCAACATCTACACAATCACACGAAAGAAAGGCGAATACAGATTGCAATTCAGCAATTAAAAATTAGACCCCAAAAAATCACAAGATTCTTTTAAGTTTCCCAATAAAAATTATTACCGCTCAAAAGTTCTACAAATTGTTTTCGAAGTCACCTCATTAAAATGAATATTTAAAATAATTAAGTTCAAATTCCCGTTACAGACATGCGTTATTTATGATGGTTGAAGCTTATTCAGGTCTTTCTAAAGAAATCTAACAGTTATTCACACATGATTCGAGGGAAATCACAGATTCCGAACGGTTAGGTCAACGAGCGCAAATAAATGTTAGTACGTAAAATCCCATTTTGAAACATATTTTCTCATTCAAATTTTAATGTTATTTTTTAACTAATCTAAAATATCAAGTGTATAACATAGTTAACTAAAAATAGTACTCGAAATAATTTTAAAGTTCCTTCATTAAATTAATGTTTAAAGTTAATATTCACAAATTCCCATTACCAGCATGTGTTATTTATGACTTGGTGAAGATAAAGGTGGTGGAAGTCTTTCTAAGATAGTCTAAGCCAGTATGCACACATGATTCAAAGAAAATTACAAACTCCATACGGTTAGGTCGACGAACGCACGTCAATCTCATTGCAAAAAAGTTAAACTCCCCCTATTAAACATTTATATCTGCAAAATATCCTTCGTGAATGATTAGTCTAGAATAATAATTTCCCCCAAAATACCCGCTTAACTCGTCATGTAAGAACACAGTGGAAAAAAAAAAAATCAATCTCCCCAAATTTCCACTTAAAATCGAAAAAATAAACTCTTAAATTACACCAAACTGAAAATTTTTAAGTCACCACATTAAAATTAAAAACTACTCGTACAGTAGTACAGAAAAAAACATTCTGTGTCCCCAAAATATCCGCTTAACCCCTTATTAAAAACACGGTGAAAAAAAAAAAAATCAATCTCCCCAAAATTTCCGCTTCAAATCAAAAAATAAATCCTTAAACTAAAGTTCATCGAAAAATTCCCTTCATTATTTTTTACTCATTATTTTTAATTATCATTTTTAATTATTACCTTCATTATTTTTACTCAATATTTTTAATTACTTTTTTATTAATTACTAATTATCGTTAATTGCTGTTATTCACTTCTTAAATTCCACTACGTACTACACTTGACTAAAAAATACCGCTCGAAAAATTCTAAGTCCCTTCATTATTTTTCACTTATTATTTTTAATTACTTTTTAATTAATTACTATTTTTAATTTAATATGAATAATTCATCTCTTAATCAACAGTCAAAAGAACCGCTCGTATTGTAGTATACTTAAAAAATTTATCCCCCTTTTACCCCTCTCTTATAGCATAAAATATTCAAATTTCACGAAAAAAAATTGACCCCCCTTTTAACCCCTTCTCTTAGAAGACGATGTCAGGAGGAGGAGGATTGAGGAGGAGGAGGATTGAGGAGGAGGTGTGAGGAGGAGGCTTGAGGAGGAGGTTTGAGGAGGAGGAGCCCTCCTCCCTCCTCCGATCCTCAATCCTCCTCCTGAGGTCGGACCGGCATTTTTCCCCTACTAACGTTCTATGGGAGTTCTATCTCAAGAACTAATGCACGGATTTCAGAAAAATTTATATTTTGTTAGGCCTTGATATAAACTAGATCTGATTAGTTTTTAGTGTATATGGTTCATCAGGTGGCGCTGCTATTTTGTATTATTAACAAATTCCACTATAGCCATATCTCAAGAACTAGAGCATGGGTTTTCCTAAAACTTTATATTTAGTTAGTACTTGATATAACATGATGCTGATAACGTTTTAGTTCAAATCGTTCAACAGATCGCGCTATCATAGTACAGTATTGGTGATTATTGCAATAGCTCTGTCTCAAGAAATGATGGACCAGTGTTGCCGTATCTGGTGGTCACTTTAATAATAAATAATAAATTCACACCAGAAAATTTTATTAAAAGTTTTCTTTTGTTTTATTTGTGAAATATCAGTTATCGTATAAAGCAAAAATAACTATTAAAAATTTCTTGTGATAATTTGAAATGTCTATCCCGAAAACAGCCAGATGCGGCAACACTGTGATGGAATTAATTTCACAAAACGTTAGATTCTTTGAGACTTTGATATAAACTAGATCTATTTACTTTTTGGCGCATATCAGTAAACAAATGGCGCTGCTATGCTGCATTATTTACAACTTCGACAATAGCCCTATCTCAAGAATTAAAGCACAGACTTTTATAAAAGTTTATATTTTATTAGTACTTGATATAACATGATGCTAATTACATTTTGGTGCAAATCGCTCAACAGATGGCGCTGCTATGATGCATTATTCTTGATTATCGCTGTAGCTCTATATCAAGAAATATTTCACGAAATTTTCTAAAACTTCACATTGAGTTACAACCTGATATACTTTAGTGTTGCTTAGTTTTTGGTGTAAATCATCATACGGATGGTACTGCTATGCTGCATTTATCACGATTTCGCAATAAATGCATCTCAAAGACTAATGTATTTTTGTTCTTTTATCAAAATTCAGATTCAGTTAGTACCTTATAAAAAATTGATCCTGATTAGTTTTTGGTGTACATCACCCAAGATGTTATGCAGATTTGTTTTTAAGATTTTTCAATAACTTTGTCTCAAAATGTAATGCATAGATTTTCATCAAAGCTCACTTTCAGTGATAAGTTAATTTGCTGACTAGATTTTGTTTTAAACCACTTAACCTCTGGCGCTGCTATTCAGAATTTTTCAGTAAGTATGCACATGCACGTAATAGAAAAAGTTTTGGAATTGCCACATCTGAGTAGTTTTAAATTTAAAATGTTGCAATAAATTTGGAATTGTAATATTCGTCATATTAAATGCTTAACACTAGAACGCCCGGAAATTTTAATGTAGTTTCATAATAATATTTCACACCAGAATTTTTATTCGAAATTATTTAATTGATTTATTTAACGTAGATCTGCGTTTTTGAAATTTAACTTATTTCAAGAAAAAATTTCTGGCTCGAAACGAAATTTAAATACATGGTTGGATTTGAAACGGCTCCTTTCAGGTGTTCTAGTGTTAATTAGTACGATATGGAGTACGTCGAAGCATTCTAAATATAAAAAACACGCAACTGTTAAAACTAGCTATGATCTACGAAATGCACTTAACCCTTTCCGGCTCAGTGTGCCCAGCCCGGGAGACCTAATATTAATTTCAAACTTGCAAACTGCACCAGTAATATTTTAATAATATTTTACTTTTACAGTAAAAGCTTAAATTAAGGAGTTCTTAATTTCTCAAAAAAATGTGTGTAAATTCTGGTGTCAATCGATAATTTCTTCTTTCACTGACATAATTTGTCGATGCTGGAAATGGTTAAAAGTCGAAGTTTTATTTTACAAATTTAGCTTATCTCTGTGTCCTTTTCTAACAATTCTAACTCTAACAATTTAATAAAATTTCTGTTTTTAAATATGACTGTATGAATAAGACGTTATAAAAAGAATAACATAGCTGTCGATTATTACGGATATTTTGTTTCCATTGCTGCAAAATTATGATCTTCATTTTTTTTAGTCGTAGATTTTTTTTTCGATTAAGTAAAGCGAAGATTACAATAAAATTACAGTGTTAACAATAAACAGGGTTCCTACGCTTCAAGGACTTTCAGATACCAGTTTTACAAATTTCCTACAGTAATATTTGTCTTATTTAATGAAGAAAATTATATCTTCAGAAATAGGAACCGGTACTTTACAAAATTTCTGGTTCTTGAACACCTAAAATCCTACAAATCCATTGATGTTTACGAAATGTGATAAATCATAAAAGATGCCAATTTTCCCATTTCCTTATATATAGAGAATTCTTGATGAGGAATTACGCGTTGTACAAAAGATTTTTGAAAGATTTTATACATAATACTAACATTTCATCAGAACACAAAGTTTAATTAAAATCGTAATTAATTAAATTGTAATGAAATACTTATTTTGAGATATTCTTGACGATTTCAGCGCTAAAGCATCAAAAGGTTCGACTATTTTATTACAAACAAAGAAAAATTTATGTACAAAATTTAGTAGCACTAAATACACTGCTAAGTCAAGCACCTTTCGAGTACCACTCTTTCCAAATAAAATTCTTTAAGATATTTATTCGCAAGCTTCAGTCATTAAATGAAGCGAATATTTCTATTTTTAAATACCCATATCAAAAATTAGAGCGCTTATTAGTTAAGCTTTAGTGAATCTTTTCAAATAAGTCAACAAGATACGTCTAATTCTTTTCGATTACTATTTTAATTAATTTTATCTCACACGTGAGGTAATTTCAAATATTTCGTATGCATTCAATACATCTCTTGTTGTTTAGCCTTAGAAACATTTCATCAGATTTTATTAAAGATTATTTATTATTTACTACAATCTATGTTACATGAAAAATGCTTAATTAATATAAATATTTATCTCTTAAAAATGCCATAGTGATAGCTGCCAACACTTTTGAATTTTTGGATAAAAAAAACACTGAGATTTTTGACTTATTTAATTCAAGCATTACGGCGATTTGCAATGATAAAATTTACTGAAAAGTTTTTTTGGTGCAAAAAAGCGGAAGATGTGGCAGCTATGCATAATAATCCGTCAATCTGATACATTAAATTACTGTTACAATCGGTGAATTTGAATGGTAAGAAAACATCGCATTTGCATTCTTATTTCAAAAGCTAGAATGTTGCTATTGGGATACACTAACATTATTTTCATTTAAGTTACATTTTAGTTACACTAATTCCAAGCAGATATTTTATCAGTTAATTATCGCAGAGTTTTAAAATCAAATATTTTGACTGCTATTCGAAAGTTGTGGCAAGCACCTCTACGCAATTTGCGATCTGAGATAGCCATTCCTTTTTTTCCCCCGAAAAGTAATAGTAGCAATATTTACGACAGAATATATTGATGATGTTTCATTTCAAAAATGCCCTTCGGGAACATGATTAGCCAATTATTTATCACAATTAATCAATATTTTAAAACATCTTTCGCGTGAAAATGAAAAGACGTGTTTTCGATACATGTAATTATGCACAAGGCTTATTTTTTTCATTTTCTGCACTACATTTTTTCACAAAAAACATATAAAATATTCATATTACATATAACATACAGTTCAGGGTGGCAATTGGTAAGATAAAAACACAGTCATTATAGATGATAAATACCAGTATTTTCTTAAAGATAAATTCAGTTTATATAATTTCTTTATATTATTTGAAGTATTTTATCTAAGAAAATATTGGCAGATTTCTCTTTTTATGACTGTGTTTTTCCCGGTTTTCCCTGACTACTCGCCACCCTGTTCAAACGTTGGTTTAAAAAGAAGGCGTGAAATAACATTATACGACAGAACTCTCCGGTAGACTTAATATGTGAGTTTCGTGCGAGGCAAGTGCCCCATCTCCGCCGGAATATGATTTTGACTTTTTTTTAATATATGCACCCTACGCAGATAGTTGAAATTGAGAGTGTATATACATCATATCTTATAGTATTTCATGCAAAAAATTAAGGTGGTCACTCAAATATTTCCATAGATTTCAATTAAAATGTTCAATTAAAAAGAAGAAGAATTTTATAGACTTCGTACTATTGTGGAAAAAATTATCCAGTATTTCTCCTATAATATCACACATCCCTTTTTTTCGTTGAAATCTGACCAGTATTTTCAGCACAATGTGCCCTTTTTTTAAATGGGTATTAAGGGTCATAACTCCTCACGGACTTGCGCTTGAAAAGGGGTACAAAAACATTTCTTATTAAGGGCTATCGATTTATGTAGGACACGTTGTGGTTGACTCAAGGACGTATTTCACTAAGAAACCCGGCTATACCTTTTATATTGGAAAAATTCTGATGCGAACAGAATATAAATATAGCCACTTGTGGCAACCTTGTTATTACTGTGTGTATTTTTAAATACACTGCTCAAAACAATTAAAGGATATTTGAAGTTTTATATAAAATAAAGATATGAACGAAATTGTTTTGCAGAAAATAGAAGAAGAGAATCACAAATGCAAATTTTTCTGGTTTTCAAACGGTGAAGTATGCAAATTTTCAGTTCGACGTCAAAAACGTCGCTTCAGCGGCAGCGAATGAAATTTGACTTTCAACTGGATAAAAGATAATGAAGACAAGGATGATCGGCATTCAGTGATTGCTTTGTTTCGATGAGTACGATGTCTCAGCGAAATCATTTGACAGATTCAGAAGCTTGGAGAATTGTTGATAGGTTAGAAGGGGGCCAAACTCAAGCCGAAGTACCGCAAGCCATTGGAGTATCACAAATTGTCATTTCCAGGATCTGGAACCGTTTTTTGGAGTGTGGATGTGCTGGGCGAAGACCAGGGCAAGGTCGTAGACGGGCAACAACGCCCAAGGAAGATCGGTATTTAGCGTTAACAGCTCGGAGACACCGAAACATGAACGCTACTCTTCTCCAACAACAACTTCGGTCGGCTACAGGCACCACGATTTCAACTCAGACTGTCCGAAACCGGCTCTATGCTGTAGGTCTGTATGCTCGCCGACCGCTGGTATGTGTTAGATTAACATTAAGGCATCGTCGCGACCGCAGGAAGTGGGCAACCGAGCATGTCAACTGGAGGAGAAATGAATGGAGCAATATTCTGTTTTCTGACGAGTCCCGTTTTTCTGTGCATCCGAATAATAGGCGTATATTCATCTGGAGGGACCGTGGCAGTAGAAATAATCCTGCGTTCGTGCACGAAAGTGTCAGATTTGGCGGTGGAGGAGTGTTGGTGTATGGTGGCATCTACATTGACGGGCGCACTGACCTCTACAACATTCAAGATGGAGCTCTGACTAGTCGCCGATATAGGGATGAGTTCCTCAGACCTATTGTAGTCCCTTACGCTGCAGCAATCGGAGATAACTTCTTTTTAATGGACGATAATTGCAGGTCACATCGTGCAAACCTGGTGGAAGATTTCCTTTTCGAGGAAGGAATCGTTCGAATGGAATGGCCAGCGTGTTCTCCAGACATGAATCCAATCGAGCACGTTTGGTACGCTCTAGGAAGACAAGTTTCTGGCCGCCAACAGCCCCCACAAACTCTCCAAGAACTGGAAAGAGCTCTTCTGGAAGAGTGGGGCAGAATACCCCAACTCGTCATTAATAGCCTCATTGAGTCCATGCTTCAAAGGTGTTCAACGTTGCTGGTCGCCCGTGGAAACCATACCCCCTACTGAAAATTATTTTCTTTGAAGAAAACACCTTTTCTTATTCTTTTTTTTCTCATATGCACAAATTGTGTTTTTTTCCTTTTGTACACAAATGCGCAATAAAATGCATTTTTTTCTGCCAAATATGTGTAATTTATTCTCATATAACCTACTATGTCTGTCGACCATGTATCAATCAGCTAAAAAGTCTCCCAAATACAAAATCCACCTAAAACTGCAATATCCTTTAGTTGTTTTGATCAGTGTATACCAACAACAGATCATTTAACTGTTCCCAAAGAAAAATATTTCTTGTCAAGCCAAAAATTTCTTTATGAAAAAAATAAGAGGCAATTTACCCAATAATAAGTTAAATAAAAATGTTAAATCATTTTATATAAAAATTGTGGTGTAAATTATTTTTACTAAAACTTCAGTAACTTTCCCAGTTTATTTATTGCTAATATATCAGAAAGATGTGATAATAAAATAAAGTTTTCTAAATATGTCAAAGACATGTATCACAACAAGTAAAATACACTTCACTATAACACGATAATTTCATAAATATTTTAACCGTGACTGTCTGAGATGTCGTAATAATTCAGTTTGAAACTTCATTGTTTAATCCCTTTTCAATACTCGAGTTCGGTTAATTTAAAATACACACTCAAACTTTAATATTAATAAGCTCGTGCTGCATTAACTTTGTTGAATAAATATATACCATTCCTAATCCTTCTGCTACACAAATTGCAATTTTCCTGGGATTTACAATTACCGAACACAAACAGAAATACGTGTATGCATGTATTTATTTAGAATATTATGGCACATTTTGATAATAAAATAACACATTTTCAATTTTATCCGTATAATTTCTGGGCAATATTTTTCAAAGAGTAATTCGTATAACCCGTGTTTATAGATACCTGCCTAGAAATACATGGATATTAATCACTTAGCTGATCAGTATTTTTGAAAAAAATTCAAATATTGCCTATTTTTTTAAGTCTCTTACAGAATTTTTCATCTTTTATCACCGGTTTTTAGAAACAATTTTTTTCCTAACTGAATCAAAAAATACTTAGATTAAATGATGCAAAATTTACAATAAAAAATTACTGCTGAGAATAATAAATCAAGATTGGCAAAAACACGTTGCCCGTATGAATTACAGGCAAATCAAAGAAGCGGTTATCACTAGAACTACTGTGGGCCGTCATTCTGACGGCTACTATATCAATACGTTGCGGTTCAAAACAGAAATATCAATATGAAATAACTTTAAAACAAACTATAAAGTTAGCTGTTTTATATCAAAATTCCGGTGCGAAATATTTTTTATAAAACTTGAATCAAATTTTCGGTAGTTGTAAAGTTATAAAAAAAAGTATACGAAGGCAAATCTATCTATGTATATTTGACTAGCTCCATGATTACATGTACAGAGTAAATCTCATTCAACGAATTTTGGCTACGAACATTACGACTGTATAAATAAAGGAAAAATGAGACTTACTGAGTCGGAGATACATCATTTATTGAAAAAGTGAAGGAAACTTTTAAAAAAAGTGGTGGTTCGAAAATAACACCTTTCACATTAAGGCGAAAACAATGCGAATGTTACAATTAAAAAAAAAAGGTGCCAATGAAAAAAATCTGAATTTTAAAATAGTAGGAGTAAAATAACATTATGTAACAGAACTTCCCATTGGACCTCATATATTCACGTGGCGTATCGGAAAGTTTCAGTTACAGGAGTATATCTTTTAATTATACCTCGCGCCAATTTTTTAAATAAAAAAAAATTACATATGCTTTGTAAATATTTGCAAGACAAAAAGAGAATGAAATGTATTTTTTTAAAAACAGGGGTGCTAGTAGCATATAAAAATATTCACCTGTAATGGAAACTTTGCGATGCTCCCACTCTTGGACAAATATATTCCATGATCAAAAACCTGTTCCAGCAGATCCCGAATTGGGCAGAAATATTCTTCTAATTCTGTTCCATGCATTTTTAGTTTTATTTATGAGGGAAAATCTATATTTAAATAAACAAAAAAAATATTAAAAAAGGTGGATTTTTTTGCGCTATAATCATTCTCCGATTAGAGGAATTAACCCTTTCCGGTGCAGACAAGTTCTGTTCGTAAAATGAGAAATTGTTGACTGACACCGGAATTTACAAAACATTCTTTTAGAAATTAAGAACTCCCTGATATAAGCTGTCATTATAAAAGTAAAATTTCACTAACATATTATTGGTGCCGTTTGTATGTTTGGAATTAAAATTAGGTTTTGCCGGGGTGGTAACACTGCGCCGGAAAGGGTTAATCCTGTGAATTATTTTATACCGAAAAATTTTGTTAAAAATCTCAATTTTTCTATTGTTTCCAATGTTCTCAAAACATAATAAAAAATTTATCCAAGAACATAAAAAACTATTTCTATAAAATAAAAATAAATACATATGTCATGCAATACATCTCCTGCTTATGAAGTAAACTTCTGACAACGTTTTTCTGGAATAAAGAGCAAGGAAATGGACATCAGAAAAGTAAAAAAGGAAAATAAAAACACGGAATGTTGAAATCAGTTATTTTCCAGTAGTTTATAAGAGTATGTTGAATATCATCAGCAAAGGAATTGTTGAAAGGAATAGCAAACATTTATGTATAAAAAATATGAAATAAATATTCGGCAGAAGAGTAGAATGTCCAGTTATGCTAAAAAACAATCAACCATGTTAAAAACGAGACTAACGGGACAAAAACTTTTTCAAGTACGCTAAAATGGATTTTTAGTATTAATGTAACTTTAAAATATAATTTAAATATTGAATTGTACAGATATAAAGTATTTTATTGTGACAATCATGTTTTCGTTGTCGTAAATATTTTTGTAAATGGGTAATCATGCAAAAGAAACAAAAAACATTAATAATCCAACTCTAAGCAAATCTGTACATATGAGTTTAATATTAAAAAATATGGTTGCAAAATAATGAAAACAGCCAGTCATAAATACTCTGTAAACACGTGTAGGGGGAAAATAAATTTTATTTAAATAAATATTCCCTCCACCGAAGTTGTTCTTCCTTTTCTGAAAATAAATATCTCATTTAATTTTTTTTTAGATTTATGTAAGAAGAATATTGTAAAAATGTAGTACTTGAATGAATTTTCTGCAATTATTTAACCCCTTAACTGACGTACCCCCTGATATTCACGGACTGTGCTTATTATTCAGATTGTTTGAGACCCACCAGTTTTATAAAATTGTGTATGTGGATTTATCCATATATAATTTAACGTGCTATTAAATGAAGTGAATATATTCTTTTCCCAAAATGTGGTAGCAATAAAAAATCTGAATCTTTAAACCGTAATTAAATGGAACTGTTAAGAGGTTAAACGAAGGCACAGTTCAGAATTTCTTGTACTAAGTTCTAGAACCGATTGGTCAGTGTAGTTTTGATATAAACCTTGTATCCGAACAAGCGTTTCATTGATTACCATCTGATTCTGTAATTTTAATTGCCTATTTAAAGAACGATGACGGATATAGTAAAAATATATATCCAGCCTTTCACAACATTTAAAAAATACTTTCTCATTTTATTGTTAATAAAATTTTTATTTCATTCGTGACTCAAACAGCGATATTAAAATAATTTAACGTTTTCAAGGGATGTGGTATGTTTATGCAATTCTTTAACATTTATACCCAAAAGTCGAATGGCACCAAAATTTCGGATAGTGCTGCCAGAGGTCTACTTTTTTAAAATTCAAATTTGTTGATTCGCACCACTTTTCTAAAATGGTGAAACTTCACTTATTTTCGCTTTAATTAATATATCACAGAATAAGGCGAATTTTGTTGTTTCAAAAAATCAGGGCCAGGATGGATATCTGAATTATTTTTTTAAAAAACCCATTGGCAACACTTATTTGGTTCAAAATTTTTCAGGTACTATATTCGCGGAATTTAATTTTTTATTATTTGGATATAAATTTTTTCATAAAATCCAGTGTCAATCTTTTATTTCAAAAATTTTTAATGGAAGTAATTTGCCTTAAAAGTGTGAAATTTATCATCACAGATAAATTTTTATAACCCAATTTTACTTATCTTATAATTAGCCTTTTTTTGTACACACGTGCAGTGAAACTTCAATGCAATGCTGTAACTTTTAGTTTAAATTTAAATAACAGTAAAGACGTATATAAATGTAATAATTTACCATATTAATACAAAGACTATAATTTTATTGAAATTTAATTTAAAAATTTGGTATGTAATATATTTTTCAAAATTTATTAAATTTTCAATGTGTGTAAATTTAAATAACTGTAAAGACGTATATAAATAAATTAATTTACTATATTAATACAAAGACAATAATTTTATTCAAATTTAATTTAAAAATTTGGTATGTAATATATTTTTCAACATGTATTAAATTTTCAGTGCGTCGTAAACTATTATACATGGTTATGCACAGTCCTACATTAAAACCCTAAAAAGAATAACTCGTTCCTTTTTTAACCCTTTGCGGCCAACAGATTAAAGTATTGTAAAGACATAGCTAATTTTTTTCCGAATATCTTATAAAATTTTATGTAAATACATAATCAGGTTCAGTGCTTTATGTCTCCCTTTCAGAAACATTGACTTTTATGGAGAAAAATTGCTGACTCTTGCTAATGTTTTGCGCCAATAATGTATTTCAAAATCAAAATTTAAATTTTTTCAGTAACCACAAGTTTTTTTTTCCAGAAACATTCACAACAATCACATTTCTGATTACCTTATTTAAATGGAACCGTAACAAATAGAAACCATTCACAACAACAAATCTGTCTTTAATCACAGCGGTCAACAATTACCGTAATTTCGGGTGTATAAGCCGCAGATCAAACAATTCTTTTTCGACCTAGAATTTTTTAAGAAACAAATATAACTATTTAGATCGCCGTAAATATTTGTCTTTAATCACTAAATGAAATTTCTGGGTCCAAAAAGAATTGTTTGATCCGCGGCTTATACACCCGAAATTACGGTACTTAGACACAAATATTTAACCCGATGGTAAATATGGCACATCACGCCGTTAAGAACCTTGAAACTACTAAATATAGTTTCACTTTATGAAAACTGGTGAAAAACTTTCATTTGAATTGATTGTGATCACTGTCGTTACATTTCGCTATCGAAGAATGTAGTTTGTTTCTATGCCAAAAATATTCTTCCTGTTGTTTTTTGACAGACCAGCAACAAATCAGGACATCGAAGCAGTATCGTCAGCGTTGGGAATTATACCCAGTGTTCATTAAAATTTAAAATATAGCAATTCTGTAAGAGTATATTCCAAAAATTCTTCAAGTATAAAAAATGAGTAGCTCCGCCCAAATGACACATTTAAATGAAATTTAATAATTATACATTTTTTTGGAACTATTTATATGTAGTACCCAACTCAACCTTTCGGTATTTATATATAACATGCGGGCATATATAAATAATTTTTCACGAGAAAATGGTAATATTCGGACAATTATAAGATTTTATTTTTATATTTGTAAATTTTTAATCACTTTTTCACACATATTTTTATTATCAGATAATTATACAAAAAATCCCAGTTATGCGTATTTGATGTCGATATAAACTCAATTAATTGCATGTAATTGTGCTCTGTAGTTTTTAGAAAATCGAAAAAACATTTTTATCTCATAAAGTATCAATATTTATAAAGTGATAATAGGGGAATAAAATGTCGGATAGGTAGACACATCTGGAACGAAAATCAGGAAATATAATCGAAAGGTACCGTAATTTCGGGTGTATAAGCCGCGGATCAAACAATTATTTTTCGACCCAGAATTTTTTAAGAAACAAATGTGACTTCTTAGATCGACGTAAATATTTGTTTTCAATCACTAAATAAGATTTCTGGGTCCAAAAAGAATTATTTGATCCGCGGCTTATACACCCGAAATTACGGTATGTTTCCGATGCTTATCTAGCTATCAGCGGTCTCGAGTGCATTATAAATGACAAAATTTCTTTTTCAGAATAAATGTTTGAATCCGAGGAATCCTATAATCTTTGTGTCTTAGTAAATGTCACAAACTTCGAATAACTTGTTTAAGTGGGGGAAAGCAGAAAACGTTCTCCAGAACAATTGCTTACATATTGCGAATCGCTCAACCCTCTAATGTCGACGGTTGAATGAATTCCAAAAATTGCATATTTGCGCGAATCGGGATTTATACAGGAAATATTGATAGAAAATTCGATTATATATATATACATACACACACATATATATATATATATAATCGACCATATATATTCGATTATTATTATTATTATTCGATTATATTCGATATATATATATATATATACACGCGTGAGTGTGTGTGTGGCGAAGTGTCTGTTATTAAAACATATTAATTTCTGATGTGAACACAGTATATATGAATAAAAAATCTACTAAATTGTGAAGACTGATGGTGACATATACAGTGGCGGTCAAAAGTTTCCGGCCAGCAAAATTTTTTCAGTTAATTTGTAAGTTTACCCATATGAAGAGGAATATCAAAGTTACACTTATACAATTTATTGACATAATAGTTAGGAACTTACTTATAGAAGAACGTGTAAATATCAATAAATTTAATTGACAAAATTAAGTATAAAGGAAAACGCAGGTTCTCAAAAGTTTCCGGCCACTTTCACAAGTTTGTAAAAAAGTGGTATTGTAATAGAAAATTACATTGATCAACAACATTTACAATTAGTATTTTATCGTATTTCTATTTTATTAGCTTTAGTAACAAGTATTGCGGTGCAGCAACGTGACATACATACAATCAAAGGGTAAAGATCGTCCATGGTAAGTTTTTTCCACATTTCTTGCAATTTTGGCGAAATTTTGGCTGAGTTGGAACATATTCCAAAACACGTTAAACTTGGCAACACGTTAAACTCTTGCCAAGTTCTTTTCAAAGATTTGCTATTGGATTCATGTTGGGCATTTGGGTTGACCATTTCAAAAACGACTTTTTTTGTGCGAAAACAATTGTTTATCGAGGATTGCATACATTATTTTTGTCGTTATCATTTTAAGAAAAATAGTTGCGATCAATTTTTTTTTTCTCTAATAAGGCAGAAAATGGTCTTGCAAGATGTTCTTATACATTGTATCATTCACCTGGCTCTAGATTTCAAATAACGGACCGACACTTTTTGAAGAAAATACTCCCCACGGCCTAACGTGTCCTCCGCCATGCTTCATTGTAGGTATAATATAGGTCGAATCATATCTTTTGTTGTTAGGTCTTCGAACGTTGTGTCTGCAATCACTTCCAAAACTGTTTCGAATTCGGTTAATTAAAAAATAGAACTTTTGTCCAGTTTTCAATTGACCAGACTTTGTGTTCCTTGGAAAATGAAAGTAGGGTACGTCGGTATTTTTTTTACCTCTGAAAATGTTTTAACATCGACTCTTCCATAAAGTTCTGTATCACGTCAGCATCATAACGCGGTAGACAAACTTATTCCAGCAATATTTTTATTCCGTAAATCGCAGTATATTGCAACGGAATTTTCATGCGGATTATCCATGGTTTTTCTCCTAATAATTCTGTCCACAGGAATAGTAATTTTCCGGGGTCTCCCAGACCTCTGAAAGTCCTGAAAGCTATGGCCATCTTTATATAATTTTTAAATATTGTTTACAGTCGATTTTACCGATGGATAACTTAGCCGCAATATCTCGAGAAGATTGACCTGTCAGCGACAAACTAATCACTTATTTATGAACAATAATTGTTGAACTTTTCAAATTTGAATTCACACTATGCTATACACGTTGATTCATTCATAAACACAACCAAAAAACACTTTACGGATAGAAAAATCTAAAGAATGGTAAGTGGCCGGAAACTTTTGAGAACATGCGTTTTCTTTTATACTTAATTTTGTCAATAAAATTTATTGATATTTACACATTCTTCTATAAATAAGTTCCTAACTAATATGTCAATAAAATGTATAAGTATCGCTTTGATATTCCTCATCATATGGGTATATTTACAAATTAACTGAAAAATTTTTGCTGGCCGGAAACTTTTGACCGCCGCTGTATATGAGCACGGGCTTTGGAATATTATAAAGCATAGTATCTAAAGCTGCTGATTTTTAATGCAATTCGCTCCAAATAAATGTATTCAATTTATTTCACGCAAGAATACAATATTAAATAGCATAAAAAATTTTGTTCTGAGTAATAGTATTCAGAAATCAGAAAACGAAAAAAAAAAAAAACAAATTCAATTATTTTCGCTGTATCATGTTTGCTCCAAAATAGAGGTAAAACTTTAGCACATCCATTTAATAATAATTTACTCGGATATTATATTAAAAAAAGTTTCTAGATTTTACACTTATGTTGTTAGACTAACCCTATGCTCATAAAATTTACTTTAGAAAAGAAAATTCTAACTGTTAAAACTGTAACTGGATAAGTTTGGAAATAAAAATTCTAAACTTGAAAAGATAAAAAAAAATAATGTTTTAAAATTAATATTTAACCACCATTCCCCTAAGTATCGAGTTTTAAAAGTTCTTAAATTTCACGTTTTAACAAGCAACTTTATTCTTTATGACATGTTACTCAGTCCCATTATTTTAAAATATTTAGCTTTTATCAATAACTCTCCCAATCTTGCATTATAACATTTTGTTCAAAATGTATAGTAACGTTACTATACATAGCTTTTGCTTCATCAATAGACATACCTGATTATGCATTTTTTCATATAATGATATTTGCTTTATATTGTTTAAATTGTGGAAGTTTTACGCATTTTTCCTGCCACAGCTTTTTACAAAGAAATTTGTCTTGGTGAATCTTTAAGAACTAGGATTAAATATGAGAGATTTTTCTGGTTAAAAATAGTGGTCAGGCAAATACGTAAAAGTTGGCAGCTATACTATTATTAAGCATCTTTTTAAAGAATACATTAATTTAGATCAATAAATTTATTTTTAGGTATTGTTTAAATTTAGAATATTATTAGTATTAAATATGTAGCCAAGAAACTTCATTGAATTTTGTTCAAGATAATTTGAAACATAAATTTTATTTACTAAATCAAATTAAATAATACATCACGACATTGCTGTCAATGAGCTACAATTTTAACCCCTTAACTGTGGCATTGTTTTCGACAACATAAATTAAAAATAGGGGCTTTAAACCACATTTTCCATACTAAAATAGTTGCTTTACTTAATCGAAAAAACATCTGCCAATCAATAAAGATAAATTTTCAGTTAAAAATTAGTGGTGTCAAAAAGCTTTAAGTAACGAAGCGTGCAAAGAGTTCCTGCCCGAAGTAAGTTCGGGTAACACAGTTAACCCTTTCCGGCACACTGTGCCCAGTCCGGGATATCTAATTTTAATTCCAAACTTGCGATCGTCACCAATAATATTTTAATAAAATTTTGCTTTTATTATGAAAGCTTAAATTAAGGGGGTTCTTAATTTCTCAGAAAGTTGTTTCTAAATTCCGGTGTCAGTGGGCAATTTCTCATTTTACAAACAGAATTTGCCCCTTTTGGAAAGGGTTAAGGAGTTAAATTCAGATTTCTTGATCAGCACAACTTTTCCGAAATGAGAAAATTTCTTTTGTTTTCGACTTCATTAACATATCATTAAAAACGGATAAATTAGGCAATTTTTAATATTTAAAAAATAAAATGGTGCCAATCAAGAAATCTGAATTTAAAACAAGTAGATGGTTTTAAACACTGCAGTATGAAAAAAGCCGCAATACATCATGCCAGTGCAAAGTTTCAAATACAGATGAATATTTTTGAATGATACCTTACACCACTTTTGCAAAACACATATCTTTAACTTATCTTTTGAGAATATTTGTATGAGAAATATTTTTACGAATTTTTTTTTGTAGTAATGCGAATAGAATATACAATTTGTCGCCCGTAGTTAAAATTTTAGAATACCCCCACGTATATTATTATTTAGATAGTTTGAAATATCCACATTTTGCTAAAAAAAACTCGGATAGGTCGCAACAATAACACATTACTTCGTAAAAAAAGAAAGAGGCTCGCAGGTCACTTTTTATTTACCATATTTTATTAATAATAACCTTCATGAATAACCCTTTCAAAGAAAAGTGCTTATATTTGTCAAACATTGAAATAAATTAATTATACTGTAATGTACGAATTTATTTGAAAACATGCACAATCTTAACCTCGTGCATTTAATAAAAGGAAAATTTTCATTCGAAATCTCTGGTATTCTGTGCAATTTCGGGATTAAAATTATGTGGTCAAAAAATGTAGAACCACCTTGAAAAGATTAAATGCTAGTGAAAGTGCAATAAAAATTATATTAAAATATGGACTTGATGGAATTGGTTGAAATTCTGATATGCGTTTAATTCTTGAGAGGCAAATCGTATGTCTCTTTGGACACAATCCTGAAAAATGTCTAGTTTTGTTCTTTGATCTTTTAATGATCTTAATTCATACCATTTAGCCACTAACATTCCGCATAAAGAATAATTTCGTTTTTAAGTAATCATTAAACGTCTGTCATAAATAAAAAATAGTTAAGGAAATTTTTGGTATGAATGAGAAAATTTTTGAAATAAAAAAGGGCCACATAGTCCTCTTGGTGGTTATACTTCATTGTGTCACTTGCGCCCATATATCCCTATCCAATAAAGGATTGTTTCATTGTCTTGTTCCAATCCTTAAAGTCTCTACCATGAAATTAGAATTGCTCTGTATGCAATATAATGCAAATATTTTTAATATTCTTTATTTTTTCTTTATAAATTAAATTTTAATCGATTCTTATACAGGTCAGTGTACAATATAATATTAAATCAAACTAATTGGCACCATTATTTTCTGCCTATTTCAATAGATTTCTTTTTACTGAGATTCAATCTTTCAGTGATAATAACATTACTGAAATTAAGAATTTTCTTCATTATCTTGGCAAGAATTGGCAATATATACCTAAATCAATGAATTGAAAGTGTAATTACTGTCTATTGATATATCATTAGATTATTAAGCAATAATTTAAAAACAAAATGAAAGTTTAAGCACTGCTACCCGTAACTTCAACTTATTTAGTTTAAAGTAGAAGATAATAAAAAAGATATTAAAAAAATTGTCTTCAATTAAATAAATATATCTTCGTGTAAATATGTGCCTTTTCATTTAATTTGAAAAAAAAAAAAAAACCTTAATATATTAGAACTTTTTTACTGATATTCAAACATTTTTAACAATCATTATAATAAAGATAATATGATAAAGCTAATATAAATATATAATAATAAAATATATAAATATGATGATAATATAAAAATGATAACATAAGATAATGATGAAGTTAAAAAAATAATTCAAAGAAGAACCACAAACTTAAAACCCCTTTTTTGCAGCGTTAATAAATAATTAAAATCGATTTTTCAACATATTAAACTCAAAGAGCAATTTAACAGTTTTTATTGTGTGCATAATTTTAGATAGAAGAAGGAACATTTGATTTAGTATGTATCTTAATTTTATTTTTTAAATGGTATTAAATGTCTTTCTAATTAAACAATATAAAAAAATGAGTTTTTGACCTTCTGATGTCTCAGCAGTCACATAAGGATATTCCCAATCGCTTTGCTACCAGAATTTATTTATATAAAATTTGACCTAAATTCATTATGAGATTTTTGGATGGATTTTACTTTTTATTTTAATTCTGAAATTTCACATTGACGTCAGAAATTGTGTACGTTATAGGGGTTTTTTATTTAATGACAGACGTTTCGTGATTATCTTAAGAAAAAAATCTTGTTTCAGAATTACTGATGTGAAGTGGAAGCTTATTAATTGAAAGTAGAGGCCAAACTGGTAACGCAGTATGGTAGGTTTGTACGATACCTTGAATTTGAATACCAGTAATTTTACAAAATATTTTCAGTTATACATATCTGAAGTTAAACACGCGAAAGAAAACTTTACTTAAATACAGGTGTAGGAATTCAGTGGACAATAAAATTGTTTTAAGGAAGTCTCGTACACCTGCTGTCATTTTTGAACTATTTTTTTCATGTGGTTGATCTTATACTAAGAAGGTGCGCAGTATGTAGGATGATCATAAATTATTGAGCGCATTTCCAAGTTCTATAAAGCAAAAACAAACAAATTTATCAAGCACTACAGCTGTTCAAATGCGAAAGCGATTTAAAGAGTTCTTTTTTCAATCACAATTTTTTTTTCCAGCAAGATGGCGCACCGCTACTTTGAGGACCATTGTTAAAGACTACCTGCTGGAAACTTTTCCCAGACTATGGATTGATAGAGATGGATCAATTCCTCCGACATAACAACCTTTTTTTTTGGTCAAAGACCGGGTGTATACAACAAATGTTCGCGACATTGATGAACTTAAACAACGAATCACTGAGTTTATTGGAGAAATAACGGCTGAGATGCTCCGCAACATTTTGGGTGAAATTAAATATGGACTCATGGAGCTCATGTATAATTTCTTTAATGTGAAAAATAAAACTGTTTGAAATATGCTTGTCAGTAAAACATTAAGCAAATTAATACAAAAATTTGTTTTTGTTTTATAGAACTCTGAAATGCGCACAATAATTTATGCTCACCCTGTATATTAAATATTACAGAGAACAACACAAACTTTTAACCCACGGAGCAATTCTATTTGTAAAAGAGTGAAATAATAGTTGACACGAAGATTTGCACACAAATTTGTTAGGAAATTAAAACTTGCTTAATGTCATGTACCTTAAATATAGAAAATTTCAATTAACCGCTCCCCTGATGTACCCGAACCTCATACGGGCAACATGCGTTTGTCAATCATGATTTGCCAATCATGATCCATTATTCTCACCAGTAAATTTTTATTGTAAATTTTGGATTATTCAATTAGGCAAAAAATTATGTTTTGAAAAACCGGTTGTAAAAGATTAAAAATTCAGTAAAAGAGATTAATTATACAGACATTATTTGAAAGTTTTTCAAAAATATTGATCAGTTGAGTGTTTAAAAAGTCTTGGTGTCAGAGCTCTCTAAATTAAGTATCCATATTGTGGACGCCGCTCGATATAGAGTTAAAGAAGTCGTTTACAACAGCTGCCATTTTTGTACCAATTCTCTAGTGCAGTATTCAAGGGGGGGGAGGGGTGGCAGAGCTATTATATACCAAAACCTGTGCAGTACATATTGCTCACCTGCAAGAAAACTGAGAAATCTTGACAAAAGTAAATTTCACAAGAGAGGCAAAAGAAAATTTGCATGAATTTACTCTAACATGAAATTATAACATTTATCTTTACATGCAGAAAAAAAAACCATGCACAAATTCATAGGTGCCAACATAACATGGATAATCCATAAAACGCGCATTAATTTGATACTCTTTTAATGAGTTTCGAACCAGAATTTTTACAAAGAAATGAAATTAAGTATGTTCCACTAACAATCTTGAAATTAATTAGATAAAGATTCATGAAATATATTTTCTGGTTTGAAATGACGTTAACCTGGATCAAACTAATCCAGGTATTACGGAAGATTAGTTGAAAGTTGGCAGCTATGCAAATGTATAAATCCTTAACCCTTTGAGGGTCTAAGCACTTGTATTCTCAAAATGCTGAAATGACTGATTGACACCAGAATATAAAAACAAATTTATTTCAAAAAAGTTAAATGCTTTTCTTCACGTACTTGAAAAGACTAAAATTTTTGTTTCAAAATTCTAGTTTCAATTTTGAACTTCGTAATTAATGTTAAGTGGAATATATTTTATACCACCGCCTTTCAAAGGGTTAAGAATAAAGACGTACAATGAGGCTCGGAAGATTGGTAAATTTTATCTACAAACACAAGCCACCTGTCTTTATAGGTCACAAATGCCTGAATAAAAATTAAGTGTAGCAAGACGTACCTATGATGACCTATTGCTAAAACTTACTTGTCACTTTTTTTGCGGGTGAGCGGTATTAAATGGTTTAGCGCAACGTGCGTTATTTTCCACTGCTTCTGCTGGTAGATAAATTGACCTTCAAGCGCACAATATGTAAATTTCCAAGTCAAAAATTTAGAATAATAGAAAAAAAGATTTTGCGAAAAAGAATTCCTGATATATCATTTATACAAAAGTAATACGGGATAAAACTTAATATTAAAAGAATCTATATAGTTTGTAGATTATTTTAGCATAAAAATTAAAAGAAATAATACAAAAATTAAAATAATTATTTGCACATGGAAAAAATTTAAATATTAGATTGATCATTTACCGGCTTAGATATTAGAGATATATACTAGAAATTTATACTAGTTTATATTAGACTAACCAATTATAAACAACAGGTGTTTTTTAAAAAAGTAAAAATAGTTATTCTTTAATATTTTGTAGTTTTTCACAGCACGATAAAATTTTCAACATTTATAACAGCACGAATTCGCTTTGGAAAAATAAGCTACAAGTGGTTCACAATGTTTTCTGCCATGGGATGAGCATGAAGACTTTATGCCGGAAAGAAACTGTATTTTCTGGCACAATATCTTGCAGTTTCTGTTCCTCCTCAAATTCTCTACTATATTTAAAAGTAATCTATTAACAGGCCAGGGAAGTACGTTAAATTGGTGATGGATAAGCCAGTTCTTAGTAGAGATTGGCTTGTACTGAGGTGCTAATTCATGTTGCAAAATTAAATCGTCATCACACAGATCTTCCAACAATAACATCATGAAAGTCCCAAGGATGTCTTGACATATCTCAGAGTTAATTATTTAAATAATATGCAGCATTCCAGGACAATGTGCAATCATGCAAGCCTATATCATTAAACTGGCAGGAAATTGCAATGTTCGTTTACTGCAATCTTTGTCATATGCTTCATCAGGGAGGGTCTCTATGCGCGTTACCAAATGGTCTGTATTGCATTGACCTCAAGCAACTGCGCATACCGAAGAAAAAGGGCAACTTATCATCGAGTTTCGAGCTAACGTTGTTGAAGTGAAATTATGTTTATAGACGAGTCCTGATTCAGTCTGGATGTGAAATGCAATGTGTTTTGGCATGGAGAGAAAGGAGCACAAATCATTTCATACTTGTTCTTCAAACATCACTTTTTAGACGAGGTGGATTGAAGCTAGATTCTGGAACCAGCATAAATGGACTTACGGGTCAACATATTATTCAGAATGGCACTTTGACGATCCGACGTTATATTGACGAGATACTGAGACCTCATGTCGTACTTTGTGTTTCAGCATTTGGAGATTTGTTTTTTTATGCATACCAGAACGCATACAGCTCGTTTTGTGGAGAACATTCTTAACACTAGAACCGAGATCACTGGTTATTTTGACCCGTACTTAATGAGTAGACGTCGATTGAAACTAAAAAATTCTTTATGAAATAACGTAAATTTAGGTTGCACAAAAATAATTTAAGTACATAAGTTAAATTGCTTTGAATAAAATTTCTGATGTGAAGTATTTTTACAGAAAACGAGTAAAATTTTCCGCCGTTCTAGAGATAAAGTTGAAAATTGAGCTTACGGAATAGCCACAATTTTCTTGACCTGAATCCGATTGAGCATGTGTGAGACATACTAGAAAGTATAAAGACACTAGGAAGATGTATTGCAGTGAGAATAAGGCTCCCTTTTTTTGTCCGGGATTTAGAGATTGCAGTTCTTGAGGAGTGAAACAGTACTTCCCTAAAACTTATCGATAATGCCATCAGATCTATTGAAAACAGGAATGTGACAGTTTTATCTATTTGAAGGAATCATAAACCATATTAAAATTCCCGCATCATTCCTAAACAGTACTTTTGCTTGTTATTTACATGTAACCTAACTACTGCTCTAAACCATCTTTTCATGTTCTACCCATCGTTTCGAATACCGTAATTTCGGGTGTATAAGCCGCGGATCAAACAATTCTTTTTGGACACAGAAATCTTATTTAGTGATTGAAGACAAATAGTTACGTCGATCTAAGTAGTACCATTTGTTTCTAAAAAAATTCTGCGTCGAAAAAGAATTGTTTGATCCGCGGCTTATACACCCGAAATTACGGTAATTAAAGCTCTCTTGTAAATTTGTTTGCATCTTTTTTTCTGTATTGCGCATTTAGAAACATGTTACTCCCAATTTTATGACCATGCTTGGCTGTCGCATACTGTTTCTTCACATTTTTGTTTGCTTTTCTAATTATTTTGAGCAGTGTACAATTCTTGCCTACTTACCTTACGCTGGCATATTCGTCGCTCCTGTAATTGGGTCCTTATGAATCCCTATAATTTGGCTTTGTGACATTTTATCCCGTCCAGCATTTTGTCCAACATTAAAACACATTTTTAGCTTTCTAATGGTCCTATCTAAAACTTACCTATATACATAGGTATAGAGGTCAACTACGTGGGGAAGCCTACCACAGGACTTTATATCAAACAAGCCCCACCCAAGTATACAGAGGTACATATTCTCTTTTTCATCGTATGATCTTAGATTGTGATATCTGGCACTAATCTCTTCAATTCGGGTGTTTCCTTTTCAGACCACCTTATTTTAATTCGTAAATGATAAATTGATACCAGAATTACGGATGCCAAATTTTAATTTTAATAAGTGCACGAACAAAAGATTTTACATATTTTTAAATAAGTTTGGTTGTCAATTCTAGTATTGGTTCATTTAAGCATTTTACGTGTAGAAGCACTTTTCCCTTTTTAGAGTTAAGCGAGGTCTGCAACAATCTAGGGCCCAAATTTCAGTCTCACATCACTACTTTTTATTTGTTATTATTCGTCTAACACTTCGTCCTTTTTTTGTAAGAATGCTTGGAAAATTTAAGCGAAGCATACTAATAAAGTTAGTGGTGAGAGACTGCTCGTTAGTGCTTAGATTTTTACACCACCGACTTAACCCGCTCGCAACGGGAGCATTTTATGAAATTGTAAATGATCTGTCAACGGTTTAAAAAAATTATTTCTTATTAAATGTAGAAAGTACTCAGATTAAATAAGATAAATTTTACAGTAAAAATAAACAAGGATTCCTAAGTGTTTTTTTTTTGGCAAGTATACGTGTCGCTCGTCCCCAAGGGTATAAGCAGTGGTCCCTTTGGGCTCCCTATCGCACTTTGTCAGGTTTTTGGCGGTTTAGTCTATGGCCATAATCTGTAACGTGTATATGTACATATTTTATGTTTCATATAGTCATTCATAGTTCGTGTATTCTTTTTTGGCGGCTTGAAAGTGGACTTATTGATGTAACCTTTTTAAAACATTAATACAGATTTACGGAGAGACATTTATGCTCTACAGACGTGGTTTCTACGTCTGAGCAGTTCTCTTAGGCAGTCAGCAGTCATCATATTGTGCAGAAACAGTTTTCATGCACAAAATAAGGACTTTCTGTATCAAAAGACGTTTCATTAAACAGACTTTGCATCCCATAACTGCCAACTCTTCCGATTTTTTGGACCGGAAAAATTTAATAGAATTTTTTGCCTTATTTAATCGACTGATAAAGGCGGTTTGAAATGGTAAAATTCACTATAAAAATTTTCCGGGTTAAAAAAGCGGAAGATGGTGGCAGCTATAGCATCCTAATAATATATCTGTATGGTGTGGTTTTATTGTTGAATTTCATTCACGGTCCTTTTTTATAGCTGCAAACTCTTACCCTTTTTTCTCACCACTAAAGTTTAATTGTAAATAGTGCAAATAATGCAAAGTACAATAAACGATAGCTATGCTTGTTTTAGGTGAACACTTCTTAGTTTCCTTATATGCTATTACCGATAGTGTTACCAGGTGTCCGGCGATTATCAAAAATTATTAACTGACACCGGAATTCACAAACAATTATTTAGATACTTTGGTTCCTTAAATTAAGCTTTTATTGTAAAAGCAAAATTTTACTAAAATATTATTGGTGCCATTTGCAAGTTTGGAATTAAAATTAGGTATCCCACACCGGGCACAGTGTGCCAGAAGGGGTTAAAACAAGCTTTAAAATTAAAAAAAAATTATAATAAATTTATATTTATTGCTATAGAAGTTATATGCTTTTTCTATTATCTACTTGTTTCGAAAAATATTTTTCTAAATTCTTGTGCCTAAAGAATTTTGTTATAGAAAATTAATTAATATATTTAAGAGATATTTTATATTTTTGAAAAAAGAAATTCAGTCATGGTAATTTTTCCTAACATTCTTTATAAATGTATGAATGAACACAAATTCCTTAAATGGTTTCTCTTTTATCATGCAGACATCGTGTTCTTTTGTACGGAATAAACAGTCTTTCATAAATAATAGATCACATTGATATTCAGTAATCATGTCTTGTAATAATATTGTTGCATATTATTTGAGAGCAAAGCGAATGCCTGATTCTTATATAGCCTTAACATATTTCATTGTTTATTAGACTATATGTGTTCTTTGATGATACTAACGATTGTGACATTAACGGATAAAATATTTGCATTTAGTTACGTAATTTTCAAATTGAATGTGATCCATATCACTTAGATTTATTATTTCTAATTTTCTACAAGCATATTTATTCATATAGTAGTTTTGTAATTGTCAAAGATATACCGCAATTAAATTTTGAATACTTCTATTTTCATTTATAAAACGTGCTTTATGTAATCACAATATTTCTATTAATAAACAAGACGAATATTTTAAAAAGAGAACAACACTGTACAAAATTTAGCTTATTCAGTAAAATTCAGTAATTTTAAAGATTATATTTTCACATTATCGCGTCTAAAAGTAAAAAAAAAACTAGAAGTTTAAAATAATGATATATACGACAGTTCTATAAATTAAATATGTTAAAATTTCTGTATTTCAAAAATAAATAATGGAATGAATTGTTAATTTCCGAACTTAAGTTTTAGAAAAATGTAGTTCATTTAAGAAAAATACTCTATGACATAATTCATGTATTTTATTCATATATTTTAATATTCATATGATTCATATATTATTATCATATAATATGCCAAAAGAATGCCTGAAATATCGTTGGTATCACGTCAAACTATCTACCGTAATTTCCGGCGTAGGGTACGCGAGTCATACAATTCTGGTTGAACCCAGAAAATGTATTCAGGTATTGAAGCCAAATATTTACAGTGATTTAAAAACATAACATTTCATTTTTAAAATTTCTGGGTCCAAAAATGATTGTTTGATCTGCGTATTATATTCGGAAATTTTGGTAATATAGCAAAATTCATTTTATTTAGCATTTTATACTTAAATATTAATTAAGGCGGAAACAAGAGGAATTTCAGCATTTCAGAAATTGTCTCTTGTCCAATGAAAATTTGTGTCTTTGATTAAATATTAGCACCCTGAAATTTTAAAGTCTAATAACTCTGCGAAGATTATAGCAAACCTATATAAACTATGTCAGTTTTCGAGTTGTGTTGTTACAAGAACATCAAATATGTTCTAATCATTTGTCTTACCGGTATCAAAATTAAAATTTGTTACTACTTTTAATACGTACTCCACCTTTATTTAAATAGTTTTCTTCATATTTAATATTCATATAATAATACATAACTCCAAGAAGATTGGTATCTATTTCATCTGTGAGCCACAGTTTTGGGATAAATTATTTGCGGTGTTTTCTCTCTTGTTTTAGCGAAAGGTACTCTTTACATACTTTTAAATTAAGACCAGGAACGGGTGGAGTATATATATATATATATATATATATTACAAATTTAAAATTTTTTGGCCAAAACTAAGCTTTATACTATCTTAATTTTCTTATAATAATGTTCCGTACTTACTTCAAATTATTAAATTAAAATCTTATTTCTAGATCTAATCTGTTAATCTGTGTGCAGACGATATAAATTCTTAATTTGCCTTAAAAAGCATTATTTCAGTATGCGTAAATTTAAAAAGATGGCTCTAAATTAAAAATATTCTTAATTAAAACTTTATTTCTTAATATTCCAAATAAAACTGATTTCTTCTATGTTTTTATCAACCCTTTAAGAAATTCTTATTAAATTTATTCCAAAACCATACCTTTCAAAAAATATCATTATTTTATTTTATCTATTTATTTATTTTTCCGCCGTCAACGATAATGTGCATATTAATAAATTCATTTCTTTTCTTTTTCTCTTAAAATTAATCATGTATAAAAATCGTCTGCCTAAGATATTTAAAATTCGGAGTCAATTATAAATTGGTTAAATAATATTTTTTTAAAATAAATTTATCGTCTGTTTAAAATAGCCTCGTAACTGGACAAGAATTCTGTTTACATAAAAGAATGATGGTTTGAGGTTACCGAATGTTCCAGAACTTTCTTTTCAGTTTAAAAGGGGGAAGTCTCGAGATGAAAGGAAGATTCTGAAGATTTCTTGGGTTGCTTCTTCGATGAGGACAGCTCGCTGAAATAATGATGGAATTTTTGCAACAAGGAGCTTTTCCTTCCTCATTATCACGAATTTAATAAATGAATTTACAGCAGCCCATGACTAATTATTGGATCTTCTACATTTATTTATTATTTTTGTTTTTTCCCTCGCTTGCCATGACTGCGTGTTTCTGTTTAACCAGTGGAAATAATTCGAGTTCTCCTGAAATCGTCACAACTAATCGAAAAGTCGCACAGGATAGGTAATGCCTGAGCTAGTGCCTGTTTCGGATTTTGAAATGAATCTACTGAAGAAGTAAAATGCTATGTAAATGAATCTAATGAATCTACTGAAACGAAGTGATGACAAAAATATGAATCGCCGAAAATTTTTCCCGCCATGGTTGAAAGTGTTATTAAGCAAGAATTGCCATTATCTTTTGATTCCTCGAGTGAATGTAACAGAGGAGATTTTAATGTTAAACAGCTTTCTGTCCGAGTGGTTTGAAAGATTTCTTCTAAATATCTCGTGAATTCCTGAGGCCTGATATTCCACCTTTTTGCTGTTTATGTGTAACTGATGACTCAAGATAATCATGGTCATAATGACAAGAAGAAAAAAAAAAACTTTTAGAGACAACTGAACGCAGATTACTACTTACTTTCATAATTTTCGTTATTCCTGTCTCCCCTAGGATCAGCTTGAAAATTTCTCCTTATCCGTGAGTTATTTTTAGATGTATTTAATTATTATGTATATCCTTTTTACTGTATTTGTGTAGATAGTTCTTTGTTTGTAAGGTTTATTTATTTGTTTGTTTATTTTTCTGTGAGCCTTATTTATTTATCTTTTTATCTAGTTGAGTCTTATTATTATTATTACTATTATTATTATTACTTGTTGGAGTGAAAACATGCTTGTTTTTAAAAATTTAATTGAGGAGTATGATGTTCTTAAGATATTTAATGTTACTTATTAAGATTATTATGATATTTTTATGCACGTTTAAAGATAAGTTCGTAATAATAATGAAGTATAAAAGAACTCAGAAGCTCAAGTTATTTTTTAAAAGGTACATTTTCTAATTTATTGATATTGTTTGTTATCAAGAACTATTCTCAGAATACAGTATTTTCATGATAATGTTCCTACAACTAAACATTTGAGCTGAAAATTAAATTAACATTTATGTTTTTTCCTTTATTTGTTAGAATTTCTAGTGACAGTGAGCTTTGGTTCCCGGATTCTTATAATTTATTTAAATTCAGTAAGAATATGGAACTGTGCAAGGCTGTTGCTGGAATTTTGACTGATAAATGTGATTAATTTTTTTTTAGTAAATTTTGTGGTTTTAAGTAAGGAATTACCTATAATTAAAATTTTTGAATCTGTTTATGATTTATAAAATAATAGAATTAAAAAGTTGATCCCAATTTAAGGTATATCTATGATATTTACAATTTCTGTTTTATTAGATAAAATTTCTGGTTAAAGTTAGCAGCTAAATATAGTAATTTTGAAAAAATATGTAATTGATAGAAATCATTAACTTTGAAATTTATTGCGAATGATTTTACGATTAGGATTTAATAAAGAAAATAGAAGTGCTTCATTTATTCTAATGAGTAAGAATAAAAAAATTATGGAAGATCCTAAGTTCGTACCGTTTGACCCGAGTTCTGGAATGAACATTTTGTCTTGGTTAACTTATTTTGATAAAACATGTGATAGGGAACAGAAAAATCTAGAATGGAAATTTAATTCTATTGCGCAATATTTGAAAGGTGAAGCGCAAAAAATTTATATCAATGACTGCTTAAATTGTACGGATTATGAACAAATTAAGAAAATTTTGATAGAAAGACTCATTGAATTGGACTTCCCGAGTTTTTCTGATTTTTCAAATCTGAAATTAGATAATTTAGACAATTTAGAAACTTATTTTCGTAAAAAAGTGGAAATTGGTAGGAAATTACATCTTAGTGAAAATATACTATTACAAGGTTTAACTGATGGTTTAAAACCAGAATTCAAAAACAATATTATTATAAATCCTCCTAGTAGTACCACAGAATGGTACCGGGTTGTCAAACAATTCGTGGAAGTTTCCACCCCACTAGTTTCAAACCAAGTAATAAATCAACCATCAGCTAGACAAAATTTTCAACCTTTTCAACCAACTAGGCCCTGGATTCAGCCAGTTAGGCCGAATACTACACCTATGAATTGGATTCCCCAAAGGCAATCTCAGTTTCAAAGACCTAGAGTTTGTCAAAATAATTATATTCAAAATTCATACCCTTCAAGACCTTGTAGGATATGCACAAATAGGGGTGTGAGTAATGCTTTTCATTGGGAAAGAGAATGTATTTTTAGGAATGAGTTGCCATCCTCTGATACTCTTCCAAATATCTCACAAAATAATTCTCATAATGTTTGTCAATTAATTGTGTATGGATGTACAAATAATTATAATTTACCATGTGTTGTAGATGCTGGTTCAACTATTGCATTATTGCCACTTAAATTTGTTAAAAAACTTAATGCTAAAATTGAGACTATACCCTCAGTTACCATTGGTCAGGCAAAAGGATTTTTACATATAAATAAAAAATGTAGTGTTCTTCTAAAAGTGGGTAAAATTAAAAAATATGTTAACTTTTTAGTATGCAATACAAATTTGGATTACGCTATTTTGGGTTTAAAAGAATGTTCTAAATTTAAATTAATCATAGATTGTAAAAATTGTATTGTAAGGCAGGGAAGGAAAATTATAACTAACAGTATATCCATACATAATGAGAGATCCCTTCATTTCAATACAGTAAATATGGACCAAGTACAACAAAACAGGGATCAATCTAATGAATTTGTAACCTCTGAATATAAAAAAGATATGAAATTAAATACTGGTAATACTGTAGCAATAGATAATTATGATAATGAAACACTGAATGTAAATAATCATGATATAAAGTTACAATCTACTTGTGGAAATATTATGAAAAATGAAGACTGTGTTGAATATGATCACGCAATTAATGTGCATCCTGATTATAGAGGTTCCATGACTCTTCAAAATTTTCGCGATAATTCGGATTCAGATTTAACTGGGGAAATAAATTTAATTCAAGATGTAAATTTAAGGGAATTAGTTCATATTTATAGTGATATTTTTGCAAAGCATAAATATGATGTGGGTAGGATTAATATTGAACCACAACGCGTTATACTAAACTCAGACCTACCTATATCTTTGAGGCCCTACCGAACATCTCCTCTAGAAGAAATAGAAATAAAAAACCAAATTCAATCATTGTTAGCAGCCGGACTGATAAAGGAAAGTAATAGCCCCTATTCTGCCCCTGTTACACTAGTTATGAAAAGAGAGGAAGGTAAAAAAACGCGATTATGTATAGACTATAGAAAATTAAACGCAATAATTAAAAATGATGCAGAACCCTTGCCCCGTATCGATGGAATTTTAGATAAATTGAGTAGTGCTCAGTATTTTTCAACTTTGGATTTAGCCTCTGGCTACTGGCACATACCAATACATCCATCCGATACAGAAAAATTAGCATTTGCAACCAATTTTGGACTTTTTGAGTGGCTCGTGCTCCCTTTTGGCATAAAAACGGGCCCTCCCATATTCAACAGAACCATTCGAAGAATCCGTAATAAATATAAAATCGACTTTGCGTGCCACTATTTTGATGATATTATAATTTTCTCTTCCTCTTTAGAAGAACATTTAAACCATTTAGCTCAAATTTTTAACATTTGCAAACAAGAAAACATTAAACTTAAACTTTCTAAATGTAAATTAGGCCAAAATAAAATCAATTTCTTAGGTTATGAAATTACTAATGGAACAATAACACCAGCAAATGCCAATATTGAAACCATCAAAAATTTAAAACCTCCTTCCAATGTGAAAGAGTTACAACGATTTCTAGGTTCCATTAATGTTTACCATAAGTTCATAAATAAATATGCTGAAATTAGATATCCTCTAAATCGATTACTTAAAAAAGACACAATATGGGAATGGAACTCAGAGTGCCAGGAGTCTTTTGAAAAATTAAAAAATTCTTTAATTGCTAAACCCATCCTCAAAATTTATGATCCTAAATTACCTTTACATATGTTTGTAGATGCCTCTCAGATAGCAGTAGGTGCCGTTCTAAAACAACCTGATAAAGATAATTTCTTACATCCTATTGCTTATCATTCTAGAATTTTGAAGAGTTATGAGCAAAATTATTTCATAACTGAATTAGAATGTTTAGCTATTATAGATACTCTTGACAAATTCTATCATTACTTTCATGGTGTCAAGTTTACAATTCATACGGACCACGCATCTCTAGTATGGTTAAAGAGTGTTAAAAACTTAAGAGGTAGGCTTTTTAGATGGTCGCTCAAACTTAGTATGTTTGATTATGAGATAAAATATGAAAAGGGTTCAACAAATGTCGAAGCAGACATGTTGTCACGAAATCCTATTTGTCATTTTAATCAACATATTAGTTTATTGCTAGATAGGAAAGAAATTATAGAGATGCAAGACAAAGACAATGTTTGTGACAAAAAATATAAAAAAGAGAATGGAATTATTATAGTTCAGAAAAAGGGATTCAAAAAAATTGTTGTACCAATGTCATTAAGAAGAAAATTACTCCATATTGCTCATGATAATTTTGGACATTTAGGAATTCAAAAAATGCTTAATTTAATATCTCCCAACTATTATTGGCCCAATATGACAATAGACATTACAGAATTTGTTAAACATTGCGATACCTGTCAGAAAAATAAAAAACCAAAACAGAAAAGATTCGGCTTATTACAAGCTATGCCAGCAACAGATCAACCTTTTGAATGTCTTTCTATTGATACTGTTGGTGGATTTAACTATTACAACTCAACAAAAAAATTCTTACACATAATAATAGATCATGCAACTAGATTTGTTTGGGCTTTTCCCTCCAAAAATGTTACCACTGAAACATACACTAACTGTTTAAAACAAATTTTCAATATCAAAGCACCTCAAAAAATACTTAGTGACAGGCATAAATCTTTCAGATCTCCAAGGTTTAAGAAATTCCTTAGAAATCATCATGTTCAACAGCGTTTTACATCTGCACATCATCCTCAGACCAATGGAAAAGTAGAGCGAGTTATCAGACTACAGTTACCAGGCTTAAATGTAAAGTTAATTCCACTTCTTCTAAAATACCTTGGACTAGATTATTAAACCAAGTCATCGAAGAATACAACAATACGCCCCATTCTATCACCAAATTTCCACCTGCCTATTTATTTTATGGTCAATTGCCTTATGAATCTCCTTTAAAACAAAACTATTACCCATCAGTAGACAAAGCCCTCAAAATTGCGAAAGCGCGAACTCATGAATTTCACCTTAAAAGTAAAAGACTCTATGATCGAAATTTTGTTGAATGCCCATTAAAAATACAAGACTCTGTAATTTATGAAGAATTTAAATACCCTAACACTCGAAAATTAGAACCTACTTTCTCTGGACCATATAAAATTATAAATAAACTTTCTGATGTAACTTATGAAATAGATAAATTTAATTATGAGACAGGACAGAATTCCGTTATTGTGCATGTTTCTAAATTAAGACCCTATTTTTCACCCGAAAATTTTAAACTGTTTCATGAGCAATCCAAAAAACAAACAAAACCTCAGATACAATCACTAGATCAAACTAAAGTCAAGACAATAGATTAAATTTACCATAAACAACCATAAAAAAATACCATTAAACCATTAAACCCATTTACCATAAAAAAACCATAATTTTCAACATCAGCGGGTATGTTCTTGGAGCGCTACAAGAATATTACTTGTTTTTGGGAGTTTTTGGGATTAAATTGGGCTCCTTATGCAGGCATAAGGTGAACACTTTGATTGTAAAAGCTTTCAAATTGATGTTGATAAATTAAGTTTAAGGGTGTTTAAGTCTAACTATATTTACTCATTTATTTGACATTAGTATTACTCTATTTATTCAGCAGATATTATATGATAATAGTTATAAAATCTAATGATTCTACTCAAACCTATAACATAATATGTGATTTTCAGTGATTGTGAAAACTACAGATTAAAAGTTTTTCAAAAAAGCACACTTTTTTTATTTCCATTTCTCAATTAAGAATGACACCTTTTATTCCTATTGTATTTTATTATTAAAGTTTATAAACCATGTGTGGATAAAACATTATTCTACATTTGGCATTGAAAACTTATAACCAAATTTGACAATTTTGTAAAAGAGTATCAGAGAGGAATTATTGTAAGGAAATACTGGTTGAGAGTCCATTTTCTAGGTAGTTAGATTTAATTTTATTTGGATTTTGGAATTATTATGATTTTTTTTATTTATACTTTCGGCTAGCAAAAAATACTTTCTTATGCTATTAGAAGATAAGAAAATTATTTAGTTGCTATGTAATTATTTTTATCCTCAACCAATATTTTCCCTATCAATAATAAACAAATAGTGATATTTTCTTTTGATTATACTCTTGTTTTACTATTATTATTATTATTATGATTTCTATGATGAAGTTTAGTATTAATTATACTCTTATTGAAAAATATTAGGATATGGAGTCTTATTATACTATTACTTATTATTGTTGACATTGTTATTATTTAAATTTTTCTATATTATTTATTATTGATATTGAGAGTGATGCTATTTATTATTGAAAAATTGATATATTATTGAAAGATGTTGGATCCAACATAACATAAAAAACAAAGATTAAACTAGATTTGGAGATCTTTAATTAAAGAGACTGTATTCAGTGAACACTGGAAAAGACTTTTATACACAATGGAAAGACTTTTTTCATTTGAAGAACTTTATTTAAAATAACCTATGCATTAAGTTATTATAATTATTTAAACTTTCCATGAGAACGAATTGTTATTGTTTTTATTATGTTTTTTATCTCTTGCTTATTTATATTTATAACTTATTTACTGTTATTGTATGTATTATCTCCTATGCACTTACAAATAGTAAGTGATATTGTAACAGTATTGTATCTCTTTCAGGGAAATGCTCCTACCTAAATTTAATTCAGATTAATTTCCTCTTAACTATTTTATTTTAATCGCTAATATTTTTTATATTGCGTTAATTTTCTTTTCTTCCATCTCTTGGCTTCCTGGGTTTGACAGTTTTATTCCAAAATTTGACTTTTCTAAAGTATTATATTTCTGTTGTCTGAACTTGTAGTTTTATTTAACTATCAATTTCATACAAATTTTCGGGGAGGGGGGATAATATTACAAATTTAAAATTTTTTCGCCAAAACTAAGCTTTATACTATCTTAATTTTCTTATAATAATGTTCCGTACTTACTTCAAATTATTAAATTAAAATCTTATTTCTAGATCTAATCTGTTAATCTGTGTGCAGACGATATAAATTCTTAATTTGCCTTAAAAAACATTATTTCAGTATGCGTAAATTTAAAAAGATGGCTCTAAATTAAAAATATTCTTAATTAAAACTTTATTTCTTAATATTCCAAATAAAACTGATTTCTTCTATGTTTTTATCAACCCTTTTTAAGAAATTCTTATTAAATTTATTCCAAAACCATACCTTTCAAAAAATATCATTATTTTATTTTATCTATTTATTTATTTTTCCGCCGTCAACGATAATGTGCATATTAATAAATTCATTTCTTTTCTTTTTCTCTTAAAATTAATCATGTATAAAAATCGTCTGCCTAAGATATTTAAAATTCGGAGTCAATTATAAATTGGTTAAATAATATTTTTTTTAAAATAAATTTATCGTCTGTTTAAAATAGCCTCGTAACTGGACAAGAATTCTGTTTACATAAAAGAATGATGGTTTGAGGTTACCGAATGTTCCAGAACTTTCTTTTCAGTTTAAAAGGGGGAAGTCTCGAGATGAAAGGAAGATTCTGAAGATTTCTTGGGTTGCTTCTTCGATGAGGACAGCTCGCTGAAATAATGATGGAATTTTTGCAACAAGGAGCTTTTCCTTCCTCATTATCACGAATTTAATAAATGAATTTACAGCAGCCCATGACTAATTATTGGATCTTCTACATTTATTTATTATTTTTGTTTTTTCCCTCGCTTGCCATGACTGCGTGTTTCTGTTTAACCAGTGGAAATAATTCGAGTTCTCCTGAAATCGTCACATATATATACAGGGTGTTTATAAACTCATGGTACAAAATTTAAGGTTATGTAGAGAACACAATAATAATCATTTCTTTTATACGGATGTATAGGACCAAGTGATACATTAAGGTAAAAACACCAGGGGGCAATTAGGCCCCTTTTTTAATTTTCAATATTTTTCATTCATACCAGAAAATTTTTATGCTATCATTTTCTTGACATTTCATAATTACTTAAAAATAAAATTCTTCTTTGAAAATTTCTGGTTTGAAATCGAAATTTTTTTAATTGAAAATAGAAATATAAATATAAATTTTATAAAACATAAATGGATTTTTTGGTTGATTCCACAAGCAGTTGAAGGCAATAACTGACTGGTCGCAGTTTAATACCATGCATTCAAGTAGAAGAAATCGCCCTTTTTGATTGTGCTATAGTTCGTCATGGAAGACTTGACATATGCCGAAAAAGCCTACATGCATTTCATGTATGGTCGTGCGAATGGCAACGCCACAGCTGCCTTACGAATGTATAAAGAGCAGTTTTCTCGCAGAAGAATGCCTGATTATAGAATGTTTCAGTGCTTACACCGTCAGCGTTCTGAAACAGATTCTTTTCACATCACCAGAAGCCTAAAAGAAATTATTCTGATCTTTATGAGTAAAAGGCCCGAATCAAGTACACGAACTGTTGCACAGAATTTAGGTGTGAATCAGTAGACCGTTTGGAGAGTGTTAAATGAAAATCGATTGCATCCCTTCCGTTTTCAACGCATACAAACTTTGAATCCGGTAGACTATCTTCTGCGGTTGAAATTTTGCCAGCGGGTTTTGCAGCAACATGTATTGCAGACAGATTTTACGGTTCATATTTTATTTACACATAAGACAGCATTTTCACGCGAGGGTGCATTTAATGCACACAATTGCCATTTTTGGGCAACCAATAATCCAAATACTTATCAACAAACGATTTTTTTTGTGAATTTGTGCGGGTATTGTTTATATAATTATTTGATTGACCCATACCTAATACGAAATAGGCTGAATTGTCGCTGTTACCTTATTTTTGTTCAACAGGTTTTACCAGAAATGCTGCAAGATGTTCCGATCGCCATTCATAACCGGATGTGATTTCAACATGGTGGTGCGCCCGCGAACTTCACACTAATATGCACAGTTACCTGAATGCCACATTTTGGACGCGATGGATTGGGCGTGGTGGACCTTGTTCCTTTACCACCGCGATCACCCGATTTATCGAGCCTTGATTTCCTTTTATGGGAACATTTGAAGGGATTTGTTTATAAGACTCCGGTTGACTCATACAAAAATCTAGTGTCTAGCATATCCGAAGCTGCTGCACATGTGCGGGAAATGCCTGACATCTTTAGAAGTGTATGCCAATCGTTCCATCGACGCTGCAAAGCATGTATCACAGTTGGTGGGCACAAATTTAACACTTATTGTAATAATATTGTATGCATTATTATTTACATGTAAACTACATTGTAAATAAATATTTTATCTTTTTTATTCATGTATTTCCCTTGTTAAGTTTGCCAGTTTTGCGCTTTTTTAATTCAAAAATTTCGATTTCATACCAAAAATTTTCAATGAAGAATTTCATATTAAGTAATTAAGAAATGTCAAGAAAAGGATAGCATAAAAATTTCTGGTATGAATGAGCTATTTTGAAAAAAAAGGGTCATAATTGCCCCCCCCCCTGGTGTTTTTACCTTAATGCGTCACTTGGTCCCATACATTCATATATAATAAATGATTAATACAGCGTGCTCTACCTATCCTTAAAGTTTGCACCATGAGTTTAGAAACACCCTGTGTATATATATTTAACCTTCTAATTTCGATGGTAGCGTTTTTGCTACCAAAAGTGTTCCCAATTTAGTATATTTTTCATTCATCTATTCCGTATTCCCACCAAAAAATTAATATGGGTATATAAAATGTATTTTTTTTTTAATTAATGGCGGAAATTTCGTTTTTTTTTATAAAATGAAAATTGCTATTTATATTCTCTTATATGAATTCAGATTCTCTGATATACGCAATTTTTGAAACTCATTCTACTCTGTGAATTAGAGTTAAAGCTGGAAAATGTTAGAATCCTGCATAAAATCGAATGACACGATTTTAGCAGAAAATGAGAAGGTTGGTTCGGTTCAAGATTTCGGATTGTGTTCACTAATACGAATGTACAAATGACAATAATCCCCCCCCCCATGCACCGTGGTTTAGTTACGTCTTTTTCAAACCACCATTTCTTTTTTGAAAAAAAGAAGTGAAATAAGTCAAATTTTATTTAAAATAAATTCTGTCAGAAAACTGAGTTATCTGAGGTTCGGAATATACGCGCGAAATTGCGCTTAACACTCGCACATTACCTACACTCCATTTCTCGATCCTCACACGACAGAAAAAAAACGCATCAGGTATAACAACCAGAAACCCGAGAAAAAATTCTGAATTTAAAGCAATTGTGAAAAAATAGTATTTAATCAAAGGTATAATATAAATTTTATCTTTTATTTTGAACATTAATTTGTAAAAATACCCATTCCTATTCAAATAAATAGTGTGTCCCACAAAAATAAAGCCACCGTGAGTTTGTACCGTAATTCGATTGAAAAAAACTATGTGAACGAAACAAATATACCGTAATTTCGGGTGTATAAGCCGCGGATCAAACAATTCTTTTTAGACCCAGAAATGTTATTTAGTGATTGAAGACAATTATTTATGGCGATCTAACCAGTTATATTTGTTTCTTAAAAAATTCTGGGTCGAAAAAGAATTGTTTGATCTGCAGCTTTTACACCCGAAATTACGGTATTAAGAAAAGCTATATAGAAATACATATTTACAAGGATTAATTCCCTCCCTGCTCCACTTGGTCAGAAAAAATGAACGTATGAAAAAAGATAAAAAAAAGTGTCCCGTCGAAATAAAGCCACTACTGTTAATAGCCAATTTATCCACCATACTTATATATGACTTGAAATGTACGATGTGGCACATTATTTACTACCGTAATTTCCCGCGTATATGCCGCGGCGTAATTAATTCTTTTTCACACCGGAAATTTTATTTAGAAAATGAAGTCAAATAAATGCTAAGCAAATGCAATTCATATTTTATTTAAAAAAAATTCTGGTCGGAAATCAAGTTATCTGAGCTGCGGCGTATGCATGAAAAATCACGCTAGTCACTGGAACATATTAGAATCAATATTATCCCAGACCTCAATGATGGTGGCTTTCAGTTCTGCCACAAATTTCAACTGTCTATCATTGACATTTAAATCTCTACTGAGGAAACACCCCACATTTTCTTGGGGATTTAGTTGAAGGTACAGGGCAGGCCATTCAATGACACGTCTTTAATTTTCCAAAAAACATTCCTAGGAGGATTTTGCAAAGATTGTGGAGTCTTTTTCCGGATGGAAAATCCAATTTAGGCCAACAATTTTCTCTTCAGTTTGCAAGAAATGGGTTTCTGACAATTCTTGGTAATTGGTAACCAAGATGCGGTCTGAGGGAAGAGTCAGGTTAAGTTTACCACCAAGTCGAAGCTTACAAACACCATTTATAATCCTCTACCTATCCATGTTGCGCCTCCCCATATTGGAAGCTATCCACAAGCAGAGTTCAGTCAATGGGACCAAATATCATCAAACTTGAAAAGGCCAGAGGCATCTTGTTATATTCCCAGATGAGAAAAAAATTTGTTTCGATGGCTCAGACTGCCTTGCTTTCTATTGGCATGATATGACGAAAGGAGAGGAAATTTTCTCCAAAACACAGCACGATGGAGGCTTATTAGTAGTGTTGGAAAACTTCAACTATGGTGGTAAACTTAACCTGGCTCTTCCCTCATGACCGCATCTTGACAACCAAAAACCATGAATTGCCATAAATCCATTTTTTACCAACAAAACATAGAATTGCTATCCTAAAATAGATTTTCCAGCCGAAAAAGTACCTCTTAGCCTTTGCAAAATGCTCCTAGGAATGTTTTTTGGCTAACTAAAAACATGTCGTGGAATGGCCTGCCCTGTACTTTCATCTAAATCCCAAAGAAAATGTGGTGTATCCTCAGTTGAGCTTTAAATGCCAATGGCAGAGTGTTGAAATATGTGGCAGAACTGAAGGCCACCATCATTGAAGCCTGGGATAATATTGATAAGAAAGGGGAGAGAATTGTACTTTGTGCTAATATATGAACAAATAATGATACAACGTTAAGGAGCACAAATTATATAAAATAATAGATGTTTAAAAGACATACAGCCGTTTCGTGACTTCTAAAGTCCCATCATCAGTGCTAAAAAATAAGTGTAAAATGCAAAAGATAAGTCACATCATTAAATGAAAAATGTGCATCACAGCTCGCCGCCAAAGGCGAGCTAGCCGTGAAGCGTCGCAAAGCAATAGCAAAAGCAAACTGACACGCGCATTCCAAAGGAGACCAATCAGATGTCCCTACTCCCACTGGGAGAGTCCAAATAAAGGAGAAAAGGAGGGGGATGGGGGAGTGAAATTACAGGAAAGGAAATCAAACTTCTGAAAATCTGGGTGTACTGGACATGTCATTAACTAAATTATTATAGTTTTTCCAAGTATGAAAAGCATCCCAAAAGTCTAAATCATAAATTGATGAGCAGTATTGTATTAATGAGGCTTCGGAAATTTTAAAATTGTGACCAACAATGGTTAGCGATAGCGGATCGTTTTATTTCCCAATTTTTAAAGTAAGCACTGTGTTCTCCCAAACGTTTTTTCAAAGCTCGCTTCGTTTGACCGATGTACATTCTATCGTATTCGCAAGAAATCTTATAAATACCCCAATGTGATAAATCATCAATTGGATCTTTGAGATTTGAGAATTGCATTTTTTGAGAGGAGTATAAGTTATTTTAAAATCAAATTTTGACAAAATTTTAGAAATTTGATGACTGATTTTTGGAAAGTAAGGAAGAATAATTAAATTAACATTTTGGACAGAGTTGAAGTTGGAAGGAGTACGTTTTCTTAATTTTTTATGAATGGAATCAACGGTTTCGATTGGAAAACCCCGATCAATGGCAATGGATTTGATATGGTAAAAACGATTGAGAGAACACAGTGCTTGGCTTTTAACAGTACTGGCTTTTTTTCGATGGTGCACTTTCTTCCCCGTCTTTTTTATACATTTATTTATTGCCGGCCCTGGGGTGGCAGTGAATGAGTTACTCCTTGGAAATATATATTTGTGTATAAACTTATTACCGTAATTTCGGGTGTATAAGCCGCGGATCAAACAATTCTTTTCTGACCCAGAAATCTTATTTAGTGATTGAAGACAAATATTTACGGCGATCTAACTAGTTATATTTGTTTCTTAAAAAATTCTGGGTCGAAAAAGAATTGTTTGAGCTGCGGCTTATACACCCGAAATTACGGTATATTTGTTTCATTGTATTTGATTTGTTTCCTGTTCAATCGCAGTACAAAATCACGGTGATTTTTTTAGGTGGGACGCACTGTACAAAGCTCCTACGGATGCTGGAATTTCATGCCAGAAAATTCCAAAAAAAATTTTGTACCAATATTGGAATATACTTATGGAAAATCTCTAATTAAATGAGACAAAATTTCGCGCTTTTGAATTATAATTATTTTTCTATGAGAAAATGCTGATACATTAGCTTGGAAATAACGGTACCCGTACGAACCATGATATATTTTTCTTCTAAACTACGAGCCAGAAATTTCTCTTTAGAAAACGGATTAACTCAAACACGATCCACAAGAATAAAATCTCAGCGTGAAATCGCCCAAAAATCGAACCATTTAGAACGAACCTCAACATCTAGGTTCATATTTCAATTGGATAGCTTAGCTTTAAACGCGTAGATGATGACAGGTGATACAGACGATGATAATTAAATGATAATAAAAGTATTCTATTATACGAAATTCAATTAAACGAATGATACTTTTCCTTATATTCACATTAAGTTTAGACCTTAGCTGAGTCGATCACTGGCATTAAATTCTATTAGGCGATACTTGCAGTGAAGTATGGCTGTTTTACTTTTTTGTACTATTTAATCGCTGCGATTAATAAAAAAAAAATTGAAAATAATGGTTGAAATTGTGCCTTATTTGCAGCCCTTAAGCCGATGCGTATAGACCGGATGGAGATCTTCAGACAATGCGAAAGTAATTTCTATTTTATTTTAGATTAATTTTTGAGTGGATTGCGTAACAGGCGTAATATCAGTTTCTATCATAATCCTTTATCACCGTGACCGGGTCAAGTGTTATTTGTTTACTGCTTCTTGTCAGATTCCGAATCGAGTTTTGCATAAAGCCTGATAACCTGATTTTACCAGATCTCGATAAGACTTATGTTCGGTGAAATATAAATTATCTTAGTTGAACCAAGACCCGATTACATCAAGGGAGGATTTCCACCTGTATCTTACTACAATATTCTTTACCTTACATAAACACCAAGTTTTTAAAAATAAGGCAGTATAATTTGTTTTTAATTTGTAATATAATACAGCTCATATTCAAAATATTAGAATAATTGAGAAAAAGTAATAAGAAAAAAATATTTGTCATTTATTTATTTTTTATACTAAGTAAATGCAATTAAATTTCCTATAAATTAAATCTGGAATGTTTAGATAAGATTTTAACATTTATAAAGTATAAAATACAGCACAATAAATTAGGTATACAGCTTCCTTAAACACACCAGAATATTAGAATAAAATTTAGATTGGTTCAAAATATTAGAATATTTTATTTTACGCAACAATATTACCTTATGAATATGAAATAAACGGTAGTTAATATTTTGTAGCATCCCCTTTAGCTTTCATAACAGCGTACAATCGATCTTGCATACTATATACAAGGTGTTTACAAACATTTCTATCAATATTAGCCCAAATAGACTATATACGTGCCACTAACTCAGTTTTACTTGAAGGAGGATTTTCTTGAAGTTTTTTCTTCATTATACACCATAAGTTTTCGATGGGATTAAGATCTGGTGAATTTGGTGGCCAAGGAAGTACCTTAATGTTGCGTTGGCGGAACCAATTCTTAGTTGACACCGAGGTATGCCGGGACGCTAAATCTTGTTGAAAGATGAAATCATCTTCAAATAAATCTTCTGATGATGGAATCATGTAATAATCTAAAATTTCTTGATATATCAGAGAGTTAACGTTTTCGTAGACGATGCATAACTTTCCAGGTCCTTCTGCACTCATACAACCCCAAACCTTGACACTATCAGCAAATTTTACGGAACGTTTAAGGCATTCTTTATCAAATGCTTCTTGCTTCATTCTCCAAACTCGAATACCTTGATTACCATATGAAACACAAAACATACTTTCATCACTAAATAATATATTTTTCCAATCTTCATTGCTCCATAAACGTCTTGATTTACACCAATTCAATCTTATACGCTTTTGTCTTGCAGTCATGAGAGGTTTTGTTTTCGGTACACGAGATTCAAATTTAAATTTATGGAGATGTCTTAATGTTGTCGATGTAGAAACTTCAACTTCTTCTTTCCATTTTCGGTGCAAGAATCGCACACTTTTAAAACGGGTTTTCTTAACTATACGCTTCAGTTTCCTGTCATCTCCAGCAGATGTTTTTGGTTTTCGGCCACCATTTCGGCGATTATTTTGAAATTTTCCAATTTTTGAATATTGTGTTAGTATTTTACTAACGCTCGATTGCGAACAATGTAAATAATTCGCTATAAAACATTGATTTTTACCGTGCTGATACAAATCAACCATACGAAGTTTAGTAGATTCAGGAATATCACTCACACGGCCCATTTTAAGACGAAAAAGAAACAAACTGCAAAAAAGAATACTGATTTTAAATAAAATAGTCTGAATTTAATCAATGATGCCACCAGTTAAGAATTGGTAATAATTAAAGGAGAATTAATGTGAAATATTCTAATATTTTGAACCACTTGAATAAATATTCTAATATTTTGACTTTTCAAAATAATTTTTTTTGCAATTAATCTTTTCAAAAATAATATTAAATTTAAGATAACAAGTAAGTTTAATCAACAATAAGTTCTTAATAAAAATATCGTTTGCATATTTTCATTAAAAGACATTAAATTACCAAACGATATTTTCAATTTCTAAAAAAAAAGGTAATTATTCTAATATTTTGAATATGAGCTGTATAAAGTTACTTTTTACATGCGTACTTTGTTGTCAAAAAAATATTCATCCAGAAAAAATAGAGCCACGATCATAGAACTTTGTATGATAATAGTGTTTGCTTCAGGCTAGTTCTGTGGGTTCTGTAGTGTAAGTTACAATTGATAATTGTTATGCTTGTTGGCCACCGTTATTTTCGGAAAGTTTGTTTGGTCTCATTCAGTTAATGAGATATTATAATCAACGGGGCACTATCCTACCAGTAAAAAGAAATAGAATTTTCCCCCTTATTTATGACAGTAATTTCGAATGAAAAAGGTGTTTAAACAAGTTGAAACTTTCCATAAAATTTTACTGGTGGGAGAGTGCCCCGTTAGTAATCAGGCTCTGATTATAATAGCATAATTTCCGACAAAAGCAAGTCACATTTTTCCATTCTAAAATGCTGATAACAAAAACATGTTACGCTGGAAGTACTCCAGGAAATAGCCTAAGATGAAAAAATAATTACAAAAATTCATAACAAAGGAATATTTTATTGACTAGTATTAAGAAAAAATATCATTTTCAGTGAAATGTAAAGCCACATTTGGCAGCTATTTAAGCCGATACTCTGTACGACATGAATTTTGTTAAGTTCCCGATATCTCTTTGCAGTGGATTCTGACAGAATTTAAGCAACTGATAGTATTCCAAGACGGCAGATGTCGCCTTTCCCAGATGTCCAAAACATTCTCTATTGGAGCAAGATGTAGTTATCCGACAGACAATAGAAAGGCATTATATCCTTCGAGAAAATTTTTCAAGAGTCATGCACTATGTGGCCGAGCGTTATGTTGCTGCAAAATGTCATTTGAGTATCTGCAAACCATTTGAATACGGGGTGAAGTAAAAGTGGTTTGTGCGGTAGATTGCACATTTGAGTGTCACTTTAGGTGCTATAATAGTGTCACTCAGTGAAAAATGCAGCATTGGATTTCACTTTCTATTTACACACTTATGATAGTCAGCAGCACTGAAAGAAAAATGGGACATTTCGCTGACAGTCACATTTCTCCAATTAAACACTTCGAATGCCGCGGAACCACAATATCTCTTCAACACCAGTTCTGAGTGATACATTTATAAGATCAACCCGCTTTTCTGAGGCTTGTTGTTTGATCCCTTTTTTTCCGATGTGGAACTAATGTTTGTCGTGCCATCGAGTATATGTTAAAGGTATCATTCTTTCGAATTGCATGTATCAATAATGTTTTTCCAGTTTTTTTTAATTCTAAATTAAAGTACCGGCTATTTTAAATGCTGCCTGTTGTGCAATTTTAATTAGAATTCCACAAGCCCCCATTGATCAGCCCTAGAATTCTTGAATTTAGATCAGCATGCCAAGTTTCTTGGTTCTGGCTCAATACTTTAATCGTGCATACATTGTTTTGCAAACGAGTCTATTACATGGGTTTTTCCGTTAATTATATTTATTTTGCTGCTTCACATGTTCAGACACTGTTTTAAGCTCACCTCTTTTTGAAAACTATTTTTGCTTAATCTCCGCCAGTTTTTTTAAGTAAAATTATTCCCCTGATTAAATGACGGTTAAAATAACGCGGGAAATAAGACGAACTATGTTAATTAAAAAAAAAGTGGTGGCAATTAAGTAATCTAAATAAAAAAAATAACTGAATGGAATCGGTGTAAGTTAAAAAAAAATTCTTTAATTCTAATTAATAGAATCATCCTTTTAAGCTTAATCTTTTCGACATATTTTTAATGGAATTTGATTATATTTTACCCTTTGAAAAAATACCCATTATTTTCAGTGGCAAAAAACCCCCCTTTAAAATAAAGTGTGGAATTCTTATTCAAAATTATTCCTTAAGGAACAAAACCCACTTTTTACTTCTAACACTGAAATTCAATTAAATTATTAACATTCATTTTACATTCATAGATATTTTTAATCAATAAAAATTTCGGAAAATAAAATACCATTACCAACTGATAAGCAGATTTTTCAATTTCTGTGTTGTTACTAAAAGGCAGAGAGAATTTTAAAAAAGTGTTTTATTCTTAAAATAGAAGAAAAATTGTTTTCTACTATTTACAATTCAATTAAATAGAAAATAGCCGTTTACGTGAATTACTAATCCAATTATTGAAAAATGTCCTTTTTGATGTTTTATATTACCATAAAAATATAAGAAGTTTATATAAAATATACTTTATATGTAATATATATATATATATATATATATATATATATAATAAAAATATATAATATATTAAGTCTTCAATAAAACATTTGTAATTAAATGTTAATAAATGGCATTTAAAAATGAATTACATTGATGTCCCAACTGGCATATATTTTATTTCCAAAAATTGAAATCAAATCAGAAAAAAATTAATAGCAATTTTTTTTTGCAATATGTTTTAAATATCTGTTTTCTGATTAAACATAAATAACTATTAAAGATTATTTGTGAGGACTCAGAATGCTTTGAAATAAGCGAATTAAAAAATCAACCACATGCGGCAATTTTTATATAATATCCAGTTTGAAGTGGTAGACCTTATCGCAATTTTTCCCCGTATACGACGTTGCTTAGTTAAATAGTTTTAGTTAATGATCTTAGTTAAATGGTTTTGTTAAATTTTTAACAGGATTTTTATTGAAAAAAAAAGAAATCAAATAAGTACTAAGCAGAAATAAGTTCTGATAGAACACTTATAGTTTAACACTAACATATCTATAACAACAAGCGTTGATAATTTATACTCGAGAAAGTGGAAAGAGTAAGTTCATTATAAAGCGTCACATTTATGCCTTTTTTATGAAAGGCATTCATCAAAGTCATATTTATCTTCAATTTAAACAACTGTATCTATCCAGATGTGCTAGAGGCTTCCGTCATCGCCGCCGCAGCGAAATCGTCCTTCCCTGTAAAATTTGTTTTTGGAGCCAGTAAGAAGAAAATATTGCCTTATTTAATCAATGAAGTTATAATTAAAGAGGAGGAAACATATAGTGCATTGTCTAACAGTTGCTAGTGAAGTAACTGACATGGAACTCAGAAGATGACGGTTGATTTTTTAGTCGGATCAACAGTTTCTAATTACTGCCGGTGAAAACTTCCACCAGATAACTTCGATAGAAAATCTCGTCTTATTTAAACGCATTATTGACCGAAAATTTCAAACACAAATCTGGTTAAAATTTTCTATTTCTTTTTAATAGTGTCTGTTTGGCTAGATATTATAATATTTTCACAGACACTGATAGGAGGTTACCTTGGTTATCACAATGTGGCGAAACTACTGCCGCCAAAGTAAACTTCAACCAATAAAATTAACAGCAGTTTTTACCATTATTTTTTCATTGGTGTTTTCTATTAATGAGTCGTTTAAATAAGTAGATATTTTCTCAAAAATTCGCTGGAGGAAATGTAAGGTGACGGTCCTGAGTGCAATATAGAAGCGGTCACAGAGTACCGTAATTTCGGGTGTATAAGCCGCAGCTCAAACAATTCTTTTTCGACCCAGAAAATTTTAAAAAACAAATATGACTAGTCAGATCGCCGTAAATATATCTCTTCAATCACTAAATAAGATTTCTGGGTCTAAAAAGAATTGTTTGAGCTGCGGCTTATACACCCGAAATTACGGTAGTAACAGAGAATCAACTTTCATACACTGTAATGGCAATTTGTTTAACATGGGATTAGACAGTAGCGAGACGAGCAGATAACTCTGAAACTACGATCATAACATAAGAGAGGTTGCTAATTCGGCGAAACATCGCTTCCTTGGCGACAAATGATAAAAGAAAAAAAAAATACAGCGACGGCTTGCTGCTTCTTTGGAAATTTATGAAAGAATTATTTTAATATGAAATAACTTTGACGTATTCGTCTTGCAAACAATACATGTGTCTCTTCGTAACATAACGACCTAATAATTTAAACTTGAAAATTCAAGAATAATAACAGTAATATTTACGAATCAATATAAGCGCGGAAATCTAAGATCAAATAGCATAAGCACGTGTGCAAAGATAATCAAATCAGCATTCAGCAAGAAGCGCCAAACCAGAATAGGGTTACAATTAAGCAGAAATCACCAGGATAAAAATCGCCAACGCGATGGTTTAGTTTTTAAGTGATCCACTGAGGGCGTTCTTTTCAAGTCGAGTTGAGGCTCTGTTGCGTACTCTGTGGAAGCGGTTACGGCTGAAGCTTAACTATTTTAAACCTCTAATGCACACGCCCACCTTAAGGCGGACTTCACTAAAACCCTGTTCACAGCTAAAGAAAGCAAATTTCAACACTTACAGAATGCAACTGCCTTTTGGAGATATCTACTCGAACAGACTAAAGAGTTGTCGATACTCTCGCAGTTTTGACTACCTAGCAATAGTCAGTTAAATGAAGAATTTCTATTGTAATGGACGAAAAATTGATTTACTGCAGGATTAAGGATGTGTCAGTTTCTTTTCCTTATCAGTTCTCTGATTTAATCAGTGTATTTTTTAAATCGTGCACTTTAAGGAAATTTCTTTCAAAAAAGTTGTGCAAACCGATTAAAGTTTGTATAAGAGAAGCCGGAGTTCAATGGTTCGAATACACAATGTCTGTTATAAAATAAAGCAAATATTGCTATTTTATATTTCTAGTTTGAAAGTTAAATATCTGGTAGAAAAAATCCACTAAATTCGAAAAATTGTTGGTAGCATGCATGCTATCACACGGGGTAACGCTGGCGACAATTTTTATATAATAGTCGCTAAAAGAAAATTTAGCTATTTTAAGAAAAAAACATTTTGTAATACTTTACTGTTGCAGATATTTTTAAAGTGTTCTTAAAAATTTCTGTTTAAATAAAATGGTGCGAGATAGAAATAAAAAATAGTTGCCTGTGACAGCCCTTTACCATGAGCATGAGAGAGTAAATAAACATATACATCTACATTTCTTTAAAAAAGTTAAATTTTCATGTCTAATTTTAGAATACTGATTTTAGAACGGATCAGGGCAAGCCTAAAGAATGATTTCGACTCTGGCTGAAAGTTTTGAGCCGTGTAGAATAGGAAAAAATAAACCATTACTGGCATGTAATGAAAATATATTTTAAGCCCGACCTGTGCATTCAGACACAAGTAACACCACCACTCGGGCCGTCCCGAATGCCGTGAATGAAAATTAGCTCGAGCCTAGTTCGCGAACCGGACTCGAGCTTCTGGTCAGGGCATGACTCGTGCAGATATCCGTTAGGTGCTAACGTGGTTAAATAAAGCCAAGATTACGACTATAAAACATGTATGACAAATGCATATTTGCATGCGTCCTAAATACCGTAATTTCGGGTGTATAAGCCGAGTATCAAACAATTCTTTTTGGGCCCAGAAATCTTATTTAGTGATTGAAGACAAATATTTACGGCGATCTAACTAGTTATATTTGTTTCTTAAAAAATTCTGGGTCGAAAAAGAATTGTTTGATTTGCGGCTTATACACCCGAAATTACGGTATGTGTCTAGTTTACAACGCTTCGGATCACTCTGAAAAATTGATATATTCAATTAACACACGTTTTGAGTAGGAAATTCTTTAAAAAAATTGTCTTGTGTACATTTGATTTCATTTCGTTTGGAAATTTGCTAAAATATGTTAATTTTTGTTGGTCAAATTCACACAATGTTCCGTATGGTTACATTTAACCTATAGGTACTGATGGTTAGCACCTTTTAAAGTAATTTTTGTTTGCCGGTACGTGTTCATTTTGAGTACATCTTTTCGAACAAAAAATTACATTTTACTCATTTACATAATGGTGAAATTGAACAAGGAGAAAAGAATGATTTGAAAGTATTGGCATTAAAAACATATTAAAAATTTTAACTACTAATTTTAATCCATTTTATAAGAAATAATTATTTTAAAATATGTGAAATAAATGAAACTGAAAATTTAATAAAATGAAATGAAAATTGAATGAAATGAAATGAAAATAATAAAAATGAAATGAAAATTGAATGAAAATGAAATTTGAATTTGATGTTTCAAATAACTTGTTTTGTAATTGAATTTTATATAGAGAATATTTTTAGTTATTTATTTAAAGAACATTCTCCAAAACTAACTATAGAAGATTAATATTTGAATTTTAACGTAATGTTAATTTTGAATGATTTTATGCAATGTTTTGAAATTTAATATTAGTGGAAATGTAACGTTACCTACGTTACAAGATTCTGTAAATTTAAAAGTATCGATAACATATTTAAAATATAATTTGAAGTTAAATCACACAATTAAATTTATATCGGTCATTTTTCTCATTCATAAACAAAGAATTTTATACATAAAGCTATTATTTGGTTAAAAGACATACATCAATGTAGATTACATGAACTTCAACGTATCTTTAGTTGTTTATTTAAAATTATTATTATTATTATTACTATTATTATTATTATCATTATTATTACTTTGCATTTGTGTTAATATTCTGTTACAAACATTTAATTTTCTCGAAATATAACCTCGTCAGACCCGAAGGTAAATTAACATTGCTACCCGTTTTAACCCTTTCCGGTGGAGTGCGTTCGGTCTGGACATACCTTATTTTAATTCCAAACTTGCTAATGGCACCGATAATATTTTAATGAAATCTTGCTTTTACAATAAAAGCTTAAATTAAGGAGTTCTTAATTTCTTAAAAAGCCGCTTGTAAATTCCGGTGTCAGTCGATAATTTCTCATTTTACTAACAGAATTTGTCCGCGTCGGAAAGGGTTAATTAGAAATTCCGATATCACACCAGAAATCCCAAAGAATAACATCTTCTTTACTCATTGGCAGAGGTTTTATGATTAACAAAAATAAAGTTATTCATTAAATATTTCTAGTAAGAATTTGGAATTTCTGACACTAATATCCTTGATTAAGCGATATCACATACTCTCAATCGAGGAGGTTAAATAGCTTCGCCGGAAACCACACTATTTAACCCTTTGAGCTCTGTGGTGTAATTTTTTTCAAAATTCCAAATGTCACATTGGCACCAGTATTTTGCAAAGTAAAAAAACGGTTAACGATAAACACGAAAAAATGCATTAAACCTTTTTGAAGTAAATTTGGTCAAATTTTCTGGTGTCAATGTGACATTTTGGAATTAAAATTTTGTGGTAGAAAATTCTACCAACAGAGCTTAAGGGGTTAATGAATCCTTTGCAACTTTACTTTCATTTTAGTTACAGGCAGGTGGTCAAAATCTAGGCACCAGAAGTCAATCTCTCACCAGTAAATTTTATAAGATTTCCTCCCTTAAATTTTATTGGCATATTTTAGAAAATTTAGCTGAAAAATAACGAAAAAATTTTAATGGCGGATGTCAGACTGCTGGTGGCTAAATTTTTACAATTCTGGTTGCATACATAGTATTTTCGATGGCGAATGTTTAGTCATAGAAACTGCTAATTCATGTGTAAAAAATTTGAAGTTTCGCAGGCCAATTGATTCCCATAACTCTACAGTGTAATCTTAGTCTTATTCAATAATTGTAAATGAATCTTTTTAATTGTTAACTTACACTTTAACGTACTATTAATACTCGTTTATAATGCAACAACAAAATACAGAAAAAATACCATTTCCTTCCGTTTGAACGCTAATGATTTAGAGTAATTTAATTCGTGTGTGACAATCTTCTTCGATTAAATAAGGTGAAAATAAGTATTAGAGAAAAAACCGATATTCAAACTGCATTTTCGAGTTCGACTTATATGAAGTATATACAGAAATTAACATTAATTTGATATGCCTTTTAAATCATTTTCTTTTTTTCTTTAAAATTTATTATTATTGTTCGTACAAAACTTAACATAAGATAAAAAGTCAAATACATAAATTAAATTAACTGAGTTAATGTTATCGTATATTTTTATAATGTTTTTTTAGATCAATAAAGTCAAGTTAAACAGAAAATATTAAATTTAGAAAGAATTTATTTCTTTAAAGAAAAAACTCATTGTTTTATTGAATTTTAAAGCTACTTAATTGTCAATTTCTACTTAATGACTTTCATCGTCTTTTGAATACAAAAGACATAGAATAGAATTTCTCGTTCACTGCTTTTTTATCTTTTTACATAAGAAGTAAATTGTTCATGTTTGGATTATGATGCTGAATTATTGCACTTTATATGATCATTTAAATTCAGTTCAATTATACGTTTTCGATATATTTTATAATAGAATAGAAAAATTTTAATTTGAATTATGTGATTAACTTTTTTAATATTTAAAATGTTTAATGCCTATTGCAAATTACCGTAATTTCGGGTGTATAAGCCGCGGATCAAACAATTCTTTTTGGACCCAGAAATCTTATTTAGTGATTGAAGACAAATATTTACGTCGATCTAAATAGTTACATTTGTTTCTTAAAAAATTCTGGGTCGAAAAAGAATTGTTTGATCCGCGGCTTATACACCCGAAATTACGGTACATTCTCAAACAAATTGAATGAAGTATAATTTAGGAAAAAGGAAAATAATCTCGGGTATTATTACTAAGCAGGCTCATTTGCACTGTTTTAAATATACATTTATTTGGGTTACAATAAATCTTAATGATTTTTATATAAAAATTAAATTTTCCAATTTCTCTTTCTTTCATGGTTCATTAAATTGCACATATAATTATGTTATGCTTTATTTTCTAGATATGCTTCTATATGTACTGTTTCATTCGAATTTATGTTGCATTTTTTAAATTGTTATACCCCGAGACCTGCCGTCTGTGATAATGAAACTTATATCAATCAATGAGTATTTTGAATTCCAGAAGTTTTCGATACAAACCTTCTTCCTATATTTAATTCCAAATTTTCTATTATTGAGTAAACAGAATTTCTATATGCTCAAATTACAGAACTTAATTACATGGGATAATTGTCAGCTATAGTGTAAAGCTGGGTGCAAAAATCTAGGCGCCAGCTTGTAGTCTCTCACCAGTAAAATTAAAAATTTTCTTTGCTTAACATTTATTATCATTTGTACAAGAATTTTACACGAAATATTAGAAAAAAATAACGAAATAAATTTAGCGGTGAGAGACTGCCTGCTAGCGCCTGGATTTTTCGAACCGCTGCACAGTAGGGGAAAAAGCCTTCAATTCATGAGAAAATTTTACTTTTACAAAGTACAGGTTGCAAAAATGCGTAAAAGATGGAAGCTTTTAGTTTTCATATGACATGGCAAAACGAAATTCAACAAACTAACAAAATTTGCTGAAGTATAAAACCATACCTATTACATGTCTCTTTACACTGAGAGAAAATAAATCTACCAGAATATATTTTGAAATTACTTTTCTTCTATTTTCTTCCTGTGTTTTAACAAAGCTTATTTCGTCATAAACATTTTCAAATACCGCGATTTCCGGCGTACAATCTTCGGATCAAACAATTTTCTTCGACCCAGAAATTTTATATACAGGGTGTCCCTAAACTAATGGTATATACGCTAGGGGGTGATAGAACACATCAAGACGTAATAGTAAATAAGAAACCAAGGGTCCCAAACGCTTTCCAAAGGAGGTAGCCGCCATTAAAGTTTGGGGTCCAAAATTTCAAATACACATAAAAAACGGAAAAATTGGTCGATTGATTTGCGGTTTTCACTAAAACTATTCTTTAAGTTGGTATTTTCTTGAAATAAAATTATAAAGATGAATTTCGAAAAATGCCGATAGAGGGCGCTTTAGCCTTTGAAGTAATGAAAAACTATTTTTTGCCGTGATTTTTTGGATCTCATTAAATCGTTTCGTAAGCTTAGACTTAAACTTAAATTTTGAGCTCAAAATCTGAATAGTTGGGAGTCGTTAAAAAACACAAACTGAACTGTGTTCAGAGGGATCAATTTTGAAACGATTATAAAAAACGGAAAAATTGGTCGATTCGTTTGCGGTTTAAAATAAAACTATTCTTTAAGTCAGCATCTTCTTGAAAATAAATTTTAAAGATAAATTTCAAAATATCCGATAGAGGGCGCCTTAGACATTCGAGTTGCGTAAAACTATTTTTAACCGTTATTTTTTTAAATCTCATTAAATGCTTTCAAATGCTTAGATTTAAATTTCGAGATCAAATTCTGAATCGTTGCGAGTGTTTAAGTAACGCAAAAGTGAACTGTGTTCGATTGGGGAGGGGGGTTAAATTTCAACTCCTGAACACATTTCATTTTGCGCTTCTTAACCCCTCCAAATGATTCAGAATTTGAGTTCAAAATTTAAGTTTAAATCTAAGATTTCGAAAACATTTAATAAGTTTTGGAAAGCATTTAATTAGATACAAATAGTAACGGTTAAAATTAGTTGTTGGTTACTCTGAAGTTTAAGGCGACCTCTAACGGAATTATTGAAATTTATCTTTAAAATTTATTTTCAAGAAGATACTGACTCAAAAAATAGTTTTATTTTAAACCGCAAGCGAATCGACCAATTTTTCCGTTTTTTATAATCATTTGAATTTTGAACCCTCTGAATACAGTTCAGTTTGTGCTACTTAACGACTCCCAACTATTCAGATTTTGAGCTCAAAATTTAAGTTTAAATCTAAGTTTACGAAAACATTTAATCAGATGCAAAAAATAACGTAAAAAAAATAGCTGTTCGTTACTCCAAAGTCTAAAGCGCCCTCTATCGGCATGTTTTGAAATTTATCTTTATAATTCATTTTTAATAAAATACCGACATAAAGAATAGTTTTAGTGAAAACCGCAAATCAATCGACCAATTATTCCGTTTTTTATAATCATTTGAAATTTAAACCCTCTGAACACAGTTAAGTTTGTGCTACTTAACCACTCCCAACTATCCAGCTTTTGAGCTCAAAATTTGAGTTTAAGTCTAAGCTTACGAAACCATTTAATGAGAATCAAAAAATCACGGCAAAAAATAGTTTTTCATTACTTCAAAGTCTAAAGCGCCCTCTATCGGCATTTTTCGAAATTTATCTTTATAATTTATTTTCAAGAAAATACCAACATAAAGAATAGTTTTAGTGAAAACCGCAAATCAATCGACCTATTTTTCCGTTTTTTATGTGTATTTGAAATTTTGGACCCCAAACTTTAATGGCGGCTATCTCCTTTAGAAAACGTTTGGGACCCTTGGTTTCCTCTTTACTATTACTCGTCTTGATGTGTTCTGTCACCCCCTAGCGTACATACCATTAGTTTAGGGACACCCTGTAGTAATTGAAGCCAAATATTTACCTCGAACTAAAAAGTTACATTTTACGTAAAAAAATTTCTGGGTGGAAAAATGGGTGGGTTAATCCGCGAATTATACGCCAGAAATTACAGTGTTTCTTTTATGGTAGGGTTACCAGTTTGGTCTCCATTTTTTTTCTACAAATTTTGATTTTAGACCGCAAATTTTTGAAGAAGAATTTTTATTTTACACAATCAGTAAAAAAAAAAAAAAAAAAAAAAAAAAAAAAAAAAAAAAAAAATGACCATTAAACAAATTTGAAAATACTTTTTGATTTTTCTTGTGTGAATCCGAATTTTTAAAATAAAAGTGAAGGTCAAACTTCCATGCTTGCTGTAGAGCAAGTATACAGGATAATTTACAAATCCATAACGCGTCTCAGCAAATTTCATCCATAAATTCGCGAAATCTAATTGAGAATGACAAAATAATATAAGAGCGAAAATCCGGTTTCTTTTAATTGAAACGCACATTAAATGCTATTTTGTAATTTAAAAATACAAACTTAAGAAGATTTAGTTCGGTATACTTTACTGATTGTAAGCTTCAGGGAAATTTTCCGGACAAATATCATAATGTTTTATGGGAAAAATATCTAGGTTTAATACGAAAAATTTCGCTTCGTTTAAGATGAGGTTTCCTATAAGAAAATACTGGTTCCGAAGAAACTCTTGAATTTGAAATTTCAGAACAAGTACGACCCCCGGTATACATATGTGGAGCTAGCCCGAAAAATAAACGAATGATGATACCCTGTTTTCTAAAAAGCTAATTATCAATTTCACTATTCTTAACCCTAAATCGTGTCGTGGGAATATAATTCTTACTTCCTTTTTTGAAATTTCATCCATTCCACAGCACAAAACTTAACATAAGATAAAAAGTCAAATACATATATTAAATTAACTGAGTTAATGTTAGCGTATATTTTTATAATGTTTTTATATATCAATAAAGTCAAGTTAAAAAGAAATCTTTAAATTTAGAAAATATTTTTTTCTTCAAAGAAAAGCCTATTGTTTTATTGAATTTCAAAGCTACTTAATTGTCAATTTCTACTTAATGACTTTCATCGTCGTTTGAATACAAAGGATATAAAATAGAATTTCTCGTTCATTGCTTTTTTTATCCTTTTACATAAGAAGTAAATTGTTAACGTTTGGATTATGATACTGAATTATTGCGCTGAATTTGATCAACTCAATTAAATTATACGTTTTCTATATATTTTAAAATAGTATAGAAAAATTATAATTTGAAATATGCGATTAACTTTTTGACACAGGAGACTATTTTTTAAGTTTAACTGCTATCACTTACTTAAAGCAACACTGGCATCAAAACAGACGTTTGTTAATTCCATCTGCACAAAATTTTACCGGCGGCCTATTCAAAACCGGGATTTTTTAATTCTGTCTCGAACCACTCTCTCAAAACAGAATTTTGTAACACACATTTTGATAAGATGTTCAAGAGAAATATGCTACAAACTTTTTTTTTATAATGATACCAGTAGAATATAAAAATTGTAGGCAGTGGCTGCTACTAATGACTATTTTTAAATTCTACTAGTACCATTATTTTTAACACTAGAACCGCGGCGACGCACAGTGGGGCAGGAAGCCTCCAAAGTTGGCAAAAAATAAAATTTACTTTGAACAAAAAAAGCACATCACGGATTCTTTTGTAGAAGAAAAGTAGTAAAATTTTAAACTTTTACATAAGCTAAATAGTAATTTATTAATTAATTTACAAACCTTTTTCAATATTTTTTGTAGAAAAATGTGTTAAAAATAAGAATTTAAGATAGTTTTATACTAATTAGATATTTATAAATCATCCATAATATCGCATTAAAAAATGTAAACATAATTAGTAATTTTAATTATTCTCAAGCAAACTTTATAATGAATATTAGCGACTCGTTTTGAAGGATTGGATCAACCTTTCTCAGGCAAAATGTACGTATTACTATAAAGACAGCAGAAGAAAAACTGTTTCTGTTGTTTTAGTGCTAACACACACTTTTTGTTTTCCTGTTTTTCAGATCTTAAACTCATACATGTCACGTACACTAACGAATATGTAGAACTAGAATTGTATAACCGTTTTACTCTTGATATTTTTGATCGTCCAGAACAAATTCAGACGGAATATGAAGATGGGCACGTTTGCTTTTCATTGACGCTTCTGTTTGTTTTTCAAATCGAGGAAATGAAAGCGATTTGCCAAGCAACTCTTTGTTAATTCTAAAGCATTTCCCTTGTTTCGCCAGGCTTTTGCTCATCGGAATTTATATTAAACTTTAAAACATTTAATCTTCTTTTCATTTAAACTACTTGTTCGTAGTTTCTCCGATTATGGAGCTTTTATACCATAAAATCACATTACTTTTCGAAAGTTTTTTGTTAAAACGTTCCATGATAGTCAGTTTCATTTAAATACATTGTTTTGTGATAAACAATGCGTTAAAATTCGTATTTAACAAAGAAAATATTTATAATCATGTTTGGCACACCCGAACACTAACAAAAATTTAAGGATGATTAGCTATAAAAATGACCATACAATTAAAAAAGTGGCAAAAAGGAGCAAGATTTTCTGGCATATTTGTCCTTTTAAAACTCATACTCAGTAGAAAAAATTATAATTAACACTTAACTCGCCTTAACTCATAACTAAAACCTACAATGTTTGTAGACAGTGTTAATTTTTTTTTATAAATTTCACCTCTATATATTCTAAGCGTCTGTATATGTATAAAAATCGTATTAAAACAAATTGAAAGTTAATGAATTATTGTTACATACTTGTAGTTAAAGGTTCCATAGTCAAAAAAAATTATTTTTTAATTATTATAGCGAAATTAACAAACGAATGTTGAAACAAAATTATTGATTTTTTTTTTCACTTATTATCAAAGCACAATATGCAGTTTAACTTCTTTCTCTAGTGATGATCAAAATAACTTCGCGCAAATTTTAATACTAGGAAGATGTGTACTGACATCTGCTCTATTAAAGTGACGTATGTCGGTAGTTCAAAATAAAATTTCATTTTTTCGATTTTTTGCCAGTTTTGAAGGCTTTTTGCCCCATTGTGCGACGGGTCATTTTGACCCGTATTGTATGAAGAGATGTCGATTCAAACCAGAAAAATCTCAATAAAATAAGCTTAATATATGCTCAGCAAAAATTACATTTTATAAATAACTTAAACAGTTTTAAATGAAAATTCCGGTGAGAAATATTTTTATAAAACTTGAGTGAATTTTCCCGCGGTTCTAGTGTTAAGAAATAAGTTAATGCATAAATATCTCATAGGAGTGGTGTCAAAACGTGTGTTGAAAATTTTGTTTTGCGAGACGAATTAAAAAATCCCAATGTTGAATACTCCGGAGACAAAATTTTCTGCATATGGAGTTAACAAGCTGCTGTACGTAATGCTAAATGTTTTAAGTTGTTCGGCGATTATGTTGAGAAGTAACTGCATAATGTTCCTTTCAAATGTAAGTCATAAAAAATGTTTCCTTTCATTTTTTTATTGATAACGTCCTTACTTAAAAAACAGTCCTTCTTTAAATGTATTTCCCTTTCCAAAGGCTAACTACTCTGTTGGCCACTGTTATTTTCGAAATGTTTGCTTTACTTTATTCAATAAATAAGAAATCTCCAAAAAAATTCAGTCAATTTTTTTGTTGTAAAATACTTTTAACCTTTTACTCGCCGGCGTTGCGTTCACGCTACGGTCCAAACATTTGTACAAATCAAAGTTAATTACATACACCTCACTATTTTTCAATTAAAAATGGCCTTAGTTAAAGACAATAAGTTTTAATATGCAAAGGGAATTTTTTTAGAGTTTGTGGTGGCAAACGATGTTTAGCTTAAAAGTTGAAGATTTCAACCTTATAGTTTTGGCGGTTAATGGGTTAACCAAAAATCATAGCATGGGATCTACACTAGAAGCATTCATAGAAATAGCAATTAGTGATCTGCGCGATTTCATTTGGTGGCATGAAATTGATAGAATTAGTGACCGCCGGTTTAGAGGAAACATAGACAAGCAGTTAAACTCTTGGAGGACGGTGATGCCACCATAGCATCACAAAATTTTAATCCCTAATTGCCATATTGGCAGACGAAAGCTTTAATAAAAATTTCACTTTTATTAAGTACGGAAAAATATGCTTTTAGTTGTTAATAAATAAATCTTCTTCTAAATACTGGTGTCATTCAACTATTTCAACATATTACGGATAGAAGTACCTTGCCCTGAAAAGGGTTAATACAGCTTGCATTTATTGAAAAGTGAATTTTGTTTCTCTTTAAAGCAAACGAAAGAATTACAGATATGATGAGCCCATATAATTTTTCCATGAGAATAATATATAAGTTATGACAATTTATACAAATTGAGACTTATATAAATTTTGAATTAAAAAAGATTCGTAGCTATAATAAAAATAAAAGTTGGCGTAAATCAATATAATAAGTTGAAACTGGTGTAAATCAATATTGAAGTGAAAAAAAAAACTTCTAACACCATAAAATAAATGAATTGCGCAAGGCCTTACGAAAGAACTTAGTCTTTCTTCGTCAGGCGCAAAAAGACGTGCGTCTACTATGAATGTAAAGGCTCGACTGAATTGAAAAGACGGGAAAGGGAACAGGCCGAAGGACCTGAAATTTTCCTATTGGCTGTTTTTTTTTAAGTTTTAGTCGCAGGAAAAATTAAAAAACTAATAACAAACTTAATAATAAAATAACATTTAAAGACCGTCTGTGTTGCAGAAAAGGCTCAAAATGGTCTGTTACTGTATAAATTACTGTGTGAATCTTTTCAACATTTGTATTTCTTTCGTGAATGTATAGCATGCATATTCATAAAAATGATAGTATATCATAAAAATCAATATATATCATAAAATTTCATCATCAATTAAAATTTCTGGAAGTACACTGCTCAAAACAATTGAAGAGAATCACAAATGCAAATTTTTCTGGTTTTCAAACTGTGGAGTACGCAAATTTTGAGTTCGACGTCAAAAGCGTCGCTTCAGGGGCAGCGAATGAAATTTGACTTTCAACTGGATAAAAGAGAATGAAGACAAGGATGATCGGCATTCAGTTATTGCTTTGTTTCGATGAGTACGATGGCTCAGCGAAGTCATTTGACAGATTCAGAAGCTCGGAGAATTGTTGGTAGTTTAGAAGGGGGCCAAACTCAAGCAGAAGTAGCGCAAGCCATTGGAGTGTCACAAAGTGTCATTTCCAGGACCTGGAATCGTTTTTTGGAGAGTGGATGTGCAGGCCGAAGACCAGGGCAAGGTCGTAGACGGGTAACAACGCCCAATGAAGATCGGTATTTAGCGTTAACAGCTCGGAGACACCGAAACATGAACGCTACTCTTCTCCAACAACACCTTCGCTCGGCTACAGGCACCACGATTTCAACTCAGACTGTCCGAAACCGGCTCCATGCTGTAGGTCTGTATGCTCGCTGACCGATGGTATGTGTTAGATTAACATCAAGGCATCGTCGCGACCGCAGGGAGTGGGCAACCGAGCATGTCAACTGGAGAAGAAATGAATGGAGCAATATTCTGTTTTCTGACGAGTCCCGTTTTTCTGTGCATTCGGATAATAGGCGTATTTTCATCTGGAGGGACCGTGGCAGTAGGAAAAATCCTGCGTTCGTGCACGAAAGTGTCAGATTTGGCAGTGGAGGAGTGTTGGTGTATGGTGGCATCTCCATTGACGGGCGCACTGACCTCTACATCATTCGAGATGGAGCTCTGACTGGTCGCCGATATAGGGATGAGATCCTCAGACCTATTGTAGTCCCGTACGCTGAAGCAATCGGAGATAACTTCATTTTAATGGACGATAACTGCAGGCCACATCGTGCAAACCTGGTGGAGGATTTCCTTTTCGAGGAAGGAATCGTTCGAATGGAATGGCCAGCGTGTTCTCCAGACATGAATCGAATCGAGCACGTTTGGGACGCTCTAGGAAGATGAGTTTCTGGCCGCCAACAACCCCCACAAATTCTCCAAGAACTGGAAAGAGCTCTTCTGGAAGAGTGAGGCAGAATACCCCAACTCGTCATTAATAGCCTCATTGAGTCCATGCCTCAAAGGTGTTCAACGTTGCTGGCCGCCCGTGGAAACCATACCCCCTACTGAAAATGATTTTCTTTGAAGAAAACACCTTTTCTTATTCTTTTTTCTCATATGCACAAATAGTGTTTTTTCCTTTTGTACACAAATGCGCAATAAAATGCATTTTTTCTGCCAAACATGTATAATTTATTCTCATATAACCTACTATGTCTGTCGACCATGTATCAATCAGCTAAAAAGTTTCCCAGATACAAAATCCACCTAAAACTGCAATATCCTTTAATTGTTTTGAGCAGTGTATTAATATTTTATATACCTAACATACAGAGTTTTTCACCAATTTTAATACTATTTTACAAAAATCTAAAAAAAAACTGAATTAGAAACAGCAGTTTACTGCACTCAAAAATGAATAGATTAAATATTTTTTTGAGATTGGGGAAATTGTAAAATATAATCTTTAACTATGGTGTGCATTTGTAGATAATTTCAAAATTTTTATTTTATAATTTGGTAGTGAGTTGTTTAGATCAACTTATACAAAAAATTCATTTAAATATTGCGACAATTCAAACAGATGATAATGATTAGTAAGAGTATCTTTAAAATAACCTGGATAATAAGGGATTTTCCACACTTTGTCAATCAGACTCACAATGTTGCAAACAATTTTCTATATATTTGCGATATTTGATAGAGATTTTCCATAGGTTGTCTGAAATGACTGACTACCAAATTATGAAATAAAAAATTTTGAATATTGCGCAGTTAAAAATTATTTTATACAAATGTCCATGTTTCTTCAAGTAGTCGCTAAATTAGTTTTTTAAGTACAGTAAACTATTTCTACGGTTCTTTTTCAAGTTTTTGGAAAGTGGTGTTAAATATGGTGGAAAACTGTATGCTTTAATTTAATATTCTTACACAGAAATTTTAACATCGTTACGAATGTGCATGCGATACTTACACAAACGAATACAAACGTAGAACAGGACCTACATAATAATTTGATATAGTAACGGACCATTTTGAACATTTTATGTCTCATGGGGGATAGGAAATATTTCATTATTAATTACGTTAATTGTATCCTAATTATCCTCACCTTTAAAACTTTTACTAATAGTAAAAAAATACATATATTCTGTACTTTGTTTTTATTTATTAATCGAATTAAATTAAATACTATAATGATACTAATTATTCGACAGAGAAAATGTCTGGTTAAAATACATTTTTTATTTATTTATTTTTATTATTATTATTATTATTTTTACTTTCAGTAAGCCAGACCATCTGGAAAAAAAGTTTGAAAACACAGGATTATTTCCAAGAATTGTAACTGACAATATTACACTTTAGATCATTTATATCCGATCAGATTCATTAGATATTTATGTATCATTAAAAAGGAAAAAACTGAAATTTTCAAAATAACTAAAATCCCAAAATTCATATTGTTATTGTTATTGCTTTCCAACTGCCCCAAAACAATATAACAAGCACTTGAGAGATGGGAAAAAATCATCTTGCACTTATTCTACAAACAAAACAAACAAAAATATGAAAAGATTCATAGGAATGGAAAATAAACGTTATTCAGGATTTGCACGCTCCTTATATTTTTTAAGGACTCTGACACCACTATTAATTATAAGAAAATTTATATTTAATTTTAAAGAAAAAGAAATCCCAACCACCACCTATGTTCGCAAATGTCGCACTCGTTTTCTCCAGTAAAATACTTTGAATATACTGTTAAATTTTCTGGTAAGATTGTGCGAACTCTGTTATTCCTAATTTAATGATAATTGATTGTTCAGATGGTGTCTACAATGTTATTGGGTCGTTCGGAAAATCGTATCCGATTGAGAAAATTAATTTGTACAAATAATTATTAGATTAATATTATCATTTAATTATTAGATATTATTTTGCATGTCTAATGTTTAATTATTAATTGGCAGAATCTTCCAGTACAGATTGATTTTTTTCCAAACTACGTCATTGCCGTCAACATCTTCCGCTTTTTTGCCCGGGGAAAATATTTTAAGTAACTTTTACTATTTCAAATCGTCGTAATGTGCCGATCAAGTAAGAAAAATTTCCATTAAATTTTTCCAATAAGAAGAGAGATGGCAGGCGGAAGGGTTGTAAGCTATAAACCGTAAAACAGATACGTCATGTTTTATTCAGGGTAAAGCACTGAGCTGTTTTTTTAACTATCCCAGGGGCAAGTAATCGTGCTTCTGAAATGTTGAATCTTCGAAAACCTTTACTGCAAAATAAGAAAAATCAATTTTACGACCTTCTCATGGCTGCCAACTACTACGCCTGTTTAAAGACGAATAAACATATCAGAAACAGAAATTTTAGTAAATAATTAACAATATGAAATGTAATGCACAACATTGAATATATTTGGCATACACTTTACTGAAACATTTTTGTGGTTTCAATCATGTTTATGTGATTTAAATAGGCGTAGAAGTTGGCAGCTCTGGAAGCCTTCTATTTCACCCCATGAAAGTTGAAAATATAGTTTCAATAAAAATTTTCTGGTGCAAATCTTTATTGATCTTAGGCTGGTTATAATATATCCCACCACCCCCTCAAGCAGTTCAACCTTTCCGAAATAATGGTCGAGCATCGGGACTATTTAGATATAATTCCAACTTACAGGTTGCAACCAGAATATTTTAATAAAATCTTACTTTTCTAATGAAAGTTTAAAGTAACAAGCTTTTTATTTCTAAAAAAGTCATTTGTAAATTCCAGTGTCAATCAATCATTTTATAATTTCAGGAACATAATTTCTTTTTTGCTAGAGAATGTTAATAAAAGCATTTTTGTGGTAGCTTTTTGCAAACTGCAACAGAAACAACATTCAGTGTAAGCATCTGCAAAATGTACTGGGGAAAACTTAAATTAATTTTATTGCTGCTTGGGAAAAATTGTAATCTGAAAAGAAATCGTATAGGAGCCCCGTAATCTTATTTAATTTTCTAGGATCATAATTTCCAGGAAAATTATGTAGTTAATGCACTTTTTTTTCTCAATCTTCAGCGAATAAATAAAGAAAATGTGTAATGCGTTTTTTTTTTATTTTTATAAAACACAAGTTTTAAAATAAAATGAAATTCAGATCACATTCGAAAAGTAACCGGTATATATTTTAGTTACTAAAAAAAGATTTGTGAAATTCTAAAATTAAGATAACGTTATATATTAAAAAAACTGTAAATTTTACCGTTTATTATTTTAATCGATAACGCAAGTAAATAATAGAATAAAATAAAATAAAATAAAATAAAAATTGTATTATATAACAAACATTGTTCACTGTCGATTGGTACAATTTACTTTTTAGCATAATTAATAAAGAATATTTTTAGGTCTAATTGTATTAAATTTTAATTTAGGGAAAAACAAATCCTTTATTATTAAAAGGAACAATATCTGTATTTAAAAAGATATTCCATAAAATGAACTTCAAGCTATAAAAACATATAAATAAATAAATAAAAGTGTTTTCTCAGTTCATTTTAACTTCCGAAAAAAATCAATCTAAATTATGGATAACGAAGGGTCTTTTTTTTAATTACTATTCATTTATATTTCATAAGTATTTATCTGCTGTTTACTCCTAATGCATAAAATATTTTAACAACAAAGTTTATTTACGTTATCTTTTTATTCCTACTATTTAAATCAGAAACAATTCGCTCTGTGGAAAGTAATTAAATTTTGAAATATTTTTTTAAGCGGCAATGCATTTGATGCAAGCACTAACATTATTTTAGAAAGAATTTTTTAATATAATTACAGAATAATTTATTTGTGCATCACTTTAAATGTTATGAAAAAAAGATTTAAAAATAAAATTGCCGTTACTTTTATTTTTTCCACGTTTTGTGACTTTATTCAAGCTATATTTTATTGATTTTCAGGCTAAAACATTTTAACAATAGAAGCTCCAAAAACAGTCAATTTGACTCGTATTAAATACAGGGTGTCCCAGAACTTCGTGTACAAACTTTGAGGGGTTTTAGAGGAAAATTTGTGGAACTACAATTACATAGGAAAGCATGGGCGGAAACGTCTTGTTAACCCTTTCACAGCCAGTGAAAATGTACATGAAGCTACATTATTTTTAATAGAAAATGAATATAGACACCAGAATTTTAATATGATTTTTCCAATTATGATGTATGTAAAATGTATTTTTTTTTCTTCTTTGCAAATATATCTTTCCGCGATTACTGATGTTGCTCATATTTTTCCACATTTAGCAATTTCTAATAGCTACTAAGATACTTGATTAAAAAGAAACATAATTTTAAATTTAATTCAAAATTAAATTTTTTCTTGTATTTTTTCTGTGTAATACATTGCTTTCCGCATTTTGTCATAACTGTGTCTTTGTGTTTCTTTGAGCTTTTCACGGACAAAGCACTTCCATTGCTAAAATGTAGAAAAATATGATAGACATCAGAAATTGCGGAAAAATTTATTTGAAAAGAAGAAAAGCCAGACATTTCACATACATAATAAATGGAAAAATCATATTAAAATTCTGGTGTCAATGTCGTTTTGTATTAAAAATTTTGTAGTTTCATATACATTTTCACTGGCTGTGAAAGGGTTAACAAGACGTTTCTGCCCATGCTTTCCTGTATAATTGTGGTTCCAAACGATGTTCTCTACCACCCCTCAAAGTTTCTACACGAAGTTATGGGACACCCTGTGTATATAATTCGATTTTAGCCAAAAATTTCTTTAACAAAGTATTATACACTCACTTCCAAAACTTAAGCACGGAGAGGAAAATGCTAATTTTTTGAAGCCAGTCAGAATTGAAGAGGATGAAAATCGCTGCAGAGGTAGATGGATATATGGAAATATGTTAGGTAACAGCCAATCACGTTTTCATGTCAAGAAATATGCAAAAAGAGCAGTCTTATAAGAAGCCAGGGGTTACAGAGGGGGAGAGGATTACAGAAGAAGATTGTAGGTGCTGATAGAAGTTGTTTAAAACTTTCGTACAGTTTGCTTTGAAGACATATGTGTTTCTATGACTTCCAGAAGACGAATGTAGGAATCTGAGAGCTGGCGTGCTATGGGGCGCATCGAAACAGGACAGTCAATCACAGATGTTGCTCGTTTCTTCGGCGTTCGTCATTCTGTAACATCACGTATATGGAAACAATTCCAAACCACATAGATAGTTGTCTGAAGGCCGCTAGTCGGTCGCCCAAGGATTACAACCCTTACGGAAGATCGATATATGGCTATTGTAGCCAAGCGGAATCGCAAAGCGACCTCCACACGTGTGACATCTATGGTTACAGATTCCATCGGTAAGGCGATATCTGCAGCTACTCTACGCCGAAGATAGCATATGAGTGGATTGTACGCCCGGGTACCTCGAGTTTGTGTTCCTCTTTCTTTCCAATCCAGAGGGGCACAATTAAAGTGGTGCCGGGAACATGCCAATTGGACTGTGTCTGACTGGGACAATGTCATGTTTACTGGTGAGTCAAGATTTGGTCTGCAGTCAAATGACAAGCATATAAGGATATGAAGTGAACAAGGAAGACGCAATCAACCCCAAAACATCACCGAACATCACGCATTTCGAGGCAGAAACATTATGGTGTGGGCAGCGAATTCATTAGGATACCGCACCGACTTGCGCATATTTAAACTGGGTTCTGTGACGGCTGTTCGGTATCGAGATGAAGTCCTAGAACCCATTGTGAGATTGTACGCTGCAGAAGTTAGTCCTACTTTTGTTTTAATGGACGATAACGCACGTCCTGGAGTTGGCATCGTCAATGACAACCTGAAGAGGGAAGGGATTGCGCGTATGGCGTGGACAGCATATTCGACCGACCTTAATCTCATTGAAAATCTTTGAGATACTCTCGTTCGTGCTGTATGTTTACGTTTCCCTCCTCCAGCCACTCTTATTGAGCTGGAAAGTACTCTACAAGAAGAATGGCGATTGCTTAATTCTGCGATGGTTGACGACCTAACTGAAAGCATGGTCACAAGGTTTTAGCTCTGTATACAGATGAAGGTGGATTACATACCCTATTAATGTCTTTTTTTTTCATTTTATGCTGTTTATTTTCACTTTATACATAATTCTGTTTAAGTCTTCAGTATGTCATTATCTGATAACTAATAAAATGTAATATTGTGTTTATTTCTGCATATAATTATTGATTTTGTTTTATGCATAAATATATATGCTACTTTCCTGCCGAATTTTGTCTCAATCAAAGCAGAATTTGTTGATTTTTTTTCATTTTACATCTTCGTGCTTAACTTTTGGAAGTGAGTGTAAATCACACACACACACAAACATATGCAATTACACATACGCACACGCAATTGTCAAATAAATGAGTCAAAAAGCTTTAAATAAAAATTCTGGTATACATTTTTATAAACCTGAGTGAAATTACCAGCACTTCTAGTAGTAAAAGGAATTGCTACTACCATTGGGTTTTTAAGAAACATACAAATACCGTAATTTCTGGCGTATAATAAGCAGATCAAACAATTCTTTTTCGACCCAGAAATTTTAAAAAGTAAAACATGACTTCTTAGATCGCGGCATTTATTTGTATTGAATTACTAAATAAGATTTCTGGGTCGAAAAAGAGTTGTTTGATCTGCGGATAATACGCCGGAAATTACTGTAATAGTGCGATTTTCAAAGCAAGATGCATAAGAAAATCCCCAAATTAGGAGAATTGTAACTATATATAACTATAACGACCTAACTGAAAGCATGGTCACAAGGTTTTAGCTCTGTATACAGATGAAGGTGGATTACATACCCTATTAATGTCTTTTTTTTCATTTTATGCTGTTTATTTTCACTTTATACATAATTCTGTTTAAGTCTTCAGTATGTCATTATCTGATAACTAATAACATGTAATATTGTGTTTATTTCTGCATATAATTATTGATTTTGTTTTATGCATAAATATATATGCTACTTTCCTGCCGAATTTTGTCTCAATCAAAGCAGAATTTGTTGATTTTTTTGCATTTTACATCTTCGTGCTTAACTTTTGAAGTGAGTGTAAATCACACACACACACACACACATATGCAATTACACATACGCACACGCAATTGTCAAATAAATGAGTCAAAAAGCTTTAAATAAAAATTCTGGTATACATTTTTATAAACCTGAGTGAAATTACCAGCACTTCTAGTAGTAAAAGGAATTGCTACTACCATTGGATTTTTAAGAAACATACAAATACCGTAATTTCTGGCGTATAATAAGCAGATCAAACAATTCTTTTTCGACCCAGAAATTTTAAAAAGTAAAACATGACTTCTTAGATCGCGGCATTTATTTGTATTGAATTACTAAATAAGATTTCTGGGTCGAAAAAGAGTTGTTTGATCTGCGGATAATACGCCGGAAATTACTGTAATAGTGCGATTTTCAAAGCAAGATGCATAAGAAAATCCCCAAATTAGGAGAATTGTAACTATATATAACTATAACGACCTAACTGAAAGCATGGTCACAAGGTTTTAGCTCTGTATACAGATGAAGGTGGATTACATACCCTATTAATGTCTTTTTTTTCATTTTATGCTGTTTATTTTCACTTTATACATAATTCTGTTTAAGTCTTCAGTATGTCATTATCTGATAACTAATAACATGTAATATTGTGTTTATTTCTGCATATAATTATTGATTTTGTTTTATGCATAAATATATATGCTACTTTCCTGCCGAATTTTGTCTCAATCAAAGCAGAATTTGTTGATTTTTTTGCATTTTACACCTTCGTGCTTAACTTTTGAAGTGAGTGTAAATCACACACACACACACACACATATGCAATTACACATACGCACACGCAATTGTCAAATAAATGAGTCAAAAAGCTTTAAATAAAAATTCTGGTATACATTTTTATAAACCTGAGTGAAATTACCAGCACTTCTAGTAGTAAAAGGAATTGCTACTACCATTGGATTTTTAAGAAACATACAAATACCGTAATTTCTGGCGTATAATAAGCAGATCAAACAATTCTTTTTCGACCCAGAAATTTTAAAAAGTAAAACATGACTTCTTAGATCGCGGCATATATTTGTATTGAATTACTAAATAAGATTTCTGGGTCGAAAAAGAGTTGTTTGATCTGCGGATAATACGCCGGAAATTACTGTAATAGTGCGATTTTCAAAGCAAGATGCATAAGAAAATCCCCAAATTAGGAGAATTGTAACTATATATAACTATAACGACCTAACTGAAAGCATGGTCACAAGGTTTTAGCTCTGTATACAGATGAAGGTGGATTACATACCCTATTAATGTCTTTTTTTTCATTTTATGCTGTTTATTTTCACTTTATACATAATTCTGTTTAAGTCTTCAGTATGTCATTATCTGATAACTAATAACATGTAATATTGTGTTTATTTCTGCATATAATTATTGATTTTGTTTTATGCATAAATATATATGCTACTTTCCTGCCGAATTTTGTCTCAATCAAAGCAGAATTTGTTGATTTTTTTGCATTTTACATCTTCGTGCTTAACTTTTGAAGTGAGTGTAAATCACACACACACACACACACATATGCAATTACACATACGCACACGCAATTGTCAAATAAATGAGTCAAAAAGCTTTAAATAAAAATTCTGGTATACATTTTTATAAACCTGAGTGAAATTACCAGCACTTCTAGTAGTAAAAGGAATTGCTACTACCATTGGATTTTTAAGAAACATACAAATACCGTAATTTCTGGCGTATAATAAGCAGATCAAACAATTCTTTTTCGACCCAGAAATTTTAAAAAGTAAAACATGACTTCTTAGATCGCGGCATATATTTGTATTGAATTACTAAATAAGATTTCTGGGTCGAAAAAGAGTTGTTTGATCTGCGGATAATACGCCGGAAATTACTGTAATAGTGCGATTTTCAAAGCAAGATGCATAAGAAAATCCCCAAATTAGGAGAATTGTAACTATATATAACTATATACATGAAACCATTAATTGTATAAAAAAATATGGAAAAAATGAAAAAAAAAATTCAAAAGGAATATTTGGAATTTGCAGAACTGTAGTAGACTCGTTGGACCCCAAGTACTAAGTAAAAGAACTACAAATAATGTGTGGTTTCATCTTCGCATCAGCCATTAAAAGCAAAATAATACGAATTGGGGATTACCAAAACACATAAAACCAAACTAATATGGACAAAAACATTATAAATAAATCATAATAACATTATTAAATTGGATTGGAAAGGATAAATCGTACCAGACAATATCATTTTGATATGTAAAAAAGGATAAAAATGTAAATAGAAAGTAAAAAATAATAAAAAAATAAAGTGAAATTAATGTCATTTAATTTGTTAATACTAATTTAAACTCAATATCTTAATGCAAAAGAAAAGAAGTAAGAAAATAAATAATTAAAGTATGCATTTCATACAGTTAGAAATACTAATTAAGGTATCATCCAAATTGGTGAAAATTAGATTCCAGTTCATATTTAACATTATTTGTTATATTATATTAATATATTTAATTAATATAACTATACAGTTATTCAGATATATGTGTTAATTCAACAAGTCCCTTTTGATGTTTCATATATTGGTATCTTTTCGCTTTGAATGAAATATTCATTTTGAAATATTTTCTTATAATTGATATCTTACATACTTTTAATATATTACAAAAGTAGCTAAATATTTTAGCAATCTTACAAAATTTATATATATATATGTATATATATATATATATATATATATATATACGATGCATTCTCGGTAAACAATCATTAAAATTTATTTCCACATACATTTAGGTTTTTCGTAACGCAAACAAGTTTCATTTCGATATCGAAAAATGATTTTTTATTCATGAGTAAACGTGGTAAATATGTGTAAATTTCTAATGTTCAAAAAATTTTATGAGAACGAAACTTCTTATGTTTCAAAAACTGTTTTCTCATGAGATTGCATAAAAAAATGTATTTCATGTGACAGCTACGGAATTTCCCATATTCTCTTTAGATTATGTTTCATAAAGTTTATTATCAACTCAAAAGTACTGTCGTAAAAGTGTACTAAAGCATTAAATGTGTTAGTTTCAATAAAACGTCCTTTAAAGTGATTTATCTTAAAATTTAGCTTTCAGAATTCCGCGCTCGCAAGATCTGCAAATGCTTGATGCTTTTCCATGATAATTATGAGATGTTTATGTATTAGGCAACCTTTAAGTTGTTGACAATGACTGATAACTATTTTTGCATTCAATCGCACTGCAATATATTTAAAAATTATTTGTCACAGATATCGGTTGACAATATCCTTGTTCAAGTATATACCAAAAGTTTTACTTTAACCCCTTAAAGGGCACCGGTATATGTTATATACCACTTAATTTTAATTCCCAAAGGCCACATTGACATCACAATTTAAGAATCGACTTTTGTTTCATATGATATACTCGAAGAAAAGCTTTTACTTTGTTTCATATAAAATGTTTATGAATCAATCATTTTAACATTTTAGTAGCAAAAGTGCTTTGCCCCTCAAGGGGTTAAAACCTTGTTTGAATAGAATATAAAATTGACACTTGGACAAAAGTTGTACCAACAATGTAATCAAATTTTAATTCTGAACTTAAATGCAGGGCCTGATTACTAACGAGGCACTCTCTCACCAGTAAAATATTATAGAAATTTTCGCCTTCTTTAAACGCCCTTTTCATATCATGAATACGGAATTTTTTTTCTATTTCCTTTTCCTGGTGGTAGTGTGCCCCGTTAGTAATTAGGCCCTGCTTAAATGTGATTATTTTTTAATATCTTCAGCATCAAATGATTCATAGAATATCTCTGAAAATTAACTTATGTAATGTATGCACTTTAAATATGATTTTATTTAATATATCAGCGTTTATGCTCCATCTGAAGATATACAAAAAATGAACTTATAGAAAACGTGCATGAATTTTAAAAAAAGAACGTTTAAAATTTTTTAGAATTGTTATTTTAAGCATTGTTAAAATGTTTAAGGTGTGTACATTTGCAGCATAGATTTTAACAAAATTTTTTATATTGCATAATAGTGTAAAACTACAATTATATCTGCAAAAAAGATGTTGTGCATATTGCATACCTTAATTCTCCATATAGCAATGCAACAACATTTGAACGGATAAATTGTGGCTTCTATAAGTTAGTTCCATGGGTTTTAACCCCTTAACTGTGGCATTGTTTTTGACAACAAAAATTAAAAATATTGGCTATAAACCACATTTTCCGTACTAAAATAGTTACTTTACTTAATCGAAAAAACATCTGCCAATCAATAAAGATAAATTTTCAATTAAAAATTAGTGGTGTCAAAAAGCTTTAAGTAACGAAGCTTGCAAAGAGTTTCTGCCTGAAGTCAGTTCGGGCAACACAGTTAAGGGATTAAAATTTATAAACCATATAGCACTATGCTTGTTGGTCACCTTTTTTTGTTCTTTTAGAAAAGTCTAAGTTTGCTTCGCTTTATTTCAAGGCTTACACAGACTATTATTTCATATTCTGTTAGCACTAGTATTTCCCTCATTATATTTCGAAGCATATATCTCTTGTAAATTTTGTTTAAGTGTGTGTTAACCCTTTGAGTTCTGGTAAGTAAATTTGTTTGCAATTCCAATTGTCACATTGGCACTAGTATTTTGCAAATAAAAAATTATGTTTAAGATATACATGAAAAAATGCATAAAACCTTTTTAAAATAAATATGGTCAAATATTCCGGTGCCGTTGTGACATTTTGGAATAAAAATTAAGTGGTAGTAAATTCAACCATCAGAGCTCAAAGGGTTAAATACTGATTCTATTCACTAAATCTCACTGAAAAGAATTTAACTAAAATCTGATGATATTATGGGAAGCATAAGAATTGTTGTTATGCAAAATCAAATTTGGGTAACTTTTTTATATAGGCGAGTTTATATAGGCGACATTTTGGAATTAAAATTAAGTGGCAGAAAATTCAACCATCAGAGCTGAAAGGATTAAATATTTTTGTTTTGAGAATGTGCTGCTAGTTCGAATTAACTCTAGAAAGAAGGGAATTTTTACTCAAGTTTTATAAAATATTAAATACGAGAATTTTTATTTGAAATTGTTTAAGTTATTAAATTAACCCTGTTTCCGTTTGCATGTTTAAATTCATTTGATAAAGAAATTTCTTTTACGAACCAAGATATATTCATTTGGTTGGAGCCAAATTGTCCTTCACCGTCATTCTAGTGTTAACCGCTTACCTGATTTCCTCGTACGTTGCACGAGCAACGCTATTTTTTCAATCATGAGCTTAAAGGCTTCCGTTGCAAAAGAGTTAACCCTTTCAGGGGCAAGCTATTACTGCTCCAAAAATGTTCACATAATTGATCCACAGCGCAATTTACGAACAAATTTATTTGAAAATAATCGAGAGCACTTTTTTTTGTCACCTATATTATGAGATTGAAAGTGTACAAAAAATTTACTGGTGCCAGTTCGAACTGGAAAAAGAAAATTAACTTTTGCTGACTTCAAACAACGCCCCTGAAGGGGTTAAATGAGCTATTACTATTCAAATACATTTACCCTGGATAATTCAAATAACAGGTATAAACTGTTTTATTTTTTAAACACATTGGTCATGAAAATTAAAGGATAACAAGTAAAATTATACTCACTCACTTAATGATGCAACCAATGCTCAATGCATCAATTATTTATGTTAACAAAATACTACTGATTACCAAATTCTACTTCTGCGCATAATTAAATCGTAAATAGGAAAATTAGGCGATTGTCAGTGTGGTCCGCAATTAAGGCATGTTAGAATTCTTGTCTGTAGAGTTGTTTCAATTACATGCGGTGTCTGAGAATGATCAGTAGTCATTAGTTATGGCTCATAAGCATAATTTAAGCGAAGACAGAGAGTGTCGAATAAATGGTAGAATCGAGGAAGGTCAAACACAAATGGGGGTCACTCAAGAATTGAATATTCATCAAAGTGTCAAAAGAAAATTTTCGAGCCGCTTTTTAAGAAATGAGCACGTTGATAGACGCCTGGGCAAGGGCGAAAGAGAACAACAACTGCACCCAATTACCGTTTTCTGTCATTTTCGGCTAGAAGAAACCGCGAAATGACTACAAAAGATTTGATTTCAGATCTTCAGTCGGCCACACGAACTCTAATTAGTGATTCTACCACTGTACGAAGGCTCAACGAGATTAAACTGTATGCTACAAAACATTAGTTTTTGTTCCTCTCATTCCAGCTTCCAAAGGGGCCCGTTTAAACAATTGACATCACCATGTGCAATGGTCTTAATTTTCAGCCACAGAGATACGCATATTGTATAATGCACGTGACTATGTCGATGAGAATTTTAGATAGTGTTTTGAATGAAATATACCTGTTTGGTGCCTTTAACCACCGATAATGAGATATTGGTCCCGTATTATTCCCTAGGCCGCAGGAACAAGATCAAGCGCAATGGAAGTGGCAATGTCTTTCCGGTATTTTTACTCAGGATTTCTGGGTCAATATGTGAAATGTAGCATTCAATTATCTTGAAAGTCTTGAAAGTCACGAAACCAGGAACTTGTTTGCCGAGAGCGCCACAAAATGACTGAGACTCTAAAATGTGGAAGACAGATACCCCACAATTTTGATCTCTTTAAACTCATTTCTACAAGTTTGATTGCACTATTTTTCCAGCCAAAGCCTGTTTCTGTACTATCACATCGGACTATTAGAATTTTAGAAGTATCTGTTAAGTTTAATTTGAAATATTCTATGATGCAGATAGCAATGTCCTTTCTACTTTTTGAGGTTGGTATTAGATGCTAAAGGTACTTGTAACCCAGCTCCTTATTTACTGGCTTTCGTAAAGTACTGGTTTGGTAAAGTGGTTTTCGTTTTTCAGACTTAATGTTTATCTCCTTTGTCTACCAACACTAAACTGTCATGTGCTACTTTATCAAAGTACACTCAGAATACGTTCCTTCGTGGTTCGAATTTAAAACAAAGTTTGCAATAGTTGAATATTATAAACATAATGCATCAAGAAACGCAGAAACATACCTGAAAAAGTCAAAGCTGTAGTTAAAAAGGTCACTCAAACAAATTATCTGTTTTTCTATTCAGAAAATATACTCCCTTCATTGGTAGCGAAAAATAGGCAGTATGTTCGAGTGCGGGATCTTCAGCGGTCATTGAAATCCAAAGATACTCCCGCAAAGGTAAAATCCGTCGGCTATTTTATAGTTCCAGCCATAAATTTTGACGTGAATGATTATTATACCATTATATATTGGTCTGAAAACAAGATTATTTGTACATCTCTTTTGATAAATTGGACACCTCCAATGTCAGAAATTTCATCAACTGACATTGTACCTTGATTTCCAAGGACGAGAAGCCAATTCTTTCTTTCAATCTGGTCTCATACAGGGGTTCGACAAAAATATGGAAACACCTTTAAAAAACACGTTTCCTTGCCTAATATGGTGTAAGGTACCCGTTGTTATTCAAAACAGCTTGCAGTCTTCTCGGAATGGATAAATACAGTTTCTGTATGTTTGCCAAGGGAATATTGTACTATTCTTCCTGCAAAACGGTGGCAAGTTTAGATAACGATGTTGGGGGTGGATAGCGAGAATGCACTTTCCGCTCCAAGTAGACCACAAAGTTTCGATAATATTCGGATCTGGTGATTGTGGTGGCCAGAGGAGATGCGACAATTCATCCTCGTGCTCAAAAAACCAGTCAGTGGTAGCCCACTGACTGTTTTTTGTTGCCAGTAGTTGCCAGTGGGCTACTTTTTTTAAATTCGGATTTTTTTTGACAGGCACCACTTTTTTGAAACATTAAATCACCTTTTGTTTTCGCCTTAATTACCATGTCATTGAATAAGGCACATTTTATCATTTGTAAAAAGTGGTGCCAATCAAGAATTTGAATTTAAAAAAAAGTAGCCCGTCTGGCAACACTGGTCCTGGAAAATGTGATCTGTGTGAAAAGGGGCGTTGTCGTCTTGGAAGAGACCATCACCATTGGGCAACAAAGTTTGTACAATTGGATGGACTTGATCGGCCAAAATGTTCACATAAGTCTGAGCAGTAATACGCTCTGACAGAGTTATCACGGGACCAGAAGAGAACCACGATATGGCTGCCCAAACCATCACTGAGCCCCCGCCATGTTTCACTCTTGGCAACAAGTAGTCTGTATTATAGACTTGAGATGGCGTTCTCCAGATGTAAACTCGGCCAGAAGTGGGAAAAAATGTGAAAGAAGACTTACCAGACCATATTACTCTCTTCCACTGCACTATAGTCCAGACTTTATGACTTAAACACCACTTTTTCCTGTTACAGGCATTAGCATCACTGATGAAAGGCTTTTCAATTGCAGCACGGCCAGCAATTCCCTGTTTATGAAGCTCTCTTCTAATTGTTTTGGTACTCACAGGGTTTCGTAGCCCGACATTTGTTTCAGCAGTAACTTTTGCAGCTGTGGTCTTTATATTTTTCGCGATAACCCTCCTTAATGATTGTCTGTCACGATAACTCAGCACACAATTTCGTCCGCGCTGTGATTTAGCGGATAATGTTTTTCCGCATTTCAAATATGCGGAATAAATCTGCGACACAGTACCTCTTGAAACACTAAAACCTCGGCTGCCTTGCTTACGGAAGCACCCACCAAACGCGCGCCAACAATTTGGCCATGTTCGAAGTCTGTTAACTCTGACATAATGCAATGACAACCTCACATAACAGTGCTCCAACAACGACTGAACGGTGCAGCGATTTTACAAAGTTGTATAGGTGGCGTCAGTAGGCGAAAACGCCAGCGCCATCTACATAGTTCATTAAAATCAATCTTTCTTTTCAAACATGCATTTTAAAAGGTGTTTCCCTATTTTTGTCCAACCCCTGTACCTTGTCATACAAATCACATACCATGTCATACGCCAGCCTTCTAGTGCAATTTCAAGCTTTTAACCCTTTGAGCTCTGGGGTGTAGATTTCTTCAAAATTCCAAATATCACATTGGCACCAGTATTTTGCAAAGAAAAAAACGGTTAACTATAAACACGGGGGTGGGGGAAATGCAATAAAAATTCTTCGAATAAATTTGGTCGAATTTTCTGGTGCCATTGTGACATTTCGGAATTAAAATTATGTGGTAGAAATTCTACCATCAGAGCACAAGGGGTTAACACAGGCCTCCTCAAAACTTTATGGGCATAAGTAAGGTGATGGTTCCATATTGGCCACCCTCGCTTCGCCTGCTACCATGCTAAAATTTGACACTAAATCAAAATTTGCAGAAATAGAGGCTGCATATGAATCTAGATATTTTTCCACTCTCACATTCTGATTCTTTGCTTACATAGGGTATGGAAGTGACTCGCAGTGCAACCACGTTCCACTAGAGGGTCTTTAGTTGTCCCTAGAAGAGCTGACAAATAATTCGACATTACGTGCCGTTCCATTGAAAAGAGTTCCAGATGGGGGTAAATTAAACCCGCGGACCTTCGAAGGGTTCATAAACGAATATTTCCCTCCAGATATTTCTTGATATTGTACCTAGCGTATAGTGTTTATACTTTCAAGAAATAAATTTGATGTCGAAGAAAAATGTAATATTTTTATATACATGGAAAACATAATAATACAGGAGATGCACACTATATAAATATTTAGACACTACAGTAAACTATCAATGTTTTGCACCGGTTTACAATGATTTGCACCTCATCCAATATTTATGCTCTTTCTGACCCCTAAAATAAAATAGAAAATTTTATTTGTACGCAATCTTTGGCAAAAAACACAGCAGAATTTGCTGTCAAATTACAATAAAATTACAATTAATAAAAAAAAAAAAAAAAAAAAAAAAAAAAAAAAAAAAAAAAACTAGTCACATTTAAGTTAAGAAAAACTCGCCAAAATTTTTTGGCAGACAGACAGACTAATTGACTGACGCACAGACGTTTTGTATAAACATGTTTTTCGGGTTCTCTGACCCCTAAAACGTGCCAATCCGTCGAAAACCAGATTTCGAAAATTTTCATGAATCCAATACTTTCTTCTTGTAGAGGGGCATTTCCATGCGAAGTTGTTTGTCCGTTACATGCTACGAAATTTGGCTACCAGTATTTTAAAGCGAGAAAATGTGACTTAGTTTATCTAAGGTATATCATAAATTGAATAAGGCGAAGCAAACTTTTCGAAAATAACGGTTGCAAACAAGCATAGTGATTTTTAGTTGCGTAACAGACAAACAAATCCGCATGGAAATGCCCAGAGGTAGAAGAAAGTAAAAAAAAAGGAGCTAAAACGCTTGCAGATATCTAATTGCCTATTTCAACAGTTTTTATTATATTTTACTTGGTACTCTAAATGACTTATAATAATTTTTATGATATATTTATTGTAGAAATTAACCAGACTTTTAAGATTTTAAAAATGCTGACCGAAAATTAATATATATACTGGGTGTCCCACAAATGATTGATGGATTTTAAAATTCAATAACTTGCAAACGGTGACAGCTATTTAAAAATTTTTGCTGGAGGGTTATGTATAATGTGAGGAGTTTTTTTACCGTAATTTTTTATTTTAGTTCAAATTTCACACAATAGATGGCGCTGACGGCAATTAAAGCCCAGGTTGACGCCGAAACTGACCTCACTCAGCACACATCACCTGGCCTTAAATCGCCATCAGCGCCATCTATTGTTTGAAATTCGAATTAAAATAAAAAATTACGGTAAAAAAACTCCTGACATTATACCTAACCCTCCTGCAATTTTTTTTAAATATCTGAACCGTTTGCAAGTTATTTAATTTTAAAATTCATCAGTCATTTTTGGGACACCCGGTATATATCTGGCATTTGAAAACGTAAATATATATGGGTATTTCCATGAGTACATGTCGTTTAAGTCACATGCCACGATTTTGGATACCAGTATTTTAGAACGTAAAAATGACACTTATTTTTCAGAGATATTTCATTAATTAAATAAGGCCATGAAAATCTTTCGAAAATAATGGTGGACAACAGCTTAGCAGTTACTACCGTAATTTCGAGTGTATAAGCCGCGGATCAAACAATTCTTTTTCGACCCAGAATTTTTTTAAAAATGAATGTTACTACTTAGATCGCCGTAAATATCCCTTAGCAAAAAATTGCATAGGATTTTTTATGGAAACACGTGGTTTTATATGGAAAATCATAAAAAAATTATGTCATTATATGTAAACATATTGTATTCATATGGTAAATATTCATCGCTCTATGGTATTGCAGAACAATATCTATGGTAAAGTTATAGGATAATGATATATACCATACATTTTATGGTATCCAGAGAAATGTGTATGGTAAAGTTATAGGATAATGATATACACCATACATGATATGGTATTCCATGACCAGGTGTATGGTAAAACTGTAGGGAAATGAAATTTACCATACATTCAATGGTGTTCCATAGCGTGATGTATAGTAAAATAATACATACCGTAATTTCGGGTGTATAAGCCGCGGATCAAACAATTCTTTTTGGACCCAGAAATCTTATTTAGTGATTGAAGACAAATATTTACGGCGATCTAGCTAGTTATATTTGTTTCTTAAAAATTTCTGGGTCGAAAAAGAATTGTTTGATCTGCGGCTTATACCCCCGAAATTACGGTAATTGTTTGCACCATAAATTGTATAGTATTTCAAAGCATGGTGTATGGTAAAATCTTAATGCCTTTTGAAAGTTTATAATATATTAGATTTTGTGTAACTATAATATAAAATTACTCGGTTTTGGTCATCTCAAAACTTTGTACTATCTTTATGTATGTCTTATGCACTTCTAAAAAATAGAATCATAGCAACGCCACTGGTTAGATAGTTTAAATCAAAATCTATTTAGGAACATTTTATGTTAACTTATAACCAGTCTAATGAAAATCCCTTGATTTCAAATTAATATAACATAAAATAACATATTATTTTATTCTTATATAATTCATATATATGAGTGTGTAAATGCGTTAAAAAAAACCTTGAGAAAAATAAATTATTCAATAAAAATATATAATTGACATATTTCCTATAAAATTCTAACAGCGATTAAAGGAGTCAGGGACACACATAAAAAATACTGCATTAAAAATTTATCTGATTTTTTATGCTTATAATGGCATTTTTTTTAAATCATATTTAGAAAAGGAAATATAATGTGTTTTTTTTTCGTTTTCAGCATCTAGCTTTTAAGCATTGATTGTCAGGGATAAGACTTCTTGTATGCGTTTTTCTTAATGATGGGTTTTCACAATTTCTCACATTTAAATTGTTATAACTCAAGAACCGTTAAACATAAATGCTTTAAAATTAGAACATGCCTTTTTTTAATTGCTTTACTTTAATTTTGATTCAGCAAATTTGAAAAAAATATTTATTTTTGAAAGTATTATTTTTTTTTCAAACTTTTACTTTAAATAAATTTTTTATTAATATTTTTAAAAAGGCTGAATCAAAATTAAAATGTAGGTGTTTCTGTTTATTTAATTGCTAAAAAACTAAAATTCTACAATTATTACATTGAGTTACAATAATTTTTAATTTCCCTCCACTTTTTTTAAAAAATTTTAAATTAAAAATATATAGAGAAGCTTTATCATGTGATTTTCTTTTAAAATGGTATGTTTAATATCACAAACAATTGCGAAATTTTAATTCAATAAAAGATTTTTTAATGTGTCCCGGACCCCCTCAAAATAAACAAATTGTCAAAAATAGCCTATAATTATTTAAAGATAATCTTTTTGAATTTATTTTAAAAAAGACCTACAAATATTTGAATCACCAAAAGAATTTTTGAAATATCTTTTAAAAATATTAACAACAAAATATTAATACATATATAATAATATAATATATTATAATATGTTAATTAAATATTAATAAACTTAATAGTACAAAAAAGGGGGGTTCATAATTAATTCACGTTATTTGAAAATTTTAAAGTCATTTTATATGGAACAACAAGGATTTTAATTTTATTTAAAAGTTAAAGATTATTAAAAAGATTAAAAATTATTGTACGATCTATAAAAAGATCAAAAAATCTACCGGTATTTTTATCGACCTCAAATTATGATAATATATGAAATAATAGTGTTATTATTTTGTTCTTATGTATTTCATATATGTGAGCAGAGTCTATGCGTTATAAATAAAAAATCCTATGGGAGAAATAAAATGATTTAACAAAAATATATATTTGATGACATATTTCCTATAAAAATCTAACAGCGATTAAAGAAGTTTGTAATTACAAACTTCAAAATTACAAACTTCTGTAAATACAAACACATTCTTAAAAAAAGAAAAAAAAACACTGCATTAAAATTTCTTTATTTTTTTATGCTTATAATGATGTTTAAATCATGTTTCTATTATAATTCGAAGAGACAATTGTCAGACAATAGTAGTATTTTTTAGATTTGGTTTTTAAATTCATTTATATTCATTTTATATGGAACAACAAAGTTTTTATTTTATTTTATTTAAACGTTAATAATTATTGAAAAGATTAAAAATCATTTTACAATGTATAAAAATATTGAATATATCTATTACCGTAATTTCGGGTGTATAAGCCGCGGATCAAACAATTCTTTTTGGACCCAGAAATCTTATTTAGTGATCGAAGACAAATATTTACGGCGATCTAAGTAGTTACACTTATTTCTTAAAAAATTCTGGGTCGAAAAAGAATTGTTTGACCTGCGGCTTATACACCCGAAATTACGGTAATCTTTTTGGTATTAAAATTTAAAAGAAATATTCAAAATTTCCGTAAAAATTATCTAAAAAATAGTAATTTACTTTTTTTTTAACTTTAAAATTAAAAAATGCTCGTAAGTAAGGAATTAATATAATACATTAATATAATCATTAAAAATATATTATATACTAAGTTATCAAATGATTTCTTATTCTTATTAAATATTAATTCTTATCGACTTTCTATTTTTTTAAAAATTAATTTTAATAAACAGAAAATAGTTTTTTCTTTAATTAATTGGATTTTATAACTAAATAATATTTGTTAAGATATTTACTCCATTTATTAAAATAATAAATTAACTTATAAATACATGTCTATAAAACAATTTATTAAAAAAAACCCTTTAAAACTACCTTCTTTTGTCAACCATTAACTTAGAACGACAAATAATGATGATTTACTGAAACGCTTTATTCATATAACGTTTTATAAGCACAGCTCATCACCCCGCATGGCCGAATGGTTAGGACGCTCGTCTCCCATCCCTACCGTCCGCGGATCAAGTCCCACTGCTTTCCAAGGTCGAAGTGCATTAGTAAGCTTAGTTCCCCATATTCCTAAAAGATGGCGCCACCAAAGTTCATATCGTTATTATTTTTTAATATATAGTACCATAAAGAATTACCATACACTTAACGTTTATATGGTTTTTCATAAGAATTACCATACACTTAACGATTATATGGTTTTCCTTAGAATCACTTTTACCATAGGCAAAAATCCATATGATTGCACTTATGGTGTTTTTTGTATGGTAATTCTATGCCTTTTTTTGCTAAGGGATTTGTGTTCAATCACTAAATAAGATTTCTGGGTCCAAAAAGAATTGTTTGATCCGCGGCTTATACACCCGAAATTACGGTAATTATGTGACTTACACGACAAGTGCTCATGGAAACACCCATCTACAAATGAGTTATATTTTTAATTAACGTGTCAAATAATACTCAATTATAATTTCTACATAGCTGAAACAATATTTTTACCATCTTCAAATTCAGTTTGATCCATATGCGATGTGTGTAGGTCCATTATATTTGAAGTATTTAATTACAGAAATCGTGCATTAAATAAATAAAAAATATTCCGTAAAAACTAATTGTTTCGAAGAAAACCTCATTTGAACAACTCTGCAAAATGCTGTATCCAGTTCATGCATTTTTAAAGTTTTTTTTAGTAACTATATGCCGTGAAAATTCTTTCAAAAATGAAAAATTCTAAAAAACGATAAATATTTGTCTTAGTTTCTTTTAATGCATTATTTATAACGTGTCATAAAATGTATAAATTATTTATAAAGTGCGTTGAAACAAAATATGCTTACTTTAGTGTCTATCCAATGGATATTTTATTCTGAAATCTTAGAAACGCATCACCGCGAATATAAAAAGAAGCTTAAATTATCTTCCCATTTGTCAAAACAACAGTTACTTTTAGCATAGACATATATGGCTTTCAGAAAAGATTTTGGGATAAACAGGATACTTTGAAAAATCAACTAGCGTAGCGATAGTGGTAAAGAGTTGCTGATTGTTAGTTTGGGAAATAATACAAAAAAAGTAAAGAATTTTTATGTGAGTTATCCAAAGGACAATTCCCACATGTGTATTTTAAAGTTAAGCAAACTTTATTTTTGTTAGTTTAATGGTTTTTTCTCATAAAGATAAATGAAACTATTTAACCCCTTAATCGTCGCGTAATCTTGGGAAAATGCCTTCAAAATTCGTCGATTTTTTTATTACGGTTTTTACTACTCATACAATATTCTGAGTTCGTTAGCAATAGAAACAGAATATTTTTTTCTCAAATTTAAACCTTTCAACGGCGGTAATAAGTTTATGGAATTCCTTAATTTTAATACCCAAAAGTCCGATGCCTTCGGAGTTTTAATTAAAAAAAATCCCATTAGTAAATATGCGAAATTAGGTTTTTCTTATTTGTGTATAAATCTTCATAATCTTTTCATAAATCTTTCACAGTCTTCACATCACAATTTCACAACTTTCACAATTGACATTCTTTTCACAATCTTTTCATAAATTTCGGTGTCATTTATTTCAACATTTAAGCGATAAAAGAGCCTTGCCCTTGAAAGTGTAAAAGTGTTCAGGATGGATAAAATAATTAAAACACATAAATTTGCATATCTGATATTGGATTTTTATTTGTACACATATAACATGCAGAAAAATTTCAGTGCAATGCTGTAACGTGTGGTTTCACTTTAAGTGAAGGTAAATACATGAGTAAATCAAATAATTTGTTATATTATTACAAAGGCCACAGTTTTATTCAAAGGGTATAGCGAGGTAAGAATGGCGAAATGGCCCCCATGGTCAATGACTGGATTATTATTTCTACTAGTATCAGCACTCTAAAAGAGTACGAAATTCAAGGTCATTGACGTCTGGTCTTGTTGACCTGCCTTTAAGATATTCGAAAAAGTTCGTACGTGCACCGTTATTTTTTAAATGTATTTTTCTGAAAAACTATAAAAGCTAGAAAGATTTGATAAATCGCGTATATTGAGAGATACTTTGAAAAATATTTTGTATTTTTTTCAGAGTTTTCGTGAAATGACGTCTGTGCAAAATAATTAAAGTATAAATCTTTGTTCTTAGTACTGTACTGTTATGTCTACCGCGCCAAAAAAATATACAATATTCTTTAATATATATACTTATACCACACAAAAGCTGATCAAAATCAAAGAGGCGCTTCTTTGAGTAATATCTACCGTTATTTCGGGTGTATAAGCCGCGGATCAAACAATTGTTTTTGGACCCAGAAATCTTATTTAGTGATTGAAGACAAATATTTACGGCAATCTAACTAGTTATATTTGTTTCTTAAAAAATTCTGGGTCGAAAAAGAATTGTTTGAGCTGCGGCTTATACACCCGAAATTACGGTAAGAAGGAAAATAGAAAAGAAAAAAAATAGAAACTCAAAATAGAAAGAAAAAAAAAACAGAGAAATTGATACCAGACAAATTTAAAAGAAAAAGTAGCAGTGAAATACGGCTTGTAGAACACTGTGAAACGGCTGGGTCGAGGGATGAAACTAGAGTTCGGCCTGACCTACAGCCCGACTAAACTTGTTTTGCCAAAATTCTGTCTAAAAAATTTTAAATGATGAAGTCAATATTGTCTTAAATGTAGATAGTGATGATGATCGAAATTATCATTATCATGTCTACCGCGCCAAAAGAATATATAATATTCTTTCATTTATATACTTATACCACACAAAAGTGGATCAAAATCAAAAAGGTGCTTGTTTGATTAATTATGAATTTACTAATTAAGCGTACGGATGGTAGGAACTAATTAAAGAGGTCTGTTTTAGAATTATTTATTATAAATACATGATAAATATAATTTCAAACATTATCACTATTTCCATTTATTACAATATTGACTTCATCTTTAAAAAAAAAATAGTCGGGCTGCAGATTGGGGCGAACACTAGTTTCATCACTCTGCCCGCCCACTAGCCGTATTTAAGCGTTACTTTTACTTTTAAATTTGTCTGGTATCAATTTCTCTATTTTTTTTTCCTTTTCTATTTAGAGTTTCTATTTTTTCCTTTTCTATTTTCTTTCTTAGATAAAGAAGCGCCTCTTTTATTTTGATCAGCTTTTGTGTGGTATAAGCATATAAATTAAAGAATAGTATAGATATATATATAATGGCGAGGTAGACATAACAGAACAGTACTAAAAATAAAGATTTATACTTTGTTTAATTATTTTGCATAGTTGTCATTTCACGGAAACTCTGAAAAAATACAAAATATTTTTCAAAGTGTCTCTCAATATACGCAATTTGTCCCATCTTTCTAGCGTTTATAGTTTTTCAGAAAAAGACATTTAAAAAATAACAGCACTCGTACGAACATTTTCGAATATCTTAAAGACAGGTCAAGATCAGAGGTCAATGACCTTGCATTTCGTACTCTTTTAGAGTGCTGATACTAGTACAAATAATAATTCAGTCATTGACCATAGGGGCCATTTCGCCATTCTTATCTCGCTATACCCTTTAATTTCAAAATCGGTATTCGATATATCTGTCATGTAATTTATTTACCGATATATTTTTCATGCATTTTTCATAATAATTATGTAAATTTTTGAAAGATGTGATATTTCAAAAGCATGGCATGTGTTTACTGTGGAATTCTGCATTACAAAAATACGATGACTTGACTCCAAAAGGGTTACAGTAGTTTAGTTACAAGTATTCCAAAGCGTTCTTTCGTTTCATTGCCTCTTTTTTTTCGGTTTGCGACGTATCATAAAAATTTTAAGCTATCAGAATCTTTTAGTAAGCATCATATCATAATTCATAATATTACCATAAGACACTTTTGTTCACGAATGTTTTTTTCATGTGTGATAAACTCTGGATGCATTTATTTAGCTTACAACTTTTTACATGATTGATTATTCTAAGAAATTACGTCTGCAGTAATAATAGCAGCGTTATAAAGCATCATTAATTCTCTGTATCTTCATTTTTATAATAAATATTATAATAAAATACACAATAAATCATTTTCATCATTCTCACTGAAAATATTACTTTTCTTCTGGGATACATGAAAACTCTCTTTTTAACGTTATATTTACTCGTGTTAAATAACACTTTTTTATAATTTATATTTATTTTATTCATAGTTTTTCGATGTAATAAGCATAGAAAAAAGCATAGAATAAGTTATATATTAATATATTCAGAAATGTTAGGACACATTGTAACCCACTTAATCTTAACACTAAAACAGCCGGGTTTTTTACTAAAGTTGTATAAAAATTGTTTCGCACCAGAATCTTAATTTTAAACAATTTAGCTTACGCAATTAGTGTATTTTTCATCCTGGATATATTTAACATATCTTATGAAAAAAATTCTGGTTCGAATCGATTATTATAATTCTGGCAGGGGTCATTTTGACCCCTAATGGCGGTTCTAGTGTTAATGAAGCTTTGCAACAGAATATTTAAATTAAATTTTACTTTTATAACTTCAGTCAAGAAAAGATTGGAAACTGTATTTCGTTATTTTAAAATAAATTAAAAAAAATTCCCGTAAAAAATAAGCATTCGAGTAACTATTTAAAAGTTTTAAATTAATTATTTTTTTCTGTCTAAAATTACAAATGATAAACTACAAATCGAAATCATTTAAAAGGTGTCAGTTGACATAGGCAGAAATGATGATAATCATGAACCTGATGTTTTAAAAAAAAATTTGCTGACGTCAATAGATAAATGTCGAAACAACATAAAAATATTTCATTTAAGAGTTTAGGATTTAAGCAATTTACTTTCATAGCTAATTTACGTGTAAATGCTCCAGACACGTCCCCAAAGATTTGGCATTTGCTAACTGTCTGCATATGATTGCGAGTTAGATTCTTATCCAGAAAAAAATCTATATGTTTTTATCGTTTAGGCGATACAGACTAAACAAATTCTCCGCAAATATGCTCTAATTATGCAAATGAATTAAAAGAGCTTTTTTTCTCTTCTGTTACTCCATTGAACAAAATTTATACAATTTCTGATAAAAAGTAAGTTTAATATCATTTACTCGATACAAAATTATTTTTGAAGAAAGAATGATCCCAATTTTATTATTTAAAAATCGATAATTTTCAAAATGACAATTTCAAAGTTAATATATTTTATTTTCCCCCCAAAAATTGCAGAAAAGAAGCTATAAATAAAGGGAATGAGGTATGCAGGGTGTTTCATTACAAGACCGACAAACTTACAGAAGGTGTAGCGGGCACAGAGATGACTCGGAATCACATAGCAATGCAGGGTCCAACATGCCGCAGTTGTGAGTTAAGGTACAAAGCAATGTTTCCAGTAGGCTACGTTTATAAATTTAGATTTGTTAATTGGCACCACTTTTTGAAAATCGTAAAATTCTTCTTAAGAAATTACATATTAATTAAGGCGAAATTAAGGGGAATTTTACAATTTAAAAAAATGCTGCAAATCAAAAAATTTCAATTTAAATAAAAAGTAGCCTACTGGCAGCACTGGTACTCAGAAATAAAGAAAAAGAACAGAAACTGCAACACATTATTCGGACAGGAAACTTTTTATTGATAGGTTGAACAGTACAAACTATTAACACGTTCGCTGCCGCTTACGTGAATATGTGATGATAGTTTATGCCGCACTGTACAAGTGGGTTTTTCCCAGAAGCCGATTTACTTTTTATAACAAAGAATCAGTGAAAGATTTTCCCGCGCCAGCGTGTGACTGGCTATTGGACATCACCCCACATCACGCGCTGGCGCGTGACTGGCCCCTTAACGTTGGTACCATATCACGTGCTGGCGCTTGATCGGCAACGAATGTGTTAGGGGCCTGATTACTAACGGGGCACACTCCCACCAGGAAAAAGAGATAAAAAAATATCCTTATTCATGATACTTATTTTGAATGTAAAGTGCATTTAAATACGGCGAAAATTTCTATAACATTTTACTGGTGAGCGAGTGCTCCGTTAGTGAGCAGGCCCTGGTTGCACTAGAGAATGTGGACAAAATTACGACCAGTAGTTGTCATACATGTTTGACAGTCACCCGCTGTTAACCCATTAGTGCCTGAATTATTTTCTTCGTTAAAATTCAAATTTTGCATTTTCCCACCACTTTTAAAGCAAGAATAACTTTTCTCTTAATTTATTGAGGACTTTGTATCGAGAAAGAAAGTATTTATTTATACTCTTTTTTACTGGTGTGAAAGGCGCTTAATTGAATTTTTTAAAACTGTCCCAAAAATGGGACGCTAGGCACTAATGGTTTAATTCAGTAGAATTCAACGTTGATCGAATATCTGTAGCTAATGGGAGGATATGCGACACTCCAGCTATTTTCAGAACGTAAGGAATTCCACGTGGCACCACAGTCAAGTCTGCCTGAGAACATCTGGTCCGACCACGTTTGGTAGTATAACCTTTCAATAAAATGTTTTCTGTCCCATTAATTTCTTGATGTTTCTGTTCCTCTCATCTGTTTCTTTGTACCAATGTTGACAGTAAGCTACTAAAAATGTATATACAGATTTTTTTTTTTATTGGCACCAGTTTCATGAAATTAAAAATTTTCCCTTATTTTCACCTTAATAAACATGTTATTTTTTTAATAAAAGAAAATTCACCATTTTAAAAAAGTGGTGCCAATAGAGATATCTGATTTTAAAAATGTAATCCACTGGCAGCATTGCTTTGTACCATAACTCACACCTACGGCATGTTGGATTCTGCATTGCTATGTGATTCTGAATCGTCTTGAAAGTTATTCAATCTGGTAGAGAAACACCCTGTATAGCATAGCCGCTAACTTTTACGCTTTTATGTTACCAGACATTTGTGCATTACTTCATCGGTTGATTTCGTCGATTAAATTATACCACATACACTGATATATTTTTGTGGTAATAAAAAGGCGAAATGTTGACAGCTATGGTATGATGCAGTATCTTATTTGCAAGTGAAAGGACGCATTTAAGGATGACATCTCAAATTAGTGGCTTTATTGGTTTATATCGGATTAAGAGCGCTTGATTATGTCCGGGACAAATTTCCAATAGTTATTTTGAATAGAAATATCCGACAAATTGAAGCAACTTCATTATTTAAAAATTTGTACCGCAAATAATAATGCATAGCTTTCTTTTTTTTAGTAAAAGATTGCTCGGACAGTATTATAATCGGTTGCACTGACATTAACCCTTTGCGGTGCAGAGCAAGTTCATTGCTTAAGTGTCGAAATTAACGACTGACACCGGAATTTTGAAACAACTTTGTTTTTAAATAAGAAGAAACTATATTTCACGCATTCAATAAACTGAATTTTTTTAAACCAAAATTCCAGTGTCAATATGGCGTTTGGGAATTAAAATTAAGTGGTTTCATAGATATACCACTGCGCCGCAAGGGGTTAACAGAAAGTTGTTTGTTTTCACAATATTACGGAACTTCTGCACCTGATTGTTACTGGAATAAACTTCCAGAATTAAAAATGAATAGATATCTTAGCCTTATATATAATTTCTACTGAAAATTCATCATGAGTATAGTCTTTAAATAAGGGAACAACTACTATTCAAATTTACTGGTAGAAATTATGGTTACGGGGCTTAGAGTGCTGATTTTTAAATATGTTAAAAAATGTATGATTTTAAATCCGAATCCCATAATCAGACTTTATATTATTTTGAGATTGATTTTCTTTATGTATTGCATATTATTATTTTTCAAAAACAAATTTAATTAATATTTTTATTTTTTTAAATAATTTCCCTTTTAATTTTATAAGATTAGTCCATCGATAAAATGTGAAATATCCCGCTCATGCAGAGAACATCTGTTTTAATTTAAGATCATTCTCAATCCGGGTTCGAATGCTTCAAGGGATTTCTAGCACCTTTCATTAGAATTTTCATGAAGTAATATTTTCCTTATTTAATAAAATGAAAATATATGTTGAGATAGAGCGACTAGTATTTTTATAAATTTTCAGGCACTTAGAGAGCCTTACTAAATTTCCGGACACCTTTTAGGTGCAAAGACACCTAAAATCCCCAGTCACTAATGCGTACGAAGTATGTCTGTAATTAACACTATTAACTCTAATACACACCACTAAATTTTTTTAACTATTGGAAAGAAATTTTAAATTCTCCTCAGAAAAACTGAACAGTTATTTTTTTTTTGTTTGTCTTGAACAATACCTCTTGAATAACGTAAAAGAAAATTAGTATTAAAATTATTCTAGTGTGAACTTGAAATACATGAATAATAAGTCCGCTAGATTTAGCGACACTGCTTGATATCTGTATATTGTTGACTGAGTAAAACGGGTATCACTGCTAAAAAGATTTGCCTGTTTAACCTCTTCGCTACTGAGTTTTTATGAAATAATATTAATTATTACCGACTTTTTTTTCTCCCATTTGACTTCAGAGCAAGATTTTTGTTTTATTTGTATTAATTCGAATCTTAGACTTCGAAACATGTCACTTTGATATCGAAACTGTAATTATGTTTGAGTATCATTAACCATTAAATGCATAGGATAGAACGCGTTCCAAAAAATGCGCAATTCAAAGATTCAGAATTCATACCAGAAAAATCTAAATAGTAAATTTTTCTTTATTTAATTAGGAATGGTCTGCCATTAAGTAAAGTGAAAATTGCTCTTTTAAATTTCTGGTGATAATACGGAATATGTGAATAAAACCCCTAATAAATCGGGAACACTTATGGTATCGAAAATGATACAATATGCATTTAAGGGTTAATAAAATGAAACAAAACTGAAGTCCACATTTGAGGACCCAGGGATCAAAGAGAATAAATGTCATAATTTGATAAAGAAGTTTAGAAATTCTTTCTTTAGTTGTTCCAAATTTCTTTTGATAAACTACTTATTAGACAAATTAGCCGCGATTTATTAGGAAAATACGTGCAGTGTTTGTCAGATTAATTCTAATTACTACAGAGAAGTATCCAATAGCTGTCACTGAATGTTATCTGTGCAGCTCAGATTCATCTAATGGGATCAAAATAGGGTTTTACGGAGTGCTCTCAGGTGAATTTGTTATACAAATGTAGTTAAGAGAACAGTTATCACGTTTCTTCGAAACTGAATTTTTAATACATCCATTCATTTAATAATTAACACCTATTAGTAAATTAGTTAATCGTGTTCAATATCTAAAACCTCTTAACCCATTAATGCCCAAACTATTTTCTTCATAAAAAATGAAATTTTGTGTTTACCACCACTTTTAAAAGACGAATAACTTATATCTTATTTTATTGAGGAATTTGTCTCGCGAAAAATAGTGTTTGTTTATCTTCCAATTTACTGGTGTGAAAAGTGCTTTATCGCCTTTTTTATAAGCGTCTCTAAAAAGGGACGCTAGGCACTAATGGGTTAACAGTTCATTGTAATAGAATGTTTTATAAACTGAAAGATGTAGAATTACTCAAAAGACTTATCTTTATGGTGCAGTAAATTAATTACATATTCGATTTATTATTTATTAATCGTATTGCAAAAAAACAAAGCATATTGATGCAAATGATCATGCTTACATCCAGACATGATATGAGTTTTACGAACATTTGAAAATGTACAATAATCCATTTGCTGTTAAAATTTTAATTATTTTTTATAGTCTAAAACACTGTTCATAATTACAATTGTCTGTCGCCAAAAGAATTTATATTTAAATATGTAATGAATTTTTTTTGTTTTAATATTTCGTCCAATTATCATTCCTTAAAATAAAAAATAATTTCTATTTATTAATAATATGAATTTTATGTCGCACGTGACTTAATTTCGTGTCAGTATCTTCTTGAATTATTTTAACACTGGAAACTTAAAATTTTTCGTAAAAGTGCATTTCATGCATTGAATCTTTGCAGTATTGCCAATTAGCCGACTTTTTTTATCCGAAACATCTTCCATATTATGTGATTAGTAATATTCACATAACATAGCACAATTTTCGGCATATTATCCGTCGATCGTCATGCTTTGGCCAAGAAATTTTATTTAAAAATTTATGTTGACAATTGTGACTCAACATTCCATTAAATGAAATGCATAGCTTGATTCTCAGATGCCACAATGGCACCAGAAATTTGGTAGAGTATTTTCCGTTCACTATGTGTGTGTGAAATAATGCCTATTCTTATTACCAAATAAATTTGTTTGCAAATTCCGGTGTCAATCATTCATGGAATCACTTTAGCAATGGACGTGTTCTGCGACGAAGAAAATTATTTATTTTATGCGGTATAAAAAGTTATATTTCATTAACCCTTTGAGCTCTGACGGTTGAATTTTCTACCACTTAATTTAAATTCCAAAATGTCACAACGGCACGAGAAAATCTGACCAAATTTATTTGAAAAAAAAATAATGCAATTTTTCATGTATACCGTCAACCAATTTTTTGCTTTGCAAAATACTAGTGCCAATGTGACATTTGGATATTTGAAGAAATTTACCCATCAGAGCGCAAAGGGTTAAATGAAATTTTTGGGTCCAAATATGTTTGTCTGACCCGCAGATAATACTATAACCATTTGCAAACGTGGGAAGTACATTTGAAGAATTTCATGTGTATTCAGAAATCTAGAATGAAGAATATTTAGCTTAATCGCGAGACGTTTGTTGTGCAATAAAGGGAATGTTTAAGGAAATACCGATTTCCGATTTCTATGGTCAATACAAACGCTGGAAAAAAATCCGCTTACGATAACCGCTATTTTTGTTGCATCGCTTAGGCCTTGTAATCGGAGGGCAGTGTATGATTACAGAAATTTATAATTAAATAAACTGAAGATTACTTTACCGTAAGTTAGAGGTAAAAACTGTAGTTGTTGACAGCTATGATTTTTATATATAGATGGTTATATATGACTTTCTATATATATAATATTAGGAATCTTCTGAGAACACAACAATGCAGAAAAGAGCTTTCAATGAATTTTTGCTTTTGACATGTGCTATAGATTGTTTGAGTTTTCTCGTGTCGTCACCTTCTTTTTTATTCACAATAGTTCCGCTAAAGATAAGCATTTTACATTACTATAGCTATTATTTTCTTTCCATTTTATGAATTGGATTTTTCTTTTTATATGTCATTTCCTTTAGACACGTATCCGAAAATTCTCTTTTTAAAATTAAAGCCTTTAACATTCGTTGGTGTTATTTGTCATACACTTTTCTACTTTACAATAACAGTTTCAATATCTTCACAGCACGTATCATTTCTTTTGAAGTAGAATAAGTTTAAAGAAAACAGTATTTTCTTTAAGTTCAAAAGTAAACTGCATGATAAAGAAATTCATCCGCTCCATAAATAACTTGAGGCTGTATAATATTTGATAATCATTCAACATATCAAAAAAGCGTGACTTCATTGTAGTTGAAGAAAATAAAAAAGTGCTATGAATTTTTTCTTATTTCCTGAAAAGGATAATATATTTTTTGCATTTTAGAATTAATCTAAGACCTGTTCACAGAAAAAGAAAATACTTTTTTTGAATAAACTTAAGCAATATAATTTAAGTAAAAATGTTATATTTATTAGTTTATTGGTTTATTAGTTTAGTTCTCTGAGTACGTATTTCAATTTCCATATATTAAATAAAAGTAAAAATCTTTTTATCTAATCACATTTTTCTGGGATTAAATAAGGCGAGTAATACTTCGGCTAGTAGAATTTAAAAGTAAAATCTCATGTAAAACTTGCTTTAGCATACATGGTACGATGTAAAAGATCTAAGAGTCAGGGCTGCCACAGGCGGTTAATTTTATACTTCATTTGTACCATTATTTTTTAAAAGTAAATTACCTAGTACGTTTCACTTGCAGATCTTGCCATGATGTATGAGAAAAAAAATTAATTTTTAGCCTTTCAAGGGCGCCGTTTGCAGTCTGCAAACGGTTCATTTTAATGCGCAAACTGCCAAATGACACCAGTAATTTTTTACTACAACTTCAGTCTGACAATATACTGGAAAAAGAACTTTTGATTGTTTTCAAGTAAAACTGTTCGTAAATTACGGTGTGAACTGATTATTTTCACTCATTTAGAGCAGAAACGCTTGCCCTTGAAAGGATTAACCCTTTCCGGCACGGGCAAAATCTGTAATAGAATGAGAAATTATCGACTGACACCCGAATTCTCAGAAGAATTTTTTAGATATTTTGAAATCCTTAATTTAAGCTTTTATTGTAAAAGCAAAATTTTAGTAAAATATTATTGGTGCAATTTAAAAGTTTGGAATTAAAATTAGGTATCCCAGACCGGGCACAGTGTGCCGGAAAGGGTTAACCCTTTTAACTCTGGTGGGTAAATTTCTTCAAAATTCCAAGTGTCACATTTGCACCAGTATTGTTAAATGGAAAAATTCGGTTTACGATATACACGAAAAAATGCATTAAACCTTTTTCAAAGAAATCTGGTCAAATATTCCGGTGCCAGTGCGACATTACTGAATTAAAACTATGTGGTATAAAATTCTACCATCAGAGCTCAAAGAGTTAAAAGGTGGTTAGAGGTTGGCTCCCGTGGCAGCCCTGCGAACGCATATGAGTATGTGTGTTTCAAAACTTGCTTTATCCAAATTTTCTAAAATAAAATTTCTTGTTAATTTATATTCTATTGGTGAGCCTTCAATGAAAAAATACTACAATAAGTAAAAAAGTAGTTTTATTGTGCATTTTGAGCACTGTAAAACGATGGTTTACAATGAAGAACAATGGAGATAAACAGTGGTTTTTCGTCATTTCATCCTTTTAGGGTATTTAATCCTTTGAAGGAAAGCGACCGGTTTACGTGCCGCATACGGTGCTAAAAATATTTCATTATTCTCATCAGTAAAATTTTACTTCAAATTTTGCATTATTTAATCCGCGTATTTTTTCGAGTCAATTAGGCAAAATTTTCTGTTTAAAAAAACGGTGGTGCAACATTAAAAATATTGTAAAAAGTGCTCGTCCCGAAGGGATCAAAGTAGCTTCTTTTGACAAAGTAGTAGCAGTCAAATATAATTTGCGTAAGAGACACCAGAGTCGAAAGGTTTCAGCAAACAGAATACAAAGTTCTTCACTTTTGCAATGTAGCAATTTGCGGCATAGCCAAAATACCGATCCAGATGATCTGTATGGAATTGGTTTCGTAAAAGTATTTTCGCTTTAACCCTTTCAGGGGCAAGGCATTTTTGCTCTAAAAATGTTCAAATATTAATGCAGACAGCAAATTATGAACAAATTTGTTTGCAAATAATCAAGTACTCTTTTTTTACGTATATTATAAGATCAAAATTGCACTATAAAATTACTGGTGCCGGATGGTAGTTTGAGCATTACAAGTAACCGTTTGAAGACTGCAAACGGCTCTTCTGAAAGTGTTAATCATTAAAAATTTTGCGTTTGGATAAGTCGAAAATTATTTCTTATAAATAACGATGATAGTGGCTTTTTGACAAATGGTATTTTTCTTAACTCTTTTTCTAATCATAAATGTCGTTTATCTTTTTAAATATATGACGACATTATATTTACTGAAACACACTTAACCTTTTTTTCACAGTTTTACCTCTAAATAATTAAAAAAAAAATCATATGACTGATGAATCTTCTGTAAATATGTCAAATTTATTAAAACTTTCAGTAATTTTAAAGTTAGCTACCAAATGCAATCTCCTAACAATGTTATGCAAATGCATTACTTTTTACACTGTTAATTATGTAAAATAAATATATTCCAGATGAATGTCAGTACATTAAATTTCTAATAAAAATTTAATTAAAGTATAAAAATGATCATAATCTTAAATGTTTCTTTCTTAATAAGCCTATACATATGTGTATTCTTATATTTAGAGTATCACAGCGTGTATTTTTTTCTAAAAAATGTTACGTGTATTTAAAAAAAATAATACATTTTATATGTTTTTTAGTCACATGTAAAGTGAAAAAAAAATAATCCAAATATTTAATTGTTAGTTTATTCAAACACTATTTTTTCATGAAGCGTAAAATGAGAGAAGAGCAAACTTGAATGATTTTATCAACATAATTATATTCACGGGTTATTTTTTTACAGATTTTCTTTCTATGATAGGGCATTTATTTAAAGAATTAGTTATAAAGAATTTGAAAAATGTAATGAAACGTAATTCCAGAGAGTGTTAGAGACGACTTCATTATGTATCAAGAATTAAATTTTATACGAGTAAATAATCAAATATTTACTCGGATATGTTATTTCCTGTAACTGGTTTAGCATGGAGAAATATTCTGTTTAAAAATGAAGGAGTCTTTTTTACTTGAGATATAAACATTCGTTGAACCTGAAAATTATATATATATATATATATATGTGTGTGTGTGTGTGTGTGTGTGTGTGTGTGTGTGTGTGTGTGTGTATGTATGTGTGTGTTGTATGCATGTGCATGTTGAATGTATGTGTGTGTAATTTTTTTGCCGATAGATGTGATCTTTAGCTGAAAGTGACCTTGGGTCAAAACTTTTACCCAGGTATCGCCACGGGGAGGCAGATCACATGATTCCCGTATTGCATACATTCACATACACTATTTCGAGCGATATTTTTAGTGAAACATAATATGCAATTGAATTTGTAGGATAATTAAAAAATAACTTTAAAATTTAAATGAAAGAATGTTTCAAAATGGAATTTTACGTACTAACATTTAATCGCGCTCGTCGGTTTTTACTGTTTGGAGTCTGTTATTTTCCTTTAACCTTGGAAAACCTTGCGTCAATAAGGATATTTCAGAAAGACCCCCACTTTGGGTACTCTTTTAAACTAATATTTGTAATGAGATGTGTTCGCGCGCGTCGGCCTAACTGTTTGGAGTATCAACATAAAATCATCAAATTAATACAAAATATTTCAAATAGTAAGAAAATGAAAGATTAAAATCACCAAGTAAGAACAAAATTCTTCAAGCAATGAGAAAACAAATGTTTAAATTCGTCAATTTAACATTAAATATTTCACAAAATAAAAAACGAAAGATTAAAATCGCCAACTCAAAATGAAATCTCATGCAATTAGAATAAAAACATAAAAAAAATTGCCAAATTAAAAGATTATTCTTATCTCACAATAAATAATGTAAAAGACCTATTAAAAAATTCCAGTTGAAGAAAGTTTTCGTTCAAAATTTAATTAAAACTTCTAAAGATTTGGAATACCACATAAAAAATTTTAAGTAAAAAATTTTTCGAAGTATCAACATCAAAGATTAATTTTTTTTATGAACTTTATAATGCTCTTCTAATAATTGACCTTGCAAAGAAAGATAAACAAACAATGATTCGCCAGTTGCTTGTTAAGACTCAACCCAGAAAGAGACGAATTCCCCCAAAATTACTCTTAATATTTGAATTCAGTCCAACATTAATCTCCCAAGGTTTTATATAAAAATTAACATGCAATCGGAAATACTTCAAATGAATTTACAATAATAATAATATCAATAATATGTCAAAATTTTCTTTAGTAAGTTTATTTAATAAGAATATTTTCAAAACTTGTCTCAGAAAGTAATCTGTAGTAAACATACTCAAGTTTAAATTATCCCACTCGAATAACTATTCGCTTAATTTTTAATTTAATTAATATCCTTATCATATAAAATAATTATGATGCGTAAGTGTAAGCAATTTTTAATGTATAGAGAACTTTTCACATGGGTAATTTTTCACTGTTAGAACAATTAAATTTTAAATAATAATAATAATAATAATAATTCTTCAGTAATTTTCAACTGATCTTAGTGAATTTTAAGAGTCTCTTTAAAATATAAATATTACATTTTTAGAAAACTAATCTTAATGTTAAATTATAACTCTTCAACTCTTTATAACACACTTTAGGTAAGTACAATAGATTATTAATATTTCCAACATAAATAAGAAATGACTTATTCATTATAAAAATGATTTTTAAGGATAATGTGATGTATCATTTATTGCTGGATAAATCGCGATATTTTATTTGCAATTAATGCTAAGAATAAAACATAAGAAGTAAATTGACTTACTTAAATTCGTTTTACTATCAACAGTTGAACACGTTAGAAACCATACTTCATAACCAGTCAGTGACAATATACGGAATGAATCAGACTGTTGAACCACACGTCTTATCTTTAACGTTATTTCCCAATACTCTGAATCAAGAATTAACTAAAAATGTCACGTTCAAATATGAAATTAAGACTTATGTTAATGAATTTACTTTATTCATATGGAATATAATTAATATAACATGCAATTAAAAAAGGACTTAATTTATTTGATACATCATAATTAAGAATTTAATTAAATCCCGAATATAATTTTTTAAAATCTTATTAATAGAATAGAATAGAAATTCTTTTCAACATTTTCAAGAAACACACATGTTATAGAATACTTAATAGATTATTTTTCTTAATGAATGTGTAGTTAACATTTTTAAAGGATTTTTTCTAATTAATTAGTGTTTAATTAAAGTTTTCATAATTAAAATAAATATATAAAATAAAAAAAAGGAATTCTTTTCAAAATTTTCAAGAAACACCAAATTATTATTAAGCAATATTTCGAATAACCACAAACTTTAATCATGATGAGTCATCACTGTGAATGATCTTTTCTTCTCGTATGTTATAAAAACAAGTTTAAGTACCCAAATTTATTAATATATTTCATTGTGTGTTGGATTCTTCTTTACTAATTATCGTTAAAATTATACATTTAACAATAATTTAAACTTCACATTTTAAAATTATTTATATAATATACTAACATTTTACTATTAAATATCAAATAATGGATTTACACTTTTTACACTCACATCTTACAATGTAATTAGTAACCAAATGTAATGATTTTTAAGCATGTCTTCTTAAATTTTTTTCCATGAAAGCCTATCACAGTTGAATATTTAGCTTTCTCTTCATAACTTTATCGAGAAATATGTAATGTATACCACACGATATCATTAAATGAATCACAATACAATTCAAACTTCTCATTTTCAGTGTTTTATATATACTAGTGTTTATCAAATAGGTGTTTATTCTGAACAATCATTACTTAGTATATTGATGAAAAGTTTGTTTTGAACGGTTTTTAACTCAAATGGTGTGAGAGAAGGATATATTAGGACAGAAGTTATTAAATATAGAGTCTTTAAAGTTTATACCCGTGCAAGAATTGCCATTTCAAGAAACAAAGTTGTGTCACATTTGAAAGCATTCTTTATATTCGAAACGCACACGTGATCACGATCACATCACTGAAGAGTATAGAGAAGCTGTTTATGTTGTATATAATTTGAATTTTCATTAACACAATATTATAACCGAAGTTTTTCGACAGTTTGAAAAATTATGATGCACAACGTCTGCACACGTTAACACAGAATAAGATTAGTTTATGCCCTTTTGATGATAAGCGTTATTTGCACGTAAGATATATTAACATAACAACATTTTCTTGGTAATTAATTAAATTAATTAATCTTATTAGAAATAATAATTAACTCTTTGTTATTAGAAATAATAATTATTTTAATACGATTAATTAATAAGATCAATGAATTAATTGATAATTATTTTAATATTTAATAATTAATTAATAAGATTAATTAATTAACAAAGCACCGGTTATGTGATATACATCACGTGACCAGTTGATGTCATATGTTCTATGACGTCACATATCTTAAGATAAAATTATCTGATAACATTTTCAGATAAGGACTTTGAATCTTTCATTTCTTCCTAAACCCTGGAGTGTGTTGGACGTGTATTTGTGAAAGTGTTGGATTAGATGAGTATACAACGTTAAATGTGTCTTTATTTTTAAATTATTTCAGTTTAATTATGCATGAAAATTAAATGTTTTTTTCCTAATTTTAGTACAACTTGAAAACAATAATTTGAAATAATAAAATGTGAAAATTAGAATTAAAAGTTTTGCATGCACATTTCATAACAGTGAGATAAACTGGCATCAGCAATACTTTTATTTAAAAATGTTTTTTTAAATAATAGAAGTGAAAATAATCACCTATAAAAGACTAACTGAATTATTCGCATATTTTTAAACATTGATATTAAAGGTTTTTTAGATAAGTTTTATAAAGATATGCTGAGACATAACCAAATAGGTTGAATATCATATAAAACTTATGAATATTACTAAGCTGAAACATTGAAAACCTGCTTTGACAAGTTATTTTCTCAAGTTAGTTAAGTTATTATTTGTATGAGAGACTTTTTTTTTATCAAACCATACTGGGAAATAACTAAACAGGTTGATTATCATTTGTAACTTATGATAATTACTAAGCTGGAATAATCAAAACCTGCTTTGACAAGTCAATTTTTTCAAGTTAGGTCAGTAACGTCACTTACAAATGAGAATTTTTATTAAAATAATTATTTAAAACTTTGTTGATTTCTTAAGATATTTGCTAAAATGCTAGTAAAATACTAAAAGAAGTATGAAGACTTTGTCCGTTGAATTTAAATTTGTGTATTAAATGAATTTTACGAGTTTTACAATACACATGCAAAGGTTTCATTTAAGTAAGGAAAAATTATTACATATGTCATTGTTTTTTCGATTAAAAATGACAAGTCTTGCATCTTAAAAATTTTGATCTTGTGTCGATAAAAGCTTTTTGGTTACTAGGATAAGCAAATAGCTGGCTCCTGGGGTAAATAAATAGTTGATTTCGAAAAAAGTTGGGTGGTTGGTTGTTGAAAACTTATCAATGAGATGTAAATGAAGGGGAGAGATGAAATAACTTAACAAATAAAACTGAAAACGTAACTCACATAATAGTTGATTTTGAAAACAGTTCAATGGTTGGTTGGTTGGTTAAAACATATCAATGAGATGTACTTGAAGTGGGAATCTGATAACTTAACAGTTAAAACAGAAAACCTGAGTCACATAAATAATTATTGACATTAAAATTTGACGATTAAAAATATTAGTGAAACATTTTTAAACAATTTGAAAAGTTTTGTAAAATTATTTCAATAATTTGTTCAAACCTTTAATAGTGACTTGTATTTTTTTAATTAATTATTAACATTTGATTTTTTTTAAATTTTTTTAATAACATTAAAATTATTAACAAGTAATCACACTATCACTGATAAACTAAAATATAATACATTTCATATAAGCAAGTGTTTGAAAATTTAAGCATAAGTAGTGATTCGTAAAAAGTGGATATGTCTATTTAACTGATGAAGTGACTCATAAAATCTCAAAGTAATCCAAAACATGTGTGATTTTTTCTTTTCTTCGTGATTTTTAACTGATAAGTCACAATAAAAATTATTTTTGCATGCATGAAGAAATCACTTTCGACGATCTTTCTTACATTTTAGTTACTAAATTACGGGCCTTAATGGCCCAATGGTTAGCGTCGCGTGTTAAAAATGAGAAGTATGATCAGATGTTTGTGGTTTCGAAACCTGCGAGTAAAATTACCAAGAAAATGTTGTTATGTTAATACATCTTACCTGCAAATAACGCTTATCATCGAAAGGGCATAAACTAATCTTATTCTTTGTTAACGTGTGCAGACGTTGTGCATCATAATTTTACAAATTGTCGAAAAACTTCGGTTATAATATTGTGTTAATGAAAATTCAAATTATATTCAACATAAACAGCTTCTCTATACTTTTCAGTGATGTGATCGTGATCACGTGTGCGTTTCGAATATAAAGAATGCTTTCAAATGTGACACAACTTTGTTTCTTGAAATGCCAATTCTTGCACCGGTATAAACTTTAAAGACTCTATATTTAATAACTTCTGTCCTAATATATCCTTCTCTCACACCATTTGAGTTAAAAACCGTTCAACACAAACTGTTCATCAATATACTAAGTAATGATTGTTCAGAATAAACACCTATTTGATAAACACTAGTATATATAAAACATTGAAAATGAGAAGTTTGAATTGTATTGTGATTCATTTAATGAAATCGTGTGGTATACATTACATATTTCTCGATAAAGTTATGAAGAGAAAGCTAAATATTCAACTGTGATAGTCTTTCATTGAAAAAAATTTAAGAAGATATGCTTAAAAATCATTACATTTGGTTACTAATTACATTGTAAGATGTGAGTGTAAAAAGTGTAAATCCATTATTTGTTATTTAATAGTCAAATGTTAGTATATTATATAAATAACTTTAAAATGTGAAGTTTAAATCATTGTTAAATGAATAATTTTAACGATAATTAGTAAAGAAGGATCCAACACACAATGAAATATATCAATAAATTTGGGTACTTAAACTTGTTTTTATAACATACGAGAACAAAAGATCATTCACAATGATGACTCATCATGATTAAAGTTTGTGGTTATTCGAAATATTGCTTAATAATAATTTGGTGTTTCTTGAAAATTTTGAAAAGAATTCCTTTTTTTTTATTTTATATATTTATTTTAATTATGAAAAATTTAATTAAACTCTAATTAATTAGAAAAAATCCTTTAAAAATGTTAATTACACATTCATTAAGAAAAATAATCTATTAAGTATTCGATAACATGTGTGTTTCTTGAAAATGTTGAAAAGAATTTCTATTCTATTCTATTAATAAGATTTTAAAAAATTGTATTCAGGATTTAATTAAATTCTTAATTATGATGTATCAAATAAATTAAGTCCTTTTTTAATTGCATGTTATATTAATTATATTCCATATGAATAAAGTAAATTCATTAACATAAGTCTTAATTTCATATTTGAACGTGACATTTTTAGTTAATTCTTGATTCAGAGTATTGGGAAATAACGTTAAAGATAAGACGTGTGGTTCAACAGTCTGATTCATTCCGTATATTGTCACTGACTGGTTATGAAGTATGGTTTCTAACGTGTTCAACTGTTGATAGTAAAACGAATTTAAGTAAGTCAATTTACTTCTTATGTTTTATTCTTAACATTAATTGCAAATAAAATATCGCGATTTGGCTAGCAATAAATGATACATCACATTATCTTTAAAAATCATTTTTATTATGAATAAGTCATTTCTTATTTATGTTGGAAATATTAATATTCTATTGTACTTACCTAAAGTGTGTTAAAAAGATTTGAAGAGTTATAATTTAAGATTAGTCATCTAAAAATGTAACATTTATATTTTAAAGAGACTCTTAAAATTCATTAAGATCAGTTGAAAATTACTGAAGAATTATTATTATTATTATTATTATTTAATATTTAATTGTTCTAACAGTGAAAAATTACCCATGTGAAATGTTCTCTATACATTAAAAATTGCTTACACTTACACATCATAATTATTTTGTATGATAATGATATTAATTAAATTAAAAATTAAGCGAATAGTTATTCGAGTGGGATAATTTAAACTTGAGTATGTTTACTACAGATTACTTACTGAGACATTTCCGATTTCATGTTAATTTTTATATAAAACCTTGGGAGATTAATGTTCGACTGAATTCAAATATTAAGAGTAATTTTGGGGGAATTCGTCTTTTTCTGGGTTGAGTCTTATCAAGCAACTGGTGAATGATTGTTTGTTTATTTATTTTTTTTTTTTTGCAAGATCAATTATTAGAAGAGCATTATAAAATTCATAAGAAAAATTAATCTTTGATGTTGATACTTCGAAAAATTTTTTACTTAAAATTTTTTATGTGGTATTCCAAATCTTTAGAAGTTTTAATTGAATGTTGAACGAAAACTTTCTTCAACTGGAATTTTTGAATAGGTCTTTCACATTATTTATTGTGAGATAAGAATAATCTTTTAATTTGGCGATTTTTTTTAATGTTTTTATTCTAATTGCATGAGATTTCATTTTGAGTTGGCGATTTTAATCTTTCGTTTTTTATTTTGTGAAATATTTAATGTTAAATTGACGATTTTAAACATTTGTTTTCTCGTTGCTTGAAGTATTTTGTTCTTACTTGGTGATTTTAATCCTTCATTTTCTTACTATTTGAAATATTTTGTATTAATTTGATGATTTTATGTTGATACTCCAAACAGTTAGGCCGACGCGCGCGAACACATCTCATTACAAATATTAGTTTAAAAAAGTACCCAAAGTGGGCGTCTTTCTGAAATATCCTTATTGACGCAAGGTTTTCCAAGGTTAAAGGAAAATAACAGACTCCAAACAGTAAAAACCGACGAGCGCGATTAAATGTTTGTACGTAAAATTCCATTTTGAAACATTCTTTCATTTAAATTTTAAAGTTATTTTTTAATTATCCTACAAATTCAATTGCATATTATGTTCCACTAAAAATATCGCTCGAAATAATGTATGTGAATGTATGCAATACGGGAATCATGTGATCTGCCTCCCCGTGGCGATTCCTGGGTAAAAGTTTTGACCCAAGGTCTCTTTCAGCTAAAGATCACACCTATAGGCAAAAAATTACACACACATGCATTCAACATGCACATACATACAACACATACATACATACACACACACATACATACAACATACACATACATACAACACACACACACATACATACACATACATACATACAACACATACATACAACACTTACATACATACACACACATACATGCAGCACATACATACAACACACGCACATGCATACAACACACAAACATACATTCACACACATACATGCATACAACACACACACATACATACACATACATACAACACACACAAAATAATATTAATAATCATTTCAATTAAATTTTCACGAAGGTTCGAAGAAAACCACATATTCCAAACCGTTAGGGCGACGAGTGCGATTTAATGCTAGCACGTAAAATCCCATTTTGAAACATATTTTTTCATTCAAATTTTAAAGTTTTTTTAACGATTCTAAAATATCAAGTGTATAAGATAGTTGACAAAAAATAGTACTCGAAATAATTTTAAAGTTCCTTCATTAAATAAACATTCAAAATTGTTATTCCCAAATTCCCATTACCAGCATGTGTTATTTGTGATAATGGATAGATATAAAAGTGGTGGAAATCAGTCTAAGAAATTCTAAACCAATATTCATACATGATTTGAAGAAAACTATAAACTCCGAACGGTTAGATCGACGAGCGCACGTCAATTTCATTGCAAAAAAAATTAAAGTCCCCCTATTAAACATTAATGTCCGCTTAAAACTCCAAATAATAAAAAAAAATAATTCAATCTTAGCTAAATTACTCCTAAAAAAATTCATTAATTCACCATGAATGAACCCTTCTTAATTAGTTCTTTATTAAAATATCAACCCCCGAAAAAAAAAATATATCTTTCGCGTATGATTAGTCTAAAATAATAATTTCCCCCAAAATACCCGCTTAACTCATCATGTAAGAGCACAGTGGAAAAAAAATCAATCTCCCCAAAATTTCCGCTTAAAATCAGAAAATAAATCCAAAATTTTAAAGTCCCACATTAAAATTAAAAACCACTCGTACAATAGTACAGAAAAAAAACATTCTATGTGCCCAAAATATCCGCTTAACCCCTTATTTAAAACACGGTGAAAAAAACAAAAATCAATCTCCCCAAACTTTCTGCTTAAAATCTAAAAAATAAATCCTTAAACTAAAGTTCACTCAAAATTTTTAACTCGCCACATTAAAATTAAAAACCACTCGTATAATAGTACAGGAAAAAAAAAATTCTATGTGCCCAAAATATCCGCTAAACCCCTTATTTAAAACACGGTGAAAAAAAAATCAATCTCCCCAAACTTTCTGCTTAAAATCTAAGAATAAATCCTTAAACTAAAGTTCACTGAAAAATTTTAAGTCGCCACATTAAAATTAAAAACCACTCGTACAATAGTACAGAAAAAAACATTCTGTGCCCCCAAATACCCGCTTAACCCCTCATCAAAGAACACGGTGAAAAAAAAAATCAATCTCCCTAAAATTCCCGCTTAAAATCAAAAAATAAATCCTTAAACTAAAATGCACCGAAAATCTTTAAAGTCCCAGCATTAAAATTACAAAAACATCATCGTACTATAGTACGCCGAAAAAAATTCTAGCTCCCTAAAATTCCCGCTTAAAATAAAAAAATTCTTATCTAAAACACACACATCCTCTAAGATTACGTCCATCTTAACCTTGCGTGACACCCGATGACCTTCACCCCACCCCCCTCTTAGACGACGAACGCCGGATGACCTTCACCCTCCTCTTAGAGGTCAACGCCGGACGCCGGGTGTTGTGGAACTGTCATTACTATACTACTAGCAACCTTATTTGTAAATAAGAAAACGCTATACTTCACGCATTCAATAAACCGTAATTGTCTTTAAGAAAATTCCAGTGCGTATGTGGCATTTGGAAATTAAAATTAAGTGGTATATCTATGAAACCACCACCCCGTAAGGGGTTAAAATACTGGTATCTAGATTATTTGGAGCACACATTTACATGAGACATTATTAGTCAATGAGAATCACCTCTCGAGTGTATTGGTTTAAACATAACTGAACCAGTTAACTAATTTGCCTGTACGTCGTACGGGTAAGAAGAGTTTATTTGATCCATAAATTAAAGCTTTTTGAAACCACTAAATTTTTGAAAAATATTTTCACACTATTTAATGGCAGAAATGTTTGACTAAATATTATAAATATTTTCTCTTAAAAATTGGTTATTTTATCATATTTTCAATTTATTGTACGAAAAAAAGATAAGTGGTTAATTTAGTCCTGCATAAATTATTTTCCTAAAATTTGTTCATATCTGAAAGGTTTTCTTTATCTTATTTAATGGCAAAGTTTTTCTTATTATGCAATGCTGATTATTTATTGTAAAAAAATATTATCTATAGGTGTTCCAAGGTCAACAGCTGAGCATCCTTAAGTTGACATGATATCTTTTGTTTTTAAGTTGATTTAACATTCAAAATAATGGTGTTGTCGTAAATTTATTACGTAACTACCACTATTTTAGAATTTAAGCATTTTATTCATTAATAACAGAAATTTTCTAATTTCAGACAGCGAAATTTACATTTTGAAATTTGTGGTGACAAATCAATAAAATATTTAATCCTGCCTTAATCCCTAGTTTATACCTTTGACAGTTAATGAGATGACAATACATTTTTGTACAAACGAACAAAATGCGTGCGTAATAAATTATTATATTTACATTTTTTGCAGTTTATCCTTATATTAACAAAATATCATACTGTATTTTAGTGATGAAATTACCCACGATAAATAAATGAGATAAATGCAACGCTTCAAGATAAAGAATAAATCCCAAAAATTACTTTTCTGTATTAAATTAAAAGCAATTAGGATTAAATCTTCATAGGAATCTCCTACATAGGAATACTTTTAATCACGTAATTTATAGTGTGAATTTAACAGATCGCAATCTTGGACTTTTGCAGCTCATGATGACAAAAAATATAAATTTTAACTAATCACATCTAAGTAACTTAATAAATCATAAATAGTTATTCTTTTAAAGTTTATTTTAGAATATTAAAACATTTTAGCCAAAAAGTATTACAATTTTCTAAACAAGACTTCATAATGTAATTAATAAAAACACGTGTCTTTTAATAAATGCTGTTTGTCAGTAATTGACCTTAAAAGAAATTTTTCTTTCAAAGATGATCTAATGCCAAATTGTATGTTTGCCAAGATTTTGACCTTCCCTAATGGAACTAAATGGCATTTGAGTGTACATAACAGTTGAAAACAATTATAAAATGCCACACGAATGTTATAATTTTTTATACATCTATGGTTGTGAAAGTTTCCAATATTAGAAATCATTAAAAGAAATTTATTCCTAATTAATGAGTGACTTCTTTAATTTCTTTTTAAATAATAAGTTCTTTTTAAAGAAGAATATCAAAAATTGATTTTTTAGTAGATTATTTTTAATTTTGTTGTTATACAGCAGTTGTTTATTTTGACTTCCAGACTCAAAAAGAAATCTATGGAAAAATGGAAAATAAAATTGAAATATTTATTATTTTAGAAATAATTCGGATTTTATAAATTCCAAGTAAAAAAAACTATATTTAATTTTACAATTTTGGCTTCATACCTGTGCACAAAAATAAATAAAGAAAGAAAGGGATTTTAAAATTTTGACTTTCGGTCACAAAAATCAAGTAAATTTCGAGTGGAGAAAAAGTAATAAAGGATTCTATTCCAGCTTCTTAGCACTTTTGTCGCCAAAAATAAAAGAAATTTCTAATTTTCGCATTACATCAAGTAAGCGATCTGTTTAAGCATGAAATTTTAAGGCCTTCTCCTAAAAAAAAAAATCTGTGCTTTTGTATTTGTTCTCACCCCAGTTATACCCATTGTAAATTGCTAATATTTTATTTCGCAGTTTGATACCTTCAAATTTGTTGTAATGACAGGGTTCGCATACTTCTACCACTAAATTTTAAGAATATTTTCAAAGTGCTTCACTGCAGTAAAATATCGTAAAACATGTGAATGTAGGTGGGAGTTTCGAATGCTGTGATTTAAAAATTAAATGTGAATTTTCTTATTTTGAATAGTTGCGCCACAGTCCTTGGAAATTCCAAGGAGTGTGCGAACCTTGAAAAAGAGCTTGTCATCCTGCTAAAAAATTTTATTAGTCTGATCCGGTCCATTAACCCCTTGAGGAGCAAGCAAAAATATAATATTTAATTATCACTGGAATAATAATAAAAAAAATTATTCTAAAATAAGAAAAAGGGCATCCAAGGATAGAAATATAAAATTTCGTTAAACGTTTCTGGTGATAATCTTGTTTAAATCAGGTGGGATAAAATATATCCCACCCCTCCTCAAAGGTTTAACATCAAACCGCCTAAAATTTTACTTACCGTAATTTCGGGTGTATAAGCCGCAGATCAAACAATTCTTTTTTGACCCAGAATTTTTTAAGAAACAAATATAACTATTTAGATCGCCGTAAATATTTGTCTTCAATCACTAAATAAAATGTCTGGGTCCAAAAAGAATTGTTTGATCCGCGGCTTATACACCCGAAATTACGGTAAGTGTGCAAAGTTCGCACACTCCTTGGAATTTCCAAGGACTCTGGCACCACTATTAAAAATAAGAAAATTTACATTTAATTTTTAAACCACAACATTCGCAATCCCCACCTTCATTCACAAATTTTGCGATATTTTTCTCCAGTGAAACACTTTGAAAATATTCTTAAAATTTAGTGGTAGAACTGTGCGAACCGTGTGCGGCTAAAAATATTTCACACCAGACTTATTTACAATTTTTTATCTTATTAATTTAACCTATATCTCTGTAATTCTGTCATCTTCTGTTTTTAATTCATTTTAGAAAGACATTTCTGGTTCGAATCGATTTTTTTTTGTGTGTGTGTGCTAGTCAAAATGCTGCTATATGGTTCTAGTGTTAATCAGGGATGAGATTTCCGCTTTTTTGCCCACCAGTAAAATCTTAGAGAAAATGCTATATTTTTAAATCGGAACATTTTTGTGATTTAAAATAACAACATTTTCTCTAAGATTTTACTGGTGTCCAAAAAAGCGGAAATCTCATCCCTAGTGTTAATATAAATTGTCTTATTTCTACTTATATTGGCTGTTTGAAAAAATGCCCTTTTTTACGCACTTTCGGTCTTTAGAGACCTTTGTAACTCGGGTTCTATTCGGAAAACACCAAAATACGAGAGGAAATATATATTAAATGTAAATTATCTACTGCAATTATTAAACCAATTTTCCCCTACTCTGCACACGGATATTGTTTTTTCCCGTGTACTTATGCCTATATTGATTTGCGTACCAAAATAAATCGCCCTTCTTAAATTCGAGTAGCCCGATGTAGTTCATAAAGAACAATCATAATTCATTTTATAGATTTCATATAAAGAGAGCGCTAGAATTTTAACGACTCCGACTCCGCAGCTCTGCAAAAGAGTATAGATAGTTTTGAATCAAAAATTTCTGAATAAGTTCAAACGATACGTTACGGGAAAAAAAATTCCTTATTTAATCAGAGAATTTTCGAAATTGTCTACTTCAAGGATAGTTTTTTTTCGAATAAAATTTGTGTAAGAGGCACCGGAGTCGGAATGGTTAATTTAAAGACTCTCCGCGTACATAGCAAGACATAAAAATTGGTCTTTGAGAATGATCTCAAATAAATCTTTAACCATTTAATCGTCGCGCCCGAGACATTCACGGACTGCCAGCTTCACAGCTTTTATTCAGAATTGTTTGATTCCCACCAGTTTTATAAAACAGTGTAATTGGTTTTATTCTAGTTTGGTTCTAGTTTGTTTCAAAAAAGTGGTGGGAAGAATGAATTTGAATTTTTAAATCGTATTTTAATGCGACCATTAAGTGGTTAACATTTTGTTTCTCATCAACTATTTCTCACATTATAAGAAATGACTCAAATATTCATTTTTCCATTTTATCCGTTTCTTTTGAGTAATTTCGTCAATACAATAAAGTTCGTGGTCAGTATTGTCCCATCTGACAGATTTCTTATTGAGGCATTTCGAATTCTCAAGAGTAAATTTTAAAAGTTATTTTTGCTTTATAAGATGATATATGTTCCATAAATAAAATAACAGAAGTGTCTATTCAAAGTTTTATCGTGTGAACTCAATTTTTCTAATTTAAAATACCACCTGATACGGTTACACTGTCCGAGAGGTTAATGATTGGTGACGTTTTAAAAATGGACAGCTATCAGAACTTCATTTTCATTAGTAACAAACAATAAATGTAGCGAAATCGGGAATTTTAAATTCTTCTATTTCTGTGAATTATATTCAAAATTCTAACGTTCAGGCGTGGAAGATGATATTTTTTTAATCACAACTAATTTTATAATAATATTTTCGTGGCAGATTTCTACAAGAATTGCTAAAAGGGCTAACTGCCATAAGTTTACCTCTGATATCCGCAGGATAAATCAAAATTCATTAGGAAATATAGCTTGTAAATGTTTTTAATTAATTTCAGTAGCACAAAGGGTTACTTTTAAAAAATTCAGATTTCAGTATTGTCACCTCTTTTTTGGAATGAGAAAATTTGCCTTATTTAATGGCACATTGATTTCGGTAAAAAAAGAGGAATTTTACCAAATAAAAACAACGGTGCTTATCAATGTTTTGTAAATTCTGCTGTCAGTCGATCATTTCATTTCATTTATTTATTTATTTATTTATTTGAAAGAGAATTACTCCACACAAATGGTTAAAACAGATATCATTATGTAAATAAAATTTGGGCATCTATTTGACAACATTTGACCACAAAGGGTTAAAATGATTGTATCGAGTCATCGAGATAATATAATGTTATCTAAATTATTAGTAGAGAATGCGTGTTCGTAAATTCTTGGATAATTGATACATTATTTCTTCCTTACAAAAATAATATTTAGATTATGGGTCTTTATCTTTATTATTCATAATTTAAAAATCCTAAAATCTTCAAATAAAAACTAAATATAGAAATGCTCTTGAGAGAAATATAAAAATTGCACATTCAACACATAACATAATAATCTTTCAATGAAATACCACTAATGTAATCTTTTATCTTTAGCTTTTGCATCACAATATGTTAGAAATAAATCCTACATCCGAGATAAATATCGTTTTGACAGAAATGTTGTACATGTGCGAAAATCCTTCGTGAAAATCAGCTTTCACATTTTATTTTATTTTTGAAATGGAATCACCCACTGGAAAATAATCTCCTATCGGAATAAAATGTGATACGTCTCTTATCTGAATTTATCTTCGAAAAGAAATATTTTCAATAAAATTTTTAAACAATAGAAAAACTGTTTTATTCTAATAGCATGATAGATAATACTTCGAATAATGCTAAAGGCCGATAAAAAGTGTTTAGTTCGCTAAATGGAAGCAATGGAAACGAAAATTGATATCAATACTTTGTATTTCCTCGAGATAAAAACGAAGTGAACTTATTATAGTTGTTAAATAACGAAAGGGCTTATACAATGTAAAAATAATAACAGACAAAAATCAATATTAAGTATTATCTTTTAATAAAAGGTGGATTTTTATCACGTTTAGGGAATCTCATTTATTGTAAACGGCTGTTTGGTTATAATACTGCATTATAATAACTTCATATAATTTAGCTATACCATATCTAATATCAGAGAAGTGTTATTGAAAATATTTCAGAAGTGAGACGTGTATTTATCATGGACATCATATAAATATTTAAAGTATAATATATAAGGCTATCTTTATATACGTTTTAATTTCGTTTGAAGAAGGAATAGTGTCTTTGATCATTTAATAAATTTAATTAAAAATATAAGCATTGTCAATAACGACTCATCACGATGTGCTGCAACAATGTTTTGCCTCATTTAACCACTTATATGATCAATATTTTGGAAAAAAAATACTTTAAAATAATGTCTATTTTTTGTCATGCCTTTTACTGAATTTTTAATCGTTTATCCACGGTTTTTCAAAACAGAAATTTTTACCTAATGGAATCAGAAAAATGCATTGATTAAATAATAATAAAATTTTACTGGTGAGAATAATAAATTACGACTCGAGTATGGATGACAATACATGATACGGGCAAATTATTATCGGCAAAACCCATTGCTCGTTCGACATACTGGTAAAACAGGGAAGCGATTAATAACATTAATGTGCGGTGTTATTAAGGAGAAATTTTGACTACGAAAAGAAAGCGGAGGAAGTAATCAAAACAGTGATTCCAGGGCGGGATCTCTTCATTTTAATGGATACCTTTCCACGACACCAAGAATGTTTTAATAAAATTTTGCTTTTATAAGGAATGTTTAAAAATACAATATTTTAATTTCGGATATGTTTGTTTGAAAATTCTGGTTTTGATGAGTCATTTCATCATTTTAGGACAAGAATTTTCCTGTGCCGGAAACGGTAAAGAATTACTCAAAAACATCTTCGTAGATAAAGATTGGTCTTTTGATTGAAGTTCCAAATTTTAACTTGCATAATTCCTAAACTACCTGACGGAATGACTTTCGAATTTGCATCAAAATGTAACATTTGCCGAATAATATAATCCTTACTTCAAAATTAGGTGCTAGTAAAGCGCTAAATTTCGGGATTCATAATACCAGTTTTTCCGTATAGAAAAATTTTCTGTTTTTAATCGAAAAATTCTGCTATCAAATAAAGAATACATTTTCTTGGGATTAAACAATTATGTTTCATTATTAAATATAATAAAGTTTGATGCATTTCCTATATGTAGAAGTTGTTATACTATTCCACATAATGCCTATTTGATTCAATATATGGCTACCGCAAGGCTCCCAAATGGCCCGCGAACTATACCTGCGGATCAAATAATCATTATTCGACACAGAAATTTTTTAAAATATAATGTAACTGTTTAGATAGAAGTAAATATTTGGCTTCAATTGCTAAATAAATTTTCTGTGTCGAAAAAGAATTGTTTGATCCGCGGATTATACGGCGGAAATTACGGTATATAAAAGTCACTAGACTGCAATAGCTTACTTCCTAGGTAATATAAATTTAGTAAAGCTTACATTTATCTTATAAGCAGTACCGTAATTTCCTACGTATAATCCGCGGATCAAACAACCACTTTTTGACCTAGAAATTTATTTAAATAAAGTGTAACTTCCTTGATCGCAGAAAATATTTGACTTCAGTTACTAAATAAAATTTCTGGGTCGAAAAAGAATTGTTTGATCCGTGGATTATACGCAGGACATTACGGTAATCGTAAAAGAGGAATATTAACACATGAAAACCTTAACCCCTTGAAAGGGGTGGGATAAAATATATCCCACTTAATTTAAATTGCAAAATGTCACATTGAAAACAGAACTTTGGAATGATAATTTTAATTTTATCAAGTTCATTAAGAAAAACCTTCATATATTTTCAAATAAAATTGTTGTTAAGTTCTGGTGTCAATCCATTATTTCAGCATTTTAAGTGTAGAAGTGCTTTGCTCTTCAAAGAGTCAAAACAAGCATCTTCTATTTCAATGAAATACACTTTGAAATTGAAATATATTCTTTTTAAAAGCACGAGTTATTTACAGTTGTACAATAAAAGAAGGAGAAAAATAGTATTTATTACAGCAGAAGACAACATCTTACATTGAATAAATATCAAAGTTAAAATTAAAATTAAAATATGACGAGAGGAATTTTACATGAGATATATTTTCATAATGACACGAAAATAAATAAGGGAAACACTTACATGAATATAAAATGTTTGATCTTTTAAAAATATATGAACATTTTTACAAATGTGAATGAATTCACTGGTAACAGTAATATATCTAATTTCATGTAAAACAAAGATATGATTGGAATGTATTTCAACTTAAAAGATTATATAATGTAATACAGTTACCATTTATAAAAATACAATTACATACATATGTATATATAGATATCGATATACATATACAAACTGTGCATGCATGTACATACATATGAATAAAAACAAATACTTTATTTTCTACAATTATTCATATCGTTTTTGTATTCAGTTGGCAAGAAATTTCCTGCTGCTTTAACCCTTTCCAGCACGGACAAATTCTGTTAGTAAAATGAGAAATTATCGACTGACACCGGAATTTACAAACGACATTTAAAAAAATCAAGAACTTCTTAATTTAAGCCTTATTGTAAAAGTAAGATTTTATTAAAATATTATTGGAGCCAACTGCAAGTTTAGAATCAAAATGAGGTGTGTACAGACCGGACACACTGCGCCGGAAAGGGTTAAATAATGTTTTTCTACTGTAATCTATTTTTCTTTTTATGATCGGTATAGTTTATAAATCAATTTCATCAAAAAATATAGATTCCGGTAGAAAAAGATTATTTAAAACAGTGGGGAAGTTAGTTGCCGACCTAATAAAACACAGAAATCCAATGTGCATACACTAGATTCGTATGTATCCTAGAATTTCATATCCAGGAATTTTTTTAGTACCGGTATTTTCCTACAGAAAATCTCTGTTTGAATAAGATGAAATTTTGCGCTTTCGAACTAGATTTATTTTTCTATTAAAAAAAGTTGGCATTACATCTGGACAATAAAGTTACCCGTACGAACCATGATACACTCAAGATAATTCCTGAGGAATCTAGAATGATCTTGTTTAATTGCAGAACTATTAACAATTTTCTGCAAGTTAATAAGACGATAAATTCTTGTGGAAATGTGTGCACACTGTAAGTCTGTGTTATATATCAAAATGCATGGATATGTATTCACACAGAACTGAAAAATAATACAAATTTGCTCATATTAACAAAATATAACTTTTTCTAATATGTATCGCATTTTCCTTAATAATAATATATCTTACTTTATATTATTTATAACATTTTCTGTGTGTTTAATTTTCATCACATTTTAAATACAACAGTCCTTTTTCAAGACGCTTTTAAATTTTTTGGCTGCATGCCTAAAACTATTCTTCAGATTTTATCGTAAATAGAAATGATGAATTCAAAAATAAGTTTAAATATTTCGAATGCATAAGAAAAGTCAAAAGAGTTATTTCACCATAATGTGCATTCATTTAAAAAATCATTAATCATTTAGTTTGTGATCTATTTTTCGGTGACCGTTGGTATTTGCCTATTTTGCTCGTTTAAAGCTATCATCACCATTTTACTAAATATCATACTTTTCATGTTAGATACTGAGCCTTATTTTTAGGATAAACAGATTCAAATGTTGAATTTTAGTTTTTTAACCCTTTACCCGCTCGTGTTGCTTTTAACGAACAGTAAAAATAAATGTGAATTTTTAAGATAAGAAGAGCCTCAATTAACCGAGCTTCAATTAATCGAGGCTTCTGTCAACTGAGCCAATATTGAAATAACTGATTTTGTTTTCGGTGACCATGTGGCCCTAGTGGCCCTGGGATAATGTGTTATCGGACAATTGCATCCCGAAACCATTTGACAGGAATACAAAGCGGAGAAATTCGATTTTAAATTTGTGAGTTGTTAAACATAATTTTATACATTTATTATTATCAAATAAAAAACTTTCCATTGTTTTTTAGTTTAATGATGTCAAATTCACGAGCACGGCGAGTTTTTATAGACGATAACTACTAACCAAGATTTCCAATATCCGAGGTAAGAGCGGCCACAATTAGCTGAGATAATCGAGGTTCCTTTGTACTTACATACCTATCACTATTTTTCAATTAAAAATGTGGCCTTACTTAAAAACAGAAAATTTTAAGATCATATGAAGAAAAAAATATACATTTGTGTTTGTGATGGCAAATGACGCTCAGCTAAAATGTTCAACCTTGTAGTTTTGGCGGTTAATGAGTTTAATTATTTTATGTATATAGATGTTTTTAAAAGGTATAACACAGGATTGTTAACTTCAAGACTGGAGTGCCCATTCACTAGTATTTCATTAATTTCCGATTGTAAGCTTGCCATCGCATTTTTCTAAAATTAATATATTCCTTATTTTGCCTTACTTAATATTTCGTTAATTAAGGCGAATATATTTATTTTGAATATCAGATATCAATCAAATAATTTAAATTATAAAAAAGTTGTAGACAGGCAACATTGATGTACGAAGATGCAAGAGACAGTCAGGCATACTTCCACCAATAAACTTAAAAGTTTTTTCCAAGAATTTAATCACTAATATTAATAAGACGAAAACAACATTTTTAATTTAATGCTGGAAATTTCACTAATTTTCCATGTTTCCTGTTATAGCAGCCTCGAAGATTTTTTTTTTTCAAATACAATATCTTTCATTATTTTCATGTTAATCTATAGACTTGCAATAAAAATCTCACCACGAAGCAGGTTTCTATGACTTTTCCAGGATAAACCTAAAATAAAATTTTGTGTAAGGAAATGATAGTTGCAAATATTTTTATTTAGTCTGTAGAAAAAGATACCGCTCAGAGGCCAGCAACAAGACATTTCAATTAGTAGTCAAAAAGTTGTTCGAACACAACCCTATGGATACTAGGCATGTTTCCTGATCTTAATTTTCTGATATACTACACCAGTGATGCAGAACCTTTTTGCCAGAAAATTGTTTTCCACCAGAATATTTCAAAAGAGTCGTTTCTTTTATTTAATAGCAAAGATTTCGTCATAACTATAAGGAAAAATATTCTGCATAAAAATAGTGGTATCTTTGTGGCCCGCGGACCAAAGGTTGTGCACCGCTGTACTACACAGATTCATTAAGCATTTCTTGAATTTGAATACGACTCTTTTTTAACATAATTTTTCGCTTTAATTTAAATGTTAAACACTTAAAATCTGAGTAAACGACAAGCGCCATTTTTAGTTCAGTGGTAAGACATTCTGAGAATTATACCTAAAATACAACTACCAAATAGAAGCACGTTTTAATGCTCGTTGTGTATGTAAACTGTAAAAATGCTCCGATTTAAAACTATCCTAAATTTGTATGTTTTAATCGTACTAAAGATTTCCTTTTTTTTTAAATTTTCATTTAAGACTTTTTGAAACGTTCTCCAAATATAAGTTAGATGAAAATAAATCCTTACAAAAAAAATGAATTTGCCATTTTAATGCATTCATACCTGCCAACTTTATGTTTTTCTTTCACAATTAGAATTTAATAGTGAGTGTTGTTATATCTCTTTGAAGAACTCTACCGATTAAATGATGAAAAAATTTCGATTAAATTTTAGTGGTAACAAAAAGGAGTAAAAGATGGTAGCTATTTACATTTTTATTTATGATATGCATCCCCTTTTAGCCTTTTGCGTTTCAGAGCACTTCCATAGCGAAAATGTTAAAATGAATATATAACCCCTGAATATATAAACAAATTTATTTGAAAACATTAAAAAGCTATTTTTCCCACAGATAATAAGCAGAATAAATTTATACTAGAATTATGATGTCATTGTAGCATTTAAGAATCACGCTGTTTTTTTCCATATATTGGAACACTCACAGAGTAGTAACAGAGCCTCAACTCGGCTTGAAAAGAGCGCCCTCAGTGAATCACTTAAAAACTAAACCACCGCGTTGGCGATTTTTATCCTCGTGATTTTTGTTTAACTGTAACCCTATTCTGCTTGGCGCTTCTTGCTGAATGCTGATTTGATTATCTTTGCACATGTGCTTATGCTATTTGATCTTAGATTTCCGCGTTTACACTGATTCGTAATTATTACTGTTATTATTCTTGAATTTTCAAGTTGAAATTATTATATCGTTATATTACGAAGAGACACATGTATTGTTTACAAGACGAATACGTCAAAGTTATTTCATAATTCTTTTTTAAATTTCAAAACAAGAAGCAGCAAGCAGTCGCTGTATTTTTTTTCTTTTTTCCCCTTATCATTTGTCGCCAAGGAAGCGATGTTTCGCCGAATTAGCAACCTCTCTTATGTTATGATCGTAGTTTCAGAGTGGTCCGCTCGTGTCGCTACTGTCTATGCGTAATCCCATGTTAAACAAGTTGCCATTACAGTGTATGAAAGTTGATTCTCTGTTACAATTACTCTGTGGGAACACTGAAACACAGAGGGTTAAAACAATTACCACATCTAAAATTTAAATTGTATTTGAATACATTTTATAATTAGAAGTGTGTTTCTATCATCGGCAGTCAAAATACAACAGCCTAAATACATGTTTTGAATCGCCCTCTATAAACATTGCTTATTATTGTTTCTATCTTAATTTGTATTACCTTTAAATAAACCTGCCTTTAAAGTTTTCTGAATTTATAAATAATCTCAATAATTAATTTCTTTCCTAAATAATCTGTGTCAGTGATGATATTTATTTCAAAACATCTTGAAATCATTTCAAATTATCCGATATTTCTTAAAATATTTTCTAATATTCAGCCGATATTGGTTAAATAGACTGGAAACACTGAGGTAGACCTGTTCTAAAGAAGACAGGTAATCCATTTTTTTTGTTTTTAAAATTAGGAATGCACATAGTAATTCATAGCTGCCAACTTTTACTCTTTTTTGTGTCACTAATTTTTGGAATTTTTTTTCTTACTCAATCCCGGAAAATTAGGATTAAATAAATAAATGTTTTCTTTTGAAAAATAGTGGTAATAAAGCGTAAAAAATGCAACTACGGTAATTTATATTTATGAAAAAATTAATAATTAAACAATTTTTATTCTCTTTCCTATTATGAAGTTTTAGGGAATCACATTTTCAAAAAAATTTATTAAATTTAGGATTTAGCAAAATTATATTATTAAAACTATCAAAATATATTTATATAAAAAAAAGGAAATATGGGTATTTTTCTTACTACAACTACAAGATTTTAAAAAATACATTCTTTTAACGAAATAATTTAAACTAAAATTCCCAGATTTTTTTAAAGGTCCGGGGATCATACGTTTCTTTTTCCTGGGATTTCTCTAGGACTTTCAAGAAGTTTTTACCAGAATTCTTGTAATGTAATATGCTGTATTTACAGCCAAAGAATTCTGTCTTCAGATATAGTCTACAAAATTTCTGTTTCTAAAACAAAAAATAAAAAAAAAAGAAATAAAATAAAATTCCAAGAATCACTTGATGCTCACGAACCCCGAGGCCATTATTTATATTTTAGCAAATTACCATACAAGGAGCAAAGAAGAATCCATGAATCAATAAAAATTTAACTTTTAATAGGGTAATATCTCCAGTAATTGGCATGCACCAATGATTGGCACATCCTACAAACATGTCCTAAAATAAGATTTATATCCAGTCTTTTAAAAATGCAAGACCTTATACCAGTTATATGATCATTAACTTTAAAGATTATAACTTTGATTTATGCTACTAGATAACAATAGTGCCTAGGAAAGAGAAACATTTATGGTTTGTATCAAATTAGCCATTTTGTTGCAAATGCTTCGTCTCTGGCTTAAGAAAGGCATGCTTTTCAATTCATTATTATCTGATTTATAATATATTTTAAATTTTAATTGACAACAGTTTTGTTTAGTTGAAAAGGGTTACCTTAATTGTGTAAACGTATTTTTGACACAAATATTTGTATTTCTGAATTAATGATAGATGCCAATTAATGGTGCTTCAATTTTGCTAGTTCCAAGTAATTGGCCCCTATTCCAATTACAAAGGAATCGCAAGGTTTGAGATTAAACCACTTATTTTGGCAGTACATTAAGTTAGTTATAGACTAATTTTGTTTATCAGTTGTTTTTATTTGAAAATATGAAATATTATCGCAATTGGAATCCATTAAAGCTTCAAATGACAATTACTCGGGACAGCGTGACAATTACTGGGTATTAATATAAATATATTGTATTGTTTTAAAGTGTTCACATTTCAGACTAATCTGCTGATTTTTTACTCTCAAAAACCTGAAATATGGCATCTTCATCTACAGTAAATTCATTTAAAGCGATTAAACCCAATGCAAAATATAAAGTTTTTTTTTTATAAACATGGGCCAATTACTGGATCACAAGGTGTCATACATTAGTGCTCTAGGTGCCAATTACTGGTGACTACAGCAACTTTTTATAAATTAATTTTTATAAAAATACTTTTTCAAAAATTTTTGCTTTTAGTGGGCAAAATAGATGCACAAATATGCATTCTATGATTTAAAAATATTTGCAAGTAAATATTTTATTTCTTGGTAATGGAAATTGAAGTAAGTTTAAAGACAAATTCTTACTGTGTCAAATACTGGAGATGTTACCCTATATAAATTCAGTTTCAAGCTACAACAGTTTTTAAATAAAAATATCTTTTCATGAAATGACTGAAGTGTAATGATAAATTAATTACTCTTAAAAGTTTGTAATATAAAATCCTAAAAATGATTAAAAGAAATACTTCCAAAAGAAAAATATCATGCAATGTAGTCCTACACTCACCGCCCTCTTAATCTTAGGTCTACATGTTGACATAAAAATGTCAACTGTCATAGGAGTTTTTTTTCGATGTTTGTACTGTCCCTTATACACTACATTCTTTTCAAGGCATTCTTTGGCTGTTTTTAATTATAAGTATATCCTTTGGAGAAGAAAAAAATAATGACATACTTACCAACTTACCAATAATTTTCTTAAAACTGAGCTGATATATCCTATAGTGAACAAGAATGTTTCGAACCAGAAAAAATATAGCTGCCAACTTCAATATCTTTCAGAAAGTATTTACTGATATGTGAAATTTGATTGTGTTCATATAACTAATATACTTATTACACATTTTTTCCGGTGTGAAAATCTCTTCTTTGACCTAGGTCAGGTTAAAACAATTTTAAGGATATTATCGGTATGTTGGCAGCTATGTAATGGTATTAAAACTCAAGGAACCGTAGAAAAGCTGAAAAAAATCAACCTGTGATATTTGCCATTTCTTTCAGCGTTCAGTCCTGTTATTCAGAAAGAATTGCTACCTTTCGCAGTGATGCATATACAGGGATGCCACAGGTGACTATTTTTTAATTCTACGTCACAACACTTGTTCAAATATTCTACAAAATTATCATTTTTTAAACATTGGTGCAAGCAGATTAGAAAAATAGTCGCCCGTGGCATACCTGTATATATTAGGTTGGGAAAAAAAGTAATTTCGCTTTTTTCGTGTTTTTCAAAGTGAATTTCTTTATATAAATAAAAAAACTAATCAATAATATATGTGCTATTTTTTTCGATGACCTTTGGCATTTTTCTGGTAGAACCGTAATTCTGTCACTGTAGAACTTTCGAGATTTCTGGGGAAAAAACTGAACAAGGTGTTTTTCACAAGCCTCTTTTGAAGCCAGCATAACATCATTAAGAGAGTTCTGCAGAGAGCGAAACAAATGTTAGTCGATCGAGGCCAGGTCCGGACTATACGGTAGGTGCCCCAAAACTTCCCAACAAAACTCTCTTAGTTTTTACCGAGTGGCTAAAGACTTTTTCAACGATTGGCCGGCCAGGATGCCACCTTTAAATCTAGAATATTTTAGCGACGTTATCTTTCAAATGCTGTATAGCATGGTTTAGTTGAATAAGTATTACTCGAGATATGCGACTTTAAAGTTATCTATTGGGAAAAAACGAAATTACTTTTTCCCCAACCCAATATTAATCATTTAATATTTAATGTTTAATAAATAAATTCATCTCCGAGCAACCACAATATTTAAAGAAAAATATCTGCCTTATGTAAATGCAAAAGTCTGTTACTAAATTAGGAGAAGAAATACACTTTAAAATTTCTGGTCTGAACAATAACTATGCATATTAAAGAAATAATTCCAAAAGGAAAAATTCTGCAGTATAAGGTTAATTATTACTTACCGTAATTTCCCGTAGATAACCCGCAGCTCAAATAATTTTGTTTCGACCCAGAATTTTTATTCAGTGATTTAAGATAGATGTACACAACGATAAAAAAAAATGCCACATTTATCTTTGAAAATTTCAGAGTCCTAACAGAACTGTTTCCGCTGCGGATGATCTACTGGAAATTGCGGTAGCTATTTTGAAAAAAAAAAAAAAAAAAAAAAAAAAAACATTAAACACTTTAAAAATTTTTATAGATAAAATTTTGCAGGAATTTCATTTATTATGCACATATTGCAAATAATTAAAAATATTTCAATTTTCATATGCTAATTGCCATTTTTTTCAGCATAAAAAACGCAGTAAGCGTAAATATTTCTTTAAAACATGGCATCGCATTTTCGAAGGAGCAATATACATATAACTACGTATACTTATTTATCTCATTACAAACAGATAAACATGGAGCAAATCTTACGACTATAAATCTTGTAAAATTATTAATGTTGCAAATAATTTTAATAAAAGCGGGGCACCTTTATCTAGAACGGTTCCACTTGCCCTGAATAACTGTAATTGGTGCTGGGAATGCTTAAGCTTAATTGTTTCCATGTCCTTGGGCGTATTGTCTGGCAATTATGTTTCATAAACTGCTTTTATAAATTATTTATAAATTCATTACAACTATAGTGGATATGCTTAACCTAGCGAATTTAATTTATTTCATACACATCATTATATTCGCTTCAACGTCTAAGAGTAAAAATGCGTATTTGTAAGAAGTAGTAAGCATTCTAGTTTCTTTTGCACTGTTGAGTTCAGTTTTGGATTTGTAATTATAATCATTGAGAAATGTTCTAGACTGTTTGACTTTTTTTTAAGGTTTAGAAATCAAATTTACTTTCATTTTTTATTATTATTATGTTTTATATAAAGTTATTTAATTAAAATTATACTAGATTTTTCCCATAAAAATGTAAATTTCGCTAAAATATTTTTTTTAATTTTATACATAAAACACGCGTATTATCCTGTAGATAGGATAGATTGTTTTCAATAGATGATAAACACAAGCCGCCCCAAAAAGAACCCGCGAAGTTTTTAATTAATTAATTGAAACAGGTATGAGGGGTTGCTACGGATACCTGTTAGGTCAAACATAGTTTATAAACAATAACATTTGTGATAGATTTATCTGTCAAATATTGTGGAGATTTATAGGAAAAATTTCTTTTTGAAACAATGGTAGTCAAAACAGTGACCGTTTCGACCGCTCAAACATCTTCATGTGCCAAGTGGTACGTTCCAAAGCAGCTTGAAAATTTTGAATGCACAAAATTACACATATAATCTCAATTTTAATTGAGAGATAGAGATGCCTAAACCTTTTAGAATACTTAAAATTTTTAAATGATATAAATAAAGTGGATTTTAAGAAAACAAAAATTTATTCCGCATGTCATTAGGTAAACACGATGAAGATGCTTTAACCCTTTCGAGACGGCATCCCTTACACAAATTTTATTTGGGCAGCACCACTTTTTTTAAACAGTTCCTTTTACTTCTTATATTCCAAAAAATGCTTCAATGAGAAAAGTAAAAAATTACACTTCTTTATTAATGGTGCCAAAAACAAATTTCCCATGCACCTTTCGACGATACATATATGCATCACCCGTCCCGAAAGGGTTAAAAAGACTTAGTGATTTTGGACCGGCTTTGCTCATTAGTCTTACAAGGGCACCACCAAACATGGTGCGCACAGATTTTGATGATTTCAAAGTATGTTGTAGAGGTCATAATACTAATTATTCATCTGAAAGGATTATTTCAAATGGGCCTTGGTTTTTGAGAAATTGGGGGTCAAAGTTCAGCGTATATTTCAAATACTTATTAGTACAGACGCCGTATGTGAATCAGTGGCGTTGTGGTAACGTACAAGCCTGCAAGTCAAAAGGTTGCGGGTTCGAATCGGTCATCAGCGTTTATTTATTTATTTTTGTATTTTTACACGTTACAAATTTTAAGTATTTTTATTACAAAATTGCTACAGCTTTTGATATTTTCTTAATAAATTACATTTACATTTTTAAATTTTTTCATGAAAATTTATTTTTTTTCTGCAATTTTTAAACGAATATTTCTATTGACAAAACTACAAAACTAGTTTACGCCTAGAACTTTTTTTTATTAATTATTATTCGCGTTTTTTATTTTAAGCACAATCCTGAAATAATGATTTTTTTTCCCTCTCGCTTTTTTATTTTATAGCATTCTAAATGAAAACTTGCCTTTTTTTGTATATGTATAAATAATACAAAATAATTTTCGGGTGCAATTTTTTAAACGTCTTTAGGATTAGATTATTCAAGTAATGCGTATCTTCGAAAAAGTAATAAAATATTAATGCAGTAATGTTAAAATGCAAGTTGTTACCAATTATTCAAGTTTTCAATTTTCCAATTTTCTGTAAATACATTTATCTCCAAAGTTCAACATGAACATAAGTTATCGTTTGCACAAATAAGAAATGACAGATTACATCTATTTTTTTTATCAAATCAAAACACTCGTTCCGTAATTCAACTGAAATACGAAATAGACGATGGGACGAAGCCTCAAAATATGCTTAAAAATGAGATTCCGTTTGCCATCTCATAGGACTACGTAAATTTGTTGTTAAAATATTTTAACATCCATATTTTATCGAAAATAGCAATGTTCCCACATTGAAACTTGCACATTACTATAAAATACAGAAATATACTCGAAACTATATCTTTTAACCACTTTGCAGCCATTTTTAGAATCGGCACTAGATGGCGCCACCAAAATCCATTAAAAAGAAACAAAAATACAACAAAACAACTTATAAATCACAATACATGCCTTTTTATTTTATATTGTGTCTAAAAAGATATTAATTCTGAGCTAAATAAGCATATTTTATTTACATTCATATGGGTTTAAATCCTTTGTTGATTTTGAAACGAGAAATTATAAAAAATAATATAATTGCTTAGAAACAGATAGGATGTCAAACGTGTGTCTGTGTTATGAAAAATGTATAAATATTAGATTTTCCCAGAATATTCAAATTTCCATATAAAAAAATTTTTTCCTAGCAGAAGCGTGTAATTTTTTATATTCTGTTTAATGAGATAAAATTTATAATACATATAAAAATACTTTTTTTAATCGTCTGCTTTCCTCCGTAATTATCAGAATAAATGAAGATTTTTTTTTTTATTGGTGTTATTTTTTCACTTTTACAAATGATGATTAAACCTTTTTTTTTTACTTTTAATATATATTTTTAAACATATTTATCACGAATTGAGTATTTTAGTAATATAAATTATATTAAATGCAGTATTAAATTATCTAAAAATCGAAGCACAATATTGTGTAATACACATTTGAAAAGAAAAAAAAGTGATTGATTAATCTAAAAATATTAATATTTAAAGTAGTGGAGATTTTTAAATATTGAAATTTTCTTATACTTTTTCAAAATTTTAATTAAATACAAATTTTTATTTATTTGTTGCAAAATGTACTTTTAGTTGAACCCTGAAGTGCAGTCAGTTCACCATATTTTGAAAAAATAATAATAAAAAAATGTTGACAAAGTAAACTGTCCTCTTCAGAAAATATCAAAAGTTTCAAAGCTGTAGAATTTTCAATTCTGCTTATAATTTGCGAAGTGTAAAAAAAAACAAAAATAAATAAAAGGCCGAGGACTGCTTCGAACCCGCAACCTCTCAACTTGCAGGCTCGTGCGTTACCACGACGCCACTGATTCACATGCGGCGTTCGTACTAATAAGTATTTGAAATATACGCTGAACTTTGACCCCCAATTTTTCAAAAATTAAGGCCCATTTGAAAGAATCCTTTCAGCTGAATAATTAGTGGTATGACCCCTACAACATACTTTGAAATCATCAAAATCTGTGTGCACCATGTTTGGTGGTGCCCTTGTTAGTCTTCTTTGATTTAAGAATTCACATACTGACGAAGATTTTGAGTTTTAAATGTATATATAATTAAAAAAAAACAGTAATCCTTTAACATTCACGAGTTTTTATTTTATTTTATTTTATTTATTATTATTTTTTTAGATCTTGCAAATTCGTATTTTATAATTTAGATTACTCTATGTTGGCATTTACATAAACATGCCGACCACACTGAATCTGTGAAGAATCTTCGCCCGCTGAATTCCAGAAAAATCGAGACACATAGCAATAATGAATTTCGCAAGGCGTTAACCTCTTTTCGACGAGATCTTTTTATGAAATTTTTACTGTTTGGCCACCGGTTTTAAAAAACAGAAATCTGCTCCTTATGAAATCGAGATAATGCTCCAATTAAATAAGGCAAATTTTACTGGTCGGGATGAACAAGAATTCTTAAGCCTTTTTGCGGCACGTATACGTCTCGCTCGTCCCCAGGGGGTTAAATAGTTGTTTCTGGTAGTTTAACTTTTTCCATATTTTTCGTTATGCCTACCTGAAAACATCGTTTTATTGACGTCACTGATGATCTATTAGTATATTTAAATTAATTCAATTTTCAATAAATTTCTGCTGAATTCGTTTTATTTGTTTTATTTTGATTCATAAAAGTGAACTTTCCTTTGTTTTCTAACACGTCGTTATTTGTAAATGTTATATTTTCCATGATGCACTGCCTCCCTATACCAGGCGTGAACGCTGAGATAAAACTTATGGCTGCCGAAGGAGGGTTTTTTAATGTATGTACGGTCGTCTAAATTTAAACACCAGTGTTTCATAAAATATTACTTTGTTTTGTTTAATCTGAAAAAATTAAAGCGTGGAAAAACTTTAAATATTTTTGGTACTAAAATTCAAGGGGCAGTTCTTGTGCGAAAAACCTTAGCCTTCTGCAGTCGCTAACTTTGTGTCAGAACTCAGGTCTTTTACTCAGGAGCGCTGCATGTTGCCAAGATGATTGCGTAGTCGAAAACAATCCTGGAAAAGTGAAGAAAGTTGACCAATCATGTCAGTTTTCAGGTTGATGCATTTTAGTTGGCTCACGTCTTCAGAAAAGTCGACAAATAGTGTATCTCGCAGGCTCTAGAATTATACCGCCTGAACCTGAAAACTGTGTAGCTCGGAAAAGTACTGTAATTTCCGACGTAGAATCCGCATATCAAACAATTAATTTTCGACCCAGAAAGTTTTAAGCATAAAATATAACTTTTTCAATCGCGGTAAATAATTGATTGCAATAATTAAGCAAAATTTCTGTGTCCAAACATAATTGTTTGATCCGCGGATAATGCGCCGAAAATTGTGTTATGTTTCATGGATTTACTAGAAGCTGTGTAAATCAAAATGTATATCAGTGTAAAGTTTTCTATTTCCTGTTTATATATGAATTTAAGTCGATGAGCACAAAAATTAGCTGTTATTCGTAATGTTGAAAACTTTCTATTGGGTCACCAGTAAAGAAATTACATTTACAACCTTTAATAAAAAATATCATTGTATTTTCAAATTTATTACACTAATACTTTATGGGCTATTTTATTATCATGCCCTTTTCCATATTTACATTTATTATACCTAAAGATGATTTTTAATTTAAGGTTTGTCTGTTCTTTTAAAATATCCAGAAGCATAATTTCCAACATTTAAGCGTCTTTTCAAGCCAAAAACGCCCATGTTTTCATGTGTATATTTTACATAATATATTTTTTTAAAGATAAATTAAAGCATTGAAATAAAAAAGTATTTTGTTAAATAATTATCCTGGTTCAAAATATTTTAATTTAAATTGAAAAAAAGTGTAAATGTTTGCGGCTATGAATGTATTATTTTCCTTAAATGTAGTTAAATCGTATTTCTTAATAGTAACTGTATTTATTAAATTGCGGAATGTGTTGAGTAATTTTGCAGTTTTTAATCCTATAAGAGTGGCAGAATATCTTTATTTCGTTATAGAAAACAGCAATAGTATCTATGGTTCAACATTCAATATAGTAATGATACATTTCAACCTTAACATTTCAGCAAAATGTACATGATTTCTGAGATTCTGTAATAACTATATTTATACATATATTACATGGAGAAGCTCCTGTTAGAATGGCAGTAAAATTTGCAAATTTGCTTATATTTTAAGCTTAATTAGTAAGACATTTATATAGTACTTTTTTAATTATAAAAGAGAAGAATATATTTTATCATGCAAAACATTTTATAGAAAATATTTAGTAACAAGAGTAATGATGATCGTTGAAACATTATTTGATTATGTATTATTACTAATATATTTTATGATATTAAATTAAACATATAGTTTGATTAGGTAAAGTATCTACTGATTTAAACATATTATTAAATAATTAAAAGTACAATAAATATACAAATAAAAGTACATGGGTATAATTTTAAATAATGCGTTCAAATAAAGCGTTTGTCGTTTCATGAATTTAAAAAAAATGTTAAAAGAAATTATAAACTGAAAACATATAGAAAGGAGGTTTTATTCTGAAATTTTAGATGAATATGAAACAAAGTTATTTTCTTAGCTTTGTGTAGTGAATTTTACGACATAAACCATGCATTTTTATGATCTATTACATGTTTTAAATAATGCCATGTAAATCATACTGTATAAACCATGTATTTTAATAATTATGTTAGTGTTTATCTTAGTCTAAAATGCCAATACACTTCATATTGTATAATTTTAGAAAATGATAAACAATACAAGCAAATCAGTGCAAGGTTTTGCTTGTATTTTGTTTGTTTCTAATTTCAATTAAACTCTCAGGAATCTATATCTAATTTCATTTATTTTCTTCTAGCATTAGCAAAGGTATCAGGGCTCCCAGTAATTCCGATTTCTTAATGCCGCCTTTTTTTCAAAGGAAATTCTTTATAATTTTCGTCGAAACTATCTTAGAAAAGTACTTTTGTTGCGTAAAACCGACGACGATTTTTTCTCTTAAATAATACTGCTTTTAAAAAAAGGTCAAGGAAAGTCCTGAAGTATATTAAATAAAACAAAATAATAAACATGTACACTAAATTAATCGCGAAAATATTAACGCTTCTCCTGAGTAATTTTGTTCTGTGGTTCAATGCGTTAATTTAAAATTATTTCTGCAGTTAATCATTAATAATTTATGCATTGTCGTTTCGAGACTAATTTCTTTATAAGAAATCTTGAGACTTTTAGACTAATTAACTTCATTTTTAAAGTTAATAATTTTAGATAACGTTTATCAGAAATGTATAAATTCTTTTTTTGCCAAACCTGTAAGTTTTTTATTTAGTGTTTTAGTGAAAACATATCTAGCTTCATTCATACGAAAGTAATATTGGGTCGTTTGGAAAGTCCGCCCGAACGATGGCAAAGAGATTTTGCTCTTGAAATTGGTAGACTGGAGTGCTGAATTCAAACACAATCGCGCCAGTCGGCCTAATCGTTCGGAGTTCTCTGTGGTTCACTTTGAACCTTGGATTTCCTTGCGCAAATACAGGTTACGTTCCCCTAGAAAGACGCCCAAGGCGGCCACCATCTCCATCGGGACTTAATCCCTGGTGTTCATAATTCATAATCATAAACACAATCAACCAATAAACCGTTTGGAAAATCTTTTTCATTTGGGAAAATCAATTTATACTGAAAAATGCTTACCGTTAATTATTAGAAATCAGATATCTTTTTTTTTTATTGTCCAATAAATAAATGACAGTATTTTCCAGTACGATTTTTTTTCCAAATGGAAAGAATTTTCCGATAGCCCAGAAGTGAGGCATTTTGATAATCTAAGTGGACTAAATCCAAATTAATTTTCTATTATCTGGTAATTAAAAGAAACCGCATATATTGTTAGCCGAAGGTCTCTATTTTCGAGATCGGTACAAGTTTTGTCGAAAGATTCCGAGTTGTCGATTAATTATGATCGTAAAAGACGCTTCTGTAGTTGGTTTGAAAGAGTGTTAGCATTTGCACTAGCTTTCTCTACGTTTGAAAGCACGTTGTGGCTATTTTGTTTTATTTGAAAACACGAGTTTTCTGAAAATATGTCACAGGTTTATCAAAGTCACACCTAACCCGTTTTTGTTTGAAAATAAGCTATATTGAATCCTCTTTACCGCTTTTTCAATGAATGCGAATTTGGATGATCGCGGTTGTTGTTTACAAGTTTCATCTTGACTTTAAAAATATTATTCAGCAATAAGCATAGAAAATAAAAGAGCAATTCCTATAGTATAGAAAACTAAATCAATCTTTTACAGACGTCTGCAAATCATTACGTTATTATAAATGAATAAGCTTTATATTTACTTGCAGTTTAAGTATGCATGTTTCGTTCAAATCTTATAGGCCGATTTTAACCTACTTTTAATTAAATGAATGAGCTGAAACTTTAAATACATGTGTAGTTTTAATGGCAATATAATATGATTATGATTTGAGCAGCGTAGATGTTATAATTTCTATACAGAGCTACTCAAACTTTTAGTTTAAATAATGAAAGTTAATTTTAGGCTCCTTGCACTCATCTTCTTGAGCTGAAACTTTATTAGCATATGTAGGTCAGATACCAATGCAATATTATTATTATTTGTGGAAAATAGCAGTGTCTCTTTTTAGAGGACCTCTAGACCTTATTCTCGAGCAATTCTAAGTAGACAAAAATTTAAAAAAAGAAATTAAAGTTTACTTTTTTATAAAACATTAATTGCTTTATACTTAATAGTAAAATAACATGCAGTTAATATGTTTAACGCATTTTTCATAATTGATTATACTTTTATTTTGAGGCATTATTGTTTATTGAAGCAAATATTTATCTCTATTTGAGTAGTTTATTACGGATACATTCGAAAAATCAGCAAAAACTATTAAACTTCAACTAAATATTTTTGTCCACCTAGATAATCAAATCAGCTGCAAAATTAAGCACTTGACGGTGATATATATTATGTAATATATATGTAATATATAACGAATAATATTCCAAATGTAATTTCTTAGTAGAATAGCTATGAGACCTTTCGATTTTTAATCTATTGTGGCACACTTTTTCGTTACGTGGAACACCCAACAGGACTCCTAAATGCCGCTACTTATCAACTATTTAACTTGAATTAAAAATATATTTTTTTCCGATGAGGACTAATACATTTTTTTCTGTAGACGTAACGCTAAATTGAGACAGTTACTTTCAACATAGCTGCCTAATTTTGAGCATTTCTGTTTCAAACAAAATTTCATAGAAATTTTTGCCTTATTTGATCACGGATTTACCCGTTAAATGTTCTTTAATTTTTTTTGTAAAATATTATAATTTGTGGTAGTTTTTAGGAAATGCTATATGTTTAAGAAAGACGGGAAATGTGGCAGTGTAATTTAAATGTTGCTCAAGTATTTAATAAAATACGTATAAAAACTTTTTTGACATTCAAAATGTTTCCTACGTATTTCAGAAATTTTGAGCATTTCTTTTATAAAGAATATTTTACTTGATTTTGATTTTCTGTGTTTACTTTATCATTATTATGAAATTAATGCTCTTTCGCCCATTTGCATGAGTAACTGCAGGGCTTACAATCAATAAGCAATGAAGATATGCCATTATACTTAACACATTTTTTTTATTGCGACTACGCTTTGTATAATAAGAACTATTTTCCATATAAACTAGTTTATGACGTCAGAAATAAAATAAATAAAGCATTGAACGCAGCATAAAAATTATTCTTAAAAAATTATTTAAAAACTGAACACAGTATAAAATATTTTCTTCTGAAAAAATTACGAAACTTCGAGCGTTGGTTAAAGATTTTTTCTTCAAAGAAGAAGGTAACTTTTATGAAACTTTTTCAAATCTAAACAAAGTTATCATATTTTAAAACGGTGTTTAGCACCAGTATAATTCTCTTTAGTGCATAAGATATTTTCATTCATCGAAATACTAAATATCCCGCATATTTTATATGTTTCATTGAAATGGAACGTTTGGATACATGCTGGAATATATATAAATATGGAAGAATGTTTACTAATTTCATTAAAATTGCTTTACGACTTCTAATCACTCGAAGACAATTTTCCTCTTAATGCTTAACGAATTTATTTATATATACGTAGCTGATAAATTGTGCAGATTATTTACACGAATAACACTTAATTGTAAATTTTGTTTACACTTCATCAGGTGTTCATTTCTAATATATATTATTTAAAATATGCAGAGCTTACAATTTTCCTACTAACATTCGAATTGAGAAAAGTTCTGTTATTTAATTGGAACATTTGAGCGATTACACTGAACAACAATTTCTTTAAAATAATAGTTTTGTACAAAAAGCAGCAGCCTGAAATACTTTGAATATGGCTTTTGTGTCGAAATTAACTCTAAAAATTTAGCAGAATTAATCCCCTAAATCCAACGATTTTTAAATGTTAAATTCGGAAAAAAATTTCAATACATTTCCGAGACAACAAAAAACCGCACAAGTTGTCAGCTGCCTATATATAGAAACGTATTACATTTAGAAAAATATACTGCGAAATTTAACAATGAAATAACAGAAAATATTATTCTATTTGTTTACTAATATGTCTTGTATTACAAATTTGTGAAAATTATAAAAACGTTACACATAAAAATTTCATTCTTTTTTAATTTCTGCATAAGAATGTATTTCTTTCATTAAAATGTTATAGAAATATTGAAAATTATATTTTTATCCTTTGTACAGAAGTTTCTCTCACTCACCAGTAGTGTTGCCACCATTGAACTATCAATAAATCTGATATAACCTTAAAATAGTGACGCTTCAATTGTAACGGTTTTTGCAGGATTTGATTACCAGTAATGGAAACTTCTACCAGTAAAATTTTATAGAAATTTTCTCCTTCTTCATATGGCTAAATAACACAAAATTTCAGTCGAAATTAGCGATAGAAACAGATTTTCATTTTTACTAGTTTAAGTTTGCTTTGGCGATAGTCAGGACCTGCTTTTCCGTAAGAGAAACAAACTGACGATTTTACAAGTCAAACTTTCACCAGTAAAAACAAATAGAAAATTTTACGATATTTTTGAGAAAATATCTTTTTACAAGACGCTTAAATAAGAAAATAATTCTATTCAATGTTGCTAGTGGAAAGTTTTTCCCGGTGGTAAGAAAAAACCGTCATTTGTAACAACTTCCTCAGTACTTCAGAAACAACTGGTACAATGTACGCTAATCGGTCTCCTCCTTTTTATTCATAACCCCATTGTTGCAACATGTCCAGAGTAAATTATCGCACCAAATGTTCTGGACAGAAGTATTCTAGAGTATTTTTCCTTGTCTTATCTAATTGCAGAATCAGGGGTGCCCAGAGAGGGGCTTGGTGACGCAAAATGCGTCATACAATTTTGTTTTTTTTTGGGGGGGGGATTTGAAAAAAAAGTACATTTTTGGGGGGGGATTTTTAAATTCTTAATATTTCTTCTTTTTACTGTTAAAAAGATCTTGATTTTTTTTAATATCACTTTTAAATTTTTTCAACAGTGAAAACATACTAGAAATGTTCCTGTGTTTTCTTTCTTTAAATTCTAGATAAGGGCAATAAGAACTCATTCTGCTATACTGAACTCGCTATTTTTTGTAAATCTTGATTCTTTTAATATCACTTTTAAATTTTTTCAACATTGAATTTTCAGAAATGTTCCTGTGTTTTCTTTCTTTAAATTCTAGATAAGGGCAAAAAGAGCACATTCCGCTATGCTTAGCTCGCTATCTTTTGAATGTGCAGTAGATTATAAATAGAATATATTTTACAATTGACATTCTGTTTAGGGGGGGGGGGTCAATGTTATAGAATAAATATTTTTTGGGAGGGGGATTTGCGTCATTGTGTTTGAGGGGGGATGGTCACCACTGTGCAGAATTATCTCCGATTAACCTCTTAAAGATGTTAATACTTGGAAAAACCATAAAAAAGATACATATATTTATTCTTATTACAGAAATTTAATAATTATAAGGTTTGTAAATAAAATATGTATTTTTTAAGGCGAAAAAAAAGAGGATGTTTTAAAAGTTCCCATTTGTAAAAAAAAAAAAAAAAAAAAAAAAAAAAAAAAATCATGCGAGAATTTTGCGTTTTAATATTTTTTAGAACATACAAATGAATGCGAATAAGACCATTATTTTTCACGTTTTTAGAAATAATATTTGAAATAATATAAATAATTTAAACTTTGATTATCAATTTTTTTAAAGCAATAAATTTTGTAACATTCCATACTACTTCCAGAATTACAATCAGCGATGAAAATCGAATCAAAACTCTTACGTGCAAAGGATTAAAATGTAAATGCCAGTTCATATTTTCTGGTTTCAGAGTTTTTACTAGCAATTAAATCTCCAGCTCGGAAATATGATAGGCACGTGAAATAACGAACGAGACCTCAGCTCATAATATTGACAACAGCAAGAATTAAGGGGTTAAAGATGGAGAAATAAACTGTGAGAAATTACCATTGTGCAATGCATTCGGAATCCCTATCTATGCAAAACAAGTGGAAACAAATGTGGTGAGAGAGAATTACTCCTAAGTGTCAAAGGATTAGCCACCGCCCCTTGAATACAAGGCCTGAGTGCTGGCACAAAAATAGCGTCGGACAAAGGCGAATTTTTTTAACGTCAGTACGTTTACCTAAAATTAACACCAATATTTTATAAAAGATCTCTTTGACTTGTCTCATGTTAGAAAAATAAACCGGAAAAAACTTGGAAAATTATTGATTCCAAAACACATAGAAAAGTGTACACGCTGAAAATAAATCCGCATTCTGCAGTTGCCATTTTTGTGTCGGCAGTCAGGTCGGTCAGACTTAGTAATCAGGGGACGGTAAGTTTGTATACGTTAAGCATAGATAACAATAGCTCTAAATTATTCCAGAGTCTGATCCAAGACAAACGGGCGAAAAACGGGAAAGTATATATGAGTAGATGTATTTTCTATCCGTCAGTTACTTTTAATATTTCAATTTAAATTTTTTGGTTAAAAAAAAATTTCTGTTTTGAAACATTTTTACCCTACATCAAACTCCGAAATATCTAAGAGTTGTTGGCATCAATGCATTTACGTACCGTAAAATGTGGTGAATAGGAACAGTGGGGAGAATAGGAACGAAACTTCCCTGTCATACAAATAAATTCATTATAAATATATGTGATGATATTTTTAGCTGTCAATTTTTTTATAAGAAGGTAATAACATTAAGAGTAGGGAAATTCAGTTTTAACATGTTTGCACAACTACTGGGGTATATAAATAAACTTAAAGAGGATCCTCAAAAACCTCATTTTTTCAACGTCTTCAAAACTTTGTATGTAACTACAGTATTTTTCGTATTCTAAACTTAAGAGAGGGGATTTTTAATTAATGATAGACCTGTAAACGATATGCTGTATAAAATTCTACTTATTTCTAAACTACATAATGAAAAAAATAAAAAATGGCTTATAACATCAGAGGTTTAAGATTTACGGGGTGAATCGGAACACGTTTTCTCTCGTGGTTTATTTTTCTTTGCAGTAATAGGTTCATGTAATACATGAAAACATATGTATGAATACGTATTGTAACAATATTTTGTTTGTTCTAATTAGTTGAAGCGTTTAAAGGTGCCAAGAAATTACTTGGTTAAACAAGAAAGTCAACGCCTAATCCAACAGACATGGATCACACAATAAAATAATTTAAAAATAGCAAATTAGTTAGAAAAACTTCACAGAATTATTCTCTGACATCCACAACATTACACAAACATCTCAAAATGAAAAACCAATTAAAAAAGGGAGAGATGCAAACAGTACTAAGGGCTGGGGATGAGGGCGTATTAGTAGATCGTATTAATACATGCAGCAATTGGGGCTACTCAATAGATTCATTTACCCAATGACTTCTAGTAAAGGATAACTCAGAACAAAGAAGAATTTGTATTAAATTCTACTTCTGCAATTTGAATAAAGTTTTTTAAAATAAATTTTAATTTTTCTTGATTTTAAAGTTGTTCTCTATTTTTTAAAAAGGCATATCTTTATTTGTATATAAGATAAAGGCTTGGTTTCACAGTAACTACAAGTTCCTATACCTCCCTTATCATTATTACATGTTTTTATTCACCCTATTAAAGTTTTAATTGGAATAAATAGAGATTATAACATATATTTCGATTCACCCCTATCTGCGTGGTGAATCGAAACACCATTAAAAAAGTAAATAATACATATATAAACAGAAAAAATGTTTCGTTTTTGCTTAAAAAGTAAAGAACGAAACAAGACCGAAGTTTCTAGTAGAAAAATAAAAAAATAAAAAAATTAGTTGTTCCTTTTTTTAAACGTTGAAGTTGAAAAGTGTTCCGATTCACCCCATTTTACGGTACAGACATGTCAACCACCGGCTTTTTAAAAAATCAAACATTTATACTTCTAACCAGAAATTTATTGAGTCATCGACATTAAGTAAATTTCAAATGACCCTCTGAGTTAACACTAGACATTTCTAATTAAATAAATTTTCTGGTTCAAAGTAAGTTTTCATGAATTAACAAAAGCCGGAGGTTGGCAACTCTGTACGCATAATTTTCTAAGGTGAAAATATGCGCAATTCTCGCAAGCTATTAATATGTGCTAGTACTAATTAATATTAGTATTAATTACTAGTGTTTTTAAACATTATTCAACATTTTAATTAATCGAAAAATTTATCGCATTAAATAAGATGTAGATTATTTTTCAAAACTAGAGATACACAAATTTTAGGGACGACGCGAGCCCTGCCCATATTTTCCACCTGTATATTTTCTGAAAATATTACACTCTGAAAAACAAATATTACATAGCTTTTGTTGGATAAGGACTCATCATTTGTTTTTGTAAATGCCTCATTTTTAAAATTAATTGCAATTTTTAAATATATATTTTACATTTTTCTCTTTACAAAGGATGTCAGTAGAAAAGTTAAAATAAATTAAATTGTCCATACTCTAACCTTTTCCGCTATAATACACAAATGCAGTTCTTCAACAAATGAGTCTAGGACGTGTAAATCACTGATATTATTTTCAATGAGATCATAAAGCTCTTCTTCTTGAAATAAGCGATGATATCTGTGGCTAACAACCGCAGCACCATCTTCGTGAATTCTCCCGTAAGTGTAATTTGTACGTTCACCTCCAATACCCGTTTTGTCCAAGGAACATTCATTGTTGTTTTCCTTTACAGAACCAATGTTGCTTCTATGATTCTGCTTAATAAAATCGGAGTCTCCTGCGTCTACAACAGTTTGGTCGGGCTGACTAACAGCTATAGAGGAAATATTACAAGTGAAATTGCCATCTGTAGGCACTTCATTGTTTCTCTGTGGACTGCACTCAGTATCTGATTTACCCTGAATAACATCTGTAACATGGAGTTGCGAAGATTGATGTTCGGTTTTTGATATGTTTTCAGATGAAAAATGGAATGGATTTTTATATGAATATGTGTGGGGAAAGAGATCACGAGTAACAATTGTTTCTGTAAAATTCTGCAATAAAGATCCTGAAACTGACGAACTATCTTCTCTTTTTGCAGTATCTGCTAATATTTCAGCTGAACATTCTTTTGCATATATGTTTTGTTCAAGGTTTTTATGGTCTTCTACTGAACAAACACAGTTTTCCAGAAAGTTTGTTCTTTCTTTTAAATTAAAACACTCTCTCTGTTCATTATTTTTTTTCAAAAGAGTTGCAAGATGAGTATTTTCATAATATGAATCTTTTAGTTTAATACTGTCACTATATTTACAATTTTCACATGCAGATAACTTTTCATTACTTAAAACATTTCCTATGTAAAGATTTGAATTGATCAGTAGTTGAGAATGTGAACTTACTTCATTATTTTGTGCATGTTTATTGAAATTTGGGCTAAATTCTGATATTTCATTGGAATTTAATGATGAAACGTAAGACACCTGGTGAGGACAATTTTCTAAAATATTATTAACTAACCGGACAGATTCATCTATATCTCTTTTCACTTCTTTCAAGGCACATGTATTTTTTTTACAATAAAGCCTTTCGACAGAAGTCCTTTTAAGAAAATTTGAAAAAATATCTTCATCTCCTAAAATGTCAGATGACAAAGAATGATATAAATTTATTTGATTTAGCCTATATTTGTTAAGATTTAATTTGAGATCCCTTTTAGGAGAAAATTTTAATGAAGGTTGGCTCGCAGATATATTTGATAAAGAAGGAATCTCTACTAATTTGTTGAAGTTTGCATTTTCAAGGAGTGAGCTGCATGATCGAGAAATCCCCAGTGATTGAAAAAAGATACTGTTATTATAACATTCAATTGCTGATCTCTTGTTGTTTAAATTGATTTTAGACTCTAATTTATTGTCTAAATCTGTAAATAAATCACTTTTTAACTGAAAAGATAATGCTACATCGTTTTTTGCACTGTCAAACGTAATATCTGGAATAGTTCCTACGTTATCCAATGTATTTAGGTTTAAAGTTGAATTCGTTGAAGTAAATTCTGTCTGTATATGGTTACACAGTTTTCTTTTCATATCTTCTGTGTATGGGTCTGATGTTGAGCTTTGTTCTACATCCTTTTTTACTATTTTTAGTGAATTGTCAAAATTTTCACAAGTCTGAAGCTTATTTTCAGTTTCTCTTTTATTTTCACTAGATGCTATATCGAGTAGCTTTAACTTCTCAATTTTATTATCTGTTCTTATATAATCACTTTTATAATCATAAAAATGTTCTTCTGAGTTCTGGAATTTACTTTTAATATCTAAATTATCTTTTCTAAATTGCGTATTGCTATTTTTTAAATAAGAGTATCGATAATTTAAAAGCTCTGGTGTAAGTGTTTCAAGTAAATATTTTTGGTATAATATGTATTCCTCATAAAACTCAGAAAGAGCATGGAGCTCAGGCATGGAGTAATAAGATGCTAAGGGAAAATCTACTTCTGCATAAGTGCAATCAGAATCCTCATCATAAAATGGTCCGAGAGTATTTAATTCTGAACGTTCATAATTTTCACTGTGATTTATTTTTCGACGTTTTTTAGGACTGCTCTGTAAAAAACTGCATTTAGAACTTGAACTACCAGCTCCAATACAACAATCAAATTCACAAACTTCATCTTCCATTTTTAAATGAGAGTATTGTGGACTAGGTTCAAAGGAACGCTTAGAAAAAGTATTTGCTGTTGTTTTATTGGATACGAAATCATCTTTTTCATATAGAACAGATTTATTATTTATATTTAATTCTTTGAACTTTTTATTAACATAATTTACTTTTGTTGGTTCGTATTCTAGTGTTTCACTATCCACATTTTCAAAAAAATAAAAATTTTCGTCATCAAAAAAAGATGGATGTAAATCATAATCATCTTGCAAGAATCTCTTGCACGAAGTACTTTTTCTTTCGTATTCATCAATATCAGAAGTTTTTATTATTTCCTCCTCTTCTTCATCAAATTCATCATCATAAAGAAAACTGTATTCTTTTCGTAACTGGGCTTCTAAGAGATTCCTGTCAAACGTATATTTTTCTTCATCCATATTAGCACAATTGATTTTTTGTTTTGCACAATTTTTCTTCGAAAAATAAATTACAGATTTTGAATTTCTCCCTGAAATTGGAAATAAATCTGACTGTGACCCATCTGCATTTGTCGTTTGCGTACTCTCTGCAAAATCACATTTTTCCGTCTCACACATAATGGTATTTTTTTCCAGACACAGATCATACACTGTGTCAGCATGATTGATATCTTCTTCTTTTAACAAAGGCATTTTTTTAAATACATTTGACTTGTGATCTTTTAATTTATCTTTTAAGTTAAATTGATCTTTTTTATCCATACTACATTTTAAAGGCAACATGTTTCCGTTTACGATGTCGGACTGATTAAGCAAGCTATTATTTTGACCACTTTCTACACATCGAACATTTTCGTTTGTTGGTGTTGCTGAATCAAGAAATTCGTTAATAATTTTGACTGCTTCACTCATAGTCATATCAGACTCTTTAGAATCTTTTAATGACTTCATACGACCAAATTCAGAAGTACACGTTGTTGTTCTTGATCTCACTAAACGATTCCTGATATATTCATTTTCACTTGCGTATACATTAGTCGTACTAAGACTTTTCAGATCAGAACATGACTTCGTGCTTTTACTAGACCAAAAGGAATTCACGTTTTTGAAAATATCACTAAATGAACGCATAAGCGAGTTCCTATTTTTGACTAGTTTTGAGTTTTCGTTAGACAAAATACCGGACATGCATTCTTCTAATGTGTTTAACTTGGAAGTATCTTCATCGCTGTCTATGTTTAGCAATTCAATGAAATTTTCACTAATAGTCCTCAGTAAGTTTTCATCCTGAAAGACAAATGAATTATTGAATAAAATAACATATTTGAGAATATCACTTTCACAAAAAATTTATTCTTAATTATATAAAATGAATTATATTATAAGAAAATAATTGCACGTTTATGTAAAATTTGTACATTCTAAGTGGATACGAAGATCTTGTTTGAAGACTACTCGAAAACAGAATATTTTACATATATGTCTAATTAAGTTTACCTTTATTATTGTTAAGTATAATCACAGAGTAGAGACAGAGCCTCAACTCGGCTTGAAAAGAACACCCTCAGTGGATCACTTAAAAACTAAACCATTGCGTTGGCGATTTTTATCCTCGTGATTTCTGTTTAACTGTAACCATATTCTGGCTTGGCACTTTCTTGCTGAATGCTGATTTGATTATCTTTGCACACTTGCTTATGCTATTCGATCTTAGATTTCCGCGCTTATATTGATTCGTAATTATTACTGTTATCGTTCTTGAATTTTCAAGTTTAAACTATTAGGTCGTTATGTTAAGAAGAGACACATGCATTGTTTTCAAGACGAATACGTCAAAGTTATTTCATATTAAAGTAATTCTTTCATAAATTTCAAAACAAGAAGCAGCAAGCCGTCGCTGTATTTTTTTTCTTTTTTCCTATATCATTTGTCGCCAAGGAAGCGATGTTTCGCCGAATTAGCAACCTCTCTTATGTTATGATCGTAGTTTCAGAGTCATCCGCTCGTATCGCTACTGTCTATGCGTAATCCCATGTTAAACAAGTTGCCATTACAGTGTATGAAAGTTGATTCTCTGTTCCGTACTATGTGAGTATAATTATTCAAGTAATTTCAGTGGCATAACCATAGCTGCCAACTTGCGCGGATTTTTCCTACTATAAAAATTTAACTGAAAATTTTATCGAAGACAATCGCCAAAATTTATTTTCAACGATGAAAGAAGAAAAAAATTTCTTTTAAATTTTAGTGGTGGGAAAAATCCATACAAGTTGGCAGCTATGAATAACCAGAATGGGTGATCAATTGCTCTGAATACCAGTATTTTTTTAATGTTCTGTTCGCCTTATCTAACCAGAAAATTTTCTACTATGAATCAAACTTAAGAAAACCTTATAATATTACTGTTTTAGGGCAACCACTCTGGTTACGCCCTGAGTTTCGAAATGCTCTACAACTTCATCCTTCCTTTTCCGATTATCCCTTTGAGTTCTGACGGTTGAATTTTCTACCACTTAATTCTAATTACGAAATGTCACCCCGGCACCAGAAATTTCAACCAAATTTATTTAAAAAAGACGTAATGCGTTTTTTTCGCGTATATCATAAACCGATTTTTTTCTTTGAAAATTACTGATGCCAATGTGACATTTGGAATTTTCAATAAATTTACCCGCCAGAGCTTAAAGGGTTATTCTAACAGTTAGTAAGTACAAGGTTGTTCCGACATTGAAAAAAAAAACAGACGAACTATTAACCCATTAGTGCCTGAATTATTTTCTACGTCAATATTCAAATTTTGCATTTTCCCACCACTTTTATAGCAAGAATAGCTTTTATCTTAATTTATCGTGGACTTTGCCTGAAGAAAAAAAGTATTTATTTATCCTCTTTTTTACTGGTGTGAAATGCGCTTACTTGAATTTTTTAAAACTGTCCCAAAAATGGGACGCTAGGCACAAGTGGGTTAATGTCAATTCGATCTTAAACACTGTTAAAAATCTCCAGCCTTTTTCTACAGACTCACTCCATATATTTAGAGAAAACAATTACTTGAATAAAGATATATTTGTAAAAGCAATGGAGTGTATTTTAGACGCTATAACTTGGATAAATAATCTAAATAGTCGAAACTTTGTAGATTTAATAATATTCACTCTAATGTAGACTATTTTCATTCTTAAAATGACGTGATGATTTTATTTGAATGTGAAGAAAAGGAAAAAATTTTAATAAACAAGGAAAAGGTTATCGGATTCAAACGGAAAATTTACACGAATTTCTTAATAAAAAATATTATTATAATTATAATTTATCTGTGGCTTAAACAGTTAATGCCATGAAAATTTTCATAGCGTTTCATAAGAAAAATAATAAAAATGTTGATGAAACTAAGAAAATTTACGCACTATTTATTATTATTAAGTATTCTTTAAATGAAGCAATAATCTCTCAACTTTGCTTAATGAGAAATTTGCCTTTAGGAAACTTTCCCTGAAAAGGAAAAATTCTTAATACATTTAAATAGCCGCTTCTTGATCCTCTTCACGTTTGTGAAGTATTTATTGATTAAAACAAAAGTACTTTGTTAAATGTCGAATACTTTCTATTAATGAACCCATAAGATGAGCACAGTTTAAAATTATTTCTCAAGACTAAATATAATTAATTGGAACTCCAAAAGTTTCTTCTTGAAAATTACTTGTTCACATCAAACTGTTTTGTATGATCGTGTACATCAATTTTTGATTAGAGAAGTATGTGGCTTGTATAAATGGAAAATAAAAAATTCTAAATTTATCTTTCCCCTTAATCATAGAAATAACTTTTAGCGAAATTTGAAGACTATATTGTGAAAGTCAAATTTAATGTGATGTATTACATTATGTGGTATTAAGAAAATATGTGGCTTGTAGAAATAAAAAGTAAAAGTCTACAAACTCTATTTTCACTTATTTGTCGGAATAATCATTAGTGAAATTTGAATAATGTAATGTAAAATAAAATTTTATTGTACCGTAATTTCGGGTGTATAAGCCGCGGATCAAACAATTCTTTTTGGACCCAGAAATCTTATTTAGTGATTGAAAACAAATATTTACTTCGATCTAAGTAGTAACATTTGTTTCGTAAAAAATTCTGGGTCGAAAAAGAATTGTTTGATCCGCGGCTTATACACCCGAAATTACGGTAATACATTGTAATGAGTAATATTAAGCAACTAACAGGTATTTTGAATCAACAATATTATGTCGACATCTTCGAAAACAGAAACTTATATTTCCAGCCTCTAAATTTTAAAATCCGGTCTCAAAAATCCATTTTATTTATTCCCATACTCATATTAGTAGTAGGAAAAGGAGAGTTTAAGGACAGGAGCAGGCGGGACTGCGGGACCGTCCCGCCTGCTCCTCCGGCTGCCCGCTGCCCCGCCTGCTCCTCCGGCTGCCCGCTGCCCCGCCTGCTCCTCCGGCTGCCCGCTGCCCCGCCTGCGGTCCCTCCTGCTCCCACCATCTCACCGCCGCCCTCCTGCGCCCCCTAGTGGAAAAAAGGAACATTCTATTCTAACAGGATAGGTGAACAACCTTCCCTAATTAAAAATATTATCAATCACATCTCAACATTGAATCATACTATAAGATGAAGATTAAATTTGTATTTGAATTTTAAACAACCGTAATTTTAATGAGTATTATTAATTAAGCGAAACAATTAAAATTTCAGTTTTTAACCATTTTATTTAGATTTCTTCAACTACAAGATGAGATTATCAATTTAACTCAAGAAAGTTAAACATATATTTGAATTTTGCTTCATAGACATCTTAATGAGTAGTATTAATTAAGTAAAAACAATAGAAAATATCCAGTTTTATAGAAAAAGACTGATTTCTTACGATTTTTATCAACTATATGATCAATGTAACGACTTAAAAGTTGGAAGTTAAACATGTATCCTAGTTTTTCAACAGCTATAGCCTTAATGAGTATCGTTAATTAAGTAAAAAAAACAATGGAAAATATCAAGTTTTATGGAAAAAGACTGATTTCTAACGATTTTTATCAACTTAAGAGAGAAAACTTAAACATACATTTCAGTTTTTCAACAGCTATAACCTTAATGAGCATTCATAATTAAGTAAAAAACAATGGAAAATATCGATTTTATAGAAAAAGACTGATTTCTTACGATTTTTATCAACTGCAACATCAGTGTATCGACTTACAAGTTGAAAGTTAAACATGCATTCTAGTTTTTCAACAGCTATAATCTTAATGAGTATCGTTAATTAAGTAAAAAACAATGGAAAATATCAAGTTTTATAGAAAAAGACTGATTTCTTACGATTTTTTCAACTCAAACTTCAGAATATCAATTTGATAGAAAGAAATTTAAGCATGCATTCCAGTTTTGGACAACCATTTCCTTCATGAACATTATTAATTAAGCAAAACAGAAAATATTAAATTTTTAACTGATTTCTTCATATTTTTTATTTATTTATTTATTTTTTAATATAAAATCAGAATACACAACTTAAAATAGAAATTTAAACATATTTTTTAGTTTTTGAACAGTCGTTACCTCAAAGAATTTCGATAATTGAACAATTAACAAAGGAAACTAATGATTTTTTAACGAAAAAAGACGAATTAAACGAATTTGGTTAACTTTTACTCTAATTGGAAATTTCATCGTACTTTATGTATACCAACTAAGTAGAATTTTAATGCATAAACGAATAATTTAAAGAAATCCCCAACACACAAATGTGAACCTGCAGAGCATTTCTTATTACGTCATATCTAAACTAAAACTTTTTTCTGCAACCCCACCATGCATGCATTCCAGGTAGGGGAACATAACAAAGAATCTTGACGTCACAACTTACAAAGGTATACAAATGTTTACGTTCAAGAAAAAGTATCACATAGAGTGAAAAAAAAGAAGAGATTTAAGTTATTTATCCATTCTAGTTTTATAACAGTTACTACAACATCTCCAAATTAAAATTTGGAAGTCATAATGAGTATAATTAATTAAGCAAAATAATAGAAATATTAGTTTTTCAGAGGGGAAAAGACGAATTTAAACAAATTTTATTAGTTTTACACTAGTTTAATAATAATTTTAAGGAGGAAAAAGACGAATTTAAACTTTTTTTTTTTAGTTTTACACTATTTTTTCTCATCTCCAACATGGATATATCAATTTTAACAGAAGAATTAAACGTATATTATAGTTTTTAACAACAAAATCTTAACAAGTATCATTAATTAAACAAAAATAAATATCAGTTTTAAAGAAAAGACGAATTTGAATAATTTTACACTAGTATTTTCAAAAGCAACATGGAAATATCAATACTTATTCACATATTTCACTTATTCACTGTATTCAATACTATATTTAATAAATTTGGATACACTTTAAGAATTTCCTAATCTATAATTAAATATTAGCTGTATATTTAATGTTACCCATGTTTTCAACATTAGTTCATAATCGTGAATTTTGTATTTTAAATACCATGTATTCAGGTTCAGATTATTTCCACTTGAAATCATACAGAATTTTTTAACAGAGTTTGTTTTTGAAATCATTGAAGCAACTGTATTTAATATTTTTAACACCAATTTTCTAAGATTTTCTAACATTTTCCGATTATACATTCTTCAGAAGTACATTTCTAAATGCTACAATCACTTTACATATCGAAAAGATATCATTGAAGCAACTGTATTTAATATTTTTAATACCAATTTTCTAAGATTTTTTAACATTTTCCGGTTATACATTCCTCAAAAGTTATTATTACGTATTCTAAACAATAGCAAATATTAATTTTAAGAATAAAAAGACGAATTTAAACAAATTTTATTAGTTTTACACTATTTTTTCTCACCTCCAACACGGATATATCAATTTTAACAGAAGAATTAAACGTATATTTTAGTTTTTAACAACAAAAATGTAATAAGTATCATTAATTAAACAAAAATAAATACCAATTTTCAAGAAAAGACAATTTTTTACACAAATTTTCAACTTTGAAATACATCGCTTACATATATTGTTACAGTATATTACTAAACTTAAACTTTTTAAAAAGTTTGAATGTCTTTACAAAGGGTTCATACTTATATTTTTCACGTCTTGACTGCATTCGAAATCTTACAACAAAAGTATACTTTTATTATTATTATTATTATTATTATTATTCTAGAAAACCTAAAAAATCGTTTCTTGCTGCTTTAGACACTTGACATATTAAAACTACTCTACCCATATAATTAATCAAATTAGGACATGATTCATCTTACACTTCAAAATTTCTGAATTTTTACAATACTTATTTTCATCAAACTTTATTCTTGATCCTATATATTTTAATAGCACAGAATTTTCACATCTGTTTTTATCTACTTATCAGAAAATTATTAAAACACCCAACAACATTTTTCAAATATGAATATTATCTTTACAATTTAATGATGCAAAACATACACGAATACAAAGTTTAATTTTTACAAACATTTCATATTTCAAACCAAACTATTCGAAATTTTCACAACGTAAGAGCAAACATTAGACGAACTTTTTAACATTAATATTGCTTAGATCTTTTCATCATAACTTTTAACTATGATAATTATCCATTTTTAGGTTGATTGTCGAAAAACTGTAACTGAAATTACATAAACTTAATGTAAAAAACCATGTTCTCACACAATTTCTTGAAATTCAACAAAGAATTGACTATTACTCCAATACTTATCTACTTCAATCTCGACTCTCGATAGTATATAGATATTACATCATTACATACTTACAACTCTTTTCAAACGTTTATCAGAAAATCAAGCCAATCAAAGTCTAGTAGTTATCACACCTGTTCCTCAGAAATATTACTATCATATGAAACAGTAAAGAAAATTAATAGATATTTAATATTTAATAACTTCATACGTGAAATTACTGTCGAATGAGAATACTAATAATCAATAAAATCAACTGTTGGACAAAAAAATAGTACAGATTACCGAAAATTCAAATCATTTTTTCTACAAAAATTACAAAAATTAACAAATGAATGACCAGTTAGAGAAATAATTAAAAAAAATAATGAACATATTTACAAATTTATTAAAATCACACCTTTTTCTGGATTACAAACCACAATTTCTTGAAAAATTTAACACCGAATTTGTAAGATTTTAATCCTAGTATTACATACACTCAATAAATATTCAAAATTAACAAAAAAATAATTTTTTTAGTCTCATCAATAAGCAGAAATTCTATATTAAAAGAATATTTTCATAGTAGTACTTATAAAAATGAGAGTTTACAAACTGATTTTCATAATTTTATCACATTTAAACTTAATTTTTATACATAAAACATTATTTAATCAAATTTTATACTTTCTAATTCAGTAAAATTCAATACTTTTTTAGTTTTTAAACCAATGCCACAATATTTATTTACATCAAACTTGATTCTTTACCTTTTATATTTCCACATTACACAAGTGAGTTAAATACTAACTTGGAACGGGAGTTGAAGTCAATTGATTCAATTCGATTTTCATCGTATACGCATTTCCCCTACACGAAATTTCTTACTTCTATAATCATCTAATGTATTAAAACTAATCTACTCATATTTTTAATCAATTCATCAGATGTTTCATCTCGCACTTCTGAATTATCATCCACCAAGTTGCTTAAAATATAAATACTATCTTTAAAGTTTTAATGTAGTATACATGACTAATCTTGAGTTTCCATCTATACTATTAATCAAATTATCATATGTTTCATCTTACAGTTCAACGATTTCTGAATTATCGTCCATCTAGTTGTTTAAAATATTAATAAAATGTTTATAGTTTTTGATTATACATAGTATGTATGAATACAATCTTTAATTTTTAACAGTTCATATTTCAAATAACCTATTTTCGAAACCAAACTATGTGAATTTTACCACAATACTTATCATCATACAGAGATTTGTGTTTCATACTTTTTCTAAAAATTATCAGATATGTACTCCTCAGAGGAATTTCTATCATATGAATAAATGAAAAAAAAATTAATTTATATTAAACGTACAGCGAAATTTGATTGCAATATATATGTATTTAATAAAAATAAATAAATGAGCGATTATTTATACATTAAACCTTTACTAAATATATATTTCTTGCGTTATAAAGATGTTTCAACAAGATGAACCAAAACAGCAGCAAACTTCAGAAATTAATGATCTGAATGATTCATCCCTAGCACATGTAGCGTTAATGAATAATACATATGTAAGTACTTATATGAAAAATACTAGAATTCGTATATGAATCGTAATTAGAGTAAATATAAAATGATTTGTCTTACTGCCTACACTTTAACAAATGCCTTTTTACCTATATTGTTGAAAAGAATCCTAATTGTTTGCATTTTATTTCTATTACAGATGTGTTCTATTTGCTACAAACATTTCTTAAGTAAATCGAATTTAACAGAACATACAAAAATCCATACAGGTGAAAAACCTTACACTTGGGAAGATTACCAAATGCTGTTTTCAAGAAGGCGTGAATCAAAAGTGCACACATCATCATATAAAGCATCGTCAGTTATATGTAAACTTAGTGAGGATATTCAAAAATTATTCAGACGTTTGAAGAATTTAGACATAAAGGAAGATATTTAGACTATATATCCATCATATTTTCATAACACTTACCACAATATCTCAAACTTAAAATTTGGAAGACATACACACTGCTGAAAAGTAATTTTGTTACCCGTGATTCTTCTAACCAGCATGAATGTATAGATATTATTTTGCAATGTATCCTTTAAATGCTCACATTAAATATTCCTTTATATACATATATCGTTGTGTTTATTTTTTAAAAACCTATTACATTAATAAAATAGGTTACACACACGTACATACACATAACATTTTAAGTGAAACAACACTCTCACAACTTAAAAAATGCATAAGAACATACAAAAACAAGCAGATGTATGAAAAAATATGCAAATTTACAAAATAATTTCACTGTTTTCTAGAAATACCAACAAAAAAATATTTAAAGTATAAAAAAATTACAAAAGTGAAAAGAAAAAACACAAGTGTAAAACAAAAATCACAAAGTGAAAAACTCGCAACAAAGTTTTTGAAAAAAAAAATTACAACAAAAATTTTTTTACAAAAACCAAAACTTCAAAAATATTTTTCCAAAAAAATTTTTTTTCAAAAACATTTTTTACAAAAAAATTTTTTTTTCAAAATAAGTTTTTACAAAAGTAAAAAATAAAAAATCACAACGTTAAAAATATGAAAAATTTTAGTTAAAAAAAGTGTAAAAAAAATTGCAAAAAAAATTGCAAAAATTTCAAAAAAAGTTATCAAAAAAGTATCAAAATTTTTGTTCTTTTTAATAGTAAATACAATGGTTTCACCATTGCATACTGTATTAAAAAGAACAAAAATTTTGATAACTTTTTTGATAACTTTTTTGAAATTTTTGCAATTTTTTTTGCAATTTTTTTTACACTTTTTTTAACTAAAATTTTTCATATTTTTAACGTTGTGATTTTTTATTTTTTACTTTTGTAAAAACTTATTTTGAAAAAAAAATTTTTTGTAAAAAATGTTTTTGAAAAAAAATTTTTTTGGAAAAATATTTTTGAAGTTTTGGTTTTTGTAAAAAAATTTTTGTTGTAAATTTTTTTTTTTCAAAAACTTTGTTGCGAGTTTTTCACTTTGTGATTTTTGTTTTACACTTGTGTTTTTTCTTTTCACTTTTGTAATTTTTTTATACTTTAAATATTTTTTTGTTGGTATTTCTAGAAAACAGTGAAATTATTTTGTAAATTTGCATATTTTTTCATACATCTGCTTATTTTTGTATGTTCTTATGCATTTTTTAAGTTGTGAGAGTGTTGTTTCACTTAAAATGTTATGTGTATGTACGTGTGTGTAACCTATTTTATTAATGTAATAGGTTTTTAAAAAATAAACACAACGATATATGTATATAAAGGAATATTTAATGTGAGCATTTAAAGGATACATTGCAAAATAATATCTATACATTCATGCTGGTTAGAAGAATCACGGGTAACAAAATTACTTTTCAGCAGTGTGTATGTCTTCCAAATTTTAAGTTTGAGATATTGTGGTAAGTGTTATGAAAATATGATGGATATATAGTCTAAATATCTTCCTTTATGTCTAAATTCTTCAAACGTCTGAATAATTTTTGAATATCCTCACTAAGTTTACATATAACTGACGATGCTTTATATGATGATGTGTGCACTTTTGATTCACGCCTTCTTGAAAACAGCATTTGGTAATCTTCCCAAGTGTAAGGTTTTTCACCTGTATGGATTTTTGTATGTTCTGTTAAATTCGATTTACTTAAGAAATGTTTGTAGCAAATAGAACACATCTGTAATAGAAATAAAATGCAAACAATTAGGATTCTTTTCAACAATATAGGTAAAAAGGCATTTGTTAAAGTGTAGGCAGTAAGACAAATCATTTTATATTTACTCTAATTACGATTCATATACGAATTCTAGTATTTTTCATATAAGTACTTACATATGTATTATTCATTAACGCTACATGTGCTAGGGATGAATCATTCAGATCATTAATTTCTGAAGTTTGCTGCTGTTTTGGTTCATCTTGTTGAAACATCTTTATAACGCAAGAAATATATATTTAGTAAAGGTTTAATGTATAAATAATCGCTCATTTATTTATTTTTATTAAATACATATATATTGCAATCAAATTTCGCTGTACGTTTAATATAAATTAATTTTTTTTTCATTTATTCATATGATAGAAATTCCTCTGAGGAGTACATATCTGATAATTTTTAGAAAAAGTATGAAACACAAATCTCTGTATGATGATAAGTATTGTGGTAAAATTCACATAGTTTGGTTTCGAAAATAGGTTATTTGAAATATGAACTGTTAAAAATTAAAGATTGTATTCATACATACTATGTATAATCAAAAACTATAAACATTTTATTAATATTTTAAACAACTAGATGGACGATAATTCAGAAATCGTTGAACTGTAAGATGAAACATATGATAATTTGATTAATAGTATAGATGGAAACTCAAGATTAGTCATGTATACTACATTAAAACTTTAAAGATAGTATTTATATTTTAAGCAACTTGGTGGATGATAATTCAGAAGTGCGAGATGAAACATCTGATGAATTGATTAAAAATATGAGTAGATTAGTTTTAATACATTAGATGATTATAGAAGTAAGAAATTTCGTGTAGGGGAAATGCGTATACGATGAAAATCGAATTGAATCAATTGACTTCAACTCCCGTTCCAAGTTAGTATTTAACTCACTTGTGTAATGTGGAAATATAAAAGGTAAAGAATCAAGTTTGATGTAAATAAATATTGTGGTATTGGTTTAAAAACTAAAAAAGTATTGAATTTTACTGAATTAGAAAGTATAAAATTTGATTAAATAATGTTTTATGTATAAAAATTAAGTTTAAATGTGATAAAATTATGAAAATCAGTTTGTAAACTCTCATTTTTATAAGTACTACTATGAAAATATTCTTTTAATATAGAATTTCTGCTTATTGATGAGACTAAAAAAATTATTTTTTTGTTAATTTTGAATATTTATTGAGTGTATGTAATACTAGGATTAAAATCTTACAAATTCGGTGTTAAATTTTTCAAGAAATTGTGGTTTGTAATCCAGAAAAAGGTGTGATTTTAATAAATTTGTAAATATGTTCATTATTTTTTTTAATTATTTCTCTAACTGGTCATTCATTTGTTAATTTTTGTAATTTTTGTAGAAAAAATGATTTGAATTTTCGGTAATCTGTACTATTTTTTTGTCCAACAGTTGATTTTATTGATTATTAGTATTCTCATTCGACAGTAATTTCACGTATGAAGTTATTAAATATTAAATATCTATTAATTTTCTTTACTGTTTCATATGATAGTAATATTTCTGAGGAACAGGTGTGATAACTACTAGACTTTGATTGGCTTGATTTTCTGATAAACGTTTGAAAAGAGTTGTAAGTATGTAATGATGTAATATCTATATACTATCGAGAGTCGAGATTGAAGTAGATAAGTATTGGAGTAATAGTCAATTCTTTGTTGAATTTCAAGAAATTGTGTGAGAACATGGTTTTTTACATTAAGTTTATGTAATTTCAGTTACAGTTTTTCGACAATCAACCTAAAAATGGATAATTATCATAGTTAAAAGTTATGATGAAAAGATCTAAGCAATATTAATGTTAAAAAGTTCGTCTAATGTTTGCTCTTACGTTGTGAAAATTTCGAATAGTTTGGTTTGAAATATGAAATGTTTGTAAAAATTAAACTTTGTATTCGTGTATGTTTTGCATCATTAAATTGTAAAGATAATATTCATATTTGAAAAATGTTGTTGGGTGTTTTAATAATTTTCTGATAAGTAGATAAAAACAGATGTGAAAATTCTGTGCTATTAAAATATATAGGATCAAGAATAAAGTTTGATGAAAATAAGTATTGTAAAAATTCAGAAATTTTGAAGTGTAAGATGAATCATGTCCTAATTTGATTAATTATATGGGTAGAGTAGTTTTAATATGTCAAGTGTCCAAAGCAGCAAGAAACGATTTTTTAGGTTTTCTAGAATAATAATAATAATAATAATAATAATAAAAGTATACTTTTGTTGTAAGATTTCGAATGCAGTCAAGACGTGAAAAATATAAGTATGAACCCTTTGTAAAGACATTCAAACTTTTTAAAAAGTTTAAGTTTAGTAATATACTGTAACAATATATGTAAGCGATGTATTTCAAAGTTGAAAATTTGTGTAAAAAATTGTCTTTTCTTGAAAATTGGTATTTATTTTTGTTTAATTAATGATACTTATTACATTTTTGTTGTTAAAAACTAAAATATACGTTTAATTCTTCTGTTAAAATTGATATATCCGTGTTGGAGGTGAGAAAAAATAGTGTAAAACTAATAAAATTTGTTTAAATTCGTCTTTTTATTCTTAAAATTAATATTTGCTATTGTTTAGAATACGTAATAATAACTTTTGAGGAATGTATAACCGGAAAATGTTAAAAAATCTTAGAAAATTGGTATTAAAAATATTAAATACAGTTGCTTCAATGATATCTTTTCGATATGTAAAGTGATTGTAGCATTTAGAAATGTACTTCTGAAGAATGTATAATCGGAAAATGTTAGAAAATCTTAGAAAATTGGTGTTAAAAATATTAAATACAGTTGCTTCAATGATTTCAAAAACAAACTCTGTTAAAAAATTCTGTATGATTTCAAGTGGAAATAATCTGAACCTGAATACATGGTATTTAAAATACAAAATTCACGATTATGAACTAATGTTGAAAACATGGGTAACATTAAATATACAGCTAATATTTAATTATAGATTAGGAAATTCTTAAAGTGTATCCAAATTTATTAAATATAGTATTGAATACAGTGAATAAGTGAAATATGTGAATAAGTATTGATATTTCCATGTTGCTTTTGAAAATACTAGTGTAAAATTATTCAAATTCGTCTTTTCTTTAAAACTGATATTTATTTTTGTTTAATTAATGATACTTGTTAAGATTTTGTTGTTAAAAACTATAATATACGTTTAATTCTTCTGTTAAAATTGATATATCCATGTTGGAGATGAGAAAAAATAGTGTAAAACTAAAAAAAAAAGTTTAAATTCGTCTTTTTCCTCCTTAAAATTATTATTAAACTAGTGTAAAACTAATAAAATTTGTTTAAATTCGTCTTTTCCCCTCTGAAAAACTAATATTTCTATTATTTTGCTTAATTAATTATACTCATTATGACTTCCAAATTTTAATTTGGAGATGTTGTAGTAACTGTTATAAAACTAGAATGGATAAATAACTTAAATCTCTTCTTTTTTTTCACTCTATGTGATACTTTTTCTTGAACGTAAACATTTGTATACCTTTGTAAGTTGTGACGTCAAGATTCTTTGTTATGTTCCCCTACCTGGAATGCATGCATGGTGGGGTTGCAGAAAAAAGTTTTAGTTTAGATATGACGTAATAAGAAATGCTCTGCAGGTTCACATTTGTGTGTTGGGGATTTCTTTAAATTATTCGTTTATGCATTAAAATTCTACTTAGTTGGTATACATAAAGTACGATGAAATTTCCAATTAGAGTAAAAGTTAACCAAATTCGTTTAATTCGTCTTTTTTCGTTAAAAAATCATTAGTTTCCTTTGTTAATTGTTCAATTATCGAAATTCTTTGAGGTAACGACTGTTCAAAAACTAAAAAATATGTTTAAATTTCTATTTTAAGTTGTGTATTCTGATTTTATATTAAAAAATAAATAAATAAATAAAAAATATGAAGAAATCAGTTAAAAATTTAATATTTTCTGTTTTGCTTAATTAATAATGTTCATGAAGGAAATGGTTGTCCAAAACTGGAATGCATGCTTAAATTTCTTTCTATCAAATTGATATTCTGAAGTTTGAGTTGAAAAAATCGTAAGAAATCAGTCTTTTTCTATAAAACTTGATATTTTCCATTGTTTTTTACTTAATTAACGATACTCATTAAGATTATAGCTGTTGAAAAACTAGAATGCATGTTTAACTTTCAACTTGTAAGTCGATACACTGATGTTGCAGTTGATAAAAATCGTAAGAAATCAGTCTTTTTCTATAAAATCGATATTTTCCATTGTTTTTTACTTAATTATGAATGCTCATTAAGGTTATAGCTGTTGAAAAACTGAAATGTATGTTTAAGTTTTCTCTCTTAAGTTGATAAAAATCGTTAGAAATCAGTCTTTTTCCATAAAACTTGATATTTTCCATTGTTTTTTTTACTTAATTAACGATACTCATTAAGGCTATAGCTGTTGAAAAACTAGGATACATGTTTAACTTCCAACTTTTAAGTCGTTACATTGATCATATAGTTGATAAAAATCGTAAGAAATCAGTCTTTTTCTATAAAACTGGATATTTTCTATTGTTTTTACTTAATTAATACTACTCATTAAGATGTCTATGAAGCAAAATTCAAATATATGTTTAACTTTCTTGAGTTAAATTGATAATCTCATCTTGTAGTTGAAGAAATCTAAATAAAATGGTTAAAAACTGAAATTTTAATTGTTTCGCTTAATTAATAATACTCATTAAAATTACGGTTGTTTAAAATTCAAATACAAATTTAATCTTCATCTTATAGTATGATTCAATGTTGAGATGTGATTGATAATATTTTTAATTAGGGAAGGTTGTTCACCTATCCTGTTAGAATAGAATGTTCCTTTTTTCCACTAGGGGGCGCAGGAGGGCGGCGGTGAGATGGTGGGAGCAGGAGGGACCGCAGGCGGGGCAGCGGGCAGCCGGAGGAGCAGGCGGGACGGTCCCGCAGTCCCGCCTGCTCCTGTCCTTAAACTCTCCTTTTCCTACTACTCATATTATACCTCAAATAATGTAAATTATGAAGTAGAAGTTTCAAGAGGCAATGTGAAGTGTCTTTAACCCTTTCCGGCACGGGCAAAATCTGTTAATAAAATGAGAAATTTCGACTGACACCGGAATTCACAAACGAGATTTTTAGATATTTTGAGATCCGTAATTTCAGTTTTTATTGTAAAAGTAAAATTTTACTAAAATATAACTGGTGTTGTTTGCAAATTTGAAATTAAAATTAGGTATCCCAGACCGGGCACAGTGTGCCAGAAAGCGTTAAAGTACAACACTTCTTGTGTCTCTTCAGGAATAATAAATTATTAATTTGTGTCATAATATTTGTACACAAAAATATTTACTACCAGCAAGGTTTGTTGACTCCTTGGAATTTCCAAGGACTCTGGCACCACTATTAAAAATAAGAAAATTTACATTTCAATTTTAAACCACAACATTCGTAAACCCCACCTTCATTCACAGATTTTACGATATTTTTCTGCAGTGAAACACTTCGAAAATATTATTTAAATTTAGTGGTAGAACTGCGCGAACCCTGTGCCAGATACATAGACATCACATATTTACAAATACAAAGCCTCCCACTCGGTTCGTTTTTTGAACAACAATTTTTTTTTTTTTAAATCTGCAACATAAGTTTCATAGAAACTTACGTGGAAGAGTGTTTGTCGTGCAATTGTTGCAAAAGAATAGCGCATTTATTTCGTCTAATATTACTGGTTTTCAAAAAACGGACCAGTTGGAGTCCTGAATTACTAGATTGTTGAAACGGGATTTCATTAATTTAAATCGTAATATAAGACATAGTCATAGTAAAGTATGACAATAAAATTTCAGAGGATGAGCTACAGATTTATTTTTAACCCTTTGAAGGGCAGTGATGCCGCCACGGCATTACATAATTTGAATCCCTATTTGTCACACTGGCACCCGAATTTCTTAAAGAAAATTTTACCTTTATAATATGCGCGAAATGCACTTTTATTTGTTTAAAATTAAATTTTCTTGTAAATATTGGTGTCGATCAATTATTTCAACATTTTATGAATACAAGTTCTTTGTACCTGAAAGGGTTAAAGTAGCACAAAATATTTTACATTATTTTTCTGCAAGTGGGATTATCGTAAGTTTCAGGGATAAAAGCTTTTATTACAAGAAACATGCCTTTGAATATTGGCATTATGTGCATAAAAAAATAAAGCAGCTGTAATACTTTATTTCTTCTTCTGTCGTGAATTCGTCATTAGATCTATTTCACTAAAGCTTTTGTTTTTTACGAATAACAAAGAGGAAGTTAACGAAATAATAAAGAGGAGAGTAACGTATTTTCACACATATTTCGCTAAATTCCACTTTTTACTAAATGTGAAACATAACATCGAATTCTTACATATAAATAGTAGTTATTTTAAAGCGTGAAAATTTTCAAACGGAAAAAAAATATATTGTTTCCCATAACTCTGAAAAATCGATCTAGGATCACTACTTGCAAGGAAAATTTACTCATGAATAGAATGTTTGATCCTCTAAATCAAAAAGTATATTATTAAATAGATTCCATAACGCACGAAATTTTCTTAAATGAAAAATAAATTTCGTCAAAACGGTATTTACTTAATTTCTTTACTGATGTAAAATGATGAAACACATTCATTTGACAGGGCCACTGGGTGAAATTAATTCTCAATGTTTTATATCTTGGCAATCACAACTTTTTAAATTAATGACTATTGCTACAACAATGGAAATGAAAAACTATTTTTGACTCCTTAAAGATTGCTGCGAATTCGATTGGTTGGCAGTGTATTCGCTTCATTGGCGGTAGATTCTTTTTGGACTACTTAATTTTAATTCTTCAATGCCACAATAGCAACAAAACTTCTGAATGAAATTTTTCTATACAGTACGCACACTCTTAAAACGAAAGAGCTGATTTGGCTTCTCATGAAAGAGCTGTAATTTTTTCGATCATAAAAGAGTTGTTTTTCAAACGATTAATTCTTCTTGATCTAAATTGGTTATTTAAATAGCTCAGATTCATTTAAATTGGCTAAAACTCGAGTTATTCCAACTCTTTTTCGAGAAGCTGCCTTTCAACATTGAGATGAGTGGATTTCAGCTCAACTTGAGCTATTTTGTAGCTGACTTTTTAAGAGAGCAAAGAAACACTTTTACTTGATTAAAAAAAATAAAAAACTTGCTTATAAAATCCGAATTTCATTCAGCCATTTCAATAGTCTATAATCATAAATACGTTTTCCTTAAAGGTTTAAAAATATTTTTTCTTTAAGTATAACTGACGAGATAATGGGGTACTTATCAGGACTATCAAAAGAATTTAAAGTAATAATTTCAGCACAAGATGTGGAGTGGAGAAACAAGTAATATTGCAAGGTTTTCTTCTCCTTGATTCATAGCAGGAAACTTTTTGGCTAGATAATGTGAACATAATTTAAAAAAAATAAATACCGGTATTCAGAGCATCTGGGTACCCACCCTGGTTACGCCACTGCTGTGACATATGAGTTTTATGCATAATATAAAGATATTTATGATTTGTGTAGCTCTATTCGGATTAATTTACTACGAATTTGAAAATACTTTTTCCTCCATTCAAATATATCATCAATTACAAATAGATATATTTGAAATCCCTTTGAACCTGAATGTTGCATTAAGATTCTTATTTAAAAAAAATATTTAGGTTCTTAAGTGCTGAAATAAGTTTTTTATTTTTTATTTTTTTAAGTAAAACCATATTAATAAAATGTTTTTAATTCTGGCTTTGCACTCTTCCAAAGAACTTCCAAATACCATTTTCAAGAATTTTCGTGAAGTATCGTAATTTCGGCGTATAATCCGTACTTCAAAAAACCATTTTTTGACCCAGAAATCTTTTTTTTTTTAACGTAATATTTTCAAACTTTTGTCGTAAATATTTGCCACCAAACACTAAATAAGATTTCTGAGTCCAAAAAGAATTAATTGATCCGCGGATTATACGCTGGAAATAACAGTAATACTTATTTAACACATTGAGTGCCACGGTGACTGACACTGAACTTTCCGTTTAAGTCGTGTCAGTCACTGTTGACTAACAGTGCAAAATATGATAAAAAATTAAATATATATGTATATATTATTTTTTTAGTAATTATAAAGAAAGCATAATCCTGTAATAAATAAAAAATAACCCATTAGTGCCTAGGGTTCCTTTTTAGGGACGATTATAAAAAAAGGCAAGAAAGCACTTTTCACAGCAGTAAATAGAAAGATAAATAAACACTATTTTTCAAGAGTAAAATTCCTCAATGTATCAACATACAATTTTTTCTTCTTTTAAAAGTGGTGGGAAACCCAAAATTTAATTTTTAATGAAGAAAATAATTTGGGCATTATTGGGTTAAGTATATTTTAACTCTAGAGCCGCGGGAAATTTTACTCAAGTTTTACAAAAACATTTCTCATCAGAATTTTTATTTAAAACAATTTAACTTATTTATTTAAATTACTTTTGTGCAACTTATATTTAACTCATTTTATAAAGAGTTTTGTGGTTGGAATAAACATCTATGCGTTTTCTACGGGTCAAAATGACCCGTCACCGCGGTTCTAGTGTTAAATAAACTTTCAGTAATTATTGAAAATAATATTTTTTTTCTTTCATATATTGTTTAGACTATCAGTAACTAACTACTGGCGTGGAGTTCAACGTGTTAATGTAATGGTATTATCTTCAGGTACAGTAACCAGTACTCTACGACATTTTTAGTACTAAAGCACTTAAAATCTCACGAATTCCTTGACTCGTAAAAAATCCTGGTTTAATTATACTCGATCGAATATAAGTTATTTTACTTCGGTCAAACATTGTGATATGATATAAATAAAACTTCCCACAACTGCCATTTACAAGCATATGGCTAATGTCTATACATGATTCTTATTTTATCTTTCATATAATAAAATATAGTAACGATAAAATAAAATGCACTATATAGCCATTAATTATCGGATATTTTCAATTTTACACATTTGTCAATTATACAAAAGTAAACTTGTCAAATTTTTCTGGATATTTAGTATTATGGAGGAAATGTATGACTTCATATTTATCAACGACGATTTGATCCCAAGGATAATTAGGGGGTGGCCAAAAAATCAAAGAAGTATAACTGCATTTGAAATCAGTCTGTAAAATAAAAAAAGCAAATAATTATCTATCTGTATAGATTACGAATATGTGAATGTTGATTAATATATCTAATCATTTGTGTATGAATAGCACGTATATTCATAATATAAATCGATTTAAAAAATAAAATAATTACATTGTTTTAACAGGGTGAAACCGAATAACTATTAATGTATTGATAGTTTGTTTTTTGTTCGTTTAATTGCCCTTCTGATTAAACACCTCATTGATAAATATGAACTCAAACATTTTCTTCGTAATCCAGAGGTTCCAGGAAAATCTTACAATTATATCTTTAAGCCTTTGGAATCCGTCGTCACTTAGATAAATTAAATTCTGTTTACAAAACTTTTTTTAAATTGGCAGATTTTTTTAATCAAATTTAACGGTAGTTTGAGAAAATTTGATAAAACGTGGTATAAATAATATTTTTCATTTAAAGTGTGTGCATATTAAACATTTTGCGACGTACGAACCTCTCTATGATTTTTTTTTTTATTTGAGCATGAGCGCACAATAAAAAATATTACATTACATGATTTAATAGTTAACTCTATCGAGCAATATAAAAAAAAAATCCAGTCGAATGTCGAAAAAATCCAGAAAGATGTCGGCGATAAACTGAGCTGATTGTTAGTTGCTCTGTAAAAACAGCAAAATAATAAGGGGTTTTCAATAAATTGTTGCTTATAATTTAATATTTTAGTTTTATCTTTATATTGATGCTTAAGTTTTTCTTGGAAAACATCCTGGAAGAAACTATTCTAAGAAATCAAAAAATAATCAAAATATAAGCATTTCTTCTTAATCTATTCGAAATGAAGCATTTTATTTTAGGTAACTAAAATGCAAGAGATGGGAAACATGTTATTTTAAATAAGTAAAGTGTAATTAAAATCATTCTAACTTACAAGATTAAAGGAACTGAAGTTCGAAAGGCTGAGCTTTTGATCGTTTTCACTAACACTGTTTAGTGGGACGGCAGAGTTGTCTCTGACACCATACTGCGAGATACAATACTGATCATCACTTGTAGCATTATCAGTAGAAAACCTTTTGAAGGCTCTTTGGACAAAGGCATAACAGGTATTATTTTGAACAATCTGCAGTTCTTTTGGCACATTGTTGGAAGCAGTCGTGCTGTCAGTAACCAAGCTTTGAGAATTCCATCCAGAATCGGCATTATAACTTTTCGGAGGGAAAAATTTGGCATTATTCATCCACGGAGAATCTTCTTCATCACTGGAAGGCAAACTAATAGAATCTTCATCTTCCTCGTTATCTCTTATATTGCATTCATACTGGAAACAGTCCTCCTCAAACCTCTGTATATCTAAACAATAATAAAAATAAAGATCGTGTGTATATTAATCTACATAAATACAAGGCTCTTCGAATTTCTAAATTTTTCTAAATTTCCTATCACTATTTCAGATTAAAAATATCATTCTAGATTCTTTAAATTTGCAATAGCAGAATAGAATAAAACTGTCGTTTTAGAATAGTGATAGTAAAGTAAAAAAAATCTAGAATCACTTTGAGATTTGGAAATATAGCGATTCCTTAAACTTCACAAACATGACATCTTCACTTAATATGGAACATACTAAAGCGGAATCGTGAAAATGAAGCACTTTAGATTCAAGATTGAAGAATCCTTTTCATGAAAAATTACATAAGTGACAGTTTCAGAAATTCGTACTACCTTAATTTCCGGCGTTTAATCCGGGAATCAAACAATGATGTTTGGAATCCGAGATATTTTATTTTATTAAATTTAACTTATTAAATCGTAGTAAGTTATTGACTTTAATTACTAGAAAAAAATTATCCACGAATTATATACGGTAACAAAAACATTGAGTTTAACATTAGAAATTATGCTTAAAATATTTTAAGTTTCATTAAAAATAAAATATGGCAGTTTCACGAAAAGAATATCACAATCGTGTGAAGGCTAACTCGTTTTCCAACGCCTAACGAAAATATTTATTGATGCATTTTTTTAAAAACTTAAGTAAAAAACTATTTTTTTACATCACAGCTCGTCAACAGTTTCGGAAACTCTAGTGTAAATAAACAATTATAAATTGTTGGTTATATTTTTGAATTATTCTTGAATCGTTCATGACTTTGTTTCGTTCTTATTCTCTGTATATAGTCTATTTTACTTATGATAAAACCAGAAAACGATGTTGTTAATGCAAGGTTCGTACGATCCTTATTTTTTTTTAAGGACTCTGGCACGACTATTCAGAATAAGAAAGTTTATATTTAATTTTTAAAACACAGAATTCGCAACCACCATCTTTATTTAAAGATTTTACCAAAATTTTCTGCAGTGAAATACATTTATAAAATATTCTTAAATTTTAGTGGTAGATATGTGTTAACTCTGTAGTAAATGATTTTTAACTTCGAATCATACCGTACATTTCTATTCTTTTTTTAATTCAGAAAATAACGTAAAAATAAAATATTTTTCCCGAATGCCAGTACACATTATTATAGTAAAAAATATATAATAATATATTATGATACAATATGCTATAATGATTCCGAAATCTAATATATTCAAGAGCACGGCCTGCTTGAGCACGCTGATCGATGTCTGCCGCAAAATCGGAAGTGCCTTATTTCAAGACTGCTCCGAATGGTAAAAATCTCGGTCATGTACGATTCCACCTCAAAAACAAAATAAAAATGTAATTCAAAATTTTTGAGCTATTTGCCGATCACGAAGGCTTCAAACTCACTTTTTACTCGACCGCTATTTTGCGGAATAGACAGAGCAGCAAAATCTGAATTTCTTCCTCTCTGTAATAGTAGTAGCCCTAATCACGGAATATTATACTAAAAAAATTTCAAAGTAGAATTCAATAAAATTAAGACATCGACCAGTGAGTTAGGTCAGTTAACCCTTTGCGGGGCGGTGGTTTCATAGATATACCACTTAAGTTTAATTCCCAAACGTCCCATTCGCACCGGAAATTTTTTAAAGAAAATCACGGTTTATCGAATGCGTGAAATATAGCGCTTTCTTATTTACAAATAAAGTTGTTTTCTAATTCCGGTGTCAGTCATTAATTTCAATACTTAAGCAATGAATTTGCCTTGCCCCGCAAAGGGTTATTACTTCGAATGACTGCGGCTGGCTAGAGATCATTACAGATATCCAATTATTTATTTTCAGATTGAAACTATTTGAAAAAAGTGAAAAATAGTTTTGAAAGTATATTCCGTAATTTCCGGCGTATAATCCACAGATTAAACAATTCTTTTTGGACCCAGAAATCTTATCTTATGATTGAAGACAAATATCATGGCGATGTAATAAGTTACATTTCGTTTAAAAAAAATCCTGGGTCTAAAAATGATTGTTTAATTCGTGAATTATATGCCGGAAATTACGGTAGGAGCAATTGTTTTGTAACTTACCTTGATTATAATAGCCATTCTGCCTTAGAAAGAACCGCTAAAAAATTAAATAGAAACTTAATTTCGACGCACCTGATGTATTGGCTAGTGTGAGTCAATTCTTCTCTTTTGAGCGATCTGACTGTCAATGCCATGCATGTGCTTTATGTAACAGGTTTCATGCGGGTCCCGGTTGTAGTTGTAGTTGTATGTATGTCGACCAATTATCTACACTATGGGATATAGGCCCTAAGGGGTGGGATGCCCTCTGTGGGGGGTCTTTCTAAGGGAACCTAACCCGTATTTACGCAAGGTTCGAAGAAAACCACGGAAAACTCCGAACGGTTAGGCCGGCGGTCGCGATTGGGTTCGAACCCAGCACCTACCGTCTACCAGTTTGAGGTCAGAACCTCTCGGCCACTGGTGGGGCCCATGCGGGTCCCGGAATTTCCGGACCAGGAAATTCTTCAGTACCAGAGTGGTGGGAAAATCTAGGTGCCAGCGGCCAGTCTCTCACCACTAATATTTAAAAGTTTTCTTCGCTTAAAATTTAATAACATTCTTACAAGAATATTAGACGAAAAATAACGAAATAAATTTAGTAGTGAAAGACTGCCTAATGACACTAAGAATTTTGCATCCCTTAGTACGAGTATTTCTTATAAAATATCTCTTCTTAATTAAAAAAAAAAAATTCGTTCGTTGAGCTGGATTTGTTTTCTTAATTGAATACTGATATCTTGGAAAATAACTGAACCCGTACGAACCCTATAAAATTTACAATATTATAGAAATGCATACCTTACCCACTGCATAGTCTAACCCATATTTCATTATAACGATAGAGCAGTATTCAAAATTTAAAGCTGTTAAGTTCGATTTCGAAATGTATTCTTGCATCTTTGAATATAACAGTCATATTTTAAATTAACCAATTAACCGTCATAATTATATGGATGAAATTTTAAATTTTTTAGATGAACGTCACAGGCCACCGCAAACTCTGAAAGATAATTCTCGTTTTAACCCTTTCCGGCGCAGACAAGTTTTGTTCGCAAAATGAAAAATTGTTGACTGACACCGGAATTTACAAAAGACTTTTTTAGAAATTAAGAACTCCCTGATTTAAGCTGTCATTGTAAAAGTAAAATTTTACTAAAATATTACTGGTGCCGTTTGTATGTTTGGAATTAAAATTAGGCGTTGCCGGGGGGAGTGGTAACACTGCGCCGGAAAGGGCTAAATGATCTTCAACTTAAGGCCAATTTTTTGATTGAAACATAGTGGTAGGTATGTAAATAACTTAAATATGTGCTTTTGACCGTTTCCTTGAATGCAACACCAGCGGGTAATTGGTTAAATAATGCAAAACTCCACACACATCTTTTATTCTTAAGCAAATATTTTCAAAAATATATTTTTTTATTTTTTAATGCAGGATTTCGTTTGCTAATTCAACAAAAAATAGAGTTCCAAATCAGTATTTGCCAAAATATCGGAGAGTTTGCTGCCCTGGTAATGTTAATTCTGGTAAACGTTTTCATAATTAATTTATCATAAGGATTTTCTATGCATAAATCTACCGCATTTTTTATATGAATAATTTCCAACAATATCATATTTCAGTAATTTTTATATATTACTATCATTGTTATTTTTTCAATTATCTTCTTCAGATTTGTTAATATTTACCATAATTTCTCGCGTATCCACCGCGGCTTAGTAAACACCTCTTCGAATTAGGAATTTTATTTTTAAAAATATACTATACAGTGTTGCCAGTGGGCTACTTTTTTAAAATTCAGATTTCTTGATTGGCAACACTTTTTTGAAACGGTGAATTATCTTTAGTTTTTGCCTTAATTCTTACGTCACTGGATAAAGCACATTTTATCATTTGAAAAAAGCGGTGACAATCAAGAATCTGAAATTAAAAAAAGTAGTCCATCTGGCAACACTGGTATCATAGCAAATTCTAATCAAAAATACGTCACATTATACTTATACAAATTCTGGTAGAAAATCGATTTATCTAACACGGGATATCATATACACGGGAAATTACGGTCGACGCAAATACTCTTGGTAGCTATTTACATAGCCCAGTGTGTTCTATGAGTAGGAAAAAACTGTTCTGCTCTGTTATAAATGCTTTAAATAATCATATTAACATTTCTAATTCATCAAATATAATTTATTTTTGTTTTATATTTGTTGAATTTAACACAGAAATCAAACACAGAAAATTTACGCATATGCATTTTATTATGTAGCATTTAGAAGTGATCATGTGTGATTAATCTACTGCATTTTCGAGAATTGAAAAAAAAATAGATCTAGCTTTCATCAAAGAAGATGATCTTTCATAACTTTAATGTGATAAGAGTTCTTAATTCTTTCGCAATCAAGATTTAATCATCTTAATCTGCATTACAATTCATTACAGAACGTATTCGAAAGCTAAATTTCTGTTATTACCATGAAAAGTCTAGAAAATATGAGATTTTTGGTGCAGCCTTGTATATGATCCATGGATACATACGTATACGACATAGTATGCTATAAGTTAGTTGAGTTAACCTCATAGCACAGTAGAAAGTTTCCATTCAGGAATTTACAAAAATAAACGAATCTTCTTGAGTAATATTGTGTGGCCCTGTATATGATCTATAGAATTCATAAATAACAAGTAATTTTTAAATAACAGTTAAAGTTTTTAACGAATACAACAACTGAAAACGTATTTCCAAAAATATTGTTTTTGGGTTACAAAACTTCAAAATAATTGTTCATTATCTTCTGTAGCTTCTGGTTTCTTCTGTTGAGTGTCCATGTAAATACACGATAAGTTATATGCAAACCAATGTAGCAAGAACCTTGTAGTATATACCAAGTGATATACATCAATCTCAATATCAGGGTTCGTACGCATTAGAGGATACCTGGGATTTTAGGTGGTTTTGCATCAGAAAAATCGTAAAATACTGATTGCTGTATCTAAAACTAGAATTTTTCCCATTAGATTAGGGAATTATTACTTTACATACATTCTGGTAAAAAAAAAACCTTGAAGCATACGAACCCTGAATATGTTCAAAATAGTGTAATATTTTTTAAATATCTAGCAAATAATTTTTCCCTTAGATCGTAATGTAACGGAATACTTTCGAGTGCCTCTGTAGATGAACCGTAAATGCCATATATATATCATTTTCAATTACGAACATGCAATACTAAATCCCGATAACATACATTAATTTCGTAGCAATCGGACCATATTTACGAGCACAGACCGACAAACCAAATTCATAAACACTTTTCAACTAAGTTTTAAAGTGTTATTACATTTGATGATGGGACATCGAGATATATTTAACCCTTTGAGCTCTGATGGTAGAATTTTCTACCACGTAATTTTAATTCCGAAATGTCACAATGGCACCAGAATATTCGACCAAATTTTTTTAAAAAAAAGGTTTAATGCATTTTTTTCGTGTTTATCGTTAACCGTATTTGCCAAATACTGGTGCCAATGTGACATTTGGAATTTTGAAGAAATTTACACCGCAGAGCTCAAAGGGTTAATCATGATATGTCTCGAAAGTTCCATGCACCATGAATTCTCCGGATATTTCGATTTACTATACGATGTGTTGCACATAAGTTATTTGAATTAATTATCCGTAACATTGGTTATTCACGTTGATACAATTATCATAACATATGACATATATGCTGATATAATTATCTGTATTACTTTTAGCAATGGCAATTAACTTTACAGTAGGGATTTTTGAACTTCATGCTTGAAATTAGTTTCTGAGCACAAATCTCAAAGGTAATACTTTCCTTCTTACAATATTTAATACCTGCTGACTAAAACATTTTCCCATTAAATTAACATTTTATTTTATGGATCTGAACCATGGTTGTAAGTTTGATTATTCTTATTATCCCTCCTAGTACCAGTGATATCTTATTTGATCCCAGATATTTTCTATTTTGAAATTTTAATATTAGAATCGCGGGGAATTTTACTCAGTTTCTATAAAAATATTTCACATAAAATTTTCTATTAAGAACAATTTAACTTATTTATTTATTTTTTTTTTTTCATAAGATATTTTATAAAGAATTTTCTGATTTCAATCGACCGTCTGCTCATTTGGTAGGGTCAAAATGACCCGTCACCACGGTTCTAGTGTAAATGTTCCAAACCAGAAAAAATGAATAATTTATATATAATATATGAAATTAAATAGAAATTCTTTCGGGAATATGTTGCATATAATGAAATTAAATTTTTGGATCTAATCATGTAAAACTAAGGATCCTCAGAAACTATTAAAAGTTGATCCAAGGAGGGTTAATCAGAATTTAAAAAATCATACTGGGAATTCAGAAAGAAAAAGTTTTATTTAATGCAGCCACGAAAATTCTGCCTTTAAATAAGTCAAATATACTATTCGGAGCTTCTAGCATAAATTTGAAATTTCTGATTAAAAACAAGGCCAAATTAGAGACTATTTTCTATTAATTTACCAATTCGCATCATTGTGATTGTTTTCTCTTGGAAATATTTTATTTTAAGTGTATGATATAGATTATTTTTTTAAAAGTTTTTCGAATGTAAGAAACTAGTCAAGACGTATATTTCCAGATTTGAAATCAATAAATTAATATCTTCTTATTGCCGGAACTGATACATCAATTCACTAAGCTGTAGAATCCTATTTAAAATAAGCATTATTTAAATTAAAATAATTCTAAAGTTATAATCCAGTTTTTAAAAGTTATGTTTAATACTCACCGTAGAATTCGTATGCTTCAAGGACTTTCAAGCAATTTTTACCAGAACTTTTGTAAAGGAACATTTGCCTCATTTAATGAAAGTAAATTCCATCTTCAGATATACTGACCAATGCTTTATAAAATTTCTGGTATTTAAGCACCTAAATTATCCTGAAAGACGCGTTTAACCCTGTTAACCCTTTCCGGCACACTGTGCCCGGTCTGGGATACCTAATTTTTAATCCAAACTTCCAAACGGCACCAATAAAATTTTAGTAAAATTTGCCTTTTACAATAAAAGCTTAAATTAAGGAATTCAAAATATCTAAAAAATTCGTTTGTGAATGCTCTAAAATATTGAAACTCACATTTATTAGCTAACATTATTCTCAATTTCCTTTTAACAAAGCGTAACATTGGCCAATGTTTTGTAATAGATATTCTGAGATTAAGTAGTTTATGTTTTCTATTACGATAAAACGATATCCCTGTAGTTCGTGGGTCAAGACTGGAGTCTGTTAACCCTTTCAAGGGCGCCGATTGCAGCCTGCAAACGCTTAATTTTACTGTTCCAATTGCGAACAAATTTTTAGTACAATTTAGAACTCATAATATACGCGAAAAACAGCTATTGATTATCTTTTTTTTTTAATTGTTCTTAAATTGCGGTGTGAATCAATTATTTGAACAGTTTTGGAGCAGAAATACCCTGCCACTGAAAGGGTTAACACGCATTTTGATTATCTTCATGAACATACTTTACTGAGTATCATTTTATGGAATATATATGTAAAATTCTAAGAGATATATTTTCTACCTGAGACGCTCCGCGTATATATAAAGGAATACATGCAAAAATTGCTGTTTTAGAAAATACAAAGATAAAAATTAAACGTTTTTACCTTTAACTTTTTTCTCCTTTGGAGCATCGAACCATGGTATGAGGACATCTTGAGATATCTGTAGGAAATGAACAAGAAATTTACCTTGGCAACTTCTTTCAGAACTGAGTGTTGAACGTTAAAAATAAATATAAATATCACTAATTATTTTATAAAATGTCATACATACATATGCGTTCATGAATAATAAAATAATGTGTGATTGATTAAATATTTCTTCTGAAATTAATAGCTTTAAAAATAGTGTTATATAAAAATTCTGCTGATTAAAATTAAATTCATCAGAATAAAAGCAAAATAAATGATAAAAGTATATACCCGAATTACTTTTAAAAACTTACCTACATATAAAAAAAAGTTTTTAGAGAATGTAACGGGTTTTGGTATTTTCAAACCAAGAAATTCTTTGGTACCATTATTTTCTTATAGAAAATCTCGTTTTAAATAAGGCGAAATTTCGCTCGTTTGAACAGGATTCCCTTTTTTAATATAAAAAAAAATATTCGCATTTAACCCTGAAAGTAAAGTGAACCCTACGAAAACTGTTTATCATTCCCAATAGGATCTGGCAACAAACACTCACCAACTCCTGTTCATCGATTGTCATAAACTGTGTCAGTATATAATAAGCGCACCTTCACCAAACATATACACCTCCACTAAATTTGATTTATAACCGCTACTTTAGGCAGGAGATTGTTGCGGTTCAAAAACGTTATACTAAAGCACGTATAAAAAATCAAATGTCCTCCAGTAGTGTTCTGTCAGAAGACTCGTGATATTTTTCCTACCATTATTGTTATATGTATATTTTTGCCTTATTTTATCAGATAACGTTCAAATATTACACAAGGCGAGATTTAATATATAATAATATCGCTTATGAATCCCTCGTACACCACTGATTTCTTTATTGTTGAAATTCATTCTGTAGTAATGTCATTCATTAGCACTTTTTCATGTCTACAAAAATTAATTTAAAAACATTGACCTTCATTCCTTGATATACAAGGTATTACACAAGTCCATTCAATTTCAAAATATCATGGAAAAAATACCAATTTCCCCATTAGGTGAGGTTTGAAATAAAATATTTATCAAAGAATGGGATTTTTCGTTGCAATAAAAATTGATTCTCAAAAATTAAGTTTGTACTTTCAATGCTACAATTATTTTCATTTTTTTAATGCAATTTTTTTTCAAAGAAAAATAGTCTTAATAATTTCTAGCAAGACTGGCCTTCGAATGCGATGTTGTTGCTACTGTTGCAAAAACATGCCACGATTTTCCTCTTAACCCTTTCCGGCACGGGTAAAATCTGTACTAAAATGAGAAATTATCAAATGATACCGGAATTAACAAACGATTTTTTTAAATATTTTGAATTCCTTAATTTGAGCTTTTATTGTAAAAGCAAAATTTTACTAAAATATTACTGGTGCCGATTACTAGTTTGGAATTAAAATTAGATATCCCAGACCGGGCACAGTATGCCGGAAAGGGTTAACCCTTTCCGACACGGGCAAAATTAGTTAGCAAAATGAGAAATTATCGGCTGACACCGGAATTCACAAACTAATTTTTTAGATAACTTGAAATCCTTAATTTTAGCTTTTATTGTAAAAGCAAAATTTTACTAAAATATTATTGGTGCAATTTGCAAGTTTGGGAATTAGACTTAGGTATCCTAGACTGGGCACAGTGTGCCGGGAAGGGTTAAGGCTTTTAGTCACTTAACTACCGAATTCACTTCCTTTATTTGACATCTATAGGCAATCACATACTTAAGATATTGCCTCTAAAATTTGCTACTTTTCACTCCTTTTTCCTTTGTAAACACCTTAAAAAAGTTTACTTTTTTTTAGATCCCAGTATATAGCTATATTCTAGGTTTCATTTAGTATTTTATGCTTGAAAAGCTAATAAACTACGATTTTAACGCCTCACATAAAATTCAATATCATTTTAGTATTACTTTGACATTAAAGGAAACAATAAAGATCTTTTAAGAAGAGTACGCAGAAAAAAGAGATAAAAAAATAATAATAACTAAGGAGATATTTAAATATACGAATGCATCAGACGGCCTTAGACTTATCATTAAGATGGTTCGTACGGGTACCGTCATTTTCCAGGTCAAATACCAGCATTTCTTTAAATAAAAATAAATAAAGTTTGAAAGCGCGAAATTTCATCTTAATTAGCTATAGAGATTTTACGAGAAAATACTGATACCGAAGATATTTTCTGTTGATGAAATTCCAGGATCCGTACGAACCCTGATTTAGGAGAAGAATTTCGAAGTTGAGTGACTAACAGCCTTAAAAAATACCATTTCTTAAAAAATGGAGTAGTAGAAGCCCTGTATTTCTAAAAATTATGAAAATTTAATAAACTGTTTTGTACGAGAGCAAAAATTGCCATAAGACTTCTTCTGAAAATTTTCACTTTTTCGTGAGAAAAAAATCGGAGTAGTTCAAGAAGACTAAATAACTAAAAGACTGACGATTAAAAATTAAAAATTATAAGCCCATTCACATTTGAAACACTCGTAAAAGTTTGACAGTTTGTTACATAGGAATGCGTGTTTGGAATGTAAGATTTGGTAATTTAAGGGGACGGTGGAAGTTAAAAATTTCTTTTATTCATTTTTATCATAGCAATATGAAATTTTGTGCATATATACATTTCACCAAAAGCATATAGAATATCTTAAAAAAATTTCCAACCTTATTAAAATTTGTAATTTTTTTACAAAAATTTAAATTTCTAAACAAAATTTTAAAATGCTTCTCGTGTCTTAATTTTTGAAATATTTTCTTGCTTTTGCATTTTTATCATTTAAAACTATATTATAAAACAAATGTGTAAAATTTTTTTAATCTCTTGAATAGTTAATATTTTACAGATTTTTTTTTCTAAATTCCTCATCGATTTTCATCAAAATTTTGCCTTTTAATAAGTAAAAAAAAAAAATTTGACTACCTTAATGAAATCAAATTTTAAAAAGATTACACAATTTCTTTTTAAATAATATCTGGATACTTCCTTATCAATTTTATAAATATTCATCAAAAATTAAGACGCAAGGAGCAATTCAAAAATCAAAAAACGCTGAAAACAGATTTAAAAGTATATAAATACATTTATCTTTATTACTTACTCCTTAAAACCTTCATGATAGATATTTTAATAAGAAAAAACTGTTTAGGTACTATTATACCCCAAAAATAGACCTTTTTTCTGACGATTTTGCTATAGGGCTAATTCCATGGGTTCTGTAGTGTAAGTCACATAACGTATTAATTGCTATGCTTGTTAGCCACCGTTATTTTCGAAGAGTCTGCTTGGCCTTATTCAATGAGAATGTGCCAATAAAATTAATCACATTTTTTTGTTCTATAACAGGGCTGTCCAACCTGGCGCCCGCGGGATACCAGAAAAATCTTACAGAAATGAAGACCTTACTGAATCGGCGATATTCGGAGATTTAATGAGGCAAAAATTTCTGTAAAATTTTTCTGGTGTTCCGCGGGCGCCAGGTTGGACAGCCCTGTTCTATAACACTGGTAGCCAAAAATCGTAGCCTGTGACTTACCCTACAAGTACTCATGGAAATAGCCTATAGATGAATTTGCTCAAATAAAGGTTTACTATCCCCTTAAGACAAAATTTTGGAAGCAAAAGTTAATTTTACATATTTTGATCTATTTTATTTATACTGAAAAGCATGCGACACTTTGATAAGAGTTATGTTGCAAACCACTGTTCGATATGACAATTTGTAAATGTCTATGAATTTCTAAATTGTAATGGGATTTACAAAATATTCTGAACAAGTACGTAACTGGAACAAAATCTCATTCATGATATTTTTTTCGATTATATTAGTGACTGGCTAGTTTGGTCAGGTAGACGTCAGGTATGCGTTTTGCACTGCAAAACGTATACCTGATAACTGTTATACTTGTTTGCCACCCTTTTTTTTGGAAAGTTTGCCTGACTTTATTCAATTAATGAGACATTTCCGATAAAATGAGTCACATTTTTTCCGTTCTACAATACTGGTAGTGAAACTCCCAATATGGTGATTTACACTCCAAGTACTCATGGAACCAGCATGTGTATGAACAATGTTGATAGTATGCTACTATTTTTAAATTCATATTTCTTTATTGCCACCAATATACTGAAATTATAACATTCCCTTTGTTTCCGCATTAATATGTTATTAAATAAGGGGAGTTTTACTATTTAAAAAAAGTGGCGCCAATCAAGAAATCTGAATTTATAAAATGTAGCCCGCTGGTAATATCGAGTATAAACAAGGATTGAAGGTTTCTAATGCCACTTTTTAACATACAGGTATTTCTGACAAATAATTGTGACATATTTGCAGCCAAAATTGCCTTGCAGAAAAATTTCGACAAGCATTGTAAGAAAAGTCTAAAAAGATCTAAAGCAACAAACAACTAGATACTAAATACAACCCAAGATACTAAAGCAACAACCAACATGCATGCGTAATAATAAAAATTATATATAAGAAACACTTTCTTGATTTAGTTTAAATTTATGAAGTACCGCAAGTTCTAGAAAACAATTAACAAGCATATTCAAATGCGTTAATCACTTCGTAAGGTAAGCCTTTTGCTTAATTTTTTAATATATTTTCCACCTTTTTTTAAAAAAAAACAGAAAATTATTTGTATTCTCGATAACACTCAAATTCAACAAGTTAAACTTTATAATAAAAAATAGTTGGTTAAAATAATGAAGGATTCTGAGCACTTTAAGTGGCATGCATACTGGTCACTTGTCCCTAATTGGTTAATATTTCTTGCGTTTGCAGGGTGGCGAGTCATAACGGAAAAATATAGTCAACATGGGTGTTAAATACCAGTATTTTTTAAAGACAAATTCACCTTTTCTAATCCCTTTATATTAGTTTAAGTATTTTCTATAAGGAAATACTGATAGTTCCTTTTTTATCTGATTGTATTTTTCCCGCATCACTCGCCACCCTGTTAAAGCAAGGAAAAAACTATCTAGCCATATCGCATGTATCTTTCATATTTCTGGGCCAAATATTCGAAAATATCTTTTGAGACTTTCTACTGGAATTTCGCCGCTAAAATAAACTGATACTTTTTTATATACATAAGTAGATTCACTAGCATTTTTTTAACCCATTTTGACTATGCCCACTGAGGAGACCTTCCATGTTAATAACAGACATTCCGTCATTAAATAAACCGAAATTTATTACTAAAATTTTCTGGTATAAATTCAGATCCTGTGAATTACGAAGTTTCTAGAAAACAATATACCATGGAATAAATTGAAATGGTGTTAATAATAAAGAGGAGGAGACATGTAATATCTAGCAAGTGCGAATGAAGTAACTGAGGAGGCTGTCACAAGGTGACGTCTCTTTATTTTAATCAGATGCACAGTATCTGATTACCGCCACAAGAAAGTTCGACAAGTAAAATTAAACAGAAAATATCGTCTTATTCAAACGCTTTATTTGAGGGAAATTTCTGTCACAGATATGGATAAAAGTTTCTATTTCTTTTGCTGGTGTCAATTTACTCAGGTATTACAATATTTTCATTGACACTGATTGCCCAATAAGGCGAAAATACTATAGGAAAAGCTAACTTCCATCATTAAAAATAAATAAAAGTCTGTGCCATTATTTGTGTTTGAAAATTTCCACTAATGAAGCATTTAAAAATTTAGATACTTTCTGCATTAATTTATTAGTGAAAGTTTGCCACGGAGGTATTAACCCTATGAAAACAGTTGCAGTTGAAACTTCACTATTCTAACTAAATATCGTGCCTTTATTTTTCATAGTTCCTTGTGAATAAAACGTAAAATAATACTATTCTTCTTTGTCTAGCGTGAACTGGAAACATCGGAACAGAAATGGGGTACACACAAAAGGCCAAACCTCATGTGTTATGCTTGAGTCAAAATTTTACCTAATTCACTCAGACTTTAATATTACAAGGCATACTAAATGTGATGTGAAAATGCCAGTATATTTTTTCATGCTTCAGAAGTTTTTTATTCGGTAGCGTGGCACATTCTACTTTTCATCCCGACAGTATCACGGGGACGAGAAATAGATATGGATTTCAGGGATCTTTGTTGTCCTGAAATTTCAGGATCAGGAAATTCTTCGGCATCAGTATTTTTGGATACAAAATATCGTCTAAAATAAGGAAAAACTATGCACGTTTATCTTCGACTTTTTTTTTTGAGTACCGATATTTGCCCCGAAAAATTCGCGGAAATGTATAATCATTACGATAATGCATTCTGATGTTACAGTTTTTTTTTTGATTACTGCTTCTCTTTAAAATTTTAATTATTCAAAATTCAAAACACCTCTTTCCTTTTTTTTTCTAGATACGCACAGGCCTTAATACTCCTGTGATTCCTTTTTCCGTTCCCACGCCTTCGCAAGCGTTGGTGAATGTTAGAAAGAAAAGCACACCCCCTCCCCTTAAGACTTGCATAAAATCCCTGCTCGGCAGAGAAGTGCAGTAATTGCTAAAAGCCCTTTTGTTAAGATTAAAGATGTGTGTGTTTCCCAAGCTATGAGTTGTCAGACAATAAATAGCGTACCCTATAATAATTGGCCACACACACAGTTTCTTAAGCCCTGGGTAATATTGCTAAAAGTACACTCCTTTTTTTTATGACCCATAAAAAATTGTATAGTGTCATTTCAGAGAGAGAGCGAGATACAGTTTCGACCATAAAAATATCCCCGTGCCTGTTACTCCTTTTGTGTGCAATACTTGGAATCCCTGCTGTAGATTTCATGGGAACGGGAGCTGAAAAACACCTGCCTGTGAAAAACCTCATGTAAGTCACGTGATTGAGATATAGAAACATGTCCTTATATGGACATTGGATTTGGTATTTGCGCACTGACCAACGGGAAGTCACCCTTTTGGTTGGGGAAAGTGGGGGATGCGTCCGTGTTCCCAGAAATGTACCCCCGTATGTTAGAGGCTTACGTGCAATTGGTTTTTAAAAAAAAAGGTCAGTCCTGGTGATAGGAGTCGTACGGAGAGCATCTGGTGGAAGAGATGCAAAAGTTCTGTCCCCCCCCCTCCCCTGTTTTGGATCTGGGAGAGGGGAGGCCAAAAAGAATTCTACGATTTTTCGACATTACTCACAGAGATACGCTAAGTGGAAGTCGCAGAAGTGTTGCCTGCAAAATATAACTGAGAGTTTGCTGAAGAAATATGTCCCTTCCGAACTATTGGTCTAGAAAAAAGGGATCGGAGCCCCTCGTTTTAAGTTGAAATATCCTACATGTTGCAGTTGAGTGTACCATAAGTACAATTGATTTCCCGAGCTCCCGCACTCTTAAGGCTCATTGAGATACGTGCTTAACGGAAGCCTTTATCGAGAGCAGCGTAATAAATGCCCCTTGGCGGCAAATGACTGTTAGCATGTGGCAGTGAACGTCCAAGATTGTTTTTGTTGTCTCAAATATTTCTCAGGGTAAAATGTGGATACCCAAGAGCCGAAAATCTCAGCCTAACGATTCGTGTCGCTGATGGATGATAGGCGATTATGTCGCAAAGCCCTCATGAAGTTACCGTAGCTCAGCGTACTGTTTCAGACGAAGGGATGTTAGAGTAGAGACTGTTTTTCAAAGACTACTCCAAGTCTAATTTGGGCAACAGAAACGTCATAAATTAGTATAAAAAAGTGCTCTGGTGCAAGGAAAATTTGTGATCCACGTTAAATATACATATGAAAATACCCTAAATGGGTGAATGGTAGAAATAGCTGTAGGTAAGAAATGTATTTTGTATTTGTTCTTAATCTATTTTTAACCTAGTGAATATTCTTGTTATGAATTAATATTTCTCTATGTTTGCAACAAGACTCATGTTAGTGAATTCTGATGTTTTTTTTTATGTTGAATTAAATAAAAGAGAGTATATTTAGAAGAATTCAAGAGTGATGATTTTAATTTGATATATCCTTTATAAAAAAAAAAGAAAAAAAAATGTATATTAAACAAAGATATACTCTAGTATAATTTTTTTTTATTTGTTATCCTACCTTGATATAAGTTTATTTGAATTTTAATTTCAATAGTGTCAAAATAACTATACTAAATTTTGTAATGCCATGAAATTAAAATAGTTTCTCCGAATATTTAAAAGTAAAAATAATTTCAACCTTTACCCTTTGTACTCAGAATTTAAAGTAATTTAGCAGACTAGAAGTCATATATGCATTGATCAATTAACATTCTTTTATCTTAATGTTGAGTAAAGGTATTTAACAATAGTAGAATTTTTAAAGCAAAACTGTTGAGAAGTTCACCTGATTTAAAATAAATTACCTTATCTTATGAATAAAAATATGTAGAAATTAAGATAGAAGTACTAACACTATACCTTCTCTGGTCTCAATATCATTGTTGTATTATGGGATGCTTGTATTTTTTGTTGTAGATATCTTATTGCTTGTAAAAAATTTTTTTCTTTCTTTGCTCCCCACAAATAGATGGGAGATTCCAGGGTCTTTCTTCTATTTTTTGAAATTTTAACAAAGGTCTTGAGCTTTAAAGTTATCTATTCGAGTTTGATATCCCATAAAACAACATTGGCAAAATATTGGGTTCACTGCTACAGATCCTTATATGCAGTGTTGCCAGTGGGCTACTTTTTTAAAATTAAAATTTCTTGATTGGCACCACTTTTTTGAAACGGTAAAACTCCCTTTGTTATCGCTGTTATTAATCGATCAATAAAAAAAGGCGCATTTTACCATTACAAAAAAGTGGTGTCAATCAAGAATATGAATTTTTAAAAAAGTAGCCCATCTGGCATCACTGCTTATATGCTACATCTGAGATCTAGACAGATTGAGAATTTTGTTGTGTTATCATTATTACCTACTGGAAATCATTAATATGTACAGAAACTTAATGAATATGTATTTTTTTTTATTAGTTTTAAATTTTATCTCGGTAATCTTTCTTATTTCTGTAATTTCTTAACTTAACTTGTGTTATCTAATAGTATTTATCCTTATGAAATCTCCTTTTGTTTTGATTATCTTAAATTACAACAAAATTCATATAGAAGGTAGTCTAGTCCGGATCTCAGCTAACTCATTAGTAAAGTAGATGAAATATTTGAACTAATTAAGAAATTGAGTGTAGAAATGATTGTTTATATAGTAATGTTTATATGAAAAAACAATTTTATTGAATGAATTTTTTTATTAATTAATTTATGATCTGTAGTAGTAAAAAAAAAAGGACCCAATAGATTGGTGCCGTGTTTCTGAGCCTAATTATTGCAATATACACAATAAGTTGGTGCCGCGCTGTTGAACCTAATTATTGCAATTTACACGATAAGTTGATGCCGTGTGGCAGAGCCTAAGTATTACGGTATACACAATAAGTTGATGCCGTGTTGAAATGCCTGATTTTTGCAATATACACAATAAATTGGCACAGTACTGTAGAGCCTGAGTTTTACTAAACAGTGTTTATATTAAGTGTGCTTCAAAGTAAATAAATATATGTATTGTTGTTCTATTTTTATTATTTTGTTGTATGTTGTAAATTTGAGTAATAGGGGTATACATTGCTATTTTATGGGTATTTTATGCCATATTTAGAAGTAGTAAAAGTTTGTGTGTGGATATTTTATTATTCCCTTTTTTTTCCCCTCTTTTATCTTTATTATTTTCAAATTTTGTATCGTATCTTGTGCACTTTAAAACGCAAAAATGGCACTCGACCCCTCTAAAGAGATGGCGAAAATTCAGCGAAAAACTGCCCTTATTGATAATCTCAATTATATTCCCCCATTCAGTGGCGAGGGTAATTCAGTTTCTTTTGGGGATTTTTATGAAAAATTGGACAGTTTTGCCAACATGTTTGGCTGGGATGATGAGGAAAAGAAATTTGCTTTGCTATCTAGATTATCTGGTGCAGCTACTAGACTGCTAAAAATTCACAAAATTAAGTCTTTTGAGGAGTTAGTTTGTATTTTAAAAAACAGATATAGTCAGCACATAACCCCAGATGTGCAGCTTAACAAATTAATGAATTTTAAACAAACCCCAGCAATGACAGTACAGGACTTTTATGACAGGGCATGCGACCTGTCACTAAACTCGCTCGTCATAGAAGGCATACAAGACGATGTTGTAGAAAAAAGCAGAAAAGCACTCCTTCACTCAGTGCTACTCAACAATTTGTCGCCTGAAATAAGAAAAGGTGTCATCGCTAGAAATCCAAAAACTCCCGAGGAAGTCCTCCAAATAGCCCTACTTGAGGAAAAAGCTTATAAAAGCGTAAATCCATTCTATAACTCTTATGAAAGTAGTGAGAATATACCGAACCCCCAGAATGTACCATGTGCTGCCGTATTTTCTCAGAAAAGTGATAATGAGTCCCATAACAGACAGATTCAAAATTTAAAATCCCAAATTGATCTGCTCGCAGCTAAAATTGATAGTCTAGTTGAAATAAAATCCAAAGAAGTCCAAAATAATTTTAACCAGGGATGTGAAAGTAACCAAACTGGAAGTTTTTACTGTTTCAAATGTGGTTTGCCAGGCCACTATGCAAGAAATTGTACCCTAAACAGGTACACAAATGATTATGGAAGGGGCTTCCATCAAAATCCCAGGGGACGTGGACAAAATTCCAGGGGCAGGAACTATCAGAGTGAGAATTATAGAGGAAATAATAATAGAGGTGGATATAGGAGACATAGGGGCAATTTTGATCAAGGGTATGAGACTAACCGAAGAAATAGAGATGATAATGCGAGCGGTGAGACTCGTCAGGATGAACACAGTAACCCTACTACATCCAATAATGCTTTAAACGTGTAACGGCTGGTTTCGATTTGGTCGAGTCGTCTCCATATAGGCCTCCAGACCCCCCAATCATTTTTAGTATGTTCTCCCCCCATTCTTACCATTTACCTACTGCTGTGATAAAGGTAAATAATATTTCTCTTACTGCACTGTGTGATACTGGGTCAGCCATAAATATTTTAAGTAGTACAGCACTTATTAATTTAAATTTTTGTGAAGTTGTCGAGTGCAATACTCCTATTTTAACGGTAACTGGCGAAAGAGTAATTCTAAGCCAAAAAGTTTCTTTGAACTTTAAATTTAATGATTTATTATGTCAGTCTGAGTTCTTTATTGTCCAGAGTAAATTAGCCGATGAATTTAGTGTGATTTTGGGGATGCCCTTTTTAAATAAATATCAGGCTGTTATAAATTGTAAAAATAATAATGTTGTTTTAAGTATTCCAGTAGAAACACAATGTAAACAAGTAGTAGAGAGTCATGCAAAAAAATTGTCACCACTAAAAAATTCCCTAGAAATAAATATTGTAAATAATACCAGTGATATCAGAGTGAATAGTGCAGATTTAGAATGTCAACAAGCAGATATCTGTAATGATCAGTCAAAATGTAGGCCAAAAGTCCCCATTTCTGCTAATAAACAGGGAGATGAGTATAGTAATAATGACACACCTATGAAAATTGTAACCAAAAAGGGTAAGGAAAGTTTAAAAGAAAAATGTGGGAATCTTAGTAGTAAAAATGTGACAGTTCAGGGTGCTACATATCCCAGTATGAAAGTGAATGCAGATTTAAACAGGACAATTAAAGCAAATGAAGCAGATAATGAAACTGCACATGTTTTTTGTTTACAAAATATATCACGCAGTAACTCGAGTACAAATGAATGTGAAATTAATAAGCCTTTAGACCTTAGACAGCAAACAACGAGTCAAACAGTCCATGCTAATAAAAGTGATTTAGAAAATAGAATACCCCAGACTGTTGAACAAAACAATCTTGACAATAATAACAACAACAATGGTGAAATTACTACTTTAGCTCTTTTATGCGAAAGGATTTCTATTCCCCCTAATTCAAAAGTAATAGCTGAAGTTAAGTGCAATAAAAATAATTCCATAACAGAAAATGATATTCTAATGCTAGAACCTTTAGCGAAGAATTTAAGCCAAGGTCTGCTTATTTCTAGAGCCATATGTACTCAGGAACATGGCCTTTTTGTTTCTCTTGCAAATTTTTCAAATCATACTATAAAGCTAAGCAAAAATACATATGTTGCAAAAATCCAGAAATGTATAGATAAGTCTAATATACCACTAACGGATAATAGTTTAAGTTGTAATGTGAATTTGACTACTCCAATAGCTGACTTTGATCATGCTGATCTCACTTGGAGTTCTAATATTGACTTAAGCCATTTAGACCCTCCCCTAAAATCTAAAATGCAAGAATTTTTAGATCAAAATAAAGATGTATTTGCAGCATCTGTCCTAGAGTTACCAGGCTGTAATACCATACCCCATGTTGTCAATTTAACCTCTAATAAACCTGTAAAATCCAAAGCTTACAGAGTTCCATATAAATTACGTCAAGAAATGGAAGATCAACTTAATATTCTACTGCAAGCTGAAATTATTTCCCCATCTATGTCAGAATTCGCATCACCGGTAATACTTGTAGAAAAAGCAGACGGTTCTTATAGACTAGCTGTTGATTTTCGTAAACTAAACAAAAATCTTGTCAAAGACGCATATCCTATCCCAAACATTACTGATTCTGTGGATGCTTTAAGTGGAGCTAAATTTTTTTCAACACTAGATTTGACTAGTGGTTTTTTTCAACAGGTCATACGACCTGAAGACAGGCATAAAACTGCTATTATCACGCATAAAGGTCTTTTTGAGTGGAATAGAAATTGTTTTGGGTTATCTAATTCAGGGAACAGTTTTCAAAGGCTAATGAATGCCATTTTTGGAGATTTAGGAAATCTCGGAATCTTAGTATATATAGATGACATTGTCATTGCTTCTTCTGATGTAGACTCCCACTTTGAAAAATTAAAACTGGTTTTTGACAGATTAAGGCAGCATAAACTAAAGCTTAAACCCAGCAAATGTACTTTTCTTTCAAATAAAATCCAATACCTAGGCTTTGAAATTCATAGCGGGCAAGTATCCCCTGTAAATAAAAATATTGAAGTAATTGAAAAATTGCAACCACCTACGACACGTAAAGGTGTCAGGTCATTTATTGGAACCCTCTCATTTTACAGGCGTTTTATACCTGACTTCACAAAAAGGGCATTAAATTTAATTGATTTAACAAAGGAAAGTGGGCATTTTGCCTGGACGAAAGAAGCCCAAGAGGAATTTGAGGATTTAAAAAAGGCTCTAATTTCTAAACCGTGCCTCTTATTACCTGATTTTAGTAAAGAATTTTATGTCTATACTGATGCGAGTGGAGAAGCATTGGGTGCAGTTCTGTCACAGTTGGATGAAGAGAATAAAATTCATCCAGTGGCGTTTGCTAGTAGGCGACTCAAAGGTGCAGAAACGAGGTATTCTGCCACTGAGAGAGAACTTCTCGCTCTAGTTTGGGCAACTAGCCATTTTAAGTGCTACCTAGCTAACACCCATTTTACCATTTTTACAGACCATGCCCCCCTTACTTTTATGTTAAAAATTCATGATCCCACTTCACGTATAGCCAAATGGGTATGTACTCTATCTGATTTTGACTTTACCATTAAATATATAAAAGGCAAGTGCAATAGTGTAGCAGACTTTCTCTCTCGATTTGCAAAAATTGATGAAACACCTGAGATTAGCAGCAGTAATTTTTGTATACAGGTAGAAAAAGAAACTACTTTTGTACCGCATTCAAATTTAACTGATAAAATTAGTGAGTTGCAGAAATTCGATAAAAAGTGCTGTGAAATAGCCAGAAAATTAGACCAAAATTTAAACATAGCACCTAAATATATGAAATTTTTTTTTAGAGATGACATTCTTGTGTGTGAGGACACTAGAGATTCGAATATAATAAGTAACCCAATTAAATTGGTAGTCCCTAGGGAAATGATTGAGCAAGTGTTCGTTCTAACACACGATTCTCTGGCGGCTTGTCATCAAGGTTTTAAAAAGACGATTGACCGCATCCGAGAGCACTTTTACTGGCCCGGAATGTCAGCTGATATCAAGCACCTAGTAGAGTCGTGTATTAGTTGCCAACAGAAGAGGGCGTACAAACCTAACCAGCAGGCACCTCTTCAACGGATGCCTACACCCGAGTTTCCTATGAACAAGGTGCATTTAGATCTAATAGGCCCACTACCGGTTACATTTTCAGGTAACACCTATATTGTCACGTATATCGACTCTTTAACTAAGTGGCCAGAAGCTTATGCAGTTAATTCCACCACATCTGATGTTATCGCAGATACGCTTGCTGATTTCATTTCACGTTATGGCGCGCCTGCGGTGATAGCAACAGACAATGGGAGAAATCTGATATCCGAAGCGATCAAACATGTCTACAAAATGTTCGGCATTAAACATATCACAACATCTGCCTTTCATCCGGCGTCGAATGGGCAGATCGAGCGACAGAATTCTACGTTAAAAAATGCCCTTAGTCACATAGTAAATGAAAACCAATCAGATTGGGATACTAAACTTAAATTTGCCATGTTAGCGATGCGTTCCGCTGTGCACTCCTCAACAAAATTAACACCCACAGCAATTTTATATGGCAGGAATTTAAATTTACCATATAACCTATTTTCTCAGTCACCTAGATTTAGTTATAATGACGCCCCATCATTCTGTGAATTGCTAATCCCCCCCCTCCAAAAAATATATGCCGAAGTGTACGATAATTTGGTTAAAGTATCAGAAGTACAAGAAAAATGCAGAGAGAAAACAGCGGTCGTTAAAGATTTAAAAATAGGAGATAGAGTATGGCTGTATAATCCATCTATAACTGCTGGTAATACAAGAAAATTGTCAAAACTAAACAACGGACCTTTTACAATCATTGAAAAACTCAGTGATGTCAATTTTAAAATTGCATTAATTGCTAATCCTTCAAAAACCCAGGTTGTCCATGTAGATCGCCTCACCTTATTCAAAGATAGATGCATTTCAGGTGTAAATAAACAGAATGAAGACACTCATTCAGACCAAAACCACAGCCAAAGTCAAATGTCAACAACAACAAGTGAATCGAATATTCAATTCAATTTTACTGCACGTAAGAAAAGAAATCGGTTCATAAATCGATTCCCGCCACCCTTACCACGTACAGCATCCATCCAACCTGATGCGCAAGGTCCCCGTGCTACGAGCAGACGTCACGAGCAAAGCAATAGCGAAACTAGACCCGGGTGGGAAAACGAAACTAGTAAACAGATGGCCAGCGACGTTCCCCCATCACACTCAACTCCATCCGAGCATATCGATGGAAAGGTTGATAGGTTGCTTGTTGAAACACAAGGAAAGACGGGCTTATCGGATAGCGTTGGGCGCGAAGCGGAAATGATGCGAATAGGTACGTCTAGTGATTCAGGCCGTGTGAGTCGTTCACGAGAACGATCCGGCATCAAAACAAAACAACAGAAGTGGCGGTCAGTATCGGGAGCTGATTACTCTTTGAGAAACAGGAATTCGCGTCCTTATTATAGATTTTAGAGCTGTTTAGCTTTATTTTTTTTAAGATTGTATATATATAGGTAATTGTATTTATTTTTAAACAAATTGTAGGCCCAATATAAACAAATTTAGATAGTGTGTGAACCTAATGGTGCTTTGTTTTGATTTTAATCCGCAATTGTTTAATGTGGATTTTTAGCCTGCAGCTTATTTTCTCTCGGGAGTGTTAGTAATATTACGATATATTAGGATCAATTAAGTGCTCCGCCTCCTGTTTGTATTCTTTTTTTTAATTTTTAGTGGATTTTAACGCTAATTTTGGGAACTTAGAAAAATTTCTGGTCAGGAAATTTTGGGAAAGTAGGCATGATAGCAATATATGTAATGCCTGTAAAACCCAGGTGCAACCCTTTTTGTATATAGTATAGTTACTAGTGTAAATATAGTTCATTCTTTAACAAAAAAAAAAAAAGTAAGAACTTTTGCAATTTTTTTTTAACTTTACCTTTTTTTGGGGTATTTTTGGAAATTTGTTTCTCTATTTGGGAGATAGAGGATTTCTGATACAAGCAATGTACACCCCCACAGATATATTTATCTAGTTTTTGTACATTTTGTATATATATATATATTGTTTGTGTTATCTATTTTATTATGTTGTTTGATTTTTCTAACAATCGACCCTTCCCCTTATATGTGTAAATGGGGTATTTTGAAAAAGCTCGTATTCCTGGTCAAAGAAATTGGCAAGCTCTCGTGTGGAGTTAATATTATTTCACTTTAGGTGTTATTTGTGTTATTTTAAGGACTGTGTATTTTGGTTACTGTCTGTATAAAAACTAGTTCCTCATCAGTGGTAACAAAGGTATACAATTATCACTCGAAGTTACACAAGGTAACCTATACAAATATAGTGTTATGTTCTAAATGTCCATACATTTGTGTACTTCAGTTTGAAAGGTAAAATACATTATATTGCTTTTTTTTTATGTGCACACGTTATGTAATTGTCCCCACTGAATATAATCAAGTGTAAGTGCTAATTTCACCTTCTTTTGTGTGTGTATACCCTATGTATGTAATGCAAGGTATTGTTCTTTTTATTGTATATGTGTATACAACATATTATCCTACTTATATGTGTACATATCTGTGATACCTCCAGCTGCAATGATATATTTATTGTGATTTTTCAAGAATTGGTTGTTTCGGCCCTTTGGCTCAGTCCTGCTCACAGGATTCAAAATTTTTCAAAAAATTCCTTTCTTTATACTGGACAAATCTTCCTTGCATTCGACTTGTGGGAAACTTTTTTTAAAGGCTTAATATTTACAGAGGTGGTAGCATGTAGAATTATCCCAGAGTATTGGTATTCGTAACTGTATGCCCAGCTTGAAAATCTAGGTGGGTATGACACGTAAATAGTGTAGGTTTTGCAATAGCAACTTAGGCCCTAGTATACATTTAACTTTCAAATGTTATACCCAAACTTCAACATTGCATTCCAGAGTGCATAGTTGTTGTGGTGATTTAGTTAGGGTGAAGTTATCAACTTTTCGGGTCGTTGTGTGATCTGCTCTAGTCGGTAATCTTAATTCAACTAGTCAACCGGGGTACTACATTAACTTGTCATTTCACTTTTCCATTCACTTTGGATTCAATTTTTTTTGTACTTTTCTTCGACTTACCTTCTGGGATCTTCTAGCTAAAAAAATAAAATTCTTGTTTTTTGACCAAAACGAATAATGTTTATTTTTTTTTCAACGAGGGGGAGCTCTTGTTACAGTTTTTTTTTGATTACTGCTTCTCTTTAAAATTTTAATTATTCAAAATTCAAAACACCTCTTTCCTTTTTTTTCCTAGATACGCACAGGCCTTAATACTCCTGTGATTCCTTTTTCCGTTCCCACGCCTTCGCAAGCGTTGGTGAATGTTAGAAAGAAAAGCACACCCCCTCCCCTTAAGACTTGCATAAAATCCCTGCTCGGCAGAGAAGTGCAGTAATTGCTAAAAGCCCTTTTGTTAAGATTAAAGATGTGTGTGTTTCCCAAGCTATGAGTTGTCAGACAATAAATAGCGTACCCTATAATAATTGGCCACACACACAGTTTCTTAAGCCCTGGGTAATATTGCTAAAAGTACACTCCTTTTTTTTATGACCCATAAAAAATTGTATAGTGTCATTTCAGAGAGAGAGCGAGATACAGTTTCGACCATAAAAATATACCCGTGCCTGTTACTCCTTTTGTGTGCAATACTTGGAATCCCTGCTGTAGATTTCATGGGAACGGGAGCTGAAAAACACCTGCCTGTGAAAAACCACATGTAAGTCACGTGATTGAGATATAGAAACATGTCCTTATATGGACATTGGATTTGGTATTTGCGCACTGACCAACGGGAAGTCACCCTTTTGGTTGGGGAAAGTGGGGGATGCGTCCGTGTTCCCAGAAATGTACCCCCGTATGTTAGAGGCTTACGTGCAATTGGTTTTTTAAAAAAAAGGTCAGTCCTGGTGATAGGAGTCGTACGGAGAGCAACTGGTGGAAGAGATGCAAAAGTTCTGTCCCCCCCCCTCCCCTGTTTTGGATCTGGGAGAGGGGAGGCCAAAAAGAATTCTACGATTTTTCGACATTACTCACAGAGATACGCTAAGTGGAAGTCGCAGAAGTGTTGCCTGCAAAATATAACTGAGAGTTTGCTGAAGAAATATGTCCCTTCCGAACTATTGGTCTAGAAAAAAGGGATCGGAGCCCCTCGTTTTAAGTTGAAATATCCTACATGTTGCAGTTGAGTGTACCATAAGTACAATTGATTTCCCGAGCTCCCGCACTCTTAAGGCTCATTGAGATACGTGCTTAACGGAAGCCTTTATCGAGAGCAGCGTAATAAATGCCCCTTGGCGGCAAATGACTGTTAGCATGTGGCAGTGAACGTCCAAGATTGTTTTTGTTGTCTCAAATATTTCTCAGGGTAAAATGTGGATACCCAAGAGCCGAAAATCTCAGCCTAACGATTCGTGTCGCTGATGGATGATAGGCGATTATGTCGCAAAGCCCTCATGAAGTTACCGTAGCTCAGCGTACTGTTTCAGACGAAGGGATGTTAGAGTAGAGACTGTTTTTCAAAGACTACTCCAAGTCTAATTTGGGCAACAGAAACGTCATAAATTAGTATAAAAAAGTGCTCTGGTGCAAGGAAAATTTGTGATCCACGTTAAATATACATATGAAAATACCCTAAATGGGTGAATGGTAGAAATAGCTGTAGGTAAGAAATGTATTTTGTATTTGTTCTTAATCTATTTTTAACCTAGTGAATATTCTTGTTATGAATTAATATTTCTCTAGGTTTGCAACAAGTCTCATGTTAGTGAATTCTGATGTTTTTTTTTTTTATGTTGAATTAAATAAAAGAGAGTATATTTAGAAGAATTCAAGAGTGATGATTTTAATTTGATATATCCTTTATAAAAAAAAAAGAAAAAAAATGTATATTAAACAAAGATATACTCTAGTATAATTTTTTTTTTTTTATCCTACCTTGATATAAGTTTATTTGAATTTTAATTTCAATAGTGTCAAAATAACTATACTAAATTTTGTAATGCCATGAAATTAAAATAGTTTCTTCGAATATTTAAAAGTAAAAATAATTTCAACCTTTACCCTTTGTACTCAGAATTTAAAGTAATTTAGCAGACTAGAAGTCATATATGCATTGATCAATTAACATTCTTTTATCTTAATGTTGAGTAAAGGTATTTAACAATAGTAGAATTTTTAAAGCAAAACTGTTGAGAAGTTCACCTGATTTAAAATAAATTACCTTATCTTATGAATAAAAATATGTAGAAATTAAGATAGAAGTATTAACACTATACCTTCTCTGGTCTCAATGTCATTGTTGTATTATGGGATGCTTGTATTTTTTGTTGTAGATATCTTATTGCTTGTAAAAAATTTTTTTCTTTCTTTGCTCCCCACAAATAGATGGGAGATTCCAGGGTCTTTCTTCTATTTTTTGAAATTTTAACAAAGGTCTTGAGCTTTAAAGTTATCTATTCGAGTTTGATATCCCATAAAACAACATTGGCAAAATATAGGGTTCACTGCTACAGATCCTTATATGCTACATCTGAGATCTAGACAGATTGAGAATTTTGTTGTGTTATCATTATTACCTACTGGAAATCATTAATATGTATAGAAACTTAATGAATATGTATTTTTTTTTATTAGTTTTAAATTTTATCTCGGTAATCTTTCTTATTTCTGTAATTTCTTAACTTAACTTGTGTTATCTAATAGTATTTATCCTTATGAAATCTCCTTTTGTTTTGATTATCTTAAATTACAACAAAATTCATATAGAAGGTAGTCTAGTCCGGATCTCAGCTAACTCATTAGTAAAGTAGATGAAATATTTGAACTAATTAAGAAATTGAGTGTAGAAATGATTGTTTATATAGTAATGTTTATATGAAAAAACAATTTTATTGAATGAATTTTTTTATTAATTAATTTATGATCTGTAGTAGTAAAAAAAAAAGGACCCAATGCTGACATCATTTACAGAATCAAAATTGGGAGGGGGGAAGGGGTTAAACTAAAGTCTTTCAAGTATATTTCTTGATTCAATCCTCTATTGCGCGTGACAGAGTGCACTCTGTAAATTCCAAAATTAAGAGCATATGAATTGACATCAAACATTACAGACATAAATTTTCTTTTGATATAATCACGGAATATCTGTTATTAAATAAAACAAAGATTTCCATTCTGATTTTCTGGTATAAATTGGAAAGATCTAAATAAAGATATTCATTAAATTGTCACAGTGAAGATAGCATATATGCTCGTGAGTAACAGAGCTCTAATGATTTTCAAAACAAATCTGACATAAACAGGGTAATTGCAGTTATACCACAATCATTTTAAAGCCTTACTTTAATCTTATTTAATAGCCGAAAAGTATTACTGATTCTGCTATTTAAAGAGGACGTATCTGCGATTTAAATATTAATGAAAATTTTTGAATCTGGAATGCCGATAGGAATTTCCAGAATGTGTATCCACATTAATCTTAATATATGTAAAAAATAATGAACTATATCTTTTTTTTTACCTTATTATTGTGTCTCTGAACAGTGATTAATGCCCTTCCACCAATTTTCAGTACTCTAGAAATCTCTTTCAGTGCTTCTATTCGCCTTTTCTTCGTGGTGAAATGATGAAGAACTTCTATACTTAGAGCTGCATCGAAAGTATTACTTCTAAATGGAAGCCTCAAGTTGTCACCTAGCAAAACCTCTTGACACCTTTGACGTGCAAGCGAAGCCTGAAGTGTACTTCTTTCAGCTCCGACAGAGAAAATTCCACCTTTATCTCTCAAATGCTTTCCATCACCACACCCTAAAAATGAAAAAATATATATATAAATAAATAAAAGTAAATTTTAAAAAGAGAGACAAAAATTTGTAAATGCATTTATGTTTACAAACAAGAAATGTTAAAAAATACAAAATTATCCAAATTCAAAAAAACGTTTTTAGGATCATCTCGACTGACTTGACAGGACTGCATTTTCTATATAATAATTTTCTGAGGATGTGGATATGATTTGTACCAAAAACAAACAGTTACATTTACATACAACATTTTAACACTTTGAGGGGTAAAGAAATTTCTAAAGTGCATTGCTAAAATATTCAAAATAACGATTGACACCAGAATTTGAAAACAAGTTTACCCATAACAGAAAAAAAAAGTGGGGCTATATTTCACTCACATAATAAATCGATTTTTTCTAAACTAAACTTCTGGTACCAGTGTGAAATAAAAATTAAGTGGTTTCACAGACATACCATCGCTCCTGAAGGGACTAACCCTTTCAGGGGCTTCTAATCATAAAATACCGAACTGGGTGATCCTCACCAGAATTTAAAAAGAAAAATTTCCAAAAGTAAGCAAAAGCTTCTATTCATGTATTTAATAAAACAAAAATTTTAATTCAAATATTCCGGTGCCTATTTAGCATTTAGGAATTAAAATTATGGGGTCCAAGTATGAACCACCTCCCTTGAAGGGGTTAAAGGAAGAATAATGTTACTGTGAAAACAAATTGTTCTTAACCCTTTCTTGCGCAGTGTTGCCGGGCCGGCAACGACGAATTTTAATTCCAAACTTGCAAACGGCACCAGTAATATTTTAATATAATTTTGCTTTTACAATAAAAGCTTAAATTAAGGAATTCGTAATATTTAGACAAGTCCTTTATATATTCCGGTGTCAATTGACAATTTCTCATTTTACTAATAGATTTTCTTGCGCCGGAAAGGGTTAATATTTAAAAAATCTTTACATTTATTCGAAAATGAAACGTTATTAGCCCATTAGTGCCTAGCGCCCCTTTTTAGGGACGCTTCAAAAGATGAATGTAGCACTGTTTCTGACACCGGTAAAAAAGAACAACAATCTTTATTTTAATTGAAACATTTTCGTAATTAATGAATTAACTTAATTCTTTTAAAAATAGTGGTGCCAACCGAATAAAATTTAAGCAAAAGTTCGTGGGCACGAATGGGTTAAACTAAAAAAAGAGAAAAAAGGGTTCTGTACTGTCAAATGTGTAAAGAACATTAAAACAAACATTTTTTATTCTATTTGTCAAAATAGTCGTGTGCAGGAATACCAGGTTAATTTTCACTTTTAGTAGACAGTTCACTTTTAACGGAAAGTGCAAAGAGCATTTTCAGATTTACTTATTGCCTGATTTTTCCTCATTATCTAAATCAGGAATACACGCAACGGGTCTTTTTGACCCGGAGTGCGTATGATTTTTGCAAAACTAATTGGAAAATGATATCGATTAACTTGAAACAAAAATTGTGTTACATGGTTAACCCTTTCCGGCGCTGATAAATGCAGTTCGTAAAATGAGAAATTGTCGACAGACGCTGGAATTTACGAAAGAATTTTTTAGAAATTAAGAACTCCCTGATTTAAGCTGTCATTGTAAAAGTAAAGTTTTACTAAAATATTATTGGTGCCGTTTGTATGTTTAGAATTAAAATTAGGTGTTCCAGAGTGGTAACAGTGCGCCGGAAAGGGTTAAAGAATGTACAGAAAACGAGGTACTACAAAAATAGTGCTGTGATTTAACCTTCCTACCCTGAATGGGTAAATCGACCCATATGGTTATTCGAATTGGTAAATCGAATAGTCTAATCGACCCATATCTATAATTTGTTTTATACTATTCGAACCAGAACGTTTTATAAAGAAAGTTAAATAACAGATTCAGAGAAATAAGTTAATTAATTACATTAAAATGTTTTAAATAACAATTCTGAAGTGAAATGTTTTTAACCAAGATTGAGTAAAATTTGAACAGGGTAGGAAGGTTAAATGGAAGAGACAGAGAGTATAGTATCTTCAGTTACGAATAAAGTAATTAATTATAGAGAAATATCTCGATATAAGTTGACAGCATCTTTTCATTAAGATTTAAAAGATCTTAAAACATCAAAAAAAGTTTTCTCATAGAGTAAGTTTAACTCATGCAATCTCTCAAAGCTCCATGTTAGATAATATGAAGATTTCATTACTAAAATACTATTTTTCACATAAACATAAATCGTAAAACCAAAACATTCTGCTGTTACGATGGAAATTTGTTGCTGTATTTTCAGTAACTGCATTTCTACAATGTTTTAGTATTACATTTTATTATCCACATTTCTTCCGGGTCGTATGCGTCCCCCCCCCCATGTCTGTCTGGAAACGATAAAATCTCTTCTAAACGCTCGAATATTTGATGAAAATTTGCAATAGTAAAAGATCCTCGACGCATATCTTTTGCATGGCAGAATGCCTTGATCATAACAAAAAAATTGTTATAGTTGTGTTAAGAATGCAACCAGGAAACATGATCTGTTAAAGTGAGTTTCATATACAATAGGGTGAAGTGAAAAAATCGAAAATCGTAAAACCAAAATGTAATACCACGCAAAATTGACTATCATACTCAGCAATAAAACTGCATTGTTTTTATTTTAACCAAGTTTTATCTTCGGGTGCCATTGGGCCAACCATTTTTTGCAAAATTTGTCAAAATGCCTTGTACAACTTATAAATCGAAATAAACATAACGTTGAAAAAAAAAAGTCATTCCGTAGAACAAATTGTGTAGTATGTACTAGTATAACCTGCACACTTTTTTTGGCAATCACATAATTTTATCCAGAGCCCCCGGTACTCCTAGTTCATGCGAAATTCTTCAGAAATGCCTTATAAAACTTATAAATTGAAATAAACATGACGTTCGAAAACAAAAGAGTCATACCGTAGAAAAGTTGCGTATAATAAGTAATAATATACCGGTACAGTTTTTTCGAAATCACATAATATCTTCCAAGGTCGTAGAAAAACGTTGGCAACTATATACTTCCAAATAAAACCTTTCTCCATCAATTTAATCTTCATCGTTTCTCTCTTCTTTTAAACGTTAAAAAAATGTAACCATGAAACTAATACAATTTACATTTTTTAGTGTTGTATTTTTTCTATATAACAATAAATATAAAATCTGGAACAATCATGATTTTACAAACTACCATTTTAATGAGTACTTGTAGTAGAAGTCGCATGTTATTATTTTCGGATAACAGTATTTTAGAACGAAAAAAACGCGACTTATGTTATAGGCGATATGTCACTAATTGAAAAAGGCCATTTTTTTAAAATAACGGTAGCAAACAAGCATAGAGGTTATTAACTATGTGTCTTACACTGCAAAAATCTATGGAATTAACCAAACATAAAATTTTGTGGTGTTTAAAAATTATAATTGTTTACTTAATTACAAAAATAATATACTTTTATTTTAATACACTCAAACTGATTGGTTGACCAATAACTTGATTGACCAATCAGTTTGATTGTGTTGAACTTATAGTATATCTACATACCCACAACTATGTGAATTTCCTTTACCCACGGTTTATTTTGTCGAGCTCTCTAAATTACAGACCAGATGTTATGACGAATAAGGTTATCCGAGCGAGAAATGCCAGAGGGTTATCGCCTAGTTTTTTTTTAAACGGCATTGGCCTTCTAAGACAAGTATCTGGGTTCGATTCCCCACCTGGTCAATTTTTCGTTCAGTTGGAAATATTCAATTCTTACGACAAAAATAATAATTAAAAGTTTTAAGGCTGCTTGATATTTCAGATATTCTAATTTAAAAAATCTTTACGTCGATACACAGTTTACTTCAAAACAAAAGTTTTTCAAAGCCTCATTTAAGTTGCTGCCTCTAGTTTACCGATATTTCTTTTTTCATAGACACAGAGAAACATCTGTATTACTTACCGTAATTTGGGTGTATAAGCCGCGGATCAAACAATTCTTTTTGGACCCAGAAATCTTATTTAGTGATTGAAGACAAATATTTACGGCGATCTAACTAGTTATATTTGTTTCTTAAAAAATTCTGGGTCGAAAAAGAATTGTTTGATCTGCGGCTTATACACGCGAAATTGCGGTAATTTTAATTCTCAAATGCCACATTAGTACTGTCAGTACATAAAAATCTATACACTTGCTGTTTCTTTGCGCAGAGCGTTAGCAATACAATCACGTCAAATGAGTCATTAGACTTTAATTATTGTCTTCATTCATAATACGAATGCGATTTTAGATACAGAACACGTCTACAGGGTAAATTGCAGAAACTTTGACTTTTTAAATTGTACCATAATTACTGGTCTATAGTATATGGATCAAATAATCATGTTGTGATTCAGAAATTTTATTTAATAATTGAAGTTAAATTTTTACAATAATTTAATAGTTACATTTTACGAAAGTACATTTTATGGTCTGAACATAATTTTTTGGACTGCGGATCATTGGTCAGAAATTACGGGAATGCGATATTTAACCCTCTTTTCTAAATCCTAGGACTAAATCAGACCATAAGTGTATATAGTTTATGCATAGATTCATTTTGGCTAGCGTGAAAAAAAGATAAAAATTGAGGTTGGTAATGTTGAAATAGGTGACAATCGGTCATTTATATCTTCCCCAGAAAGTTTTCTGGTCTTCATTTCTTTTGTAATACATTGAATAAAGATTAAATATTACGGCTCCAATGAGCCCCTTTTTTGTAAACCGGTAATTTTTTAGACAGAAATTTGTAATACGTTTCAGTAAACAGTGACAAACAAAACGTTCATAAAGAAGATTTTCCCTTCTGTTTTTCCATTGGAATTTACTGGTACTATTTTCTCCCGTATTAACACTAGAACCACCATTAGGCGTCAAAATGACCTCTGCCAGAATGATAATAGTCGATTCGAACCAGAATTTTTTTCATAAGATATGTTCAATATATCCAGGATGAAAAATAGACTAATTGAATAAGCTAAATAGTTTAAAATTAAAATTCTGGTGCGAAACAATTTTTATACAACTTTAGTAAAAAACCCGGCTGTTTTAGTGTTAAATAAATTTCCCAATATTCATAAGATAATTATTTACGATATTATAACATATCAAAATTTTGCGGTGCAGGACACTTCCATTGCGAAAATCTTGAAATGACTGTGTGACATATGAATAAATTTACTTGAAAATAAGAAAAAGATATTTTTTCCATGCGTAATGAACGGAATATATTTATACCAGTAATTTGGTGAGGATGTGGCATTTTGGAATCTATTTGAGTGTCCCATGTACTGGAACACTGAAATACAAAGTGGGATTATACTGAAATCCTCTGGATTTTCGTTGATGCGACATTAAAAACAAACACCGTAATTTCCGGCGGGTAATCCGCGGATCAAACACTTATTTTTGACTTAGGAATTTTTAAAATGGGTAATGTAATTTATTGAATCGTCGTAAATATTTGTCTTCAATCATTAAATAAGATTTCTGGTTCCAAAAAGAATTGTTTGATCCGCGGATTACACGCCGAAAATTACGGTTTATGTGCATGCTTAAAATTTCAATAATGTTGCCATGATTTTTGAACTAAAAATTGCATTTATAAACCCTTTGCGGTGCAAAACACTTTCATTGCCTAAATGTTGAAATTAGTGATTGACATCAGAATTTGAAAACAACTTTATTTGTTAATTTTAAAAAAGGCTATATTTCACTCAGTTAACAAACCAGATTTTTAAAAGAAATTTCTGGTGCTAATGTGGCCTTTGGGAATTAAAATTAACTGGTTTCATAGACATACCACCGCCCTTCAAGGGGTTAAATAACAGAAACATAGACCGTTAAAAAATTGAAGATTATCTTTCAAAATTTGTGGTAGCAAATGTTTTTCAATCAAAAGTGTTGAAAATTCTTGTCTTAACATTTTAGAGATTAATTGATCAAACATGAGGGTACCGCTGGCCCTGACTGTCGACAGCAATGTTTCTAAAAAAATTTTCCAATATTTCCAGTTTTTTTTTCTTTAAATTTAGATTGGAACTATGCACTTTATTAAAATGGAAAAACTCGCTTATATAATGTCATAAAATTTAAGATGAAAACAAAGATATTTTACTATTTCAAAAAGTGGAGCTAATCTGGAAATCAGAATTTAAAAAAAGTAACCCATCGGCAACACTGATCATAACGGCACATTTACACCCTACCTATGCTGTCAGAACATTTTTTTTTTCTTATTAAAACTATACAAACGTTTTAGCTACCACAGAAAGTAGAGGATAAAAGTGCTGCGCACAAACGGTTGGTATTTATCACGGAATTTAAATAGCATTAATCGCCTTATTAAATCTCAGTAACTCTGACAGTAATTCGGGAAATAATTACTATAAAAATTTAATAGTAGCAACCAGCCACTTGTGGCACAGTGCTTGCAAACCTGTTAAAATTTAATTTGCGATGCAAATCGCTAATGCAGAGTGTTTTGACTAAAATCTGATTTCTGCTCGAAAAATAACATTTAGCCTGCAATAAAACCAACAATATTTCCAAATGGCAAATTATATGAGAGATAAAAAAAATTCTAATATCTTTTATCTTTCTGTTATATTCGAAAATTATTTTTCGAACATAGTGGTAATAGGGATATTCTAATACGTTATTTGCTAAAAACAATTATAATGGCACAATTTTCAAAAACATATTATGTTACTGAATTAAGTCAAAAGTTTAATGAAAATATAAAAGTTATCTTCATTAGAGATGTTCATATGATTTAAGATCCAATGCTGCTAAGAGATTAACGAATAAATATTTTTTCTATATTTTCTACATTTCTAATATTTTACTTCGATCAAAATCCGCAATTTCATCTTTTTATTCTTGTAACTATATTTTATTCGTTATTAGCTGCTCAAAAAACAAGACAAAATAAATCTCTTATTTGATTTCCGTTCTCGTGTATTTAAAAATAGAGTAATAACTTTGACTTTTCTTTTCAGTCTACGTGATAGGATTTCTGAAAACAAGATACTTTTTTTAGAACAGAAATTTAATCTTTTGGCGACCTGTCTTGGAAACGCAGATATGAGTACTCTATATTTTGCAATAAATATAGGGGAGTACGTTTCTTTTTAAGTTTCGTAAACAACAATTTGAAAACTTTTAATCCATTCTTTCAGTATTCTGTAAGATTACAAGCGTTTGCTTTTTAAAATTCAAAAACTATGCTAATTCAATATATGATAGAATATACCTTATTTAACTCTTTCAAGGGCAAAGTTCTTCCATTACTAAAAATTTCGTAATGAATGAATGATACCAGAATTAACAAACAAATTTATTTGAAAATAAGAGGAATTAAAATTAAATTGTTTCATAAGCGTACCAACTCCCTTGAAAGAGTTAAAATTTAGCACTGCTATTTGATGGTAGCGATTGTCGCATTTTCTCCTCCCTATCAGAAGCAGTAAATATATGATGGATTATACCCATAGTTGCCAACCCGTAAGATTTTATGCTATTAAATTTTCAGAATAATTGTCATATTTACGTACGGGTAGACAATAGCTTGTTAAATAGGGGACAATTTCTAATTAAAAACACACGTAACCCTTTCCGGCGCGGACAAATTCTCTTAGTAAAACGAGAAATTATCGACTGACACCGGAATTTACAAACGACTTTTTAAGAAATCAAGAACTCCTAAATTTAAGCTTTTATTGTAAAGACAAGATTTTATTAAAATATTATTGGTGCGGATTGCAAGTTTGGAATTAAAATTAAGTGTGTCCAGACCGGACACACTGCGCCGGAAAGGATTAAAGAGGAAGCGTATACCTAGTTTGCCTAGTTTGCCTAGTATTACTATGCCTAGCGTTTATCTATACTATGTGTAACTAGCGTTTCGAAATAGAAATTACGACAATTACCTCTTAACTCTTTCCGGCGGAGTAGTACCACGTCGATACAACCTAATTTTAAACCTTAGCACTCGACAAGCGACTCTCACTCGCTGCTAGTATTGTCAGATGTCCTCGTAAATCGGGACTTGAAAATACTGTGTACACCACTATTATCGCACAGTCACCATCTTTTATGGCATAATATTCGGCCATTTGATAAGGCTAAGAAAAATAGTTTAAAATACAGGTGAGCGAAGCGTTTGGAGCACCCAATTACTCGAATCCTAGTGGTCAGTATGAATCACGTCTCAAATGCAAAGGGTTACTTCCAAAGTTACAAACGGCACCAGAATTACCGTAATTTCGGGTGTATAAGCCGCGGATCAAACAATTCTTTTTCGACCCAGAATTTTTTAAGAAACAAATGTAACTATTTAGATCGCCTTAAATATTTGTCTTCAATCACTAAATAAGATTTCTGGGACCAAAAAGAATTGTTTGATCCGCGGCTTATACACCCGAAATTACGGTAGTTTAATGAGCTATATTTTTAACTACTCAATTTGGTTTTATTACGAAAGCTCAGAGTAACGCGTTCTTATTTTTTTTAAGAAGTAGTTTAAAAATTCCGGGGTCATTCAATCATTTCATCATTTTACTAACTGATTTTTTCTGTGTCGAAAAGATTTAACCGTAGAATTAACTATAAGAAATCATACATCCGATTGCAAAATATATTTTCAAATCAAGTACGCCTTTCTTACATGGAATTTGTTTATATTGGGTTTTATCTGTATTAATAAAAGAATTTATTTTTTTATATACGGCTTCTTTTTCATATAATTTATATTTAGAAAAATGTTGCAGTGTAACAAATGATATCAAATAAAAGTCAAGTGAGAATATTATTCGGTCTCAGAGAGTTCCGCACAAAAAATACATGAATTGTTAACATTTTGAAAACGAGTGACTGGTATACGCGCCACTTACTTTTCTCAGAATCTTTCATTATTCCACTAATTATTTTTATTGCAAAGTTCACCTTCTTAAATCGGAATATTTACAAGTTTCAACTAAAAATTTTTCTGCTTGGAAAAAACGGTGACGAACGATTAAAAATCATGCAAAGGATTCTCGCCGCGATGTTTACTCGTAATACGTCGAATTATACAAGGAAAACAGATGTCCTTCTAATTCGTCTGGGAAGTGGATACTCTAGAATTACTCATAGACATTTATTATTGAGGAAGGATGCATCGATGTGTCCACATTGTCATTTTGACTATTTAAACATTCAACATCTTTTAACACTAGAACCGCCGGCTATTTTATGCAAGTATTATAAAAATTGTTTAACACCGGAATTTTCATTCAAAACTATTTAACTTATTTAATTATCCAATTTTTGTGCTGCACACATTTAACAAATCTTTTCAAGGAATTTCTGGTTCGAATCGGTTATTTTCAACTTTTCAGTGGTCAAAATGACTCCTAATGGCGGTTCTAGTGTTAACTGACTGTCCAGACCTCCAGCCCCTTGTACACAATTTATTTTAATTCATCTTCACCAATCTTGACAAACATCAATGAAGAAACACAACATGAGGCTCTCTTTACTTTTTTAAAACATGCATGATTTTATTTTGAATTACCGTAATTTCGGGTGTATAAGCCGCGGATCAAACAATTCTTTTTGGACCCAAAAATTTTATTTAGTGATTGAAGACAAATATTTACGTCGATCTAAGTAGTTACATTTGTCTCTTAAAAAATTCTGGATCGAAAAAGAATTGTTTGATCCGCGGCTTATACACCCTGAAATTACGGTACAATTTTTTTTTTACTTATACCACTGTTTTAACGACCGAGATTATTCTTTGACATTTTCACGACTGCACTTTCTATTGAATTATATTCAATTCTATACTTTTAGGATCTTAAATTTTTAATTTTCTACGCATCTCTGACTACATTTGGATAGTTTCCACATGCAGATTACTTTTATCTTTACTCTTTTAACTTGACATTGTCTCCAGTTCACCTTTTTGTATTTTTAGTCGACACGCTTTGGTGGAGCATTTCCCTGAAGGCATTTTGAGCAATTAAGCCTTATACAACCAACCAACCAACCGTATATTTAATGTTTTTTGTCTCCGCTAATTGCAGACATTGTTTTTACAAAAATAATTGCCAATATTTCTTTTACATTTCTGCTACGATAGGTACCTTCAACGAACCTGAACACTTTTGCCGAATGGTCGCAAATAAAAATTTGTGTGTAATGGAAAAATGCGCTTTTCTCAGAAAAAATATGCGTTCTAGGGTAATCGCTACAGTTTTCCTGCAAGGTTTAAATGAATGTCTAATAACTTTCAGTTAAAAATTAGGTTTGGGATTTACACGAAAAAATGCATTAAACCTTTTTTATATGAATTTGGTCGAATGATCCGATGCCACTGTGATATTTTCGAAATAAAATTGAGCAGTAGAAAATTCAACGATCACATTCAGCAAATTTGAAAAAAAAAATACTTACTTTTAATAATATTATTTTAACCCATTAACGCCCAGCGTCCTCGTTTGAGGACGGTTACAAAAACAGCAAGAAAGCGGTTTTCCCACCAGTAAAGAGGAAGAAAAATGTATACCTTATTTTACGAGACAGAATCCTTGATAAATTTAGATAAAAGTTAATTTGCTTTTAAAAGTTGTGGGAAATACAAAATTTAAATTTTAGCGAAGAAAATAATTCGGGCGTTAATGGGTTAAAAAATAAAGTTACATTTTTTGTTTCAAATTTTTACTTAAAATAATTTTTATTTTTATTTAAATTAATAATTTTAAAAATGTTGAAACAAAATTATTGCTTATATATTTATGTTTATTTAAATGAAAATCTACAGTTAAAATTTCAAGTTATAACGATTTTAAATTACCCCACTTTTTAAAAAAATTTTAATTTTTCATTTTTAAAAGAATTTATGAGAAGTTTCATCACGTTATTTTATTCGTAAATCATACGATTAACCTTCAGAAAAAAAAATTAAATTTCATCTCATTAAATAAAAGTTATTTTATAATGAGTCCAGATCCCCTTATAAATATGGAACCCTAAAAACAAAAACATACAGGGTGTTTTGTTTTAACTGAGGCTATTTAGAGCTCTCTGTATCTAATTTTAATAACTGTAACTGCTTTAAAATTTATAAAGGGACTAATGAAACCAGGGGAATTAAGATTCCAAGGAAAATAATAGTTCCAATCACCAGTAAGATCTATTCCATGTGACATGTTATGCTTGGCCTTCGAAAAATGCTGTACAAAGAATGCAAAGTGTAGTGCGAGAGAACGGTGGGCACATTGAATGTAGACAAATTCCTCGCCAAGAAAGAGAAATGATGAGTAAAACATGGTATTTTATCCAAATTATTAATTTTGTCTGTTTCTGATGTTTACTTTCCATCTACAGCGCCAATTGGGGAAAAGGTAAATTCGCTTTTTTTTGTTTTTTTTCAAACTGAATTTATTTATATAAATTAGAAAAACTAATCAATAATATATGTGCTGTTTTGTTTGATGACCTTTTGCCATTTCCTGGTAAAACTATAGTTCCGTAACAGTAGAACTTCTGAGAGTTCTGGGCAAAAATCTGAACAAGGTCATTTTCACAAGCCTCTTTTGAAGCCAGCTTAACACAATCAAGAGTGTTCCGCAGAGGGTGGAACAAAGGGTATACGGTCGGATCCAGGTCAGCACTATACGGTGAGTGCATCAAAACCTCCCGGCCAAGCTCTCTCAGTTTTTGCCGAGTGACTAAAGACGTGTGTGTGTTTAGCGTTATCGTGATGGAAGATACCGCCTTTCCTATTGATCAATTTTGGCCGGAATTTTTTAATCGCTTGCTTCAATCGCATTAGTTGCTCACAGTAGATAGTTGAATAAATGGTTTGGCCAGGTTCGAGCAGCTCATGATGGACAATTCCTTTTCAATTCCACCAAGCACTGAGCGTCCCTTTCCTTAGCGTCAATCCGGGCTTTGAAACCGATTGTGAAGCTTCGACCACGATCTTTTTAGCACATTGTTGTCGTACGTGATTCACTTTTCATCGCCCGTAATGATTTGTTTCAAAAATAGCTCAAATTCATTCCGTTTCAAGTAGCAATTCACAAATGGAAAGTCTGTCCATTAAATTTTTACTGTAAGTTCATGGGAAACTCGAGTATCGAGTTTCTTTTGGCATCCAGTTTTATGTAAATGGTTCAAAAGTGGTTTATGGTCGATGTTTAGTTTCGTCGCAATGTCGCGGGAAGAAATATGTCAGTCTACCTCGATTTCTTTAAAAGCATTCATCGACTTTTTCAAGGATTGGCCGGCCAGGGAAAGGTTCATCTTTAACATCGAAATTTTCGGAAGGAAAACGATTCTGACTTTGGCGTTTACTTAAGCACTGATCACCATAAACGCCACACAATTTTCGATGAGCCTGCGCCACATTTTTCCCTTTTTGGAAGTAAAAAACTAAAATGTGACGAAAATGAACTTCTGAAATCTATATTTTAAAAATCAATAACGTTTGACTGGTAAAACACATGACGCTACCTTTATATCTAGAATTTTTTAGAAACTGTTACCTTTCACAAGCTGTCTAGTACGGCGTAAATGAGTTATTATTATTCGAGATATGCGACTTTAAAGCTATCTATTGGGAAAAAACGAAATTACTTTTTCCCCAACCCAATATATTTTTTGTTGCAATCTTTCTTCCCACAGTTTTATTAGTCCATTTATAAAATTTTGATTCATCCCAGTTATTAGAACGAGCTACCGGCGGCTCTGAATAGCGTCAGTTAAAGAAAAAACTCCCTGTATTTGAACTATGTTAGTTACCATCGCAGTGTAAGGGGTTTTGATGTTAACCTTACTAATTAATACCAAACTTATTTCTTAATAGTAAACTCCTTTTTTTCTGGCACTGGTTTAAATTTACTTCAACCCTTTCAACTCTCCTACACAAATTTCAGTCGGTAAGCACCACTTTTTCAAAGGAAATTACTTTTAATTTACAATATAAAAAAATGCTCTAACAGAAAATGGCATATTTTATTTAATTTGTAACTGGTACCAAAAACAAAATTTTGCAAAGAAATGTGATAGCCAATCAGACTGGACATACGAGCGCGAAGGGTTAATATTATTATTTTTCTTTGTAAAAAAATATTTTGAAAAGAAGAAGCAGAAATCCAATTTTTTTTAATTAAAATAAAGGGATGTATTCTTTTTAAAATTAGCTGTGACTAAAATCTACAGAAGTTGACATCAATGGTTACTTAAGGGTTTTTTTTTTTTTTTTTTTTTTTTTTTTTTTTTTTTTTTTTTTTTTTTTTGATGTAAAACAACTTTTCCAATATTTCGAGAGGATTTCTGTAAAACTTCCTGTGATTATATCTATGCATAGTCTGAAAGATAAATTTTTGCAGATTATGTCAAGTTTAATGCGTAAGTTGTAATTCCTAAAAAGAAACACACTTATAATGTAACACTGGAAAATGCATAACTTACCGATATCTGCCACTAAACTTCCTGGTTCCAATTCATCTAGAAATTGTCTGACAGTATCTTGCATAGGATCTTTTGCTTGAGCAAGTTCTTTTCCAATACTTTCATATACTTGGTGAACATAGTCTTCTTCTAGTGCAATGCACCTGGAATATTTCTCTTTGCGAGAAATATCGGCAGCACTCATGACTCTTTCTATGTTGTTTTCTATAAATTTAGACGTCGTAAGATAAAAGAGTATACTTGAAACATGGCTTCGCACTTGAACATTCTTAATGCATCACTCCATTATAAGAGTACCTAGAAAAAAACACGAACAATTTTTTCATATGTAGAAAATATATAAAACTGAAGAGTTTTTAATTATAAATGAACTACAATATGAAAGTTTGAATGTATCAAATACTTGTATCTATTTGTAAAATGATAAAATGTTGGATTGACACTGGAAATTACAAAAAAGGTCATTAAATTACCGTAATTTCGGGTGTATAAGCCGCGGATCAAACAATTCTTTTTGGACCCAGAAATTTTATTTAGTGATTGAAGACAAATATTTACGGCGATCTAAATAGTTATATTTGTTTCTTAAAAAATTCTGGGTCGAAAAAGAATTCTTTGATCTGCGGCTTATACACCCGAAATTACGGTATGAAATTTCTCATTTCCACACACATTATAAACAGAAAATTTTAATTAAATATTGTTGGTACATATGAATTTAAAAGTGTATTTTCTTTTTTAAGGACATCGCCAGCGAAATGGTTAATATATACACAGTGTTCACAATTGTTCTTATTTTTGATTATCAGAATTTTGGAATAGTACTTTTTTCTTATTTAATAGCACAATCTTTAATTAACCCTCTAATGACCATGGTAGTATTTATCGCATTTGCTGACAATCCCGAATACACTCGTGGGTTTAATTTATTAATTACTTTGTTACCACTATTTTAGGATTGAAAAAATGGCCTTACTTAATGGCAGAAATTTTGCTGCATTATTAGAGCGAAATTTACCTTTCTAAATTTGTGGTTGGAAAATACTTTCAAGAAGAAATTTGAAAATTCTGACTTTATAGTTTCGACAATGAAAGTGTAATCTACCATAGCTGTATTGCTACATCTTACTGTTTTTATTATTATTATTATTTAGGCACTCCGAACTTTCACCAGTAAGTTTTAATGGTCATTTTTTCTTTATAACATGATAAATATTCCCAAAATAAAATGAATGAAAATTGATATTCAAAATTTTCTAATATAAATTCAACATATGTAAATTTTAAAAAACTCGCGAGATACGGAAACACCGTCCATCAGAATTTTTTCGAAAATTGTGGTATTCAAAAAAATTCATCAATACAATCCCTTCGATATATTAATATGCTATCTAAATCTAAAATAAATGCACAAAATATTCTTATTTTATTATTTATACACTCAACTATTATTTTAAAAATCCATTTGGTAAAGCGTATATATGTTTCTGATTAAAAAATTAAAAATAAAATAAATGGAAGTGAAATAAAAAACTTCTTCAGTTAATGCTTAACGATCTATTTTTTTAAGGAGCTTCCTTTAACCGGAATTCCTTTAGTCAAAACGGAAATTAATAAAAATATAGTTACCTGGTTTAATGGTAAGATAAATATTGTCAGAAGAATGTTGATATCAAGTTTGGAAAAAATTGTTTTCTGATTTTTAAACACAAAATAAGGATATTTCAAGGTTAGATTTTCATTTTGCTATTTTATTTTTAAACTTTTCTAACGGACAAATGAAAATTTTATTTTTTGTGGTAATATGTACAGTACTACGTTTTTGTTCATCTGAGTAAACAAAATACTTTACGTCCAATAAAAATTCTTCGTGAGAGATGTATATTACAGGTGAAATTAATAAATAAGTAAAATTTATTATCACCAAATTAATTATATATAATGATTATTACTCAATTTAACAGATAACTTAAATCGTTTTCATTCTTAACGTTTTGTTCTTCTTGTGTTTGCTATTATGTTTTAACCCTTTCAGGGGAAAAACATTTCTATTCAGTTTTGAAATGATTGATCGCCAATAGAATTCACGTACCGTAATTTCCTGCGTATAATCCGCGAATCAAACAACAATTTTTGAACCAGAATTTTTTAAAAAGGAAATAAAACTTATTAGATCGCCGTAAATATTTGTCTTTAATCACTAAATAATATTTCTGGGTCCAAAAAGAATTGTTTGATCAGTGGATTATATGCAGGAAATTACGGTAAATAATTATCTGAAAATAAGTATTGAATGAGTTTTTCATCAAATTGCTTAATAAGAGAAAAAAATACCCAAAAGTTTTAGTGTCACTCTGTCATTTGGAAAAGAAAAATAAATTGGTCAAATATTGAACCGCAGTCCTTCAAGAAGTGAACCCTTCCGAGGGCTAAGTACATATATTCATAAAATGCAGAAATGAGTAAATGACACCAAGATTTGCAAATAAATTTATTTGAAAATGTTAAAGCATTTCTTAATGTAATTATTAGAAGAAAAAGTTTCCAAATCCTAGTACCAAAATGGAATTTCGGGACTGATATTAAACAATACAAAAATGAATACACCCCCCCCCCCCTCCTTCAAGGGGTTAAAAAATTAGCCGAAAAGAAAATAAGCAGTTACAAAGGGAATCTGTTAATCTGTAATTATCCGAATCTGCAAGATCAGTTCTGGAACAGAACAAACAACCTGCATTAGCTATTTTATGAATAAAGGAAAAATAAAAGTAACCTATTATTAAATATTTAAGATATATGAGAAAAATAAAACTACGGAATCACAGATCCCACATAGCATGCATGGTCACAGTGACGTCACTGTGAGTCACTGTGGTCACGTCACATCTGTGACCAAAATGCCACCCCTCGGTGACGTCACATTGTGACTGAAATGTGACCTTCTTAGAAAATTAAAAAATATATACAAAAAATCTTCAAAAGATGTTATTTAATGGAAAAAAATATTTTTCTGTCAATTGAAAAAGTTTTTGTGACGTCACTGTACCAAAAGGCCACCACTCAGTGAAGTCACATTGTGACTGAAATGTGACCATCTTAGATAATTTTAAAAAAATACAAAAATTCTTCAAAAGATGTTATTTAATGGAAAAAGTACTTTTCTGTAAATTGAAAAAGTTTTTGTGACGTCACTGTAATGTCCCACATCCCTCATAGCATGCATGGTCACAATGACGTCACTGTGAGTCACTTTGGTCACATCACATCTGTGACGAAAATGCCACCCCTCAGTGACGTCACATTGTGACTAAGATGTGACTTTCTAAAAAAATTTTCACAGTTCGTCACAATGTTAATGTCAAAGTAGTCACAAATGACACACTTTTCATAAATTGGTCACATTGTGACGTCACAAAAAAGTTCTAAAACGGCAACTTCACATTTTAGTCACTGTGACTTCACATGGACGTCACGTGACGTCACATCGACAATCGTTGGTCCCAAAGTCACAATGTGACTTCACAACTACGTTGCAGTGACGTCACCATGTCTTACGGGATAGCATGGATGATCACAGTGACGTCACTGTGACGTCACTGCAAGTCACTGTGGTCACATCACATCTGTGACCAAAATGCCATCACTCTGTGACGTCGCATTGTGACTTAGATTTGACCATCTTAGAAAACTTAAAATAATTACAAAAAGTCTCGAAAACATGACATTTAATGTAAAATTATGTTTTTGTTTTGGCGGTATAAAAAAAATACGTCACTGTGATGTCACTTCATGTAACTTTCGCCACAAATATGGGACATAATACCACCACATTTTAAAATCGCAATGTGACAAAAACATGAACTTAAAAACTTTTGAATCAATTCTTGAAGCAATTTTAGCTGATATATCAAATAAATATTGAGTTCAAAAGAATTATTGTGGCGCTGACTTGGTGAAAAGATTGCAGTCTGTATCACATTAATTAATATTGAACTTAACTTGTACGGCAAAAATCTTCTTGCAATTTTTGTTTTAGTACGTTGTTAAGTATGTTGTTAAGTATGCTTTAAAAAAGTTATTTTACAAAAAAAATTTTCCTACAGAAAATTAATATGAAAAAAATTACAGATTGACAAAGAAAAACTTTTCATTCTCTATAACACTTTTTTTTTTTTTTTTTTTTTTTTTAAGAAGATGTGTATTTTCTACGTTTGATAACTTTACTTAAAAAAATATATTATCACCATTAAATCTACCTTTATACATTTTAAAAAATTAAACTATGTTTTATCGAATAAACTCTAATTGTTAATATTATTTACAAAAAAAAGGTTTATGAATAATTTTTAACTTTAATTGTTTTGAAACTTACAAAAGTAAAAGATAAATTAAATTACCAAATTCATTAATTAAATAATAAATAAAAAAGTTTAGCTAGAGACACTCTTATTAAATTATTGTGTATTTAACTTCCAAATCTGTTGTTTACAAAGTGAAATAAACGGTCATGCGCATTAAAAAATTCATGGTCGTCTGCAGACGACTTTTTACCGGAGAATAAAATAAAGTTCTAAGGTGCCAGAAATCAGTTTGCTGGAGAGCATATGGCAGTTATGTGCGCGTATTGAAACGGATTTAAAATTTAAACAAGAAAATCCTCAAGAGCAATTTTTAGCTGATATATGAAGCAAAAAATGACTTCAAGAGAATTATTGTGGCGCTGGCTTGGTGAATATGATTCCAGTCTGTGTCACAATAATTAATATTGAACTTAACATTATCGGCAAAAAACAATTTGGATAGAAAATCGTCAAGAAAACATAGGTATGATTTTTGTTTCTTTTTGCTGTTTGCTTTATCATTATTGTTATTATTAGAGCGATTTTAGTTAGCTTTTCAAAAACATTATTTATTTTGTTTACATAGAAAACTTCACCATCAGTGATTTGGATCAGGTTATTAAAATTAGTGATTTTAATTGCATTTTAATCTAATTTGTTTCTTTATTTAGAATATCTGGTTAAAACAAAATGTTTCCATAAATATAGCAGCATATGGAAGAGTATTATATAATCAGTCGTTTATACAATTACTAAACATTTTATGCTAATTAAAATATTTAATATAGAAATCTTTTTTTTTAAATAAAGTTATTTGTAAACATACTTTTAAAATTTTTGTAACGAGGAATGTTATGAAACATGACATAGTTTTTTTTTTTCATTGCATCTGCTCTGAAGAGAAATTTATAAGAAACAGGATAACAAAAAGAACTATTAAAATAGATCGTGAATAAGCAATATTAATAATAATAATAATAATAATAACTGTTTAATGTATTTTTCAACCTAACAAATATTATAAAGTTTATAAAAGAAGTAATCATAGTGGGTGAAAATGTCTCGGTTATTAAACATTCTTATTGGAGTATATTCAAAGTATAACAACTATAAGTCTGAATGAAAATTTAGAAGTTAATCAATCAATAAGAGTTAAAATATGATTGTTCTTTAGAAATAACACTAAATTTTAAAATATGTATTATATGCACTATTAATATACATCATGATTAAAATGGCTTTCTTATTTATAATTACCGTCTAATCTTGTAAATAAAATATTAATTTTATTTAACGTGCTTGTGGTTTTATTTTAACTTTATGGTCGGAAGTTTCATAGGATAAGTATGCTAGCAATAGACAACCTTCCAGAAATGGACCCCCTTTCATGTTTTTTGGTTCATAAAACAACTAGATGGTAGCCGCCAAGATTTGACGATAAACATGTTAAAAGATTAATTAGAGCCTGAAAATAAAGTTTTGAAAACTTGATTTATTTGAATGTTATCTATGTGATTCCAACAGATTCAAAGTGTTTCATGGTTGTGTCAGTTTAACCTACTCAAGTAATCATCTGAAAGAAATTAAGCAGAACTTTAAGAATTTTACCAGCACTTGCTTTTTAGCAGAAGAATAACTAAAATTAATTGAACTGATATTTATTTTGGTAAATTTTCTCAGTGTTAAAAAAAATAACAATGTTAATATTTTCTATTTTTTAAAATCATGTTGAAATGTTTTTATTAATTTATTTTTATCAGTCTCATTTTCAATCCCGAAACATAAAATTTCATGCTACCAAGTAACTATTTATAATATGTTTGAATTTTTCACAACGTTTCATACATTTTTTAATTATTAAACCATGAGTATCACAAAGTAGTTCAATTTTAAGTCTTACATGACTATTTTTCGTTCCACCTGTTTTCTCTTCTTAGTCTTAATTTTTTTTCCCGAAAAAATAATTAATACTTTTCCTTATATGCACACAAACATACATCTTCCTTGAAATGCTCATACGAAATATAACAAAAATTGTAGATTAGTTTAATATCTTTAAAAGATAATTAAATGAAAAATACTTTAGCTTAAACATTCTAAGTTAAAATTGTTAAACTATTTCTAAAATATTTTAGCATACTTCACAATTTTAAAAATTCAGATATTACTTCATAACGGCACTCGGGGATTTAGTTAAAAATCATTTAATATATGGTCTAAATTATGTATAACATTTATTTATTTATATAATTCACGTATATTACAGTTTACAAATGGATTGCTTTTTCTAAGCTTCCACGCACATGACAGGAAAGTAGAAAATTGCTGCTACTACGTACCGACAAAATAATGTTTAAATATTTACATTTTTTAGAAAATTAGAATGCATTTTTTTTAATATTGCTAGATGTTAAATTAAATTTTACGACATTTTTACAATTTTTATTAGCGTGTGTTGTACTTATTGTTGTTAATTTATAATTATTTTTTAAGAATGCATTTTGTAAAGATTTTCAATAATTTTATTCTTAAAAATGTATCTCTAAAACCTTGAATTGGAAATTGGCTGTTTAAATCTAAAAGTTACTATGTTTTAATTACTTGAAATATTTAAAAAATAAAATTGTTACTTAAAAAATCATTGTTGAGTGTTAAATTTTATTTAATTATAAAGCATCAAAATTATAATAATAACAAAAGAATAAAAATCATATAACTTTCCCTCGTAATAAAATGTATCAATATTCAAAATAAATAAATAAAAAATTGCCGAGCGTTGGGATTGAACCCTAGTCCTCTACAAAAGCTCAGAGCTATAAATCTGTGCCTTAAACCACTGAGCTAACCAGACTTGCTTCGACTCTCCTCGACAAAACTGGAAGGGCTAATAAGTTCAACTTCGCGCATGTGTAAAGACCAATTTGAGTTGATCTTAAAGAAGTAGCCTATTGTTTTAATATATATGATAACTAATAAATATTTTGCTTTAATTATGTTTCATAATTTCCATTAGCATGTATTACAGTCTGGGCTATTTTTAACAACTTTTAATTAAACCAATCAGGAAGCAGAAAATAATGTTTCAAAGTTCCTCTGATTTTCAGTGATAATTTTAATGAATATGCTAGGAGCGGCCTTTACTTAATAAATTTTATTATTCTTTATTTTCTTACAAAATTTGAATATTTTCATTTGAATAGTAATAGCAAATTTTGAATTTTATATACTAATGACCATTTAAAAAATGTCTTTTATTTTTAAGGATTTAAAAGGGATGTTCATTATTGGGATAGTTAATTAGTCATTTTCCAATAATGAACACCCAATGTAGATAGTTTCAGTAATGTTTATAGTGCATAAAATATTTTTACATAACTGAAAACCTAAATAATAAAATTTTGCATTTAAATTTTACATGCCAAAATGGACACAAAAACAAAATTATTATTTAATTATTTTATTATTTAATGTGTATATTTTCATAAATAAATATGTAATTTTGGCAATCAATTATTAAAGTTATTTTAATCAATAAGCTTTTTTTAAATATGTTTTTTACTGCAGGCAAACTTTGATGTAAAATTACCCCTTCTAAATATCTGCAACATGTCTAAAAGTCAATTAATTTTACATGTTGTACTGTGTTAATACTTTTACATGAATATTTTTTATAGAAGTGAGCTGAAAAATAAGATTTTATTTCTTGTTACTATCTTCCAAAATAGCAATTGTTTCCAAAATATAATTTTTAGAATTCTCAACATACTTGTATTATTGGTACGAGTTATATTTGTTTTCATACCAAAGTTACGTTTATCAATGGACTAGTTTCAGATCGTTGTAAGTAAAATGCAAATTTAATCTTTGTAAATTTTGTAAAATTAAAAAAATAGAAATAACTAGGAATAGATAGTTGCAAAAGTAACTTTGTATATTTGATAATATTTTTATTTGTATATTGACAATATTGATGAGAAGTGTGTAATTTTCTGCTTATCAAAAGTACAACAAATATCCATAATTTATTATTTTTATGTTCAAATTAATTTTTTTACGTATATAAAACAATATTCGAGCATTTGCAGTTTCAAAATTAAATTGCCTTTAAAATAGTTGTTTGATTTAAAAACTGTGTCAACACATTCATCATATATGTTTCTACACTCTTTAAGTGCCCTGACCGTGTTTTTCAGTCACATAATTATAAAATTTAAGGCGCAACACTAGTCACAGAAAAAGACCCGGATGATAATGTAAAGTCTATGGGAGCATTCTTTTCAAATATCTCGCTCAAATTTTAATACTTTTACATGAATTTTTTTTTATAGGATAGCTGAAGACGATCCACAACCAGTCTAGCTTTTACTTTTTCAATTTTTGTTTCGGATTAAAAAAAAAAAATCTTTAAATTACAAAACCGGGTTAAAACGGTTCTGAAATTGAAACCATCATAATATAAAAAATATATAAGCAAAATCGAAAAAGTAAAAACTAGGCCGGTTGTAGATCGTCCTCAACTATCCTATGAAGAAAAAAACATATAAAAATATTAAAATTTGAGTGAGATATTTAAAAAGAACATATCCGTAGACTTAACATTATCATCCGGGTTTTTTAGTGAATATTGTGGAGCCTTACGGGTTGATTTAATACAAAATTTATATCAATGTCTTTTTTTTTTTTGCCGTGAATAAAATAATCACATTTGCAGTGAATAAAATAATTTGTGACGATAATGACAAGATTGAGAAGAAACATTTAATTGTCAGTCAGACAGATTGTCGACAGATTTGTGACGTTTTTGTGAATATTTTGTAATCTGTGACGATTTTGTTACTAACATTGTGATGTCGACTACATTGCCAGTGTTGTAATGTTACACTGAGACACAATTATACAGTTATGAACATTGATACATAGTGTAAAATCATTTACATCTTTTACAAAACTTTATTATATTTTGACGATATATCTCAATTAAAACTTGAGAGCTGCTATAAATAGAAAGTTTCTGCATCAAACTGCAATTCTATACAGACTTTATCAAAACAAAATATGTTTTGATTGCTTATATTTAATGAATCATTAAATATTCACGAAAAAATCTGAAGGCCGCTTAAAGGGTTAAACAGAAATGTTTCTTTCATCATTTTAATGCTTTTTAAAAAACAAAAAGCTAAATTTCAAATAATTGTGATAGATCGAATATTCAATTGTCTTAAATATTTCCATTTATTGCAACAGAAAAAAAAATATGTAACAAAGATTAAAATCTGTATGGCATTGCAGTTTGATTCAGTAACTTTCTTTTGGTGCTTTCTTTTCATAACAGCTTTCAAGTTTGAATTGAGATATATTGCCAAATTATAATAAAGTTTTGTAAAAGATGTAAATGATTTTACACTATATATCAATGTTCATAACTGTATAATTGTGTCCTACTGTAACATTACAGCACTGGCAATGTAGCCACCGTCACAAAGTTAGTAACAAAATCGTCACAGATCACAAAATATTCAAAAAATGTCACAAAGTGTCTTCAAAATCTTGTCACTATCGTCACAGAATAGTCACAGTTTCAAAGACAATTTTGTCACAAATGACACATTTTTCACATTTTGGTCACACCGTGATATCACAAAGTGGTCACAATGTGACGTCACAAACGAGCTCTAAAACGGCCATAACGGCTTCACATTTTAGTCACTGTGACTTCACATTGACGTCACGTGACGTCAAATCGACGGTCACAAAGTCACAATGTGACTTCACAACGACGTCACTGTGACGTCACCATGTCTTACGGGATAGAATGTCATACACCATCTAAATCCGCATTCGAATTCATACACAAATTGGATAGTCTCTTTAAGAAAAATTCCTGAAGAATAAATTTCCATACATGGAGCTGCTAAAAATTTAAATTCATCTACATTTATCGTATTATAGACTTAAAAAAGATTACAAAATACACAGAATGGCAATAAGTTGTTTTGTTAATCCATTCAAAGGTGGAGTTTCGATTTTCGACCAGTTAATATTAATCATTAAATTCCACATTGTCACCAGAATGTTGGAATGGGATTTTTTGTTTTATTTAATACGTGAACAAAAGCTTTTGGTTACTTTGAAATAAATTTGTTTGTAAATTCTGATGTCAATCACTCATTTCAGCATTTTGTATATAGAAGTATCTTGCTACTAAAAATGTTAAACACAAAACCTGCTCTAAAATATTCAAAGAAACACTGAAAATCTGGGTTCAGGTGTGAAAGCACGGCGCCAGAAATGACTAATTTTAACCACTAAAGTTTTATAGTATTAATTGCTTCATTAAAAGTCAGAAATCTTGACAATAAAAACAGATGAGCAATACTATTAAAATTTAGTGGTACTAATCGGTTATTTCTGGTGCAGTGTTTGCATTCTTGTGCATTGCAAAAGCCTGAACAAACAGTAAAGTAAAAAACTTTGCTGATATTATTAAGCTTTGGATGTTAGGGTACTTTTAGAAATTACCTTCGAATTTTCTGTTGAGCTAATTGAGATATCAGACCAGATACTACGATAGTGAAAGGATTTTGGGATGAATTATTTTTACAGACTCACCACGGATGGCTCAATTGGTTGAGAATTGGCGGCTTCGGCCAAGAAATCCTTGGTTCGAATCCTGAAGCGGATATTTTTCATTACCTTGGAAAATTACAATTGTTATGATTCATTTATCAATTGAATATGTGAAAAATTAATCCAATAGTTATTTCCAAGAAAATTTGTCATGTCTATCACACAGCTAAAAATCGTTATGCATGTTGGCCACCGTTATTTTTGAAAAGTTTGCTTCGCTTTATTCAACTGATGAGCTATCTCCGATAAAAGAAGTTATAGTTTTACGTTCTAAAATACTGGATGCCAAAAATCATAGTGTGTGATAGACATGACAAGTTCGCATGTAAATAGCCTAATATAATTCGTATGCAGAGTTTATTGCCATGCCGTTCAAAAGATTACTCCGATTTATTGTGTTGAAGTGATTCAGATATCAGACAAGATAGGCTGAACGTCAAGGGTTTGTTGTGTGAATTTCTCATTTAGATTCGTGCAGAGTGGTTCAGTCGGTAAAGCACTGGTAGAGCATCGATGGCTTCTGCCAAGACATCCCTGTTTCGAATCATGACCAGGACATTTGTCACCCAATTGGTATTATACAACTGTTATGATTTATTTACCAATGAAATAATTGCTTTTAAAATCAATCGAACTTCTTCTAAATCAGGTGACTTAAAATACATCGCATATTGTGCTTTATGTTAAAGTTGCAGTATTCAAAGGTTTTATCACATTTATCAGACAAATGTTTAATCTAGAAAGCAGTGGCGTAACATTTTTTTTTTGGGGGGGAGAGGGGAATCGAACACATGGAAATCTTAATAGAGAGGAACTGACATATCCTTAAAAAATGAAGCTTTAACTATAACCGATTTAGCAGAGGGTTAATTACTGCCAGGAAAAACTTCCAAAACTAAATTTAAATAGAAAATCTCTCCTTACTTAAACGCCTTATTAATGAAAAAGTTCAGTCATAAATAATGGCAAAATATATATTCATTTTTATTGATTAAATTTCACTTTGGTGGCTGTCAGCCGAGAAGTTTCTGCCATATCGTAACAGACTATATAGTCGTCTGCCAATGTCAAGGATAATGTGCATAAGACCGGGTAAACTCACACCTGTAAAAGCATATTCAGATTTTCACCCCGTTTAAAAGAAAATATTTCCTCGACAAAATTTTCCGTTCAAATTTTCTGTTGGTAAATTTGTCCCAGCAGTAATAAAACACTGTTGTTCCGATGAAAAAGAAAAGTCGACATCTTGTGACAACTTCCTCAGTTACTTCAACAGCAATTGGTAGACTTAATTATTTAATCAACTCTTTATTCATAACTCCATTATTAAATTATGTACTACACCAGGGCCGTCATACTTGGGGCCCGCAAAACACCAGAATTTTTTTTTTGTTTTATTAAATTTCCGAATATCTCCAATTCACTAAAGTCTTGGTTTTTTTCAAGAATTTTCTGGTATAGCCCGGGCGCCAGGTTGACAGCCTTGTACTACACTTTTACTGTATCTTAACTTTTGGATTCTATAATGTTCAATGATTAAATAAAGCCAAATTTTCTATATAATAGTAAAATGTATATAGCAAAACGATCGACCCCTTCCTCCCAAATGCTAAGCAAAAGCTACAAAGGAATGTTTTCTTCACAACATTATAAATACAATAATTCTTATATATTTATGCTTCTTATCCCTTTCAAATTCAAAGTAATTCAATTACTTAAATGTGGAAATGATTGATTGACGTCGGGATTTCATGAACAAATTAATTTTTAAATTATAAGGGTTGCAAGCGCTGCGCAAAAATGGTTTATTTTAACCACTAAAATTTAATAATATTATTTGCTTTAGTAATCTCAGAAATTTTGTCATTAAATAAAGCCAGAAATACTTTAAAAATTAAGTGTTACGAATTGATCATTCGCTCGCATCTCTGAATTATTGAATATTTTGTTTATACAGAAAATTTTATTTTAAAAATACCTAGAGCCATTTATATTTATGAAATAAAATTAAGTGTACATAAATTACAACCACTCTTCTAAAGGTGTATGCAAATATACAATCCCGACAGCAGATGCTACATTTAAATAAATAGATATATATTTTAATATAAGTAGTTAGAACAGACAAGTGGAAATGATTGATTGACATCAGGAATTTACGAACAAATAAATTTGAAATTAAAGAATTCTTCTGTTTATACAGTAATAATTTATTTTTTAAATCCCTGGAGCCACTAATATTTATGAATTAAAATCAAATCATAATAAATTACAACCACTCATCAAAGAATGTATGCAAATAAACAATCTCGACATCAGATGCTAAAGTTTAAAATATATATATTTACTTTAGTATATGTAGTTAAAAGCCACAAATAAAAACGAGGCATCAAGATATTTACTTAACAAAGATGCATTATTTAGGACAGCTTAAAAAATATTAGGAATACCGAAATCCTTTCATCAACATTTCACTTCGATGAGAAAAAAGAGTAAATGTAGTAAGATCATGATAAAATATGACTGCGACTTAACATTAACTTTATACAACTTTATATGTACAACTTTATAACTTTATATAATTTTAAAGACATTCATTTATCTTTTTCCGCGCCATAAGTATACCTTATGAATGTAGGTCATAATATATATATATATTATAAATATATATATATATGTGTGTGTATGTATGTATGTATACATACATATAGCTATAGTTAAAAAAGACAAGTAAAAACGAGGCACCAAGATATTTACTTAAAAACACACTTTAAAAGAAATATCAGGAATATCGAAGGAGAAATTTCTTTCATCAACATCTCACTTCGATAAGAAAAAAAGAGTAAACGTAGTAAGATCAAGATAGAATATGACTACGACATTAATATAATTTTAAATATATTCATTTATCTTTTTCTGCGTCACAAGTATCTTATGAATGTAAATTATTCTTACCTATTATATATATATATATATACATATATATTAATTTAACCTATGTAAGATTGTATTTCTCAATTTCTATTTTACTTTAAAGTAGCATATAGTTATTCTTTCACTGTCACATTCTTTTTATATTTTCTTGGAGACAAATATTAACATGTGTTTTTGCTGGACTTTTGCCAACTCTTCCGTGCTCTTCCTGAACTTTATTGGATAAAAGGGCGCACGGAACATTCAGCAAAATATTCTAAATGAAAATTAAAGTAACTCTAGTAGTATTCAAAATATTAATCATTTATAGTTGAGATTTTTTTTAGAAGGCATTTATGAATGCCAAATTGTTTTGGCATTTGTTCAAACTTTGTAAAAGAAAGAAATTCCCGGATATTTGGAAAAGTCTAGAAAACTACTGGATACATTTTTTTGAATGGATAAGTCCATTTAGATTTTGTAGCATTAGACGTTTGTTGTTAAAGTGAATTTAGATGCATGTTTAGAGATTTAAAAGAGAGCCTAAATGTTTGAGATTAAGCAAAAAATAAATATAATTTAGATTGTTGCTTCTATAGTGTTGAAAACTTTAAGAATGTTGTACAATTCGGCCTATGGGAAAATTTCTAACATTATGGTTGTACGATGCGTAGACATTTAGCCGCACTGATTAACAATATCTTCAAAAGGAAAAAGTTTAGAAATATAATTATGAGACAGCAATGTTTTTCAAAAGTTTTAATGCTGTTAAATTTTGAATAAATTAACTGTTTATTTGCTGTTTTCAGTAAAGTAAATAAATTCCTCTATAATCTGCACCTAAAATCAAAGCAAAGCAAAAAAAATCGATTTATAGCAAAAAATCTGATAAAATATTACAGATTTTATATTTCAAGTTATGTAAGTATACATTTATTTTCTTCTGTGTATAAAAGAGAAACAACTAATAAAAATCATAAAAGACTAATTAAAAAATATGGAACCGAGATTTCAAAATCGTAGAAAAATCTGCTTTGTGAGAATAATTTTGATGTACATCAGGACTGTCCAATTTGGCGCCCATGGAACACTAGAAAATTTTTACAGAAAAAATTACCTTCTTAATCTAAAATCTCTGATTGAATAAGGTATTGTTTTCTGTAAGAGTTTTCTTGTATCTCTCGGGCAGTATTGTCGTATCTGACGGATATTTTATTTAGAAATATTGAATTCACAAAAGAAAATTTTGAATAGCCATTTTCCTTTTATTTTATTTAGGAAATATCTATTATCTTATAAAGTAAAAAATAACTATTAAAACTTATTAGTGGGAATTTGGAATGGCTAAGTAAAAAATCATGCAGGCTCCCCTTGGGAGAGCCTTAATTTACACTGTGAACTTCTTGAATTGCGCCAGTATATGATACATACCATTTAATTTTAATTCCGATAAATTAGAAGTCGCGTTGGAGCCAAAATTTTAATTCTCGTTTTATTGAAAATATGTGATTATAATATTCTATTTGTTTTCATATATTTTTTCAAGCCAACTGTGATATCTATCACTCATTCTAACATTTTTGCCTCACAAGGAAGGTCTCCATACGGACATACTCAGAAAAATATTTAAAAAATTACAGAATGTTCTTCTCATGTGGATATATACGTTTATAAAAGAAATTTTGGCGGAACCTCGATAGAGCGTCCATAAAAGAATAGTTTAATTTTCGTCTATTTGGTGATTTATCACCGATTAGCGATGAAACAGAATTTTAAATAATAGGCTTTTATGTCAAATGCTGTCTAACATTTCATGAAAAGAGTCGTTTGCTTAGTTTTTAATCTTTTATCACCACCTTTTATAAAAATAGAACTTTTTGTAGCTAAATCGCAAAAATACTCTGAACAAATAAACTAAACTTTACATTAAAAATAACTGGTGGGAATAATGAAGGATTCCAAGCGACAATTAACAAGCACATTTCAGATGCATTAGAATAGTTCGCTTTTGGCTAGGAAAAGTCCTGCTCGCCAAATTTCGTGTTGCTTTCATATTTTCGCAGCAAATATTCGAAAATAATTTATTTTTTTACAGACTTTCTACTGAAATTCCGCCGATAAATTTAACTGATCCTTTATTTCATACCTAAGTAGTACAAGCAGTGTCGCCAGTGGGCTAATTTTTTTAAAAAAATTCAGATTTCTTGATTGGCACCACTTTTTTGAAACGGTAAATTACCTTTTGCTTTCGCATAATTGTTATGCCATTGAATAAAGCACATTTTATCATTTGTAAAAAGTGGTGCCAATCAAGAATCTGAATTAAAAAAAGGTAGGCCTTCTGGCAACAGTGAGTACAAGTAGCATTTTTTCCCAACATATCCTGAGTATGACCAGTAAGGAGATCTACCTTGTCAGATGTATCTTGTCCCTGAAAGTGTTGGTTGGTTTGAAGGTTAACAGTGTTGAAGAACCTGGCTGATTTTTTTATTTAGACATTCCGAACTCTCACTAGTAAGTTTTTATACTTATTTATTTCTTTGCCGAAGTAGGATGTTCTATAAATAATATAAAATAAAAAAACTATTAAAATTTTCTGGTGTGTATTCAATATTTCTAAATAGAAAATCCGGCACATGCGACAACACTGACTACTAAATCTATTGATATATATATATATATATATATATATATATATATTACAATTAAGAAATACATTTTATTTAATAAAAGTAAGTTATTTATATACTTGAAAATACAAAAATATAAATCTTAATTTTCAAAATAATTTACATGCTTCCATATCTAATACTGAATTTTAGCCATTTTCTGTTATTTTACACATTTATCCCACTAATGATAATTTCCATATAAATTATGAAAAAGAATATGCGTAGTTCCAAATATATTTTTGCTACCATTATTTTTGGATAATAATTCCCACTTTACTTGATTTGTCTATTAAATAATGGGAAGGTTACTATTCAAAAAGTACGATAACAATAAAGTATTCAAACTGGCAAAAAATGTGAATGAATATTTAACGTAGAAGTTTCCATATTATTACCGGAAGGAAGAATACAGAGTTAACACTCACAAGGAAAGTCTCCACACGGATAAACTCAAATAAATTTGAAAAAAATTACAGAGCAGTCTTCTCACATGGATATGTATGTTTATAAAAAAATTTCGGTGGAACCTCAGTAGATCATCCCTAAAATAATAATGAAATTTTCGTTTATATAACGATTTACATGGTTCGTACGGGTCCTCGAATTCTTTTGTATTAGTATTTTCTTATAGAAATGTCCGAAATTTCTCAAGTTTAAACTAGCTTTATTTTCTGTAACAGTGAAAAAAGTTTGCAGTGAAAATGGCAGTGCACGTTCGAATACTGATTGGTCAGAACCGGTTGACCAAAAAAAAAAAAAAAAAAAAAAAAAAAGCCTTAAAAAAATGCGATTTTATGTGGATTACCGTTTAAAGAAAAAACTTTTATGCTGAATTTGCTTATAAAAAAACATATTAAATAACTTAAGTTTTGTTTTAACTGTAATTTTTTCATATATATTTATATGTATTTATAATGAGTTTTAATTATCATATTTTACGATTTAAAATAAAATTTAAATTGATTTAGATTGTTTTAAGAAAAAAAAATTGAGAGTGCCTATTTGTTGCTATGGAAACAACGAGCTATTTCTTAAGGAAATGTATAATGGCAAATTTCATCACGTGGACTTCATTTTTGCAAAGCAAAATTTATTCAGAATTTAAAACAATTTGGCCTGGGGGATAAAGCAGTGATTAATTTCATTCAAATCGGTAATGAAAAGGAAAAAAAAAGGAAATTATGTATTGTTTTATAAAATAAATGAATATTGCTGCAATTGTAATAAGCATGCATTTGCATTTTGCAAAATGATGAAAATAATATTCTAGTGATAAAATTAATTATCTAAATTAACAAGCAATATGAATGCGTAACAGGAAAAAGAAATAACTATCATTTTCATCGATTAAGTGTAAATTCATTAAGTAACGCGAATTCTAAAAAACAATTCACAAGCCATTTTATGATGGGTTAACCCTTTGAGCTCTGGTGAGTAAATTTCTTCAAATTTCCAAATGTCATACTGGCACAAGTATTTTGCAAAAAAAAAATTCGATTTACGATATACATGAAAAAATGCATCAAACCTTATTCAAATAAATTTGGTTAAATATGCCGGGGCCATTGTGACATTTTGGAATTAAAATTAAATGGTAGACATTAAATTATCACATCTCAAAGGGTTAAAATCGTTTGCTTTTCGCGAAGAAAAAATCTCGCTTGCCAAATTGCGTGTCTCTTTCGTATTTTCGAGCCAAATATTTGGAAGTTTTAATTTTAGGGGGCAGTGTTTTCCAAATTTTATCTTCTCATTTAACTATTTAACAGTTTCACTTTTTCAGACAATAAATAAATTAAAGACAATAAAATAAAATAATTCAGACAGTAAAAGTTTAATGCCTGTGTAAAAACAACATTCTTTTGGCAGTTGTTCAAACTGTGAAAAAGTAATGAATTTTTCAAATATTTGAAAAGATTTAGAAAAGTAAATAATAAAATTTATTGAATGGAAAATTTAGTATAAAATAGTTACACCTGTTTTTATCCGTTGAATGTTTACGAGAAACAAACATCAAATATGGCATCAGACATCTTTTCCCTTAATATCAGAGTAGCGAGTGGTCAGGGGAAAACAGTTAAAAAAGTGGAACTTCCAGTATTTTCTCATAGAAAAATATTCCATTGATATAAAGGGATTAAAGAAGGCGAATTTATCTCTAAATAAATACTTATATATAACACCTTTTTGATAGTTTTTTTTTGCTGATCACTCGCCACCCTGAAGATGATTGAAAATTTTAAAATAAACTCGCCTATATAAAAAAGTTACCCAAATTTGATTTTGCATAGCAACAATTCTTATGCTTCCCATAATATCATCAGATTTTAGTTAAATTCTTTTCAGTAAGATTTAGTGAATAGAATCAGTATTTAACCCTTTGAGCTCTGATGGTTGAATTTACTACCACTTAATTTTTATTCCAAAATGTCACAACGGCACCGGAATATTCGAACAAATTTATTTGAAAAAGGTTTAATGTATTTTTTCATGTACATCGTAAAGGTAAAATTTTTCTTTGCAAAATACTGGTGCCAATGTGACATTTGGTATATTACAGACATTTACCCACCAGAGCTCAAAGGGTTAAAAAAAATTCTGTTAAGACTGAAAATTTTCTTCTTTAGACAGGAAGCTGATGTTTCAGAAATTCAATGCTGCTATGTAATGTTACAGCTAAAAATGTTGGAAAAACGAACAAACAAACAAAAAATAATCTAAAAGTTCGGTATTAAAATTTTCAGACAAAGGGCTTCTGTTGCAAAAATTGTGAAATGACTCTATGAAAGCAGAATTTATAAACAATGTAATTTGAAAAGGAAAATATATAGTTAACTTTACATACATTCAAAGACAAATTTTATTACACAATTCTGCTACCAATGAAGGATTAACCTATTCAGGGGTAAAGTACTTATATTCATAAAATCGTGAAATGGTTGCATGGCATCAGTATTTACAAGAAAAATTTATGTGGAAATAATTTTTCCCCATGTGCGCAGTATAAATGAAATTCCTATTCTAAACTTTTGGGGCCAGTTCGGTAATGTGGCATTTAGCGATTAAAATTAAGTGATACTTAAATACACCACTGCATTTTAAGTTGCTAATATTAAGCGTGAAACATAATGTCCCACCACATTTCAAGGTTTTAAATGCAAAGCTAAAGCATGAGTAGAAATGTCAGAAACAACTTACTTATATATGACTTAATTTTAGAAGCACTTATGATGAAAATAGACAAAGTACCTATTTCGCTCAGCAATGTTTAAAATATCACCGTATTCTGTAGGAACACTTAATGTGCAATTTTTTTTAATCAATTCTTAACTTTTCAAAGGAATGTGATTAAATACTTTTGAGTCTTTTAACACTAGAATCGCGATGAGGGACGTAAACGTAACGAATACTTACATTTAAGTACATTAGCCCGTAAAGAATTAATATACTTCGGTTCAAACCAGAAATACTTTTCTAAAACTATTTTAAGGGAAGCAACGATAAATAACAATTAAATAAATAAGTTAAACAGTTTTCTGAGTGAAAAATATTTCTAAAAAACTTGAATAAATTTTCTCGGCTTTATAGTGTTAAGTGCTTTTATTAAGTTTTATTATGTAATTATTTCACTCAATTAAATTCAGGAAACTACTTGAATTCAGAATTAATCAGACAGCCTACTGTCGGTGTTATTACCGTAATTTCGCTCGTATCCGCCGCAACTCAGATCAGTCAATTTCCTCCCAGAATTTATTTTAAATAAAATGTGACTTACTTTTGCTTAGCATTAATTTGACTTATTTTTTACAATAAATTTTCCAGTCTGAAAAAGACTTAACTGAGCCTTGGCGTACGCGCGAGAAATTACCGTACTTGCCTGATTTTATTACTTGGACAAACTGACACAAGTAAAAATAAACAGAATTATTTTAACATATTTGTGAGATAATTTTCCCATCAATAAGACGCTTAAATTAGACGAAATATTCTACTCAAGTTTATTGGCTTAAGTTTCCAATGGCGGTGGTCAGAAACTGTTGATTCGATTAAAAGAAACAGCCGTAATCGTATGAGAACCGCTCACTTCTTCACACTAAACTGCTAGACAATACGCTATATGTCTCATGCTCTTTATTCATACCTCCATTCTAAACACCAATTTGTCCGAACTGAAATATACGCCATTTTTAAACGAAAAAATTCAGCAATTAATTAAAGCAAAGACTTTAGTTGAAAATCAGTGGTATCTAAAAGCTTTGAGTGAAAAATCCAACAAACTCTTCTTGCACACACAGTGCGCGGACAATTCTGTTAACCTTTTCAGAGGCGCCATTTGCAGTCTGCAAATGGTTAATTTTTATGATTAAACTGCAATTGGCACCAGAAAATTTTCAGTAAATTTCTTTTTCAAAGAATACGAGAAGAAAACTTTATGTTTATTTATAAATAAATTTGTTCGTAAATTGTGGTGTTAATTAATCATTTGAACATTTTGCGAGCAGAAATGCCTGTTTACTCAAAGGGCTTCTGGTTAACCCTTTCCGGCACACTGTGCCCGGTCTGGGATACCTAATTTTAATTCCAAACTTGCAAATGGCACCAATAATATTTTAGTAAAATTTTGCTTTTAAAATAAAAGCTTAAATTAGGGGTTTTCAAAATATCAAGAAAATTCGTTTGTGAATTCTGGTGACAGTCGATAATATCTCATTTTACTAACAGATTTTGCCCGTGCCGGAAAGGGTTAAAGCAGGAGTGTCAAACTGTGTGTTACTGGATACCACTAAATTTTAACCCTTTCCGGCACGGGTAAAATCTGTAGTAAAATGAGAAATTATCGACTGACACCGGAATTCACCCCTAATTTAAGCTTTTATTATAAAAGCAAATTTTTACTAAAATATTATTGGTGCCGTTTTCAAGTTTGGAATTAAAATTAGGTATCCCAGACCGGGCACAGTGTGCCGGAAAGGGTTAAAAAAAATTGTCAGCTTGTCTAATTTTAGAAGTTCGATGATTAGAAAAGGCAGAGATTATTGTAAAATTTTAATGGTATGGCGTCCGTGGGACACAGTTTAAGATCCGTGTATTAATGGGTGACAGTTCCATGAGTAGTGGCTAGTTTTGCAAAGTATCTGAGTAAATTGGAGTTTCAAATGGGCTAAATATCAATAATGTCTTACAGTTTATATCGCCATATTTCATCACAGATAATTCAGTCATTTAAGGCGAAGACAATTACTTCAAAATACTAGTGCCCAGAGCGTTTAGAGTTTTTGTTTACGCGAGACACCTGACAAGACATGCGGTGACCCTCCACCCTGGGGACTTCAATAATTCATTCAATATTGTGTGTGTTTGGAAATAGGTATCTCCGAAGTGTTTAACAACTAATCCGTGGATTCTTAGATTAAATATGTCAAACTGCAGCCTCGTGCACATTATTTTAATAGTAATCATAATCTCATTTAATTTATAAAATTATCAGATTAAATAAAGTGAAATTTAGCATTTGAGGTTAACATTATCCTCTTGAAAACAGTTTGATGCACTTGCTGTAGATAAACATGATTGTAATTCTGAAAACAACTAAGATACTATTAGCAGTGTTGCCAGTGAGCAGCTTTTTTAAAATTCAGTTCTTCTTAATTCGCACCACTTTTCTGAAACTGTAAAATTCTTTTTCCTTTTTTCCTTAATTGATATGTCATTAAATAAGGCGAAATTTACTCTTTAAAAAAAGTGGTGCCAATAAAAAAAAAAACTGAATTTTTTAAAAAGCAGTCCATTTCAAACACTGGATATGAGTTCTAATGACAAAATAAAAGCAAAGCAATATTGGAATATTTTAAAACACTTGGATGTTTTATCAAAATTTTTTGGAATAAAATATATGTCTTATGGCACACAAAATATTAATCAGTTTTATTTGATTTTTTTTTTTTTTTTTTTTTTTTTTTTTAAACAAGGGCATTTATGAATGCCAGAATGTTCTGGCAAACGTTCAAACATTGTAAAATAAAAAACTATCTTGGATATTTCAAATATCTAAAAAATGTGGGCGCCTTTCACTGAATGAAAATGTGGATTCCGAATCTCTCTTTTCTTCAACCCTGTTGCCAAACTCTTTTATATTTTGTTTTTCATATATGTATAAAAATCATAATAGTAGATACGCTGTGAAACTAAATGTAAATCGCTATTTTTAGTGAATGCTTGCATATAAAAAACTCATTCTCTTGGATTTTTTCTTATGAAGATTAAATATTTAACAAAATTACTTTTGAAGTGAACATATATATTTTTCAGCAATAATTAACAGCCATTTAAGCATTAATTTTTAAGACCAATCATAAGATTTCTCATTTATTCTATTTGATATATACCAATCCTAACATTTTTTCAGAATAAATATATTGCGGATGTGCCTGTTATAAAAACCATTAAGGAATTTCTTTAAAAATAGCTTTTTTTAATTATTAGTCATAATTATTATATTCAATTTTTTCCAATATTATATTAATCTATCAACAATATTTAAAAATTCTAATAGTTTGATTTTCCAGTATGAACCAAAATTCAATTCTAAATAAAAAAATATATGCATATTAAAATACCTAATATGCCAGTGATAGAATGCCAGTAATGTTTAAAAATTAAATTTCATTCTTTAGGTATTCAGTTACCGTAATTTTCCGCGTATATGCCAAGGCTTTGTTAATAATCCTTTCAGGGAGAAGGTATTTTTGCTCCAAAATGTTTGAATAATTGATTCATACCGCAATTGACGAATAAATTTATTTTTAAATGATCAAGAAATCCTCCCCCCCCCCCCATATATTGTGAGATTGACCTTGTTCTAAAAATTTATTGGTGCCATTTTGCAATTGGAACAGCAAAATTAACCGTTTGTAGACTGCAAACGGCGCCCCTGAAGGGGTTATATCGGTCTCAAAACGGAAATTTTATTAATAAAAGACATCAAATAAGTACTAAGCAAAAGAAAGTGACATTTTATTTGAAATAAATTCTGTTAGGAAATAAAATTATCTGAAGTGCGGCTGATACGTGCGGAAATACAATTCAAAATATTTTATGCACTATACACATTAGGGAAGTTACATTTTTAACGATATCTGCAAATGAAGTTATGAATATAGAGGAGGAGACATATAGTGTATTATCTAATGATTGCGATTAAGTAACAGAGTAACGCTGTGTAAAGCATCTTTTCTTAAATGATAGAGCTAGCCGCAAGATTAAATGCGAGGTCACATCAGTCAAGGTCATACGCCACTAGCAGACGGGGTGAAACTACGGGAACACATAGCTGCCAATATCTCGCGTTTTTTTCTACCACAAAAAATTTCCAGTAAATTCAATCTTATTAAGTAATATTAAATAAGACAAAAATTTCTATAAAATATTTCTAGGCTACAAATTCGAAAAAGCTGGCAACCATGGGAATAAAATGTAGTTTTTTGTGTGAATGGCAACAAAATTGTTTTGTTTTTAGAATAAAAAATTACTTTAAAAATTGATTTGATTTTGCACAGAATAAAGTTTTGTTTGAAATTTTATTGTAAATAATCGCATTTATTTGGATTCAGATGATATAATTTGAAAAAATATGTGAAGCATTGCTAATTATAAAGATGAAATATCATTTAATTATATAATACAAATTTTGTTGATTTAAATACATTCGATTTTAATTGTTTTTAATGTAATGAAAAATGACGCATAAAAATTAGTAAGTAGCTAATAAAGATTTTGTAGTCTCATTTTATACTGAATTCTTGATATGCTAAAATTATACAAAATTAAGTACAGGGTTGCATTCCCGATGAGAATACAGCGTTTATCATTGTTTAGAATATGTATATAATTCAATAATAAATGAAATGTTTAATTTTAGGTCCTTTTTATACGTTTATCGATTTTACTCATGTAAGATGAATTTTGTTTGCCATATTTATTTTAAAATATTTTTGTAACAGCTTGTTTTAAAAAAGTATGTGTACTTAAATAAAAATTACATTGCCATTTTAGGTTCAGGGCAAAAGACAATAACATAGCTGCTTGCATACCAGTACATTATTAAAGAAAATATTGTTTTATTTGATTGGAACATTTAAGAGAATTAAAAGAACCAGATTCTATTTTTTTTGGAAAATATTTTGTAAGTGTTTTAATATATTTTTGAGCAAACCGTTAAGTGACCCTTCATAATAATGTTTTCGAGATGATAATGTTTATCTGTAATTTTGTATATTTAATATTTTTATGCGTATTTTTTTATAAACATTTTATACCGTAATTTCGGATGTATAAGACGCGGATCAAACAATTCTTTTTGGACCCAGAAATCTTATTTAGTAATTGAAGACAAATATTTACGGCGATCTAACTAGTTATATTTGTTTCTTAAAAAATTCTGGGTCGAAAAAGAATTATTTGATCTGCGGCTTATACACCCGAAATTACGGTAATTTTTATGTATAACATATGGCCAATCTAGAAGATTTAATCCATGATAAGATTAATACAAGCGATAATTATAAGAAGTTGATAATTGTTTTTAATTAGAAAGGTTAGCCATTATATAATGGAAGGAACATAAATATTGAATACGAAGGCAATGATTTAGAAGACTATTTCGGTAAACGAAATGTGTAAGCAGGAGTTGAAGTCAGTAAAGTTAATTTTACATTAAAAGAATAATCTTTTCGTTTATCATAAATATTAAATGTGAGAGTATTACTAAATGAAATATTAATGTTAACATCCATAAAGTTAATACTAAAATTACTGAGATATGTAGTACTTCATTCGAGATTAGAGTGACAATTTACAGAGAGATAAATATAGACTATAATACATATATACATACATATATATATACATACATATATATATATACATACTATAATATAGTTTATTACCACTGAGAGAAAAAATAATTATGTCATCGATATATCTAAATAACATAATATTATTGTTAATAAACTTTCTTTCATATATATATATATATATATATATAAATCCGAAATCATACTGGAACAAGATGCCCCTGCGAGATACGTTGTATGCGTTTAAAAATAGCATTATTTAAAAAAATATAATTATGATAGAATAGAATATTGTGGTCTATACCAGTGATGCACAACCTTTTTGCCAAAAAATTGTTTCCCACCAGAATATTTGAAAAGAGCCGTTTGTTTTATTTAATAGCAAAGATTTCGTCATAACTATAAGGAAAAATATTCTGCATAAAAATAGTGGTATCTTTGTGGCCCGCGGGCCAAAGGTTGTGCACCGCTGGTCTATACAAATGTAATGTATATTGTATTGTATGTGTACTGTATGTGTATTGTACTTTGTAAATATTAATAATTCATTTTATATTAGGAGTAAAATTTCTAAATATGCATAATTCCTAATATGCTACTCATAAAGACATCCCATATAGTCTCCTAGGGATTTGCTTCTTCAAATTTGCTCTATAGCATTGAAACCTCGCAGTTTCTTACGGTACCTCAATGCAGACGACTCGCTGAGCCTTTTTAATAAGACAGTAAAATAAGACGTAATTAAAAAATGAGTGGTTATTTTTATTTCTTTTTTTTTAATTTAGCGATGGAAAAACATGGGGTATTAAGTTATTTTGGCTGACTGTGCAGTTAAATAATCATTTAAAAACACATTTATTTTGAGTTAATTCCAGATAAATTTCTTTTTTTTAAGATAGTGGGTCGTTGTAAAATTAAATAATATATCAGTAAAAGCACTTGCATCTATATAATTTCTTTACAAATTAATATTTCTAAATTCATATTCAAAATTGCAAAATTCAATGTTTTTCAGAATATTTATATACTTGAAAAAACATATTTACATATAAATAAAATTCAATTTCTGAAGCACATTTGCTCGAGATTTTATTTTATTTACTAAAAATACTCCGATTTCGAAAAAAAAAAAAAATATCGCAATGCGTATATATTGCATATGATGCATTTCTATAAAGCCTTTTCAAAACTCATCTGAGAATTTATGTTGGTAAACACATTTTCATGTTCCGAATTTGAAAGTTGCATATGTTTGCATGTTTGTTTTAGGAAAACAAAACAATATTAAAATATATCTTATGTAAGAAAAGTCAAACATTGAGAAAATTCCCTTCGGTAATCGCGCGATTATATAAGTTGAGTTTTTCTACATAAAAGAACTGGTATTTCAGCTGGAAATGAAAGAAACATAACCCAAGCAGGACATGTGTCTTTTACAGAATTTTTAATCTTTTATCACCAATTTTTCAAAACAGAAATTTTTGCCTAATTGAATCAGAAAAATGTTTGGATTAAATAATGCAAAATTTACAAAATATTGCAGGTGAGAATAAACAAGGACTCTGAGATCATAATGCGGCACGAATACCAGTACCAAGGGATTAAAATATAAGACATATTGAGCTATCAGTTTGGCCTCCCTTTTTACTTTTAAATTTCAAGTTCACACAAGAAATTTTGAAAAAAGGAACTTTACGTAATCACAAAATTTCTGTCAACTGATTTCTGATTCATCACCAGATTTTTTTCAACTACAGTTGTAAAAATAAAAAATGTATAAAAATTTACTTGTTATAATCTTAATTAAAATAAGGTGGAATATAATATGCCGACCGCCTCTCAAAGGGTTAAAATACTGTGTAAGAATAAAAAAGAATAATTGATTGAAGCATATTTCGATTTAATGCAGGAATTTCCTGTGTTTACGTTCATTTGACGGGTAAAATTTAGTTTATTTTCAGATAAGAGGAATAATAGGTAATAGGAATAATAGATAAGAGGATATTTTCAGAGGAAATTATTTCAGGGTTTATTACATATTTGTTGAATGTTTATTAGGAATTATTATACCCTCATCGAAATACTAATAAATCTTACATTGTTACTTTATGTTATTGGTCAATAATACAATTAGAAACAAACACTCCATAAATGAACATCAGACATTCGTATTTTGAAATATCCCATGAATGAAATTTATAAAATAGTTTCATGATATTGTAATATATATTCGTACAAATCAATACGGAATGACGTGTTATTACATAACTGTAAACAGATGCAGTTATTTATACTTCTGAAAAATTACAAATATTGCTGTGCTTATATTAATTTAGTGTACAGCCTCCATATTTTCTTCTTAATGCAAGAAATAGACAAGAATAGTCATTAAATCAAGTATTGATTAATGACATTAAAAGCACGCAACATTAACCAGAATATCAGAAAATTGTGTTTTTTGTACATTCATGACGAAATCTAGAATGAAAATCTCTAGAAATGGCCTTGACTTATGTCTGATAAAATATGACATAAATAATAAGTAGAGCAACGATTATGACAGAAAAAATTTATTTTGTTTCGAATAGAATAGTAGATTTTGGAGAATAAATGAAATGAATTTAAACGTGCATGTCTGTACTTATTTTACACAAAATGAATACAAAGAAAGAGCTTTAATAAATTGTCAGAAAGAGCATTAAAATTTCATTTATTTTCACTTTTGAATATTAATACTTATATGAAATGGATTTGAAGAAATATTTAACTAGATAAAATTTAAAGATGAGATTCATTAAAAAGGATTTTCAATATATTTCAATGTTTCAGTCTACTTTATATATAAAAGTTTAACTATGATGAAATGTTATTGCATATATAGGATGTTAAAAAAATTATTTTAGGGCAAAAAAAAATAATAATAATAGTAGTAAAGAATGAGGCTAAAAAGATCTGCTAGAGAAGCTAGGTTTAAACTATCTAAATCAAAATACAGAAAAATCGAATCTTGTTATGTAAGAAAAAGTACACTAAAGTTTAAAAATAAAGTATAATAATGTTTGAAAGATTTTTTTAATTTAACAAGACATATTTAATAAATAAATATATATAGACAACGTTTTAAAGCAAAATAAAAAAGTAAAGGATTCGAGATTTAACCCATTCCGGTACACAAAAATTACAATCGTAAGAGGTGAAATAATTCACTGACTGCGGAATTTAAAAACGACTTCTTAAAAATTAAAAAAAAAATATGTTATTTTAAACTTTCATTGTAAAAATAAAATTTTATCAACATATTTTTGGTGCCGTTTGTAAGTTTGGAATTAAAATTATGTTGTCCCGACAAAGAGATCACTAAAACGGAAAGGGTTACAAAAACTCCTCATCGGAATATCTAGCATTCAAGATCACTCGGTCAGAGCATCCCATACTTCGTTTACAGATGTGAGGTCTTTTTCAAGAATGATGTGAAGTGTCTTTAAACACAATTGAACAATCCATGAAAAATTCATGGAAATATTAATAAAGAGGTATTGGTATACCCCTTAAAAAGAAAATCTTCAACTGTAACCGTTTCTGAAGGAAATGATTACCACCGGATCAAACTGCCACCAACAAGATAGTAATTATAAAACTTAACACTAGAAGCGCCGCGCCGAGAGTAGTCAATGTGACTGCTCTCGTATTTATATGTGGTAGCAGTCAATTTCACTACTACCATACATGAATAATTCGATTTGAACTAGAAATGTCTTTAACCCTTTGAGGGGCAAGCAATTGCGTTCGAGTAATTCTGAACTCCCACCGGAAATTTGTAAAAAAGTTATATCAAAAAGAGGAAAAGCAATTTCACGACTGTTTTCCACCAAAGTTATAAAAGTGAAATTTAATAACATTTTTCTGGTGTGAATCTTCATCAGTCGTACGTGGTATATAATATATACCGGCGCCCCTCAAGGGGTTAAAGAAGAGTTAAATATGTATATAAAGTCAGAAGTAAGTTAAAAAGATAGTTTAAAATACTTTAAAAGAAAATTCGGGTGTACAACTTTTTTTTATATAAAACTTGGGTGAAATTTCCAGTGGTGAAGTGGTAAGCAACCCAGTAGTACAAGTATTACTGGGTTCCTACGCTTCAAGGACATTTTAGCAGAATTTTCGAAAAGAAATATTTGCCTTTTTTAACTGCTTCCCTGACTTGCCCATATGTTATAAGGGCAGCGTGTTTTTGCCAAACATGATTTGACAGTACTTCATACGGAAATCCATATTCCAATCATGATTTATTAATCTCATCTGTAAATGTTTGCTGTAAATTTTACATTATTTAATCCGAGCATTTTTCTGATTCGATTAGGCAAAACCTTCTGTTTTAAAAAATTGGTGATAAAAGATAAAAAATTCTGTAAAAGACATGAAAAATATAGGCATTATTTGAAATTTCTTTTCAAAAATATTATTTAGTTAAAACGTTAACACTAAAACCGCGGCGACGACGGGTCATTTTGACCCGTATCATATGGAGATATGTCGATTCAAACCAGAAAACTCTTAATAAAATAAGCTAATTATTTGCTGAGCAAAAATATTTTCAATAAATAACTTAAACAATTTTAAATGAAAATTCCGGTGAGAAATATTTTTATAAAACTTGAAAGAACTTTCCCGTGGTTCTAGTTATAATGAAAAAATATCCGTGTTCAAATATGGCGACCAGTACTTTGCTAAAATTTCTGATACGAAAACACATAAAATCCTTTGAATCCCTTGATGCTTAAGAACACTAGTTTTATCATAAATCAAGCAGTATTATAAACTAATTAAAAGCTAATTAGTCTGTCGAAAATTATCTTTCAACTCTTCTTTGACATAATAAACACTCAATTTTAGTACAAAATGTGAAATAAAGCGGATTTTTATATTTTCGCGTTAGAATAATGTCACGAGATAGAAATTTATAAGCGATCAAAATCCCTTATTGTGAAATAAATTCAACGACAAAAGTTCAAAAATTCCAAAGGCGTAAAAATATTTCTAATCCCATAGGAAAAACTCACGACAAGATTGATGTCGCTTAAGGGGATTTGTTTCACAGTTATATTTACAAACCTTCTAGATTTTATTTAATTCGAAACCTAAATAAAAGAAGTAATTCTCTTAGTCGTAATTTCATCTAATATTAAATCTGTCCTCTTCTACTGGAAAATGTCAACTTTATAGAAATAAATGTTGAATTGCATACGTGATTTTCTTAGATATTTAGATTTCTAAATTTAAACACTTAAAATATATATTCACACTAACGGTAACGCTTAGAAATATTTATTTATCTATTTAACCACATCCTGCGTATTTTCATATTTTTCATTCGGTCGGCACCATTCTTTTCAAAAGAAGTTACTTTCAATTAAAAAATATCAAAAATGCTCTAATTAAATAAAGCACATTTTATTTTAGTTTATTATAGGTAAGAAAAAATCTATGAAAGATTAGGTTCTATCACATTGAACATGCCATTGGAAAGGATTAAAATAACCCCTTGAGGGGCAAAGCACTTATGTTCATAAAATGTTCAAATGATTGATTGATACCGGAATTCACAAACAAATTTATATGATAGAAAATAAAAGATGTTTTTCGCATACATTGTAAAAAGCAAATGTTAATACTAAAATTCCGGTGCCGATGTGGCGTGAGGGAATTAAAATTAAGTGGTATATATAATATACCGGTGCCCTTCATGGGGTTAAAGTAGCATAACATATGACATAAGTGTTTGTTCGTTCCCCTTTTTTTCCAGTTGACATATCAGTATTTTTAAATAAAATATAAATGTTGAACAAACGCACCAAATTTATCCTTATTTAAGGAAGGATTGTCTATAAAAAAAATACTGGTACAGTAGAATTTCCTACATGGAAATTGAAAGATCCGTATGAACCCTGCAACATTCCGAGGATTGCCAAATTATTAGTAAGAGTGCATTTTTTCTTATTTTTTAAAATTCTGCTTTCAAGGATATTGGCATATAATTGTATTTCTTTCTCCTCATTTTTTTGGATTTAAATGCTTGCATGGTGGTTTAGTGTTTGAGTACTGGCAGATCATATTTGACAGGTGTCGCTAACCGAGTAAATTTTTCTTATAACCATTTCAAGGGCAAAATACTTCCACTGCTAACATTTTTAAATGGATTATTGGCACCGGAAGTTATGTACGAATTAATTTCAAAATAAAAAAAATTACTATTTTGCACATACATACCATATAGAAAAAATATTCTAAAATTCTGGTATCAATGTCTCATTTACGAATTAAAATTAAGAGGTTTCATAAACATACTAGCACTCCTGATAGAGTTTTTACAAAGCTTTCATTAGGGATGTTATGGAAACACATTATTTTCGAATGTTTATGGTGAATTATGTTCAATTGTGTACTGATTAGTACATCGTGGCATAGCTGTCAACTTTTTAAGTTTTCTTCTTAACACTAAAATTAAAAGGAAGTTTTTGACTTATTAAATCACAGAGTTCGGCAATTACATATGAAAAATTTTCATTTTAGTGGCAGGAGAATAGCGTAAAAGTTGGCAGCTATGATTATGGACTCTAATTATCGTAATTCTCTATGTATTGTGTTGTAAGTCTTTAACAATAGTTCTCATAAATGAATAAAATAAAAGGTTTTACTTAAGAGAAAACTTCAGAGATCCCTGCAGTTTTAAAGCTTTCTCATCATTTAAAGAGACAAATTGCTATGCATAAACCTGTATCTGCTATGCAGATATTCTGCTAAGCAGAATAAAATAAAATCTTGATATACCGCAAACATAGGGTGTCAAAGAAATTGAAAATTGTGGTCGCTAACGCATCACTGCGTCTCAATATGAGAGAGAATCCCGTTTCATTTGTCTCATAAACAAACGAGACGGAACGTTTGTTTTCGAGTGTAGAAAAGAATTGACAAGATCATAAATGAAGCTAGCATTGCTATTTCTGCTAGAACAACAAGTTTTCTTGTTATAGAATTGATGTTCAACTGTATCAGACTATCCAAGGAACTCAAACTGGCTCAAGTCATGAATTTGAATCATTTGGCTTCGGCCAAAAACATTGACTAATGACCACTGAAGATTTTGAAAATGTGAATACAGTAGTTTTTCATTTTTGTCTTGTGCGAACTATAAATATTTCAGTCCTTCATAATGCCTTTATGAACTAAATTTGAGTAGTTTTAGATTTTTTCACATTGAAATAATTATGATAAGCCTTCATTGATTCGACACAGAAAACAGTAAAAAAAAGTCAACCGGACTGTGTTGTAGAGACCGTATATCGTAGAGACCATGTATTAAGTACTCACTTAAGATCACAGTGTGATCTGAATGGCATGATAAATCAGTTTCACTAAAATAAAGTATTGGATGTTCATCCCTTAAATAAAATAATTCCTTTTCAATACCTCCAAATGCATTTTCATGCATGACTTCGCGCTATGTCATAAAGCGAAGACAATTACGGTATTCTTAACTAAGGAGGAACCGAAAGATTTGCTATGGAAGTGCAATTATCCGGATTTAAACTTAATCGAGAATGTCTAGGAGCTTCTAAAAATATCAAAAGAAAACGCGTCAAGCAGAAGACATTTGACAGAAGTATTGATTTAACCCCTTGAGGGGCGGCGGTATATATTATATACCACCTACGATTGATGAAGATTCACACCAGAAAAATTTTATTAAATTTCACTTTTCTAACTTTGGTGGAAAACAGTCGTGAAATTGCTTTTCCTCTTTTTGATGTAACTTTTTTACAAATTTCCGGTGGGAGTTCAGAATTACTCGAACGCAATTGCTTGCCCCTCAAAGGGTTAATCAATTACCTGCTACTGGTGCATTTTCGAATTATTCAAATTAAACACATTTGTCTTAAATTAACTATCTGGCAAACACTATTTATGAGTAAAAATGTTTGACATTAAATAAAGCGAACATTATTTTCCAAAATTTGAGGTAGCAAATGTTTTTTGAGCATAAAAGTTGAAGATTCTTTTCTTAAAATTTCGGCAATTTAAGGGTTAACTCATAACGGCCAAAATCACAAAGTTTGGAATCTTCAAATTTTTACCTAAACATCGTTTAACAACAAAAATTCTGATAAATAGCTTTCAGTTTAGTATAACTTAATATTTTGCTTCTTTAAATAAGGCTAACTTTTTAATTTAAAAATAATGGTGGAAGAGAAAATAATTTCAACATTCGCATTATTTTGACGGTTGCGTTAATGCAACACCAGAGAGTAATTTGTTAGTCCGCTGCCATCGGGATGTTCAAGACCAGAGGACACGCATTGGAATTTCACCACTAATCGACCGAATTCTCACTAGTGTTGAAATTCACAACGGTTTGATAAAATTGTAAATAGTAATTTTCTTTTATTTTATATGTGGAATATCTGTCATCTTAGAAAACAGTAATAACTATGTAAGCTTACTGATGGTAACATGGTAACCTCCAATAAAAATTAGCCATTTGCAGCAAAACTGTGGTATACTGCATCTGGCTGAATTTTTAATTGGTTTCCAAATTCTCACCAATAAATTTAAATAATAATTATTTTTCTAGAAGATGATTACATATTCCATAAATAAAATTTAAAAAAATTATTCAAGTTTTTCCGATGTGAATTCCAACAATAGTGAGAAGTTGGACGGTTAGTGATGACTTCTAGGGTCGGGACCGCTGGCTTTGAATATTTCGATTTCAGCGGTTAAGCTGGCATCGTGATGATGAACGTCAAGAAATCTAAAAAAGTATTCAAAACATGCAAAACAGAGTACAGGCTGTAATCGACTTGAAACACTCGTCCTAAGAATTTCAGAATAAATGTATATTTTAATAGCGATAGTTTTTTCTTTTATATTAAACCATACATTGTATCCAAATAAGGTAGAAGACCGATATAACACAGTTGTTGGGAGACATATTTCACACCCGCGGTATATCGGAATGGTGTCAAAAAATGGTACGAAATGATGAAAACACTTGTGTGTTATGTGAAATATAATTAATTTTGTCATTTAATGAATAAAAACTTAATCTTACACTATTTTTAAAAAGTTCATAAGTATTTTTGACAAACTGAGACGTTTCATTTCTTTTCGACATATGGTTTTATACTAGCAAGATAGAGTAGATGAACACAATCTCAATCCTCTTGCCTCTCCATCTACGAAATTACTTTTGTTAAGTATGAAATGACTTCACTAACATGTGAAACGTCGTCTTTCATTATCACATCATTTTCAACTTCATCATCATCATCTTGCTTACTGCAGTTTTTTATGCGTTATTGTAAGGATGAGCAACCTGTGGCCTGCGGGCCACGACGATATCACTTTTTTCATGCGGAATTTTTTTTCTTAAATAATAATGACAGAAACTTAGCTTAAATAAAATAAACGTTAGCTTTCGAATATTCTGGTGGCAAACAATTTTCTGGCAAAAAGGTTGTGCATCATTACGTTACAGCATCAATGATATCCTGATCTTTTTCTACTTCAGAAGTTGGTTCGCTGCTGTCAATTTCTATCAGTCATTTAACCCTGCTGTTCTGTTCGCATTTACTATACGTATGTAGTGTTCGGGTCAATGTGACCCGATTTAGAATATTACCTTTTCTTGCAGTAAATGATAATAACTATTTTAGAAATAATTAAAAAAATAGTAAAATAAGCTTAAATATATATCAAATAATACAAAACATTTAATACAGTCAACAAATGTATAACAAATGATACAGTCATTTTCCTTTTTAGAAGAAGTTTCCCCAAGTTATAGGATGTGAAAAAGTTATCGCATGTAACATTGTGCCCCGAATACCCATAAGTAAGGTCACTCACTACCCGCATACCCTGACTTTTCTCTGTCTTTGATCCTTAATTTTTTCCAGTATAAATTTGTACATTCAGTACATATGAAGTTTTGCTATCACATAAAGTCCATATTTTTATCCCATACTTGGAGGTTTTATTAGGTATATATTGTTTGAAAGGGCATCGTCCACGAAATCCTACTAATTGTTCATCTACAATAACATTTTCACTTGGTTTATTCAATTTAGGTTGAATTTCTATCCACTTTTCCCAAATATCTCGAACAGCAGCTAATATATCTACAGACCTTCTTTCTTGCCTGGTAGATTTATTGTCAAAACGAATAACTCTCGATATCATATGAAAGGTTTCGTAGGACATTGTAGCAAGAAATATATTTCTGCCTGTTTCTTGATTCCACAAACTTTTTGTTGATTCTCCATATGATTTGTACACACCAGTTAATAATAATAATCCGATGTATGCTTGAAAAGTTTCAGTACTAATATCTTTCCACTCTTTTTCATACACTTTTCTTCCTTCTATATTAGTCATTTTTATGATTTCGTTCTCGATTGTAGAATTGAATAACGTTGCAAATGCGCTTTTTATGTCAGTTATCCTTATCGTTGCATATCTTGTGACACCTAGATTAGTTTTTATAAAATTAGCAGACGTTAATCGATTACAATGAATAAGGGGATTCAATTTCCATACTATTTCACGATTCTTAGACTGAATACTCTGTATATTTTGCGTCTTTTAAATATCAATATCAAAATCATTGTCAAAACTTTCACTTTCAATTTCCTCACTTGTATGATTTTCATACTCAGACGCATTTTCCTCTTCGCTGTCAGAGGCTTCCATTAATTTAGCAATATCAGCTCAAACTTCTACGATTCGCCATTTTTTTAACTAATACTCAGAGATACAACTGTTCTTCAGATTATTAGAAATTGAAATATAGCAAGAAAAAAGAAACGCTACTAACAGGTTTATTTTTTTCCTTCCGGCAGTGATATCAACATTTGACTTTGCTCTCCTCTCACGTGATCTAACACCTGTGCCAACGAAACAGATTTCGAAATAGATACGTTGCAGTAATTATTTTCATTAAATGATTCCAAAAAAAATTTAAAAGTGCATGATAAAATTATTTTTTAACTCGGGTCAATATGACCCGAACAGTACATTAGGACTAAGTTAAAAAATATCTCTTGGAAATATAAATAAACGTAAATACTTCTATAAATATATAGTTATATTACTAATGAACAAAGTCAAAAAGTTTCATGGAAATATCTCTGCGCTAATTTGTTTTATAAGTAAACAATAAAATTTTCGGGTCAAATAGACCCCAACAGAACAGCAGGGTTTTAAATCGTCAGAAGAGACATCGAGATGCATAGCACTAACCACAGACTGTGTCCCTCATTGTGTTTCACTGAAATTTTAAGCACAAAAAGTATTCTAAAATTGATAAGTTTTTGTTCGGAAAACATATTTTTGCCGCGTTAAATCCGAATTCGCGGTACATTGGACCACGTTATTTCGGACTTCTACTATATACCTAAAATAGTTTAAGTGTCCACCAGTAAACAGAAATATATAGCATTGTGTTCAACACACCGTAAATTTTAGGCGCGTAGCTAATAATTTGGCCACCCACGGTAGCTTCACCATTTACGCATTAACAAAAAAACTAATCAATATTTTTGAAAAACCTTTAAATAATGCCTATACTTTTCATATCTTACATAAAATGCTTAATCTTTTATCGCTGGTTTTTCAAAACACAAATTTTTGCCTAATTAAATCAGAAAAATAGATTGCATTAAATAATATAACATTCCCAATAAAAATTTACTCATCAGAATAATAAATTACGATTGGAATGTGGATGCCTGGACGTAGTACGGAAAAATCATGATTGGCAAAAACACGTTGCCCGTAAGACTTATGGGTAAATCAGGGAAGCAATTAATACCACAGATGCTAACATTTATTAATTATTCCGCAATTTGATACAAAACAAACATGATCTTAACAGCAAATTTTACCTAATAGAAAATTTCAAAAGAAAATCTAACAATTACCTTATAAAAAATCAAAGATATTTTTATATGTAACTATTTCCGGTTTTAAATAAATTTGTCTTAGATCAGACTCCAGATAAAATAACAGATGTTCTCATCTGTAGTTAAAATCATTTAAATAAAAAAAATAGCCTTATGAAATCGTTGATTTCTGCAATAAAACAAATAAAACTATATTAGTAAATTCAAGGCTAAAATAAAAAAGCATAAACATCGCAATTTTTTGGAAATTTGAATTGGCGATATTTAACCCCTTGAGGGGCAAAGCACTTATGTTCATAAAATGTTCAAATGATTGATTGACACCGGAATTCACAAACAAATTTATATGATAGAAAATAAAAGATGTTTTTCGCGTACATTGTAAAAAGCAAATGTTAATACTAAAATTCCGGTGCCAATGTGGCGTAAGGGAATTAAAATTAAGTGGTATATATAATATACCGGTGCACTTCAAGGGGTTAAAGGGTTAAAACAATAATTCTAACTATCCAATATCCTTTAAATTAGTAATTAACACATGTAAGTATTGTAAAAAATAATTATACTCAAGAAAATATTTAAGAAGTTTACTATAATATGAGTAAGCGATATAAGCAGAAAAACATAGTTTATTAGAAATTTTAAATTCAATATTATAATACTGTCATAAAATAAAAATTTATGAAAGAAAGAAATTCCTCATTTTAAAATAACTTCAGTGACAGAGATGAAACATTCCAAAAATTTAAATTGCTACACTAACGGAAAACAAAATACACGCAGAAATTGGTGTTTAAAGGGATTTATTCGAATTAGAGCAAACTGTCCAGATTATTTTTTTCTACTTAAAAAAAAAAAAAAAAAAAAAAAAAAAAAAAACAGTAAATGCGGATATTTTACTTAAGCCTATCGGTACTGAATTTTCTTTGTTCTTTTCTGTAAGGAACAGCTTAAAATAACTTTTATGTTTAAAAGTTACAAGCAGCCATCTAAATAAGGATTACTGAAATTAAAAGAATATGGCATTACTGAAATTTAACAAATATGGTTATTTGCAAACTTTTAATATGACAATGTGTTAAGGAAAAAAATGAATGATATCTGGAAAATGTCCTAACTATAGGATTAAATATGCTTAAGCTATACGCTGTTTTACACTATCAATTAAAATTAGAATTCTAACATTTTTTCAGCACCATGCTATATCTATATTTTAAGTAAAAGTATTCGCTTTACATAATCTCGAAAATCTACCATTTAATGAAATGTGCATTGAATTACCATTTAAATTTAATGGTGGGTCCGACACTAAAAACGAATTATAAAATTTACTTTTAAAAGAATTATTTGTGAAGCATTTGCGTGGGAGAATTCGTATGATTTTTTCTGTATTTTTGTAAATAATTCATAGACAGGATATATAACAATATATTTCTTGGTTAATGGCAAAAATCTGCAATTAAATAAGTAAAACATTACAAAATATTAAGTAATTAATAGATTAATATTCTGAAATAAATTGTACTTTGAAAATAATGTTTTGAATTTTTTACGGCATGGGAGAAAACACATGTAGAAGAAATATGCAGTGAATTTAAACTTTATTATTTTTCAGTTATATACTTGCAACATGAACATTTATAAAGAAAACGAATTCCTTTCTGCAAAATAAATTCAACGACTAAAGTTGAGAAACTAGAAAGACATGAACAAGCTTTGAAAAAAAAATAATAATAAACATGCACGAAAAGATTGATGTTACCTTAAGGATATTTTTTTGAATTAGAGTAACATTTACAAACAACTTAGATTTCATTTCATTCTACTTCTAAACAAAAGAAATAAATCTTCTTATAATGATATTTCATTGTATATTGAATCACTCTTTCTCCGTTTAAAAAAAAATATCAACTTTGTAGCTTTGTAGATAAGCAGAACAAGGTTGCCAGTTTTGATCTCCTTTTGTATATTGTAATTCTGACTTCTAACCAGAATTAACTAATCTGAAATTACTAAATCTGAAAATACTGTTCGTATTTTTTGGTGTGTCCAAATCCGAAAATCCTTGACTAAAAATGGAGGCGAAGCTGGTAACCCTGAAACTAAATCAGACATGACCGTATATAACTATGTTAAATGTAATAATGTCACACTTGACTATGTTAAATGCTTATGATTTTTTATTTAATATCGAAAACTATATCTGCAGAGTTACAAAAAGTTTTATTAACGGTTTTTTATCTACCTAAATAAGTTTCATTTAATGAAAGCTGCATTATATGAAAATTTGAATTAATTTATCTTATTCTACAACTTTATAAATTTAATTGAAGTTTAAGATCTAATATTTAAAAGTAATTAAAATTATAAAACATTAAAGTTATTCAAGAAATAAATTATTTTTTAACATTATTTTTCAATTATTTGTGATAAGAAAAATCATAAAAAGCGTAAAATTTAAAGGGTATTATAAACATTTATTTAAAAAGTACTATAGTGTTACTAAACATATTTTTATACAAGAATTAAGTTTAACAAGTAAAATTCAAAAAAGCTAAACGAATAAAAAATGTGTCATTACTCAAAGGAAGAGGAAAACACCAGAGGCGTTTTGTTTAAAAAGATTTGTTTGAATTAGATATACGTTTACCAACTGCCTACATTTTATTTGATCTGATTTCTAAATAAAACAAGTCATGTATAATCGTTTCATTTTATATTAACTCATTTTCTAATCGTCAGAAATTTTTAGCTTTGTGAAAATCATTTACAAAATCTAATTATTCTGACAGCTGGCAACATTACGGTTTTATGCAAGCCATAAAACAAGCTTGCTAATATGTTGTTTAAGCTTTAAAATCATGTAACAATACGACCTCTTTCATTCTGGTACAGACTTGATTCCGTTTCTTAGAAAAAAAATCTGGTTCAAAATGTCTTTATTTACTTTATAAACTGTAAGGTTCGCAGCTGTGTGATTATGTAAATGTTTATGATTTTCAGTTAAAAAAAAAACACTAAAACAAGGCGGCGAGTGGTCAGGCAAAAATATAGGCAAAAATAAGATGTTGCATACCAGTAATTTGTTAAAGAGAAATTCACCACTTTTAATCCCTTTATATTGTGTAAAGTATTTTCTATATGAAAAGAATAATGGTTTCTCTGTTTTTCTTTTTTTTTTTTTTTTTTTTGGGGACTGTGATTTTCTCTGATCACTTACCACCCTATAAAGAAAATATGCAGATATTATTAATGATAAATATAATTTTCAGTAATGTTTATTTATATTTTAAATAAATGTCATTTTTGTAACATCACCACACAGTCACGGGTAGCATATATGTTACCAAAAGTCTTTCAAGTTAACCTTCCTACCCTGTTCAAATTTTACTCATTCTTGATAAAAACATTTCACACCAGAATTGTGATTTAAAATATTTTAATAAAGGGCATAGCCGGATAAGCATTGGTGTATTTTTGTCGGCCGATTATCTACGCTATGGGATATAGGCCCTATGGGGTGGGTTGCCCTCCGTGGGGGTCTTTCTAAGGGAACCTAACCCGTATTTACGCAAGGTTCGAAGAAAACCACGGAAAACTTCGAACGGTTAGGCCGACGGTCGCGATTGGGTTCGAACCCAGCACCTACCGTCTACCAGTTTGGAGGTCAGAACCTCGCGGCCACTGGTGGGGCAAATAAACATTGGAAACATGCCTTTCAATCAAATTTCTTCATTTTTTCCCCATGTGTGACTACGTATCTGTCAATGTATTTCGCCTATTTTCACCTTATAAATATTGATATTTTACGAGATAAAAATGTTTTTTCAATTTTTCAAAAACTTTATTTTATCAAAAACTATTGAACCGAATAAAATGCGATTAATTGAGTTTATATAGGCAACAAAGATGCATAACAGAGAATTTTTGTATAATTTTTTGATTGTAATAAGTGCGTGAAAAAGCTATTTAAAATGTTACAAAAACAAAAATAATATCTTATAGTTGTCCGAAAATTACCATTTTCTTGTAAAAAGTTCCTCATATGTGTCCGAATATTTTATAAAAATATCAAAAGGTACTACATATAAATATTTACAAAAATGTGTATAAAAATTATCAAAATTCATTTAAAGGCATTATTTGGGGCGGAGCTACTCAACTTCGATATCCGAAGACTTTTTTGAACAATTTCAACAAACGATGTGAAAGTTGATGTACTTTAGATTTCATTAAGCATATAGGCTATAATTTTCAAAACTGTCGAGATTATTTCGATATCGAAAACTCATGTTTTCTTTCGGAGACAGTAGAGAAAAATATTTTTGCTGGGAAAAAACTAATATTCTTCAATATCGAAATGTAACGCCAGTTATTATAATAATTTTTATTGAAACATTTTCACCACTTTTAACGAAGGTTAATAAGAATAAGTAGTTACGTAATTATAAATTTCCTGTGCTTTAATTGATACAGATGTTACATAGCTATGATTAAATTATAACAAAAATAATATCTTACAGTTGTCCGAAAATTACCATTTTCTTGTAAAAAGTTCCTCATATGTGTCCGAATATTTTATAAAAATATCAAAAGGTACTACATATAAATATTTACAAAAATGTGTATAAAAATTATCAAAATTCATTTAAAGGCATTATTTGGGGCGGAGCTACTCAACTTCGATATCCGAAGACTTTTTTGAACAATTTCAACAAACGATGTGTCAGTTGATGTACTTTAGATTTCATTAAGCATATAGGCTATAATTTTCAAAACTGTCGAGATTATTTCGATATCGAAAACTCATGTTTTCTTTCGGAGACAGTAGAGAAAAATATTTTTGCTGGGAAAAAACTAATATTCTTCAATATCGAAATGTAACGCCAGTTATTATAATAATTTTTATTGAAACATTTTCACCATTTTTAACGAAGGTTAATAAGAATAAGTAGTTACGTAATTATATATTTCGTGTGCTTTAATTAATACAGATGTTACATAGCTATGATTAAATTATAACGAGTTCTGTTAAATCTCACATATTATCGATAATGTGTGGTAAGACAACTTTTTATTCAATATATACGCTACTAGCAATTTTTTTTTATTCTAATGGCAGATTTCTGTGGCTGTTTTATTTGTTGATAAATATTAGCGAAAGGTACGTAATTTGAGTTAAAAGAAATTAAAAAAAAATACTGACAACATCTATGATATTTTGTACTAAGAAGTATACTTCTGTAATTTTGAACCGTTTACTATTTGAAAATAAAATTTAAAAAAATATATTTTTTTAAATAAATAAAAAAATTTTTCATAAATAAATTTTAGCCCAAAAACACAGTGGAAAAAGTACCAGAAGAAAGACATAGTAAAGACATAGCTATACTTTTGCGAATATATTTTAAATATATATGCATATATAAATAGTTGTGTTCAGTGCTTTAGGCTTCACTTTCAAGAACAGTGACATTTATGGGGAAAAGCAGCTGACACGTGATAATGCATTGCATTATTTTATACATAAAAATAAAAACTTTTTTTTCTGTAGCCACAATTTTCTTTTCAATAAACTTCCACAACAATTATATTCCCTATCGTCATTTTCAAACGACATCGTGACAAATAGAAATCTTTCACTGTAATAAATCAGCTTTTGATCGCGGCAGTTAATAAATACTTACGCATTTCGCACGATGGTAAACAGGGCATACCAGAGGGTTTAAAACCTTGAAACTACTAACTCTAATTTATCTATAGAAAAACTGGTGAGAAACATTTTAATTTACATTGTTTTTTATCATTGTCGTTACATTTGGATATCGAAGAATGCAGTTTTGTTTCTAGTCCGAAAATATTTTTCGCATTTGTTTTATCCAACCACACACTAACTTTACACCAACAACGAATTTTGATATCGAAACAGTATCGTCAGTGTTGAGAATGATGCCCATGTGTTCATTAAAATTTAAAATACAACAATTCTGTAAGTGATATTTCAAAAAAATTTCAGGTGTCGTAGATGAGTAGCTCCGCCCCAAATAACGTCTTTAAATGAATTTTAATAATTTTTATGCACATTTTTGTAAATATTTATATGTAGTACCCAACGATAACTTTTGGAATTTTTATATAATATTTGGGCACATATGAGGAACTTTTTACTAGAAAATGGTAATTTTCGGACAACTATAAGATATTATTTTTATTTTTATAAAATTTTAAATCGCTTTTTCATACATTTATTGCAATCAGAAAATTATACAAAAATTCCCAGTTATGCACCTTTGATGCTTATATAAACTCAATTAATAGCATTTAGTTCGGTTCAATAGTTTTTGAGAAAATGAAGTTTTTAAAAAATCGAAAAAGCATTTTTATCTCATAAAATATCAATATTTATAAGATGATAATAGGTGAAATACATTGTCAGATAAGTAGCCACACATGGGAAAAAATCAAGAAATTTGATTGAAAGGCATGTTTCCAACGCTTATCCGGCTATGCCCTTTAATCGACTTATTTCTCTCAATCTGTTATTTAACTTTCTGTATGAAAAAAGTTCTGGTTCGAATCGTATAAAACAAATTATAGTTATGGGTCGATTAGACTCATTCAGGGTAGGAAGGTTAAGAAAGGATTTTTATTTCCGATTGCTTGAATTCTAATACTTATTTTAAATTAGCCTTCGATGATGGAAAGTTTAATAATCTGACTAACTGATAGCTCTTATACCAATTTTTAATCATTTGGGGTATAGTACGGAAATTTAAGAACATTTAATCATAACGAAGAATTTTAGCATTTAAACAATAAATCTTAATGATCTAATGAAGAAAAAGTAAACACCTAATCGATTCATATAGTGAAATAAATTAATTATCCTTTCAAATATATTTTAAAATGTTTTAAGAGACACAAGAAAGCACAATTTGCAGAAAATATGCAGCATTCAAAGAAAATTTTATTTGCAAATTATAATATTGTTACTGTATAAAACTTCGTAAGCTAACAAAAATCTTCATTCTAAAATAAATGCAGCGACAAAAAATCCAAAATTTTAAAAACTTTAAAATCTTTCGTAACTCATGGGATACGTACACGGGAAGATTGATGTCGCTTAAAGGGATTTGTTTCAGCTAGTTATTTTTAAAAACAGTCTAGAAAATTGACACTCGTTACGCGGCCCGCGGGGACGCTGATATATATTTTTTTAATATAAATCTTTACATTATTTAATCTTAGGATTTTTTTAAACCAAAATGCGAAAATTGCTTTTCGCAATTATTGGTTAAGAAATACTTTTTGAAAACTTATCAAGTCCTACTTGTTTAGATCATGTGTTTCAATCATCCCAACTGCAGGATGCAGACAGTGTTGCCAGTGGGCTACTTTTTTAAAATTCAGATTTCTTGATTGACACTACTTTTTTGAAAGGGTGAATTATCCTTATATTTTACCTTAATTATTATGCCATTGAATAAGGCACATTTAATCATTTGTAAAAAGTGGTGCCAATCAAGAATCTGAATTTAAAAAAGTAGCCCATCCGGCAACACTGGATGCAGAAATGTCTCTAAAATAGTAAAGTAACTTATTTAATCTTATAAAATCGATATCTGTTGAATCATCAGCAGTGAGCAGTTGATTAATGGGTGTAGGACAAAGGAATAGGGCTGGGCTACATCGAAAAATTTAATATCGCAATACATCAACAAGATAATATTAATATCGGTGATATATCACAATAACTAATTTCACCATTTCCGGCACGGGGATATTCCGTTTGTAAAATGAGAAATTATGGAACTCCGGAGACTCCAGAATTTAGCACAGTGTTGCCAGATGGGCTACTTTTTAAAAAATTAGATTCTTGATTGGCATCACTTTTTGCAAATGATAAAACGTGTTTTATTCAATGACATAACAATTAAGGCGAAAACAAAATGTAATTTATCGTTTCAAAAAAGTGGTGCCAATCAAGAAATCTGAATTTTAAAAAAGTAGCCCACAGGCAACACTGATTTAGTAACAACTTTTCGATAAATTAAGAACCCTTTAATTTAATCTTTCACTGCAAAAGCAAAATTTTATTAAAATATTATTGGTGCCGATTACAAGTTTGTAATTAAAATTAGGTATCCAAGACTGGGCACAGTGTGTCGGAAAGGCTTAAAGTGGAAAGGATTAGAAAAATTGCTACTTTTTAAAGACAAATAGTATAGTAGGAATAATTTAATTGTAAATAGATGTAGAAAGCAATTATTTAATGTTTTATACCCATTTGCTCGCACGGCATCCTTTATATATATATATTACACAAATAAGATATACCTTAGAAATAAGAAACAATTTTCTATATCTATTTTCACTTATATCGTATACCATTTATTACTTAATGGATTTTCTTTAAATTAGTTTATTCTCTATTCTTCCTATTTTATGTATTTTTTACAGATAACTTTTTAACTATTTAATGTTTTCACGTGGAACTGAGACTAATTTAACCTGTTAACTGATTCTTTTTTTACGTACAATAAATTGAAAATATTGGTTAACATCACTTTTTTAAGCTAAAATATTCGTGATATCTAGTCTAAGTATTTATGCGATTAAATAGTAGGATTAAAAAAAATAGTGGTGACAAAGTGGTGGTATTTTAAAAAAATAGTGGTGACAAAGAGCTTTAAGTGATGAATCAAGGATATTTTTCTTGCCCTTACGACGTACAGGCAAAACAGGTAAATGGTTAAAAGAACTTACTAGATAATCTAAAATGTTCTCAATTTTAGGACACTGATAATTTTAAAATAATTAAAATAAGTGAAAAGCAAAACCTGAAACTGATTTAATGTCATACGTGCATGTACTCGTAATATAATACTCCTCGATGGATGACAGATGGAGAAAAAAAAAATTATAATTTTTTTTCAAAGAGTTCAATACACGTTTATAGTAAAATATTAAGAAAATTTCACTGTATTGATACATTCCTATTGTTTTACATATAGAGAACATAAATCATAATTTTACTAAAATATACATATACAAATCACATTTGGATGCTAATTAAGATTTAATTTTTCACAAATATTTTATGAATAATATCGAAATTCATAAAAACTTATTTTTCCGTAAAATAACTAATAAAAGAAGAAGAAAAAAACATAAAATTATACTTGATTACTGAAAATAGTCGGTTTGATGTGTGTGTTTTTTTCTTTTATCTTCAAAAGTGCCACTGAATTTGAAAGCAAAAAAAAAAAAAAAAAAAAAAAATGTTGCAAATGAAATAAAATAAGTGTTTTTCTAACAAAAGCAAATATATAAAGAAACACAATCAATACTTTGCATTTGATTTTAAGAAGTCCATTTCATCAGAGAATCTTGATTAGTTAAAACAGAGCATTGCATCATTTTTGAAATTATAAGTTTATGAAAATACTCTTAAAATTTACATAAAAAAAATAATTAAATAGAATTTTTCGAAACATTAATACTCACAGGAATGCCAGCACTGTGTTAAAAATGACTGATTGATACCACTAAATTTTTAAAATATTTCTCTACTTATTTAATGAATGACAAGTCACCCCCGATATTTGATAAAACAAAGAATACCATTAAAGTTTAGTGGTTAAAATCAGCATTTTTGGCGCTTGCATCCCTGTAATCATAATATTGATAATTATTCCATGCTTCCGTTATAAACAGACTTTATATTAGAAAATAAATTTATTGAATATTATCTTTTTTTACATCTATATAGCTTACTTACAGTTTTGTTATTTCTTTTTTAGTATTACATTTTATGATGTATTTATTATTACTTTTTCATTTAAATACATTAAATAAAAATATTAAAATATTGAAAACATAATTAAATTTTAATTGAATTCGTAAATTAATTTTAAATAAAGGAGTTTAACCCTCTAGATAATTAATTAATTTTCGTTAATTGAATAAGACCATGCAAGCCTTTCAAAAATAACGGTGGCCAACAATTTAGCTGTTACTAGAAATGTTACATGACAAGTGATCATAGAAATATCCATACTTCAATAAAATTTAGCCCTTTTTTGAAACTTCGCATGATTCAGTTTTTATATTAAAAAATACACTTTTGGGACACCTTTATACAATAATTAATAAACGTTGAAGAAAACTAAACCGAGCGTTAATATTTATGTGCACGTGAATTTATCAGCTTTTAAAAAATCCTTGCAACTAATGCAATTAATCATGTCAGAGAAAAATATAAGAAATGTTATTAAAAAACATAAAAAAATACTGCGGAATAAATGCATTACTTTTAGTTAGAAGAATGCAACTCAACTTGAAAACAGTATGTGGATAGTTTTAAAGATGCGTGATAAACACCATTAAGATTTAGAACTGAGAAGTTTGTCATTTTCGGGGGCCAAATAAACTTTGTAAAGCGAATATAAAATGCATTATTCGAAATTTGAAAATTTTTGCTTTTCAAATGTTTTTTTTTTTTTTTTTTTTGCAATTAAGCTCATTAAGCTCATGGGTGCGACACATCTGTCACATTTTCTCACATCTGTCGAATGGAATATTCTGCATTATTACATAGTAAATAAATAAAAAAAATGAAAAATCTGAGTTTCTTTGCAGAACGATTTTTCATTTGAAAAAGTATTGGTCAAGGATTTCTAATATGGTATATTGGTGCCCTAATCCTTGAAAATTATAAGGAGTATGTTGAGTTTAAACACAAATAGATATTTATTTTATCTCATAATTGTTCTAAAACATTTTCATAAACAACGATGATAATAATTAATTGAAAACATTAATTAAAAACACAAGATAATCGTTAAATTCCGTTTATCAAAAGTCTTGTTTGGCTTTAATGGTTTATTTAGATTATTCAAATATATTTAATTATGGGAGTGGAAGCTCTACACGGAAGAATGTGATTAGTTTATTAATGTCGTTTGTGTATGCAATGCATTTAAATTTGCTTGTAAATAAAAATTTTCATTATCAATATTCAGAGGCACGTTTTATGACAAAGAAAAACACTTTGCCTTCATTGTTTTCTAAAACATGTATCAGACAACAACAATCCTAAATTTTATGTGTCGGTTCATTTCCATATTTTAGCATTTCAGATAAATTCGTGAAATTCTTAATATTCTGAAATTTTCAAATGAAACAATTTCCACCGAAGTCTAGACATAAAACAGATGCATTTTTCACAGTAGTAAAACATTTATTTCTTTAAAAATATAGAAATGGATCCTTTTGGAATTAATGTAATACACTACTAAAAATATTTATTACTCCGAAATGTCTAGAAACAGTAAAAGCATTTAGTGCTTCTAAATCTACTTGATAAAGCATTTTGAGAAATGTAGCAGAGAGTACATGAATTATACTCTGTTTGTAGTTGAAGTTTATATTTTCAAGTATTAATATAATTGGCGTTCTTACACCTCAGGATATAATACCAGTTCTTTTTTTAGAAATATTTACCTTACCTAAGAAAGACATTCGAATTTAAATACCATATCTTTTTGAAAAAAAATAGATTGAAATCTCCCAGCGTGAGAACTCTGGCAACGCAAAAACAGACATATCATTCTAGATTATGATTCCAACAACTCCTTAGCGGACCGCAGACATACCAGTAAAATATTCGTGTAATTCCCCTTCATTTAATCTCTTGAAAAATATTGGCACATTTTCAGACCACATAGTTTTATTCGCTAAATGCCACGTCGGTACCAGAATTTTTTAATATATAACTCCTTTTATGAAACTAAGTAATAAACTAGTAATCTTTCAAGTCATTTAGATATTACTTAAATGCTAGTGAAATCAATCACTTCAGAATTTTAGTAATAGTATTTTGTCTTTGCAAAGGTTAATGAAAGTTTCACAAGTACAAATGCTTCCACCTTCTTAGAAAAAAAAATTGACTTATTAGTCTCAAAATTTCTTTCATTATATAAGTGGAAAAACCTATTTCATAAAAGTGGTGGAAAATGGCATTCTGGCACATGGATTCAAAGTACATGGCGCATATTTAAAAATATATATTTCTAATGTTATAGACCATGTGTGATAGTCTAACCTTCAAGCATGTTGTAATCCACTAATTCCCATTCGATCAGAGAAGTGCGTCAGTAAAATCAGAAAAGTAGCATTCAGCATGCTGTGATCAGCATGTGAGATCACAGCATGTTGTGATAGATATGAATACTAATAACTTTATAATTCCCATGATAGATTACGTTCAAGAAATTACTTAACTCAGAGAGTAAAAAAGTCTGTTTGAAGTTTCCTGTGCAAATACTGAATTTATGATTTAAAAAATACACTAAATTTTGGAAACACCGATGGTAACATATAGGCTACCATGAGCATTATAGAATTAATTTGGTAGTAATTTCGTTGGAAGTAGTTTTATTGATATGTTGATAAATGATGGAGAGCTACTCAACTAAAATCCTAAATTTACTTTTAGTGATCTAGAATTTGTTTTTTCGTGACTGCGTTTGCTATTTTTCAATTTTTGAACCCTTAAGCAGTTTTATTCACGTACATCATAGTTGTCAACTTTTACGCTGTTTTACTACCACTATTTTTTATAAGAAAAAAATTCCTTAATTCTATGTTTTCGAAGAGTATTCAAAACAAATTTCTCTGTTAAAATAAAATGGTACGAAAAAAGTCTATAATTTGGCATCTAAGCTTACAACATACAGGAAGATAAATTTTCTTGCTCCACCCTTCAAATGTTTTACATGGTATAAGTTTTTATTCTTATTTTTACGTTATTAATAAAAGAAATTTTCAATAAAAAAGGTGAATACTTTAGTTCGTAATAATTAATAATCCCATATTTTTAGTTTATTTTATCATAAGAAAAAAGAAAGAATGAAACTGTATAGGATAAAATGTAAAATATGTAAAAGGATAAAATTTTGAAACCATTAAAAAGTATTTTTTGCAATAAAATTAATAAAAATGTTTCATACGATTATTGTTTTTACTTGTACAAACTATTCACAAAGGACATTAACTGCGATGTCGACAGTTATTGGAGACTAGTAATTGATGCATATGAATGATTAAAAATGGATGAAAAATGGCTGTAAACTTATTATAGTATATTGCATATTAACATCCTAAATTTGCTATATATATATATATATCCTAAAATATTACAAATTTTCTTTCCTAAAGAAATGAAATCAGATTAACAATTCTCACCCAAGCCAAAAATAATTATTAGGTCTCCCATTTATTGAATTGTAAATCAAAATTTCAATTATTTTCAACATTACTCTAAAAATCAATATGATTAAATTAAATATTTATTTAAAAATTTCAGATAATATTATTTAAATCTGCTACAGCTACATTTTCAAATTATATTTAATTACAAAGACATTCAGAGATAAAACCCTTTTTTCAGGCGGAGAAATGCAATGAAGCAATATTTTTAATTTTGTTAATGATAATAAATTATTAAATTGTTTCAAGAGAAATAATTAGTGAATGACGTTTCCATTTCTAATTCGCAAATTTCATTATGTAAAAAAAAAAAAAATATGAATTCGCATGAAAGTTTTTAATCCCTTGTGTCAATATTTTAACTGAAGCTTAAGCATATTAATTTGTTTATCCAAACAAAATTAATAAAGAGAGAAACAGAGAAATTTAGTTTCTAAAGATGCCGTAATTTAAAATGACAGAATTTAATATTTTGATAAAAGTGACTGAAGCTGTCTCGTCCTGGACAATATTAATATTGTGCTTGTGTTTGGTTTAACAAGTAATGCAATAAGAAATAATTTAATTCCAATAAACCTCAGGCAAAAATTTATTACATTTAAAATAAACATATTTTAATTTTAGAAATGTATTCAGAAAAGGGTCGATTCAAACCGGATAAGTTTTATTACTTATACGAGCATCTTTTAGCAATAATAACTAAAGTATAACTTACAAAAATGTCTCTTGAAAATTATTGATACAATATTACCTTATTTTCCGGCGTGTAATTCGCGGCTCAAACAATTCTTTTTGGACCCAAAAATATTATTGATTAAAGATAAATATTTACGGCTATCTACAAAATTACATTTTTCTTTAAAAAAATTCTGGGTCAAAAAAAAAGTTGTTTGATCCGCGGATTATACGCCGGAAAGTACGGCACTCTTAAGAACAATAAAATTTGTCCTATATACTTCGACCCTTGATTCAGTCCCTACCACTTCGTTGTCGCTGCTGCGACGACATCTTCGTTCCTCGCAAAATTTGTCTTTGGCACCAGTAATAAAGGAAAATAAAATATGCCTTTTATAATCATGCCATTTTTGAAGCTGCGCACTTTGAGGAAACTTTTTTTAAAAAACTGGTGCTGCCCCAATGAAATATGTGGAAGAGACGAATGCGTCCAAAAAGTTAACTTATTAAAGACGACCCTTTTTTCCAAATTTCCAATTTTTTTTTTTTTTTTTTTTTTTTTTTTTTACATAGCTAGTTTTTTTTTTTTTTTTTTTTTTTTTTTTTTTTTTTTTTTTTTGCCAACAGTCTTTAATGAGTTAATATTCAGATTTTCAAAAGTTAAAAAACTTTAATAAATCAAAATTTGTAATTTTAAGAGTAGAACATTTTAAAACTTTTCATCATTTTATGTTCGGTTGAAGCATTCGAAAATATGGTATGTAAAATCAAGTTTTGCATGCATTTATATTTCCCTTCATTTTTCACACTTTCCAATATTAATAAAAAATGTTTATGACTTCAATTTTCCATTTCTTTTTCAGTATTTTGCCTCTTTCACTTTCATAAATATGCATAGGTTGCCACAAAGTTGAGAAAAATCATTAAACGATTGTTTTACTATACTGTGTTTCAAACTACATATTAAGTGTGTAACGCTTTTAGTTTGTAGAGACACTCTAACTTAACTGAATATATTATTAACTATGCACAGTAACAATAACAAATGATTCTAGATTTAGCAAGTGAGTTTACGATAAAAAATTAAAAGTCATTTTAATTAAAATCTAATCTGAAATAGTTTATTATATTCAGAAATCACAGAAACAATAGAATTCAAAAATTGCGGAGTAATTTGTGACAAATATATTTCTTTAGATGTAATTTTTGGAAACATCTTTGAGTAGTTTTTACAGTACTTTAATCTGTTTTTAAAATCCGGTATTAACAAGAAACATATGAGTGATTCTACGTGAAAAAGCTATTTTTACCACAGTGATGAAGAACAAAAGTAACCATGTCAGAAATTTCTACTTTTTTGTAACAAGGTATTAAAGGAGATTCTTATTGACAACTTAAATAGCTACCCAGCTTAATATCAGGAAATTCCATAATTATTAGATTTTTAACACTAGACGTGCCAGAAAAATATTATAATAAAATTATACTCTGAAATTTTTATTTATAGTTTCTTAACTTGTCTATTTAACCTATTTTTACACTGTATATACATTTAACTTAAAAAGAATATTCTGGTTCAGCCCGAATTATACATATTTTATTTATTTTTGTTTTGCCTTCCTGACTTTTATCTGTTTTTTACATAGAAATTATATTTTATACACCTATTTGCTTAAAAATGTGCTTTTATTTTTATAAGAGCAATAAATATTCTGCAAAAAATCTTTTATACATTTTTTTTAAATAAGAGCGCAATTCTCTCACATAAGAAAAATTTCCTCACATGAGGAAATCTCTAGTAAGGTAAGGATTAAATGTACATTATTAACTTTAAAATTTGTAAGCATAAAATAAATAAATAAATAAATACACGTTCTCAAACTATCCATTCAAACACTTCGAAGTAAACCATTCATTAATACATTTTTAGAAAAAAAATTACATTTATGAATGTAAGTCAGATAATTGTGACATCATCTTAACTTTGCCCAATCTGCCTGTTAAATTATTCCTTACACATTGAAGTATTTCTTCAGAATGGCTATATATACATACATACATATATATATATATACCGTAATTTCGGGTGTATAAGCCGCGGATCAAACAATTCTTTTTCGACCCAGAATTTTTTAAGAAACAAATGTAACTACTTAGATCGCCGTAAATATTTGTCTTCAATCACTAAATAAGGTTTCTGGGTCCAAAAAGAATTGTTTGATCCGCGGCTTATACACCCGAAATTACGGTATATATATATATATATATATATATATAATTTTTTTACAGACGGTTAAGGTCTATGTGCTCAGTCCACGTGCAATATTTCATCCTACAGTAGTACCATCTATCTCAAATATCCAGAATTATTATTGAATGAGAAAAAGATGTGAAATATGAATATCAAACTCTTTTGTCAAATTAAAATTGCATGTGCAGATAAAAAAATAATGTAATACATAGAAATAATACTTTATGCGTTTATAATAAAAGGCAAAAATCAGACAAAATAAATATAAGTATTTCATTAAAAGATTATATTTTTTATGATTTTGAGTGGTAGTAGCTGCATGTGAGGGAACGGAATTTTATAGGTTTAACAATTTATTTTAAATGTATGTTTTAATTAATGCTTTATTTTTATAAGCTAATACAATAAAACCATCTTTAAACTGCACGTTTAAAAAGAAAGCATTAGGATTTCTTTCTTCATTTTTCTTGAAAAAGTTAAAATCCTTGAGAGGCAATAATGTCTCTCTAATATAACATTCTCACCGGAATAACCGAAAAATCTTATTTTACAATAAGCACACTGTAAAAGATTTGCAACAGAGTTACTGCTCTATCGACCATTTTTTATAGAAAACAGTTATATAACCGTAATTTAATTGTATTCTATCCATAATATGGTCCGAATACAGTTAAATTACGGTTTTATAACCACATTCTATAAAACCGGCCGGTAGATCGGTTACTTTGCTATCGCATATTAAACAAGAATGAGAAATCCTGTGCACAGCATTGATTATGAAACACTCTCTAAAACATTAAGACTACTATAACAAAAGTTCATAGTTTACAAAAGTTAAAGATGATGTCTAAATGAAGAATTTCGAAAATGCATAATGCATTTGGAAACAAAATTTCTACGATTACCATGAATAATAGTTTTAATAGATGATTTTTTGTGCAGCCCTGTTTATGAACAACGGATATGTATGCTTGCTACATGGTATGTGACAAGTTAGTTCAGTTAAACGACTAGAACAGTTTAAAGCTTCCACTCAGCAATTTCTGCCCATAAACGGATGTTGGGAAATTTTGCACAACGCTGTATATGATCTATACAATTTACACACATCAAGTAGTGCTTTAAAATATAATTAAATTTGACAATGCATACAATTACTAAAAACGAGCTTCCAACAATTATTTTTGTATTCTTCAATAGTTCAAATATTGCTCATTTTCTTCCATAGACAAATTCTTTTATTTGTCCCTGTAAATGAACGATAAGCTCTGTGCACAGCAAATTTGGTGTTAATAGCCTTTTAGTAGAGTTCTGCGATGTATTTAAATTCTACTATCGTTGAATGTCTAAATTTTCATTAAAATACACGACAAAAGTTTTTTCCCATACATCGTAAAGTATCGGAATTATTTTGAGTAGCCCTGTAAATGAACCTATAATGCAATGCACTTCATAGTTAATACCGATCATGCCGTTGTGATACCCAATAACATCTGTGAACTTCATTAAGATCGGACTATATTTACACGAGTTAGAACACGAACAGGAAAACCGAAATCAAAACAATTTTCAACTATGTTAGATAGTGTTAAAAACTGCTACCAATATCGAAAAAGCCCAAACGTACATCATAATCATCGTAGTGCTGCCAGAAACGACCATTTCTATTTTTTTTCGCATCTTCCATCCCCTTGAGGAGCGCCGTTTGCAGTCTGCAAACGGTTAATTTTATCCCTTTGAGATCTGGTGGACAAATTTCTTCAAAATTCTAAATCTCACTTTGGCACCAATATTTTGCAAAGAAAAAAAACTAGCTAAAGATATACATGGGAAAAAAAATGCATTAAACCTTTTTCAAGTAAATTTGGTTGAATTTTCTGGTGCCATTGTGACATTTCGGAATTAATATTATGTGGTAGAAAATTCTACCATCAGTGCTCAAGGGGTTAATGCAGGGGTGCAAAAATCTAGGCGCCAGCAGGCAGACTCTCACCACTAAAATTATTTCGTTAATTTTCGTATTATATTTTGTATAAAACTCTTGTAAGAATGCTATTAAATTTTAAGCGAAGAAAACTTTTAAATTTTAGTGGTGAGAGACTGCTAGCTGGCGCCTAGATTTTTGCACCCCTGGGTTAATGTTTAAATTGCCAACTGGCAGCAATACATTTTCAAAACAACTTTGCTCTCATTAATGTATGTGAAGTAACGGTCTGATTATCTTCAACTAAATTTGTTCGTAAAATGCGATGGGGATTAATTATTTCAATATTTTTAGAGCATAAATGTCTTACAGCTGAAAAGGTTAAAATATATTTAATAAAATACATTTTGCAGTACCCTTACAAATGTTGTCAAAGTGTACATAAAAGATTTTGGTTTAAAAAAATGGTTCGAAATGGAATAAAGATGTAGTTGCCTGAATCAGATATCAACATCAGCAGTCCTGTGCGAAAGTCATATAAATATTTTAAAATGCAAACGAGATTTTTTTTTCTCCTCCATGTTTAACAATTGCATTATAGTTCCTTCGCGTGACTATCTTTTTCTCAAATCGCTTCAAGAAATACAAAAAAACTTCGTTAAGATTTCTTGCTGAAAGGTTCTGGGATAAGTGTATGAAAGAGATTATTTTTAGGAATTTGTATAGATGGAATAGAAAAATAGTCAACTGCACATAGCGTCTGTAACACACCACACTATCAAATATAAAATAAGGGCTGTCAGTGGAGTAATTTTTTTTAACTGAAACTTAAAAAAAAAATAATAAAATTTGCGTCATTTAATCTTCTTTAATGACATATTATTTAAGGCAAAAACAAGGGGAATTTTATCCTTTTATTAAAGCGGTGCTAATAAAGAAATCTAAATTTTAAAAACGTAGCCCACTGATAATGTTGTTTTCACATTGGATAGTTTGACATGGTACCAACGACATATTTCACAGCAACATAATGACATAGTTATACAATGCACCATGCAAGGAAAATGGCCGTAGAAATAACTTTTCATTACCCTCGTAGGAAGTTTGCTTTTTCTATATGATTCTGTTTCTATATTTTATTCGCACAAATATATATATTTTTAAATAAATGTTATAGGATCTTTCTCTTTCTTATACTGTCAACGTACAACTGAAAGTGTTTCTTTAAAAATGTGGGGCAAACTGAATGCAATTCATATTGGAGACGTTAGTCATCCCGATGTAATGTGGGAAATGATTTATGATAAATAAGTGTTCCCTGTTTTTAGGTCGGCCTCTGATATTTATCCGAAATTTTAAATTCATACCGAAAATTTAGATAGAAAATTTTTTTACTTTAGCCCTTTCCGGCGCACTGTGCCCGGCCTGGGATACCTAATTTTTATTCCCAACTTGCGAGCGGCATCAATAATATTTTAGTAAAATTTTGCTTTTACAATAAAAGCTTAAATTAAGGATTTCAAAATATCTAAAAAAATCGTTTGTGAATACCGATGTCAGCCAATAATTTCTCATTTTACTAACAGATTTTGCTCTTGACGGAAAAGGTTAAGTGATCATTAAATGCTTCTTATTAAATAAATCGTAAAATACTATTCTTTCTTTATATCAAAAACACTAAAGGATATAGCCGGGTTTCCTACAGGGATGAGATTTCCGCTTTTTTGCACACCAGTAAAATCTTAGAGAAAATGCTATATTTTTAAATCGGAACATTTTTGTGATTTAAAATAATAACATTTTCTCTAAGATTTAATGGTGTCCAAAAAAGCGGAAATCTCATCCCTATTTCCTAGTAAAATATGCCTTTGAGTCAACCACATCGAGTCCTACATGGATCGATAGCCCATAAAAAGAAATTCATTTCTTCCCAGTTTTAAGTTTGTATCTCAAGACTGTGGGGTGAAATGTCCCTAAATGCCTGTTTTGGAAAAGTGCGCATTGTGACGAAACTACTAAGCAAATTTCAATGAAAAAAATACGGGATGTAAAAAACCACCATACGAATGTTTAACAATTTTTTCAGATTTTTTTAAACTAAAGAACAAGTTTTTTCCTGTTTTTAAATGAACATTTTAATTAAAAATAAACTGAAATTTCTGAGTGACCACCTTAAATTTTTTGCATGAAATACTATGAGACATGATGCATATTCGCTAACAATTTCAACTTTCTACGTATGGTGCATCATATTAAAAAAAAGACAAAATCATATTCTGGCGAGAATGTGGGGCGTGTCTCGGACAAATTACACGCCTTATTTTCAAATCTCACATATTAATTCCCACGGTATTTTTGAAAGAAGGTGTGAAATTTGTCCGAGACACGCCCTACAATGCCGTCGGAATATGATTTTGCCCTTTTTTTAATATGATGCACCATACGTTGAAAGTTGAAATTGATAGTGAATATGCATCATGTCTCATAGTATTTTATGCAAAAAAAATTAAGGTGGTCACTCAGAAATTTCAGTTTATTTTTAATTAAAATGTACATTTAAAAACAGGAAAAATGTTAGAAAACTCGTTCTTTTGTTTAAAAAAATCCATAAAAATTGTCTAACATTCCTATGGTGGTTTTTTACATCCATTATTTTCTTCGTTAAAATCTGCTTAGTAGTTTCGTCACAATGAACTCTTTTCCAAAGCAGGCATTTATGGCCATTACCCCCCATGGTCCTGAGATACAAATTTAAAATGGGGGAGAAATGAATTTCTTTTTATGGGCTATCGATCCATGTAGGACTCTATGTGGTTGACTCAAGAGCATATTTTACTAAGAATTACTAAGAATCTTTCTGAATAAAAATGGAGAATAAACAGGCGGTAACTCTGTTTTAAATTGACAATTTTTTGTTTAACTTTGAATATTGCATTATTATTTTTTCTATTTTAGTTTCGTAATTTTAAATGCATTTAATAATCTTTCAAGGAAAATAATTCCCAAAGTAACTCGTAAGATTCTACAGAATTACCTATTTTTTATTCATTGAGACACAGGACTCTAGCAGTTTTATTTTCTGTTTTTCACTAATATAATCAACAATTTTTATGGTACAACAGATTATTTTTTAATTATTTCAAGAAGGGCTTTCAGTACTTTGTAATCATCGAGAATGGAAATAAAAAGGCAAAAAACTTGCATGGAAAGGAAGGTGATTAATTATTAATCGTTAGAAGGAAAAAAACTAACAAATAATTTTCATTAAAATGCTTAAAATATTTATTTTGAATATAAATGTGACACAGAATTGGAGATGAATTTATCTGATAATTAATTAAAACTAAGCCTTTCCCTTCAGTGGATAGTGAATAAAAATTTTTGAAATGTAATTTCTTTAAAATCCTTGAAATATTTGTTTTAGAAGTTGTTTTTAGCAAAACTTTCGAAATGTGCTCGTCTGAATTTAAAAAAAATGAAGCATTTTCTCTTATTAAATGTTTAATAAAATATTTTTTTTCTATTTGAAAGATTTCCCTTACAAATATTTATGTTTTGTATGGAAACAATGGCACAGAATAAAAATTTAATAAATTCTTTATGAATTAATGTTAAATGAAAAATAGCATAATTAAAGCAAGTCAAAGATTTTTGAAAACTTGTTCAAGTTATTTCTATAAAATGATTCATTTATTTTAAAGAAATGTAATTATATTTCTTTATTTTTTTCGCTTTTATTCTATTTTTTTAAATATTAACAAAATTATTAAAATGTTTTTGCCATTCATTTTTATCATATGGTTTCATCTGCATAAGATACGCGCTACCAAAAATATTATATCTTAAAACATAGTTTAAACACAATGAATTTTGAAAAAGTGGATATTTGTTTAAATTAAAAATCTGATACATTAATAGTCTTTTCCGAATTGTAGTGTACATCCTTTCGAAAAACATATATTTCTAAAAAATATCATTACCATAATTTCCTGCGTATAATCTGCGGATCAAACAATTCTTTTTGGAAACCAGAAAACTTATTTAGTGATTCAAGATAAATATTTACGGCGATCTAATAAGTTACATTACTTTTTGAAAAATTTCTGGGTTGAAAAATAATTGTTTGATCCGGGGATTATACGCAGGAAATTATGGTAATTAAAAATAGAGATTTGGTTATTTGCTCCTTTAAACATGTAGCATATTTTGATAGTCCGTGCGTGATCATGCAAAGGATTACCAACCAACTGCCACCGCTATTTCAAAATATCATTATTTAAACTTTTTAATGAGATTAATTTTGTAATTACTTAAAACAAAATTACTGTTCGGATATCATGGTGATAAAAGGCTTGCAGGTAACTAATTACCTTTGCGTACAAAATATAAAAGTCCGTATAAGTTTCAAGGACAAGGAAAGATTTTTTAATCCTGCCTCGCATCACTTAAAAAAACAAAAATCTTTTACATACGCTTTGGTGCTTATGATGATTAGTAGAGAAGAAAGAACAAAGTAGAATGGCAGCTATTAACACAAAAATTCTAATTTTTGACTTACGACTCTTTTGAAGCAGGGGCGTCGTATGCATTGTGAATAGATATGAGCTAAGCTCATTGTACATTTTTTCTTGTATCGAACAGGAATGTACAGCTTTCAATATATTAGCATATTAATCATCAACTGAATTACCAATATACTCTGGCGTAGTCTGGACGGAGGGGGGTGGGGGTGGGCTCTCCAAATGCACATCGTACCACTGAAATTTAAAACATTTTTTCTCCTTTTTTAACAGTAACAAATTATCTGATTAGATAAGGAGAAGAAAATTTTAGAAATTTAGCGGGGTCCAGTCAGGGATGCAAGCGCTGCGCCAAAAATGACTAGTTGTAACCACTAAAATGTAATAGTATTCTGTTTTCTACTAAATCTCAGGAATCTTGTAATTAAATAAAACGAGAAATACTTTAAAAATTGAGTGGTGAGAATCGGTCATTTCTGACGCAGCGCTGGCATCCCTGGGTCCACGGCACCTGGACACAACTTCCCCTCTGGCTACGCCACTGCCAATATGTACCCCTTTTCTTTCTCGTTTATATACTTCTCAAAATTATTGAAATGCGTAAACAATTGATACAAATTAATTAGTTTACGTTACAAGATGTAGGCAGTAATTGTTAAATTTTTATTTCATATAAGTTATATGTTTTGAAATTTTGCGACAATGTAAAATATTCTGAATAAAAAATCTACCTGACAGTATCAGCATTCGAAATTGATAAAAATTATATGAACTTAACGACTATATTCAATAAATTTCGAAATACAGGGTCGACGTAAATGCAAACCTTTTAACCTCTTACGAGTAAAGTATAAGTCTTTGCGTCTTGTTAGACTTCTAATTAAGCTCTTAATTCTTTGAAAGGTGGTGGTTTATTTTTGGATCACTTAATTTATTTTTTGAATGCAGCACTGGTACTATAATTTTGGAGATTTTTTTTTTTAATGAAATACGCGAAGAACATGTTTTACGTTTTTCATATAGCGTAATTCCGGATAATAGTCTGCGGATAAAATAATTATATTTCGACCCAGAAATATTATTTATTAATTGAAATTAATTATTTACTGGGATTTAATCAGTAGTACTTTGTGAAATAAGATTTCTGGGTCTTACCATTATTGTCCGATACGTAGATTTCAGGTTTGCCACAGACATGCGATTATTTTTAGTTCTATTTCGCACCACATCTTCAAAATAAAACTCTTTTACATAATATTCGAAAACATTTGCAAGAAAAATATACTAAAAAATGTCTGTTTTAAAAATAGTGGTGGCAGCAGGATATAAAAATAGTCGTCAGTGGCAGCTCTGGGATTTTAGTAGAGGACTTATATTTTTTAATAGAAATGATTTAATGATATTCGAATTGAGGAAAAAGTATTACTCTAATCTCCAGTCTAAAATCCCAGGACTGCAACTGACGACTATTTTTATATCCTGTTGCCACCACTATTTTTAAAACAGACATTTTTAGTACAATTTATCTTGCAAATGTTTTCGAAAATTATGTAAAAGAGTTTTATTTTGAAGATGTGGGGCGAATGGTATAAAAGAACTTCATTTTAGCTAGGCTAATAGTGAAATGTAGAAAACCGGAGACTTGGAACTCTGATTTTGTAATAATTTTATCGTTAAAAACTGATATCGATCAGTTATTTCAACAAATTAACAGCAGAAATGCATTTAATGTAATAAATATATTTAACATGAAACGATTAAATATGTTTACTATGGCAATTCCAGCTCACTTGATTTTGTAATGATTATAATAAAAAATGAATTCTGCTATTCATTCAGATTGTGTTCTTTCCTATCATTGATTAATTCGGAACAGTACTTATCGCTGTTTAAACTATAAAATTAACAAAAACATTATAAAACATTACTATTCGTAAAGAATATTGTGGTTCAATCAATGCGTTATATCAGTTTAAACAACGGAGTTTTGCCTCCGGTTAAAATGATTTCTGCCTTATACAATATTGCTTTGTTTATCCAATCTATCTGAAATAGTTAACATGTTGAAAAAATCTGTTAGGATTGAAGTTCAAAAACACCTCTTTTTGGTTACCAATAAAGTTAAAGGTTTTACAAAACTACATTCATGGTGCCCAACTATATGAATGTTAATAAAAAAATCTTATCTCAAAGCAGGTTCCTTCGACTTTTCCTTGAAAAATCTAAAACAAATGTTTTCGTAAGGAAGTAGCAGTTGTGGTTACCTTTTCATTTAGTCTCTTTCAGGTTTGCCTAGTTAGCGTCCGCTTTTAGTCAGAAAATTTGGATTTACGTCTGAAAAAAAGTATTTTCAGATATATTCAACGACAGACTGTTGCTTTTTACTTAACCGTTGGTGTCTCAAAGGTAGCGATCGCGCTGTTCAGTCTTTATGTCGGGAAAACCCAACACATTTTCAGCATTGTGGACCTCTGATGATGTGACAATTGGGATTTATCGACATAAAACAGATGAAGCGCCATAGCGCTGTTTGAGTTTTCCGCGTAAAATTTAAGAAACTCTGTCGCGCTGCTTTGATCTTTCCGACATAAAAGAAAAAAAGCGCTTTCACGCTACTTGTGATCTTTCGATAGTGTTTTTACAAAACCCTTTGGGACTCAAAAGGGTTAAGATAAAAATTGCCTTATAAAAAAGTATTGTCTGACGACGGAATTTAATAATAAAAGATGGAGATCAAACTGGCAACAATGGTTTCTTAAAACAGAATTCATACGGGTCATAAAATTTCTAAATCAGGAAATCTTTCGGAAGCAGTATTTTTTATAAAAATTCTGTACTTGAATAATCAAAATTTTCCAAATCTGAACAAGATTTATTATTAAAAAATTAGACTGATATTTTACCTGGAGAATAATGCCACCCCTACGATTCCGATCAAACCACTTAACTGATCAATATGTTAGAAAAAACTTTCAAATATATTTTTTTTTTCATGTCTTTTACAGAATTTTTAATCTTTTATCACTGGTTTTTCAAAACAGAAATTTTCCCTAATTGAATCACAAAAGGCTCAGATTAAATAATAGAAAATTTACTGTAAAAGTTTGCTGGTGAGAATAATAATTTATGATTGAAGTATGGATGCCCGTGCGTGGTACGGGCAAATCATGATTGGCAAAAATATGTTGCACGAACAACGTGCGGGCAAAACAGGGAAGCGGTTAAAGGGACTGCTCTTCGACATGGGTACAGATTGTTTTATGAGTTGCGAGCAAACTCTGACCGCAGTTTTTGAAAAATTAACAGTTTAATGTTAATTTTTAATTAGTCTTTAATTGTCTTTTTAATTATCTTTTAATTATCTTATTATTATATTTACTTTATGGTCACAAAAAACAAAAATTTTCCTTCAAGTCTCCATCAAGTTTCCATTTAAGTCTCTGATTACACAAACATCGAAAATTGTCAGCCATGTTCATGCAGTTTTTATTTTATTAACACCACTAATTTCGATTAGCTTTGCCTTTTGTAACTTCAGAATTAGTGTCATTATTTAGGTAGAATGATTTTATTCAAAATTAGTGGCACTCAAGGACCGCATATACCCTGCTTAAATTCAAACACGTGCCTATCATTCGAGAATGTATTCAAGACAGTGTCCAATATTTTTCGTCTAGTTTACTTGTCACAACAATTTCCTGGGAGTAATTTTTGCAGAATGTAATTGCAGAATTTCTGTAATTAAATAAGGCGAATATAACAATTCTTAAACAGAGCCAGCTGTGAAATCTGTCAGGTCGCGAATTAGGTACATTTAGGTTAACCCTTTGAGCTCTAATGGTTGAATTTTCTACCATTTAACCCTTTCCGGCACGGGCAAAATCTGTAATAAAATGAGAAATTTTTGACTGGCACCGGAATTCACAAACGAATTTCTTAGATACTTTGAAAGCCTTAATTTAAGCTTTTATTGTAAAAGCAATATTTTAGTAAAATATTACTGGTGCCGTTTGCAAGTTTGGAATTAAAATTAGGTATCCCAGACCGGGCACAGTGTGCCGGAAAGGGTTAATTTTAATTCCAAAATATCATATTGACACCGGAATATTCGACCAAATATATTTTAAAGGGATTTAACGCATTTTTTTATATCGTAAACCTGATCTTTTCTTTTCAAAATACTGCTGCCAATGTGACATTTGGAATTTTGAAGAAATTATCCAACAGAGCTCAAATGGTTAAGATATGTACAAAACTCCATGCATTGTATTATTGAAACTATTTTATTTGAATACCATCTAAGGTGTCTGTTTATTCACGGCATAATCTCCTACGACAATATACATATATCAATAATATCAAATATATCAATTTCTAAAAGCCTTATTGCTTTCGAAATATATTCATACTCTATTTTCGAATTTCTAAACCTCCAATAAAAAAATCTCTTGTACAAAATAAAGCTTTTATGGAAATTTCCATATTCTTGCCTTCCTAAATGAATTTTAAATATTTAAAAAAATGTGCTTTAATAAAAATTCGGCGCATTAATCTAAAAATAATAATACTTAATATGTGGAGCATTTACATAAACATTAAGGTGTAATACCTTAAAAACAGGAAAACTGTCTAAACTTGTTGATTCTTTTCAAGATGTTTTTATATTTCTGAAATTTACTTCAAACTTTTCCACTTGCTTCATCTAAAAGCTTTTTACAATGGTTATAGCAGACAGAAAGTTCAAAATTTGCTTGTACACATTTTATTTTCTTCCACATTTGAAATGTAAATTATTTTATACGGAGGCGTAGCCAAAAAAAAAAAGGTTTCTTTTTCAATTTCATTCTTTTTTCTCGTCAGTAAAATTATATTTTTCTTTGAAAGAATTCAATGAATACCTTTATAAATTTTTCAAATTTTTTTTTTTTTTTTGGATACGTGTGTTTTTGAAAGTAATATACAATTTCCTGAGAAAATTCTGCTTATATAATGAACTATTCGAATGAAAATACTGCATACCAATTTAAATAATGTGATATAAATAAAATAAGTTTAATAGCAAAACGAAAATTGTTTTTATCATAAATCTTCTTTTACCTTTAGATAAAATGACGAAATTCAGGATATGAAGGTGTTTTCACGTAATGTAGAATTTTTAAATAAAAAAGAAGGAAAAGTTTTTTACTAGTTATTTTACCAATATACAGATATATGAATATATATGTATACTAATACAATCCCTTGTATTAGTCTTTTGAACTCTAGAAGCACCGTAAATTTCTCTTAAGTTTTATTTAATAATGACACCTGAATTTTTATTTAAATTATATTAACTTATATATTCAACTTATTTTATTGTGCAAGTATTCGTATATATTTAACTCTTTTTTATGGGAATTTCTATTTCAAATGGAATTATGTGTTTTTAGTAGCAATCATACTGATTGCTCTTGGAAATTCTGAAGTTATCAGTAACTTTTTATGTAACATTTCTTCCATCAATCGGGAAAACTGCAATATAAGGATCTTTAATTATTTTTACTGAAAGTACTTTACCGCCACTAATTTCGAAAGGTAATTCTTTCTATTATTCAATTTCAAGATTTCTGTCACTAAATAGAAAATTTTATTTATATGATAATAATGATAGTTTCGTAGTTAATTAAAGGCATTGTTACGTGTCAAGACTTGCGATACTGTTAAATTCAATCGAGCACAGATTACAAAAACATTTCTTTCTGTTATTCAGAAAAAACAGAATTCATCACAGAAACCATGAACAGTATTTTCTGATTTATTTAGCACCAGGCAATTAGTGATTTCATAAAATAAAAATATTTTTTTATGAAGTTCCTGTGTGAGTTCGAAATGACGGAAAAAAGGACACCAGTGACACCCCTCATTTTTGGAGATTTTTTTTTAATAATCTCTTAGATTAACAATTTGGCGTTGCGCTAGATAAATGTAGGTTACTTTTTTCCTTCAATTCAGTGACGTAGCCAGGGTGGGTGCCCAAAACATTTAACGCTTTAAGATTTTCTTCTCCGTGATTTATAGCAGAAAAAATTTCTGTTTAGATAAAGTCAACAAAACTTTAAAAAAATATCGGTATTCCGAGCATTTAGCCACCCACCCTAGTTACAAACTGCAGTTTGTTTGAACAACTTTCTTCCAGTGGAAATATTCATCTTATTTAATGGCAGAGAAAGTGATAAGAGAATAGACATTCACACTATTTTATAACGTTGTTGGAAATCAAACAATCTAATTTTAAAATATTAGCCTACATTGCAAATGAAAATTACCAGTGAGAGAATGTATCATTTCCGCTATGATGGGTCAATTTTTATCTCATTTAATTTTAATCCCCAATTTCCACATCAACATTATAGTCTTAAAACAATTTTTAGCCTCTTCTAATACATGTGAATGAAAAGTTACAAATATTTTCATAAAATAACTTTCGAATTTCCTTGTGTGAATCAAATGTTTCGCCATTTTATAAAGAGAAGTTCTTTGCGCAAACGCCAGTTCTCAGAGAGACTAAGACCAATGTAAAATAAATGTTTATTTGAACCAAATATTCCTTCATAAAATAAGCTAAATTAAAACCACAAATAATCAAGTTAATACATGAGACAAAATTGTGTGAAAAATATTTTTATAAAGCTTGAGTGAATTTTTGGGAATTCAATTTTCAAAGAATTGTACAAATCAAATAAAAAATAGTCTACCCGGAAGAAGATAGCCCAATCCATAAGCCCAATTTTTTCAAGCTTTAAAAAAAGTTTTTTTTCTTCCTTTTTTGGCACAGAAAATTTTGGTCATAAAATCATGAAATGATTGACTGGCAAAATAATTTGCAAACGAGCTTCTTCGAAATTAAAAACTTGTGTTTTTAAACTTTCATTACAAAAACAAAATTTTACGAAAATATTTTTTGTGCCTATTGTAAGTTTTACATTAAAATTAAGTGGTCCCGTAATGGGATCACTGCGTTTCAAAGGGCAACAATGGGGGGGGGGGGGTGCATGAAACACTGCGCTGGGTTGCTAGATTTGCCCTCTTTTAATTTTGAAATTTCACATTCACACCAGATTTTCTTTAGTTAAAGTCAGATGTTTCGTGATCACATAAAGAAAATTCGTCTTCCAGAATTTCTGATATGAAAACAAAGTTTTTAAATTGAAAGTAGAAGCCAAACAGTCAACCCAGACGGACTGTCGTTGAACCGTTCCTTCAATGCAAAATCAGCGTCTAATAAATAAATAAAAAATAATACGTTTGTTTCAATCTGGCGAATAATTTGTTTCACAATCATCCGAATATCACTGGAATGAAATAATTTTTTTGATTAGATTAACTCCTTAAAGAGCGGTGGTATATAAATGAAACTATTTAATTCCCAAAAGTTATAATGGTGACATAATTTTGGCATAAAAATTTTTGATTTATTAAATGCATGAAATACAGCCCTCATATTTTGTGGTTTTGCACCAGAAAATTCGTAAAATACTGATTGCTATATCTAAATACAGATTTTTTCCATTAAATAAAGCAAATGTTACTTGAAGCGTAGTCTCTGAAGCGCACGAACCCCGTAAAATAGGATATTGTTTATTAAAATTTTAGTGCAAGAATAGTACTAAAAAACTGTATAGAGAGGCATTAGATCTTAGAGGACAAACCCCGAAACATTTTTATTTATTTATTTATTTATTTTTATTTTATTTTATTTTATTTTTTTTTTTGCATTTAAAACTTTTCCTAGTAAAAAAAAATCCCATTCCAATGGATGTCGTTCATTTTTATAGCGCCCCGATGTTTCCTAAATGCAATAAAATATCCCGAAATTGATTCAAAGTTCTTTTTCATAACTGCGAAGATCAAATAAAATTACAGACGTCAATAGCTACAATGTGTGTTTCATTTACCTTAAAAAAAGCTCAATAAAACGCGAAAAATTTTCAGATTTAAATTCTAAAATTTTCTAAGCAATTAGGGTCTTCCAAAACTAACATCATCTTCGAGAGAGAAATTTCTCAAACCAGTGTCGAGCTGTGCTATCTGAAACAGCACTGTGACTATATGCACAGGGGTTGCAGCGTCCCTGAAATTTTCGCATTTTTCTACCTGTATTTTAAATCAAAAATCTTTCTCTCAGACACCTTTAACGTTTATAATGAAATTCTACAATAAATATTATCATTTTAAAATTGTGATAGGAAACAGCGAAAATTTTAGAGACGCTGCGACCCCTGTATGCAGCACAAATTTTGCGGAAACTCCGGCTAACATTTTTACCATTTTTAAAAAAATAAAAGAGCGTTACACGACGAAAATTAACTTTTCGCATCCCCACTCTTAGAACAGCACTGAAACAAAAATTATGCAGCAACACAAATCAAAATCATTTTAGCGCGAGCAAAACATTTTATTCATCATGGTTATTCATATATGGGTCATTTACAGCCACGCTTTATTAGTAGTAACAAAATAACTAAACGAAACAAAGCATCTCTTTGAAAAAACGCAGAACTTTCCGGTTTGCCAAAAGTATTCCAATGGGATAATTTTTTAAAATATATTTCTATTGTAGATGTCCAAAGAGTTTACCAACAAAATTTGGTTTGAAATAATAATCGCAAAGGCCGGATTCAAGTTTGGCCTTTGTTTGTCTTAATTCCGAAATTTCTCTTACCAGAAATTTACTAAAATATTTTAGTCATCATTTAATAAAAGACATTTTATGATTATATAAAGTAAAAAGTTTCCTTTCAGAAATTATGGGTTCAGTTCGAAATTTTGAATTGAAGAAAAGTTTCCTGATTTTTATGTAAGCTGTTGCAGATTACATATCCCAAGTAATATAAAATCTATTATATGGATATCATGTAAAAAACAAGATATTATATTCGATTTACTTAGTTAACATACATTATTTTTTTACAGATAACGATTTATACATAGCAATTCAATTTTATTTTCAGTTTTCCAAATGTCAAACTTTATTAAAACATCTTTTTCTTACTTGTTCGGAAAGTGTAGTACAGAAATTCAGAGGAACTTGTAAAATATCAGTAGAATTTTTAAAGTTATTAAACAAGCAGAAACTCAAAAATGTTAAATGGGAAAGTTCGGGAAAAATATTTTTAAATAATTTTGGTTTCTTGACACTGAGAGAAGTTAGCGAAGACTATTTCTTTTCAAATTTTAGACATGAGTATCAAAATAATAAATGATTTTTTTAAAATGATTTCTTTCAGAAATTCAAACATTTAGCGCAAGATCGTTTAAATTTCCAAAACAAATTGTGATACAAATAGTCTTTTAAAAAATAAACTAGCAGAAAATTTTTCTTTATATAAAAAAAACATATTAAAATAAAGTAATAAATAGAGTATTATATTATTTATAATATTAATTTTTATAAATAATTTAATAAATAAAAAAATATAATGTTACAAAAGTTATGTATAGACACAGCTGCCAACTTTTACGCATTTTTCCTACCACAAAAATTTTATAGTAAATAATATCTCATTTAATCGTCGAAATCTTATGATTAAACAAATGGAAAATTTCCGTACAATATTAGTGGTAGCAAAAATGCGCAAAAGTTGGCAGCTATGTCTATACATAACTTTTGTAACATTATATCTTTTTATTTATTAAATTATTCTATTTAATTCTAATTTATTCCAATTGCTTTTACTTCTGCAATCGCGCAGTAACATAAGGTGGTTTTCAAACAGAAAATATCGTTAGTTCACCTGAAAAATTCCCTACCTAGGAACAACATTTCTTTGGATACGAACATTCGAATTTAACACTAGAACTACTGCGAGACATTCTGACAGGTATCATATGAATATGTTTCGATTTAATACTTGACATTTGATTATGAATTAAATTTAACCCCTTGCGGCGCAATGGTTTCGTAGATATACCACTTAATTTTAATTCCCAAACACCATATTGGTACCGGAATTTTGTTTTAAAAAATTATGGTTTATTGAATGCGTGAAATATAGCGTTTTCTTATTTACAGATAAAGTTGTTTTCAAATTCCGGTGTCAGTCATTAATTTCAATACTTAAGCAATGATTTTGTCCTGCCCCGCAAAGGGTTAAAACATACTAAGAAGAAAATCGTAAAATAATATAATTAAACTGTTTCAAATAAGAATTCTGGTGTGAAATATTTTTATAAAACTTGACTCAAATTTCCGCAACTTCTAGTGTGGAAAAAAAGGGTGTTAATCCAAAATTTTCAATTTATTGTACATAAAAAAGAATTACTTAAACGGTTTATATCATATGAATTTAAATATATCTATATATATAAAGAGATGTTCTTTCTGAAATTCCAATTTTTAATGTTTGCTCTTAAGGGTTTCAACTATCATAATTTTCCGCCTGCAAGCCGCGGATTATTTAACCCTTTCCGTCACGGGCAAATTCTGTGAAAAAAATGAGACATAATCGTTTGACACCGGAATTTAGAAACAACTTTTTGAGAAATTAAGAATCCCTTAATTTAAACTTTCACTGTAAAAGCAAAATTTTACCAAAATATTATTGATGCCGTTTACAAGTTTGGAATTAAAATTAGGTATCCCAGACCGGGCACAGTGTGCCGGAAAGGGTTAAGTCATTTCAAAACGGAAATTTTACTTAAAAAAAAACAGTCAACTAAACACAAATATGTCACGTTTTACTTAAAATAAATTCTGGTCGGACGTCGAGTTATTTGAGGTGCGGCGTATACGCGTGATTTTACGGCAGATTTTAGGTACTGTGATTTTCCTCGTATACGTCACTGATTAGTTAACCCTTTGAGCTCTGGTGAATAAATTTCTTCAAAATTCCAAATGGCTCATTGGCACCAGTATTTTGCAAAGAAAAATTTTGGCTTACGATATACGTGAAAAAAATGCATTAAACCTTTTTCAAATAAATTTGGTCGAATATTCCGGTGCCATTGTGACATTTTGGAATTAAAATTAAGTGGTAGAAAATTTAACCATCAGAGCTCAAAGGGTTAAGGATTTTTCAAATCGGAAATTCTTTTTAAAAAAAAAGAAGTTAATAAGTGCTAAGAAAAATTAAGTCACAATTTATTAAAAATAAATTCTGGTATGAAATCGAGTTATCTGAGATGCGGCGTATACGCTCAAAGTCACTGTAATACAAAATACATTTTTAAAATATGAGTTATATTCTATTTTTAAGGTAACATGTGGCATTAAATATTTTTATTAGATAGCATAAAAACACAGTTGAATTTGTAAACCGTTTTTTTAGTCAGTTATTAAGCAAAGTAAAATTATTATAAAGATTTTCTGATATATGCCAAATTTTTTTAAATAAAAGTTCTTCAATTGCACGCGCATACAGAATATTTTAGTACAAGTTCGATAACTTTGCATGGGGTGTAAAGGGAATAGAAACGATTTGTAATCATATAGTAAATCAAGGTCGAAATTACCGTAGTTGCGAGTTATGATGCAATGCAATTATGCCAGTGGGCTACTTTTTAAAATTCAGATTTCTTAATTGGCACCACTTCTTCAAAATGTTAAAATTCTGCTTATTTAACACTAGAACGCCCGGAAATTTTATTTAAGTTTCATAATAATATTTCACACCAGAATTTTTATTCGAAGTTATTTAATTGATTTATTTAACGTAAATCTGCGTGTGTAAAATTTAACTTATTTAAAAAAAAATTTCTGGCTCGAAAAGAAATTTAATTACATAGTTGGTTGGTTGGTTGATTAGGGTTTTATGGCGCAAAATCCCTTTAGGGACATGCTGCGCCAAGAACAAGGTGAGAACAAAAAGTTAAAAAAAAACGTAATACAGCTTAAAATGTAAAAGTTAAAATGTAAAAATAGCATTAAAAGGCTGTCCTAGTATTTGTCATAATTAGAAAGTCAAGTTAGGATTAAAATCTGTCTCCAAATGTCAAAGTTAAAATCAAACTATGTCTAAAAAGAAGCACAAAAATATATAAAAACAATTTAAAAGGGTAAAATCACTGAGGTCTATATTCTTCAAAAGTAACATTTTCATCATCATCACTCGAGTCGTAAGATGCCGACTCCATAGCCTCCTCCACGTACTGATTCATCTGCCTTGGATCTTTGAGATTAGCTGTAGATGGGCTATGACATGATTTTCTCTGTTTATTCTTCACAGTTTGCCAATGTGAAGAACCCCGAATAGTTTTATTCTCTTTTGTTTTCTGGGTAGGTTTTACAGTTAGATTAGTTTTGGGTTTGTGGGAATTTGATGCAGATGAATCAGGTGTTTTTCCATTGTCAGGTTTGGTTATATTTTTTGATTGGCTTGATTTCTGTGCTTGACTAGTCCAATATTCAATTTTCACAGGTTCTGATGACGGTTTCCAAAGCACTAATTTTGGCAACACTCTGGTAACAGCAGTAGCGTGGGCATCACGGGTCTTTTTCTTTATAGGACTAGATGTTTTTTCAGGAGAACTGTTCTTAAAAGGAGCTTCAGTCTGGGTACTAATGTGTCTTACAGGTTTTGTTTGTTGCTTAAGTAAGCTAGAGTAAGAAACTCCAACAGATGGGGTTCTCGATTCTACAATTTTACGAGCTTCAGGGTAAGGAAGGTTTTGGGTTATTTTTATAGTAATGATCTCTTTTTCACGGTTCCAAATAGGACAGGAGCGAGAATATGATGTATGATCACCTTTGCAATTTGCGCAGCGTTCCTGTTTTTCACAAGTTTTACTGTCGTGGCCAACTTCTGCACAATGTGCACAGGTAACAGTGCCACGACATTGGCCATTAGTATTGGTATGGCCATAACGCTGGCATTTAAAACAACGGATCGGATTAGGGATATAAGGTCGGACTGGACAATTTAAATAGCCTGCTTTAATTCTAGTAGGTAAAATATGGCTATTGAAGGTTAATATTATATGTTTAGTAGGAATTATCTGACCATTTCTACGGATAGTGATACGGCGGACATCTACGACATTTTGATCCTTTAAGTTAGTTAGAAGTTCTTCTTTTGGGGAAAATAACAGATCTGGTTCAGATATTACACCACGACAAGAATTTAAAGTTGGATGTGCTTTAACAGATACAGAAAAGGTGCCTATTGTATTACTATTGGACAAAAATTGTGACTGGTTGGCTGTAGAAACTTCAACCAGTAAATCCCCAGACTGTAATTTTTTGAGGGAATGGCCATCACCAAGAACAGATTGAAAGGTTTTAGCAATAACAAATGGTGAAGTTTTTTTGAAAGAGCTATCAGAGAGGCTATCATTGCGTTTAATTACGAAAAATCGAGTAAAAGAGGAATTCTTTGACATTTGTTGCTCTCCATATGGGAGAGAGATAGATGAAAGAGAAGTTTTTCCATCCATATTAAATGAAAAAGGAATTCGGACCCCGGCCGCACCACCCACTCCCGAGCCCAACAAGGGGATGCACATTCGTGCACCAGTGCTAACCAGGGTCTATACGATCACAAGACAATCCTATGTCAGTCTCCACCCTTAACGAGATGACTAGTAATTGCTCGCTCACTTGATCCCTAAAGCCAGTGACAAAAGTCAGCTGACCAGCCGATTGATGCATACGGGACCAATATGCACCTCCCGTCTACCTGAAGCAGAGGCCAAAGCAGTGTGTTGGTTTCCCTCAACTACCAGGATCCCCCTTTCCAGGGACACGGGTCGCCACGCACGGCCAACACGTGGGTGGTTTACAATTCTCCATGAGTCGATATACAGGATATATCGGCCCATGCAGAATTGCCCTCACCTCCGAAGAGGAAACCACAATGAGAGTGAAACAAAGAGGAAAGGAAGACCAGAGGAGTAAGAGGAAAAGGAAAGGAGAAAGATCACTCAGGTGCCCCGGGGTTGTGAAGCCCGAATTACATAGTTGGAGTCAAATCGACTCCTTTCGGGCGTTCTAGTGTTAACAAGATATTAATTAGGGCAAAAATACGAGGAATTTTACAATTTCAAAAACTGATACCCATCAAGAATTAAAAAGTTCTTGCCCACTGGAAACATTGGTACAAAGAAGCAGATAAAAAGAACAGAAACACATAAATGGGACAAAACCTTTTTATTCATAGGTTGTGCAACAGAAAGTTGCCAAAATTACGACCAGAAGTCGTTGAGCAGGCTGGACGGTGACATAGTATACAATTTCTTACGTTCTGGAAGATTCCTAGCGTGTCGCATATCCTTTCGGCAGCTACAGATATACAAGTGACGAATATGACTCGTATTCAATTGAAGGAACAGCGGATCGCTATCAAGCCTGTCTGAAAACTTCTGAACATAATTTCGACCATATTATGTAATACAACCTTTCAATAAAATGTTTTCTGTCTCATTAATGGGAAGCTATTTCCGTTCTTTTTATTTGATTCTTTCTACAAGTGTTGCCAGTCGACTGTACTTTTTTAATCCAGATTTCCAGATTGCCACAAATTTTTTTAATAGCAAAATTCCTCTTATATTCGTCTTAATTAATATTTTATTTAATAAGTAGAACATTACCATTTTCAAAGAGTGGTACTAATCAAGAAATCTAAAAATAAAAAAGCAACTTCTCAAGAAACTAAAAAAGAACTCACTTGCAATATTGCATTGTGTCATAGATCCCAGGATTGCTACATTTCTCCAAGTCATTTCTGTGCCTCCTTCACTTTATGCTGATCTGGTAGTTAAACACCCTATAAGCTCTAATGACGACAATGGGCTAAATATTTCTATTCAAAGTTTAAAATACTAAGAAATTTAATCTTTGGCAGATATGTACAAGGCTGTTTCATTCTGAAATACAAATTTTCAGTATTAAGCTCCTTTAAATTTTTCAGTCAACAAGAAACAGAAACTGCATTTTTGCGAATATATTATTAAGCTCGTTTTATTAATATACAGGGTCGAAGCATATAGGACGAATTTTAATTGTTCTGACCAGAATTTTTTATCACTAATCTTCATCATATGTTCCTATTGCCTGTCCTATAAAAATGTCTCTTAATGATTATTCATAAAATTTTCCTATATGCTGCAATCCCTGAATATACTATAATATTTCTATAATACGCTTTAATATTTCTTTAATATACTAAAATATACTGTTAAATAATTTTGTATCATTAAATAATGTAAACTTCAGTAGTATTTCAAAAATTTACATAAATGTTTTAAAGTTAATTAAAACTATAAGTTCATATATGGTTCATGGAAAAGTTTTGGAAATTAGTTCCTTTTTTATATTTTCTTTCCACTAAAAAATTACTTAAAATACTTTTTCAAATTTAGACAGGATATCCAACATCTTAGAATATATTTCGTAAACAAGGACGTTTGTGAAAATGTAATTTTCAATGTAAACCGTTTATATATTGCCAACTTCTAATAATATTAAATACGCTTTAAAAAATAAACTATTACCGTAATTTCGGGTATATAAGCCGCAGATCAGAATTCTTTTTCGACCTAGAATTTTTTAAGAAACAAATATAACTAGTTGGATCGCCGTAAATATTTGTCTTCAATTATTAAATAAGATTTCTGGGTCCAAAAAGAATTGTTTGATCCGCGGCTTATACACCCGAAATTACGGTATATGTATTTTCTATATATAACAAAACTTATTTTCTGAAAGATATTCATTTTTTCATTGCGAGTAGGAAAAGTCGTCTTTCTATTGTCATAATTTCCGACGTGTAATCCAAGGATCAAACAATCATGTTTGGATCCGGAATGATTTTTATTATTTTAAGTCAAATATTTACGATTATAGTTTCCAAATCTCCGTATTCATGCGTGCCACTATTATCTTAGAGAAATTGTTTTCCTTTTAAAGTGTCCAAATATGTCAAATAAATAAAAGAACATTTTCTGTATTAAAATAGTAGTATCACAAAAACAGACTTGTCAGCTCTGAACGCGATTCAATAAGTTACATTTTATTAAAGGAGCATTCTGTTTCTAAACATTATTGTTTGATCCCCGGATTATACTCTGAAAATTACGGTATGTTTTTCAGAGAATTTTATTTGTGTATTCTGTTTGCTTCTATTTTTTATCTCAAAATAAAGGAAGTTATAAACTCTGCATCTCTGCCAAACTTCACATTTATTCAATAATTAATGCTATTTTGAACAAATATTTCGCTTTTTAATGACAAAAAATCTACAACTAAATAAGTTTAACATTTTACACTCCACTGACACCTGTACGGCATATTTGACAACTTTTACGCTTTTATCTTGCCGTTACTTTTAATCAGAAAATTTTGCTTTATTTAATTCTATGTTGTCGATGATTAAATAAGACAAAGTTCTCTGTAAATTAATAGTATTAGGAAAAAAGCATAAAACTTGGCAGCTATGCCTATATGGAGACATAAAAAGTTTAGGGCTGCCACGGGGGACTATTTTTTATTTCTACCTTAAACATCAAATCAAATATTATAAACATGCTGTTCGAGAAATTTTCAAGAAAAATATACTACAAAATCTTTTTTTTTTAAACTTGTACAAGTAGAGTAGAAAAAACAGTCGCATGTGGCAACCCTGTCAGTTAAACACTAGAACTCCCGGAAATTTTACTTAACTTTGATTAAAATGTATTTTTTACCAGAATTTGCCGTTTAAAAGATTTAGTTTATTCATTTAATCCTCTGTGAAATTTATTAGAATTATTTTATGAGGAAGTATCTGGTTCAAATTTATATATTATCCTTTGACCGGTGTCGTTACCTAATGGACATACAAGTGTTAAAAACAAATACACTATCACCGAATACTGTCAGTGAAGTTCAAAGGAGAGAAAAAGTAGGTAACTTTCGGAATTAGCGGTAATCGAAGACTGAAGGTTTGTTAGTTATCAGGATTCGTATGCATCAGGGGATTCCTGGGATTTTAGGTGGTTTTGCACCAGAAAATTCACAAAGTACTGATTGCAATGTTTAAAAATAGAATTTTCCCCATCAATTAACCCTTTCCGGCACACTGTGCCCGGTATGGGATATCTAACTTTAAGTTCAAACTTGCAAACGGCACCAATAATCATATATAATAAAGCAGTAGGCGACTTCTTTAAGATCAACTCAAATTGGTCTCTTAGCATGCGCGAAGTTGAACTTATTAGGCCTTGCAGTTAAAGAAATATCGAAGCAAGTCTGGTTACCTCAGTGGTGTAAGGCACGGATCGATAGCTCTGAGCTTTTGTAGAGGACTAGGGTTCGATCCCAACGCTCGGCAAAGTATTTTTTTTAATGATACATTTTACTACGAGGGGAAGTTATATGATTTTTATTCTTTTGTTATTATTATTTTGATGCTTTATAATTAAATGAAATTTAACACTCAACAATGATTTTTTAAGTAATTTATTTTTAAAATATTTCAAGAAATTAAAACATAGTAATTATTAGATAGAAACAGCCAATTTCCAATTCAGGGCTTTAGAGATACATTTGTAAGAATAAAAATATTAAAAATCGTAACAAATTGCATTCTTAAAAAAAAAAAAAAAAAAAAAAAAAAAAAAAAAAAAAAAACAATAAATACAACACGCGCAAATAAGAATTGTAAAAATGTCGTAAAATTTAATTTAACATCTAGCAACATTAAAAAAAAATTATTCTAATTTTCTAAAAAATATAAATATTTAAACATTATTTTGTCGGTAGGTAGTAGCAACAATTTTCCACTTTCCTGTTATGTGCATGGAAGCTTAGAAAAGGTAATCTATTTGTAAACTGTAATATACATGAATAATATAACCATATATTAAATGATATTTAACTAAATCCCCGAGTGCCGTTATGAAATAATATCTGAATTTTTAAAATTGTGAAATATGCTAAAATATTTTAGAAATAGTTCAACAATTTTAACTTAAAATACTTAAGCTAAAGTATTTTTAATTTAGTTATCTTTTAAATATATTAAACTAATCTACAATTTTTGTTATATTTCGTATGAGCATTACAAGGAAGATATATCTTTTAGTGCATATAAGGTAAAGTATTAATTATTTTCCGACGAAAATAATTAATTTTAAGAACAGAAAACAGGGAGAAAGAAAAATAATCATGGAAGACTTAAAATTGAACTACTTTGTGATACTCATGGTTTAATTGTTAAATAATGAATGAAACTTTATGAAAAATTTAAATAATTCGGTACTTCTAGGTTATTCCATCGACCAAAAAATTATCGCCAAACTATAAGATTAACCCTTTCCGGCACACTGTGGCCGGTCTGGGATACCTAATTTTATTTCCAAACTTGCAATCGGCACCAGTAATATTTTAGTAAAATTTTGCTTTTACAATTAAAGCTTAAATTAAGGAATTCAAGATATCTAAAAAAATCGTTTGTGAATTCCGGTGTCAGTTGATAATTCCTCATTTTATTAACTATTTTGCCCGTGCCGAAAAGGGTTAAATGCTAATAATGGATGATCGTGAATGTCACATTCAATGACATTAAATGCGATTCACGTGTTTAAAATGCCATTAAGTGTTTTATATTTCAACTTTTTATTAATATTTTTATTAATGTTCTACTAATTATTTGTTTTTTTTTGTTATTTAAAATAAAAATTATGTCAGCATGTATAATTTGGCTATTAGTTTGTCGATTTGTATAATTTGTCGAAATTGGTCGACGGGATAACCTAGAAGTACCAATAATTCAAACATATTATAAATAGTTACTTGGTAGCATAAAATTTTAAGTTTCAGGATTTAAAATGAGACTGATAAAAATAAAATTAATAAAAACTTTTCAACATCATTTTAAAAATTAGAAAATACTAAACATTGTTACTTTTTTAAAACACTAAGAAAATTTATCAAAATAAATATCAGTTCAATAAATATTAGTTATCCTTCAGCTAAAAAGCAAGCGCTGACTTGCGCAAGACTTGCTTATTAAATGAATTTTTTTGCTTATTATATACTGCTTAATACCGAGGTTCGTTTGGAAAAAGTGGCCCAGCTAGCGGGCGTAGCTCGCTAGTCAATCTCATAAAATTGTAAATAGTTACCTAATTTCGGGTGTATAAGCCGCGGATCAAACAATTCTTTTTGGACCCAGAAATTTTATTTAATGATTGAAGACAAATATTTACGGCGATCTAAGTAGTTATATTTGATTCTTAAAAAATTCTGGGTCGAAAAAGAATTGTTTGATCTGCGGCTTATTATACACCCGAAATTACGGTAATTATAATTAAAATGCGCACAAAACAATGTTCTCTCTATACTCATTATGTAATGGAATATTTTTGTGTGGCCTTGTAAATCAAGAACAAATATTCTTTGCACAACAGATTATGCAAAATCTATATTATAATATGTGCTTTATGATGCATATCAATATTATTATGTTCGAATAAGTGTAATATCATTAAAATGCATTTGAAACTTTTTTTTCCCATTAACTGTAATGTAACGGAGTATTTTTGATTTTCGCTGTTTTTGATCTATGCATCCTATTTTCAAAAAACTTGAAATGACTTGATAAAATTATGTAATAAGTATGTATTTTAAATTTCATACGATTAAAATGCATTTGAAACATTTTTCCCCATTGACCATAATGTAACGGAATACTTTTGATTGTCTCTGTAATTGATCTATCCATCCGATTCTCATAAAATTTGAAATGACTCGACAAAATTATGTAATAATTATATATTTTAAATTTCAAAAGATTCGGTTGGGTAGTTTTGCGTTGTTATATGCGGACAGACAGACAGACAGACGGACAGATGGACAGACTGAACGACAACTATAGGTGCTACGTATTTACATAATTACGAACGCACCTAAAAAGAAAGCTGACAGCACTGGATGATATTTTGTATTAAAAAATATATTTCTACAATTTTGAACCGCTTTATGTTTGATGAAATAAAAAAAGCTTTTTTAAATAAATATAGTGCAAAAAAGCAGTGGACAAATTAACAGAAAATAAAATATTGTAAAGACACAGCTAATTTTATGCGAATACATTATAATCTTATATGTAAATCCAAAGTCGATTTCAGTGCTTTAGGCCTCACTGTCAAGAACAGTGACTTTTATGAGGAAAAAAAACAGCTGACACTTGATAATGTATTACATTATTTTATACATAAAAATTAAAACTTTTTTTCTGTAACCACGAGTTTTTTCAAGAAACTTCCTTAACAATCACATTTCGAATTATCATTCTTAGATAACATTATAAGAAATAGAAATCATTCACTACATTAAATTTCTTTCTGATCACGGCGGTTAACCGTTACTTAGACATAAACGTTTAACATGATGGTAATCAGGGCCCATCGCTCGGTTAAAAAGCTTGAAATTATAACAATAATTTTTCTTTATAAAAACTGATGAAAGCCATTTTCATTTAAATTGGCTGTTATCACTGTTGTTACATTTCGATATCGAAGAATGTAGTTAGTTTCTATGACAAAAATATTCTTCCTTGTTTTTGTAAGTGACACCAACAAAAAAATTTTTCATCGAAACAGTATCGCCAGAGTCGATAATGATGCTCAGGCGTTCATTAAAATTTAAAATACACCAACTCTGTAAGTATACATTCCAAAGATTCTTCAAATTTCAAAGTTGCGTAGCTCCGCCCAAAGTAACGCCTTTAATTGAATTTTAATTAATTTTATACATACTTTTGTAAATATTTATATGTAGTACCCAACGCAAACTTACAACTTTTATATATAATATATGGGCACATTTGAGGATTTTTATACTAGAAAATGATAATTTTCCTACATATATAAGATATGATTTTTATCTTTCAAAAATTTTTAATCGCTTTTTCACACACTTTTTATAATCAGAAAATTATGCAAAACCTACCAGTTATGCATCTTTAATTTCTATATAAACTCAAAAAATCCCATGTAATTCGGTACAGTAGTTTTTGAGAAAATTAGGTTTCTAAAAAATCGAAAAAACATTTTTATCTCGTAAAATATCAATAAATTTAAACTAATAATAGGGGAAATAGATTGTCAGATATGTAGATACACCTGGGGGAAAAATCAAGAAATTTGATTGAAAGGCATGTTTTCAATGCTTATCCGGCTATGCCCTTTACTAGCTAGGCCAGGCTAGTGCAAAAAGAGTCACGTGTAGATTTTAACGAAAGTGGTATCGCTGGAAAGATCTCGTCGTGATAAACAAAAAATCTTATGAAAATATCAGCCGTTTCCGAGATACCAGACAAATTGTGCACCGGATTATGAATATATTATTTTCAGAATAGTGGTAGGAACAATAAAAACTTCCTCATAGAATGTGACCCTGAATCCTCAGTTCACATACCGTAATTTCGAGCGTATATACTGCACCTAGGATAACTCGATTTCGTTCATGTTTATTTTACATAAAAAGTGACTTGTGTCTGGTTAGCATTTATTTGACTTCTTTTTTTCAATTAAATTTCCCATTTAAAAAAGACTTAACTAAGCCATGGCGTATACGTGGGAAATAATTTTGTTTCCTGTCAGAATTTCTTTTTACTGAAATCTATATATATATCACACTAACGTATGTGTCTCAAAATTCGCGGTTACTTGTTAATTGTTTAAAAGCAACGCCCAAATGTAACGCATCTTTTAGGCTATTGTGTAAAAATCCTTTGGCAGGATTTAGACCGAGTTAAATTTGGTTTGTTTACATTTAGTTCTTTCGCTGCAATTATGGATCTTCAAAATATCGTTATTTTAGTTTTCTTTTCTATTCTTTTGGCTTAAAAAATAAATAAAAATCAAGAATTTTAAACGTTTCAGTTTCAAATTAGAGTTATATATTATAAATGAAATGAGAGAAAGGATTATATTATTATATTTTAAATGAAATTATTGAAATTTATCTTAAATGAAATTAATGAAATATATCTTAAATAAAATTTATGAAATGCAAAAATATGACACAGGTACAATATTTGGCGAGCCAGGTTAGCATAAAAATATCGAGTTCTTGATTTATTGGCACAGATGTCACATACGCTCCACATTAGCGCGATTGTTTTAGTTTGACGAAAACATAGTTTTCAAAACCAGTTATATATATATATATATATATATTTAACTATTTTCTATTATTTTAAAAAGGAAATAATAATAAATAAAAATGTTTAGTTTAAAAATTTAAATGTTAGTTTAAAAGTTTAGAACAAAACAAGTTATATCATTTAAAAAAAGAAAATAAAAGTAAAGAAACAGTTCATTAAAGAAGAAATAACAATAGCCGAGTTATCATTTGAAGCATGTAATTGTCATTTTGTTGAAATTGTGCCTATGTGACGCGCATATGACACCTGTGCCTAATTTTTTAGCATAATCTTCTAATTTGGCAAAAAATATGAGAAATTAAAATAAATTATGAATAAAAGTAATATGATTTCATGCTTAGTATGCATTTAAAAGAGACCAAACTGGTCGCCAAGGGCGGTTAGTATAAATTATTTCTACGTGGCATTAATTTGGTTTTATTTTTAAAATAAAATTTTAAGTTAGAAACAGAGTAAAGGTAACCGCGGCTCATATGCTATTATGGTAACAAAAAACTATGGCATTCATAAAGGCTTTAAGGAAACTTTCTTTGGTATGTGTGGCTCGATTTCAACAGATTTTTTTTTTCCAGCTATAAAAAAAAAAAAAAAAAATAGAAAAATTGACCTATTTTGTTGCGGTGTTTTAGATAATCCGTTGCTTTATCAAGATTAATAACGCATTTCTATTTTCTCTTGTTAAAAGATCTTCATACAGTGTGCTACAAAACTTCTTGTAAGAGCCATATTGCTCGGCTAAAGTTTGCGAAAATTATGTTTTATAGAGTTTCATTTGTAAATTAGTGCTTCTTATTGTGTTTATGTTGCGACAAATTCATTTAAATACTTTGTTGTTGGTTGATTTTCTTCTGTCACCATAGTAATTTTATTTTAGAAACATTTGAAATAATATATAACATTTTTTGGTATTATGTGAAGACTGATTTGGCATTTCATATTTTCATGTAAAAGAACTGATTGACGTGTTTTTTCTTTAAGATTAATAACGTTGTATATTCTACTTTTATCAATTATTATACCACGTTTAAAGATAGAAAACCAACGAATATAAATGCACAAATAAAGTATGAGAAGGTAGCAAATAGCTATTTCGAATCTACTAACGAGATTCTTCATCAGTGCAAAACTCAGCGAGCTAAAAGTAGCAAAACTGAGCAATCAGACAGAGAGACGCAGGCTTATATACCCGCTATGGGAACAATCCCGCCTAAAGAAAAGCAACCAATGAGAAGAAAGCAGCCAAAAACAACTGAGTGGACAAGTAGCGACATCTATCGGAGAACAAGCAAAACAAAAACTAAAAAGCGAGTAAAAAAAAAAAAAATTAAATTAAAGATTTCCAAATACTTGGAAAATAAGGAGTACTAGATAAGTCATTGACTAAGGAGTGAGAATTTTTTATGATGTGGTAAGCTTCCCAAAAATCGAGATCAAGAATAGAAGGACATTTATGGATGATGGTGGCTGAAGAAAAGTTAAACTTATGTTGAGAAGACCAACAATGTTGAGCAATACAGGAACGTTTAAGCTCCTGATTTTTGACATACCTTTTATGTTCAATTAAACGAAATCTGAGAGCACGTTTAGTCTGACCAATATAAGAAAGACCACATTATCAAGAAATTTGGTAAATACCCCAGTTATCTAAGTGATCAATGGGGTTCTTAAGATTTGAAAAAGCAATTTTATTAACAGGAGAAAAAATAACATTGAAATCGAACCTTTTTAAAATTTTAGCAACTAGCTGACTGATTTTGGGGGAAAAAAGGCAAAACAACCAAATCATTGGAGTTCGAATTAAAGTTCTTACTTTCATATTGTGTAGATTTTGTCAATTTTCTATGAATAGAATCTATAATATTAGGAGAATAACCACGATCAACAGCAATAGCTTTAAGGTAATTAAGTTCATCACTGAGTAACTGAGGAGTTGAACAAATATTGGAAGCCCGGAAAACAAAAGTTTTAAAAGCCGCAACTTTCTGGTTAGGAGGATGAGAAGAATATCTGTGAGGTGGAAGACTGACCGCAAAAGGTTTGCGAAAGACAGTAGTCTGAAAATTATCTTCATTGCGAATAACAAGAACATCCAGAAAAGGAAGGCAATTGTCCGATTCAGTTTCAAAAGTAAATTGAATGCAAGAATCAATAGAATTCATGACAGAGAGAATATAATTTATATCAGAATTCACTTCAACTAAAGCATAGATATCATCTACATAACGAACATAGAACGGAAATTTTAAGACATCAAATAATTTTATTTCAAAGTAATGCATGTACAAATCGCATAAAGTCGGACTAAGAGGATTACCCATAGCCAAACCGTCAATCATACGAAAGAAATTCCCGTTAAAAACAAAAGTTTTTTGAGATAAGCAAGCCTGAGTTAGATGAATAAGCTCCTCTATTTCGAAAAAGGAAAAATGAAATTCACAGAGCCTTTTCTTGAGGCAATCTAAAGCACCTTCGACAGGAACATTGGTAAATAATGACTTAACATCAAAAGAAACCATCATGTGGCCTTGTGGCTTAAAACTGTGAAGTTTCTTAGTAAATTCAAAAGAATTCTTAACCGTGAAAGAATTACTGCTTGAGAGAGGAGAAAATATGGAAACAAGATATTTGGCAAGTTTATAAGAAGCCGTACCGATACTGGAAACAATGGGTCTAAAAGGAATGTCAGATTTATGGACCTTAGGTAAAGCATAAAACCTGGCACAATGAGCAATTGAAGGAATAAGAGACCTCTTTAATTTAGTAGGAATAATGTTTGAAGACTTAATGGCAGATTTGATAGTAGCAATTTCATTAGAAGAAGGACATAGGGACCATCCACATAGGGACCATCATTAATCCACGCAATCCAAAATCCACACAATCTGAAAGTAAGAACTTTAATTCGAACTCCAATGCTTTGGTTGTTTTGCCTTTTTTCCCCAAAATCAGTCAGCAAGTTGCTAAAATTTTAAAAAGGTTCGATTTCAATGTTATTTTTTCTCCTGTTAATAAAATTGCGTTTTCAAATCTTAAGAACCCCATTGATCACTTAGATACCTGGGGTATTTACCAAATTTCTTGCCAATGTGGTCTTTCTTATATTGGTCAGACTAAACGTGCTCTCAGATTTCGTTTAATGGAACATAAAAGGTATGTCAAAAATCAGGAGCTTAAACGTTCCTCTATTGCTCAACATTGTTGGTATTCTCAACATAAATTTAACTTTTCTTCAGCCACCATCATCCATAAATGTCCTTCTATTCTTGATCTTGATTTTTGGGAAGCTTACCACATCATAAAAAATTCTCACTCCTTAGTCAATGACTTATCTAGTACACCTTATTTTCCAAGTATTTGGAAATCTTTAATTTAATACTTTTTTTTTTTTACTCGCTTTTTAGTTTTTGTTTTGCTTGTTCTCCGATAGATGTCGCTATTGTCCACTCAGTTGTTTTTGGCTTTTTTCTTCTCATTGGTTGCTTTTCTTTAGGTGAGATTGTTCCCATGTCGGGTATATAAGCCTGCGTCACTCTGTCTCTTTGCTCAGTTTTGCTACTTTTAGCTCGCTGAGTTTTGCACTGATGAAGAATCTCGTTAGTAGATTCGAAATAGCTATTTGCTACCTTCTCACACTTTATTTGTGCATTTATATTCGTTGGTTTTCTATCTTTAAACATTTGTGCACAAAGGCTTTATTTGCTATTTTAATTATACCACGTGTTTCGCAATGTTTCTTTATTACAGAATAAAAATATTTCTCCTCTGAAAACAAGAAAACGTATCCTTCGATACTTGTTTTCATGCGTCGTTTTGAAAGAATATATTTGAAAACACTGCGATAATTTAATTTTAAACAATAAGCTGTTGCCAGAGAAAAATAACCCCCGTTACATTTTACTTTTTTTAAATCTTTCATCGAAATTATTCTAAAAATGTGTAAACATCTTTTGAATATAAGTTTTATATTACGGCAAGTTTGCTGATGTCGCAATGTGATGCTTTGCTGATACAAATATTTACAAAATTACAAAAAAATTATCAAACTTTTTTATACGTTATTAAAGATTTCAAATTATACATGCATTTTGCAATATTCTTTTACCCTTTTTATATTACTTTTATCATAAAAGATGATACTTATTCTTATTAATTTGTGAAATCTATACCATTCATTTTTAGTGTTATTTTAAAAACGTGCAGCATTAAAAAGTCAGCATTAAAATGAATCGGTAAAACTTAAATATACCTTAATTTCCCGAGTATACGCCGCGGCTTAATTAATTCTTTTTCATACTGGAAATTTTATTAAAAAATGAATTTAAATAAATGCTAAACAACAGGAAGTCAAATTTAAATTAAAAGAAATCCTGGTTGAAAATGAGTTAGTTGAGCTGCGGCGTATAAGCGAGAAACTACGGTACTACAGGAAGCAATTCATATGCAAGTAATTCTTTTTACGGTATACAGGTATTACTGATTTTAAGAACTTAAAATTTTACATATTAAAGAGGTGATAACAAACAGCTACTTCAAAGAAATTTGTGTCGTTGAAATAATTTTTAGATTTGCAATGTCCGAAATGAAAAGCTGTCAAAAAGCGATTTAAAAGTTTATTTTATGAAAAAAAAAATCGTTTTTGGAGATGGAGTTATGCCAAATGTTTAAAGACAAGTGCCAGATCAATAGTTCTGGAGAAAACAGTTGTATTATATGGATCTTTTCATTTTTTAAAAATGTATTAATATAATTCTACATGCTCTTTTAAATAAGCAGAAAAAAGTCTTTTGGCAATCTTGTCGAATGCAGTTTCGGTTGTCTAATGCAGGCGGTCTTTTCAACTACATTATTGACAATAACAAATATATTTGGCAAAGTATGTCATTTATAATGTGGACAATTCTATAGATGTTTCATAACATAAAATGAACAAATGTGGTTTTATTTCTTATACATAGTCACAGTTTCCAAGTCTCCGGCTTTTCACACACCACTTTTATCTTAGAGAAAATTTTGTTCTTTTAAATAGCAGAAATGTTCCAATTAAGCAAAAGAACATTTCTTGTATTAAAATGCTGGTAACATAAAAGGCGGAGACTTGGCAGCTCTGAATAGTTTTGAACCTCATGCAACCTGCCGGGAGCTCTACCTTATCCACCACCATAATTTTCTTAAAACACGTGTTTACACAACGAATATGTAACATCTTCGAATAATTAAAAGATTAAATATAATCTTATTATAAACAGATATCTTTCAAAATGATCTATTTCATTCAAATGAATAGAAATCGTAAAATCAATAGAAATACGATCAATTTCAATTGAGTACCGTAATTTCCATCATATAATCCGCGGATCCAAGCAATTATTTTCCCACTGAGAGTTTTTTAAAGATAAAATGTATCTTTTTAGATCGCGGTAAATACTTATTTTCAATTACTGAAAGAGATTTCTGGGTACAAATTGAATTGTTTGATCAGTGGATTATACGCCAGAAATTAAGGTAATTAAAGTTCTCCATCAAGTTGTACTTATGTCTATAAATTTTTAACCGCACACAGTTACATTCATGGGTGTCAAATAGACATTTAGAGTTGTTTCAGTAGAGTTTTCGTACGGGCCAGGATAATTCCCGTTTTCTTCTGGGCTGAATACGAATATTTTCACAGGGAAAACTCGCCTTCTGCAATTATATTAAGGAAAAATCGTTAAAATTTAATTTTTATTTTCATATAAATCACAGAATGAAACAACCCACTTATTGGAAATCCGTTATTGGAAAATATAATATTGGAAATTATTAACTGAAAACTTCCCCTTTGTTATTTTTTTTACGTACGTAATTTTGGGATACTTCATGAGCTATTTCCTTAACAATTCTCCAAAATTTATATTCAAGTTAAAAATTTATCTCCTGACTCATAGATTATTATCCGATTAGCAGTAATGATTGAAAAAATATCGTAAATGAAAGCAAAATCATAAATTTTTAAGAATCTAAAAATTAACAACTAAAAATGTTTCGAGAGAATTAAGTAATATTTTATAGAAATTGCGTGAACTCTACTTATATTTTTTCACATAACTCTCCTTTCGTTTTCTTCTCTGTCGCAAAAGTCCCCAGTGCATAAGCACATATTATTCAAAATACTAAATCAACATTTTGAAGGAAAACGTCAGTAAGATAAATATGTGTTCTCAACATACTGACTCAAATATTGAGAAATGTCATAAAAGTACTAGAAATTTCGAGAAAAGTTTTACAAAAGCATATTTTGATTTTAAAACATATTTTTTAGTATTATTGTACATTAACAACTTGTAAAAGTATCATTTTTGTGATTAATAGTATTTCCTCTATAATTAATATTAGTTTTAAGCCTAGCCATTTTATGTTTCTTTTTAAATTTTTTTATGGACTAAGAAATGCATGTTTTGAAACAGTAATTTATATAATTTTGCAGATGCGATAAATTTTTAATATTGCTTCTGATTACGCAAGAAAAACCATCGTTAATGTTAGCCAAAAAACAGGAACAGCAAAAAGAAAAAGGACTGAAACGAATAAGTTCTTTATGATTGTAAATTAGATATATTATATTACTTTATTCCTTATTACCAGTGCAACTAGTTTGCTCCATTTTTTGTTGAGATTGTTTTGTGACCACATTTTTTTTAAATATCGTAATTTCCCGCGTATACGCAGCAGCTCAGATAATTCCATTTCAAACCAGAATTTCTGTTAAATAAAATGCGACTTGTTGCTGCATAGCATTTATTTCATTTCTAAAATAAAATTTAAGGTAAAAAAATATTATTTAAGCCGCGGCGTATACGCGGAAAATTACTGTCGTATAATTTACTTTGTTTTCTTCTAATTTATGCTTTTACTAACCCTTTTAAGCAGGGTTGTAAAAATCTAGGCGCCAGGAAGCAATCTCTCATCTCTAAATTTATTTCATTATTTTTCGTGTAATATTTCGAATAAAATTTTTGCGAGAATGCTTCTAAAATTTAAATATTTGGGGGTCAAACAATTGCGTTTCTGTAACGCTGAATTCCTACCAGAATTTTGGAAAAAAATGCTTCAAAATAAGAAACAGAAATTTTACGACAATGTTTTTCTATTTGAGTTATGAATAAAGCGGCGGAAACATATAATGTATTGTATAGCAGTTGCGAGAGAAGTAACTGAGGACGTTGTCGAAAAATAATAGCTTTTTTTTTTTTTTTTTTTTTTTTTTTTTTTTTTTTTAATCTTATCTACAATATGTGATTACCGCTTGTGAAAACTTACATCATAAAACTTCCATAGGCAATCTCATCTTTTTTAAACACATTGACGGGAAATATTATTCGAAAGTATGGTTAAAAGTTTCTGTTTCTCTTTACTGGTATCAGTTTCGATACGTATTATAATCTTTTTACAGATACTGGTAGGAGGTTGTTACAATATGCAGAAACAACTGCCGCCAAAGTGAACTTCAACGAGTAAAAATAAATAGCAGTTTTTGCGATTTTTTTATATGGCAGTTTCCGTTAACGAGGCGTTTAAATAAGTACAAATTTTCTACATAAATTTATTGGTGGAAGTTGAAAATGGTGACAGAAAACAGCATACGGAAGTGGTTACAGTTGAAGCTTCAATAATTTAACCCTTTCCAGCATAGTGTGCCCAGTCCGGGATATCTAATTTTAATTTCAAACTTTCTAACGGTACCAATAATATTTTAATAAAATTTTCCTTTTTCAATGAAAGATTAAATTAGGCGAGCCTTAATTTCTAAAAAAAGTCGTTTGTAAATTCCAGTGACAGTCGATAACTTCTCATTTTACTAACAGAATTTGCCCGTGCCGTAAAAGGTTAAGGATGTGTCAGGACCTCTTTCTTCATAGCTCAAAATGTTTCCTCCAAAATTAGAAAAGTAAAATTTAATAATTTTTTTCTGGTGCGGATCTTTATTAATCGTTGGTGGGATAAAATATTGCCCCTCATATGGTTAAGCGAAGGAAACTTTAAAATTTTAGTTAAAATTGTAACAGAAACCTAACCCAATTTTTTCTAAAATAATACTGGTTTTCAAAAGAACGGACCAGTAGTTAAGCTAATATTTCCTCCAAATATTTTCAGGTTAAAAAAGACAAATACTGTTATCAGGGATGCAAGCGCTGCGCCAGAAATGACCGATTGGTACCACTAAATGTGCAAAGTTTTTCTCGCCTTATTTAATAATAAGATTTCTGAGATTTAATAAATCAAAGAATACCATTATACTTTAATGGGTAAAATCAGTCATTTTTGGCGCAGCGCTTGCATCCCCGTGTTATTTAATAACTTAATTGATCAATATTATCGAAAATAACTTGCAAATAACGCCTATTTTTGCGTCGGTTACAGAATTTTTAATATTTTTAGACCAGTTTTTCACAACAGAAATTTTTGCCTAATTTAATCAGAAAAATGCTCGGATTAAATAATACAAAATTTACAATAAAAAATTATTGATGAGAATTATGAAACATAATTGGCAAAATCACGTTGTCCGAATGACGTACGGGCAAATAAGGGAAGCGGTTAAAAAATGTTATAGCAATTAGGCATATGGAGTTAAAGAAAAAAAAACTATCGGGCAGACTACGACAGTCAGTATATGACATTTAAAATGAGCGAACTAAAATGTCCACTATTTAAACATAGCACCATAAACGCATTTAAAAATATAGATATTAACTTCCGCATCAAAATATTATAGAATATATTACAGGTTTTATAACACAGAATTCTTTTTCACGAAAACTTAATGACTCTATGACTAAGAATAAAATATATTTACTTATGTTTTTGTAGTACAAGTACGTCTATTTGCCCAAAGAAGGAGGACTCTCTGGAAAACGGATCTATATTCCAATATTTTTATGCTATACGTGGGGGTATTGAAAAGTTTTCATTATAGGCGAAATACCGTAATTTCGGGTGTATAAGCCGCGGATCAAACAATTCTTTTTCGACCCAGAATTTTTTTAAAGATGAATGTTACTACTTAGATCGCCGTAACTATTTGTGTTCAATCACTAAATAAGATTTCTGGGTCCAAAAAGAATTGTTTGATCCGCGGCTTATACACCCGAAATTACGGTAATTTAAAATCTATTAGCATCACTTAAAAAAATGCATTTCCTAGAATTTTTCTGTTGCAAATATTCTCAAAGTACGTGTAAAACATTTCCGTTTTGAAAAGTGGAGCGAGGTAGCATTAAAAAATATTCGCCTAAAATTATAACATTGCAATGTGCCACGCAGTCAGTATAATTTAATAAGTTGCTATTTTAATACTAATTCATAGCTGCCAACTTTTACGCAATTTTGCTACCACTAAAATTGTACAGAGATTTTCCATTTGTTTCATCATAAGATTTCGACGATGAAATAAGACAATATTTACTATACATTTTTTGTGGTAGGAAAAATGCGTAAAAGGTGGCAGCTATGCCAATTATAAACTAACACAGTGCGACCTTGATTATCCGAATTAATTGGGACCTCTAGTACTTCGGATATTGCAGATCTCGGTTAATAGAAGTTGTGTTTAAAAACTTGCGCACTCTCGAATTTAACATTTCTTAGAATAGAAAACAACAAAATGTTTTTAAATAATAAAAAGAAACATATATAAAGTTATGTTTCACAGCTCAACAAATAAAAACAATTTCCAAAGATTGTGTTAACTGAATTTAATACAGCAGCTTTTAATGTTTTATAAAACATAATGCCTGCCTTACACATCCTGAAGACGTTTAAGTCCAGTTTCGGAGTCACTTGACTATGTAGAAAAAGAAAAAAAATCCTGATCTCAGCCCGGCACGAGTCTACTGAAAAGAAAAAAAAAATTGCCAAGGCATCATGTAACTGTCTTATACGGATCTCTACATTGTTGTCAAACTAACACCGGCTTGTTACGCACATATGTATAATTATTCGTGCGAAAATCCTATTAATTGAAAATGGCTCATATTTTATCGACTTCGAGCTCCTTTGAGCTCTGATGGTAGAATTTTCTACCACATAATTTTAATTCCAAAATGTCGCATCGGCACCTGAAAATTCAGCCAAATTTATTTGAAAAAGGTTTAATGCATTTTTTCGCGTATATACTTAACCAGTTTTTTCCTTTGCAAAATATTGGTGTCAATGTGAGATTTGGAATTTTGAAGAAATTTATCCACCAGAGCTCAAACGGTTAAATTTTTATGCCAGTTTGGTAGGTCATTTAAAGAATTGCCCTAATTCTGCCGGGCCAAGTACGGACCACAGACCAAGCCTGGGCCAATGAAAACTTCAAAGAGCTTGTATCTAGGACAGTGAACTAAAATCACGGTATTTTTCAATGCTCATTAAAAAAAATCAGATTTTTTTTTATCTGCTCGTTTAACAGACACCTCTGTTAATTGAAGCTCGGTTAATTGAGGTTCTACTTGAATTTACTTTGAATTTACTTTGAAAAATTCCAAAATTAACATGACTTGAGCATTTTGCGTAATGAGCAATAATTTTTTTCATTTACAGTATAGAAAATAATCTGAATTTCAGATTATTAAGTTTTGATCTTAATAGTATCTCTTATATATTCCCAATGTTTAGAAAACGTTAATTACTATTTGCAATAATTTCGATTATAAATCATCATACGGCTTTTGTTAATTTAATTTAAAAGCAAAACTTTTCGAATGAACATAATCCCCTGGCTTTGGAACACTTTTCTAATTAAAGAGTTTTGTTTCTAAGACCTTGAATTACACCTGCTACTTGATCTGTTTTCTGTGCAAAAATCTATTTGAATTATAATTAAACATTCTGAATTAGTCAGGAGAAAAATTTATCTATTAAAACAAATTAACATATATGGTAATATGCTGTGAAATAAATATTGTTTAATTAGAAATCTAACGTTGATATTTAAAAGGAAATTCCAAATGAAAGAACATCTAAAAAAGTACAAAGATTATTTTTGCTTTTTATTATAACAAAATTAAAATGTTATAATTCGTTCAGATTACTTCTTTCGTTATACGATGTCTTTTTAACTCTTTTGACTCTGATGTCTCTCAAACAAATGTTATTCGGTCTGCACCACCTTTTCAACGGAAGTTACTTTCGTTATACAATATCAAGAATGACCTAACTAAGTAGGGCATTTTTTTATTTTCGGCTGTTACTAATGCCAAAACAAAAATTTCTGCGAAGAAAGTTGATATCCAGTCGGACTGGACATACGCATGGAAAGAGATCAGAGATTGTACTGGTCCCAATAATTTTAAGAAAAATAGAATAATAAATCTAGTTCGGACACACAAAATTTCGTCTTATTTCAGAAGAGATTTTTTGTAATAAAAATACAAGTACAAAAGTATTTTCTGGTCAGGAAATTCATGGACCCGCGGGAAAGAATTTTTGAGAATTCTGCTCTGGCGTGCCAGAAGTTAAGGATTTTTAATACCACCACTTTTAATGATTTTTTAGTATAGAAATATTAGCTTCATTTAACCCTTTAACACTAGAACCGCCGTGTATTTTACTCAAGTTTTATAAAAAGTTTTTCTCACCAGAATTTTAATTTTAAACTATTTAGCTTACAAAATTAGTCCATTTTTCTTCTAAGTACATTTTGTACATCTTATGAAGAAAATTCTGGTTCGAATTGACTGTTATCAGTTTGGCAGGGGTCATTTTGACCTCTAATGGCGGTTTTAGTGTTAACGATCATAGCATTTTCATTGCTAAGATGTCGAAATAAATGATTGATACCGGTAATGAAGAACAAATATATTTCTAAATAAGAAAACGTGATTTTTCACATACAAAATAAAAGGGATATTTTTAGACAAAAATACCGGTGTCAGTGTTGCGTATCGGAATTAAAATTTTGTGGTTTCGTGGCGAAACCAATGTTGCCAAACGGATGCAACCAGTCCGTTAAAGGGTTAACCCTTTAACGGACAAAGCATTTTCATTGCTAAGATGTTGAAATAAAGGAATGACACCGGTAATTGTGAACAGATATATTTGCAAATAAGAAAAAGTGATTTTTCTCATGCAAAATAAAAAGGATTTTTCTATATTAAAATTCCGGTGCGATGTTGCATATCGTAATCAAAATTTTGTGGTTTCGTAGAGAACAATAAAAGGTTAGTGGCTGAACTCTGCGATTAAATAAGTCGAATTCATCTCTATGAATAACTGGTATTCAAAATCCACTACAACATCTATGTTTGCGATTAAAATTTTGAAAACTTATTTAAATAACTAAATTTTGTGAGTTAATAAGTCACCTTGGGATCCTTAAGATTAAATGGTATTCTTTTTTTTCTTTTTTTATCGATAGTTTATCTTATTCATCGAGTAGTAATTGTTATTCACAAACACATAGTTAAATTTTACAAAATAGATACCGTAAACTTCGGCTACTTTGACGCCTCGGGGTAACTTTGTCACCTTGCAGATAGACGGATTTACTACTGCGATTAAAATTTTGAAAACTTATTTAACTAACTAAAATTTAAGAGTTAATGTGACACCTTGGGATACTTAAGATTAAATGGCTTTTTTTCCTTTTTTATGGATAGTTTATCCTATTCATCGATAAGTAATTGTTATTCACAACTACATAGTTAAATTTTATAGAATAGATACCGTAAACTTGGGCTACTTTGACGCCTCGGGGTAACTTTGTCACCTTGCAGACAGACGGATTTACTACTCTTTTATACATATTCATGTGTTTTATTCATGCGATTATTTCTTTCTTTTCTTATAGGTCTTAGTCAGCAAGTGAAAAAAGAGGACCTTAAAAGATAAAACATTAGTGGTCCGACATTATCGCAGTTACACTGAAGAGAATGCGGTAAACGCAGTGGCACCTGTCAATAAAGGCATGAGTAAAAACTAGCTGTTCCAACATTCCAAGTACCAGATAATATTTTTATCCATAAGGGCTATGGATAACACATCAATTCTGTGGGTAGTCCGACAGTTTTTACTTATGAAGAAGAGCATTTGATTTCCAGGATCTTGGGAGTCGTGGCTTACTGTGATTTTCCCGTAACGATATTACGATGGTAATTAAAGAATACCTTAACCTGAAGAGAGTCAGTATCATTTTATTGATCAATAACACTCCATCTATTGACGTAATCAAGACTTTCACCCCGGAGTAACTTTATCACCCCATTTTTCATTATGTTTGTACCCTTACACTACTTCTCCTAAGTATTTGAATCCGCTTTGATGTTAAAGGAAATTGCTATGTCGGAACGTCTGTATTCGGAACGTCTGTATTTTCTTGAGACCCGAATTCGAAGAATTAAAAAATATCTGTACAAAAATGTCTGAAACTCGACAAAGTAACCCCGGTTTACGATAACGAAACTGTATGAAGTTTCAAGTCAGGGTTGGCAGTTTTGAATCCATTTTTATTTTTAAAAATCGGACTTACACAAGAAAAAGCAAAATATATTTTCATATTTATTTAATATTAAAAATTTTCCTGATCTCTCAAAGTAAAATTTCTTCTTCAAAACATTCCGGTCGGAAGTCAGAATTTCGGGATAAAAATGGAGGCCAAATTGACTGTTTCAACTGCATCAATCAATCTGCTTTAAGGAAAAAAACAATGTTCTAATTTAAATTTATCGCTGTCTTTTAAATTTTAGTTCTTAAAAATAATTCTTGTACAAGGCCCTCTTTATTATTAAATAATTTTGTATAGCAATTCTAATCCCATTATTATTGTACGCCATGCATTTAAGATGATACAAAGATAATAAAACAATGTCACTGAATAATGTCAGCTGAGCACATTAAGCTTTTCTTTAGAAAAATACGTATCTATGTCACTTTACACATAAGAGGAAAAACGTAGATTTCGGTTGACGGTCAGACGGCGCCGTCTGTCTTAAGATCTATCGATGCTATTTTGGGTAACAAAGTCATATTTCAAGAGTGTTTACGACTAAGATAAAGGTTTATTATTTGTTTGGGTTGAAAGAAAAGCTTAAATGTAACACAAATATTTAAGAAATTTACTTTTGTTGTATTTGGAGTTTTGAAAAAAGACGCTCTGATTTATAATTTAAGAATGAAATTAAATTAGCGTATTTTTCGCATTCACCTGTCATTTCTGTAATTCAGAAAATTATAAATGTCAAACAAAGAAGGTATTTCAGAAAGAAAAATTCAGTGGCTATATTTTTCCGTCAGATAAATAATTAATTTTTATGAATTGTAAGTTTTTCTCTTTCACAAATAAAAAGAAAAACTTCGTTATTGTTTCAAGGTGGTAATAAAGCAAGATTAAGATCAAAATAATTAAAATATTACTTTTTTAATATTTACGTTAATGGAAAAATATGCTTAAAATGTGGATTCGCAGTATCCATTTTTTAATGCCACTATTTGCGAACAATAATTTTCGAAGTAAAATACTACAACATTTGTAGCCTAAATTTACCGTGATATTTGGTACTAGAAAATAGGCGACTGCAAAGAATAGATCCTTGGGAATCCTGTCAGTTATAATTGGAAAAAAACATTTAACCTTCCTACCCTGTTCAAATTTTACTCAATCTTGATAAAAACATTTCACACCAGAATTGATATTTAAACCTTTTTAACATATTTAATTGACTTATTTCTCTGAATCTCTTATTTAACTTTCTTTATGAAAAAAGTTCTGGTTCGAATCGTAGAAAACAAATTATAGTTATGAGTCGATTAGACCCATTCAGGGTAGGAAGGTTAAAAAATGTACCTTTTTAATTTAAATTCGTGCTAATCTATCACTTCTGCCCTTTGCGAACTATGCATTTCAGAGGGAGACGAATTTACAGAAAAGGCAAAAAATATACATCAGAAGTCTTTTCTGCTAGATAATTTATCGTTTTTAGTGAATTTGAATATCTATATATTTCATGAATAAACATATAAAGTGAAGAGGTATACAGCGGGATGCAAAATGATAGGAACAATATAAAAACAAAGAAATTACTCGTAGTTCATGTTTGCTATACAAATGCGCAAAAATTAGTTTAAAAATAATACAACAGGGTTTGCATGCACAGAAATAAGTTTGTTTTTAGATCTTTTAGTATCGAAATTTTAGTATCACTATATTCACAGACAGAATTTATTTTAATGAAAGAAGGACAATGCAACTTTGAACCCTTAACCCTTTCCGACGCACTACTCTTTAAAGTTGGAATTTAAAGAAAAAAATAGGCAATCTATTTAGGCCTAGAGGAGGACACAGGTATTGTTTTGTAAAGATTGCACTAACCATTTTAATTATACAGCTGCTGCCGAAGTGGTAACCTCCCATAAGTAAAGCATTGATAAGCGCATTGAGAAGAGCATTGCTGTGAAGCGCGTATTACAGTAAAACATTTTACCTATTATTTAAAAACAGTAGAGTTTGATCTCTGTGGTGCTGCCATCTAGAACTCATAAGAAAGATTTAAAGTAGCCATTAGAGTAGTTTTTGAAATATTCACGGAGTTTTTGTGTCTCTAAACATGGGGAACTGTTGGAGTTGCCGACCCGGCAACACAGCGCGTTAAGGGGTTAAGAGACAAGCAGTAATGTCTCAGTCATATTTAATTCTCACAGGAAAAATGGAAGAAATTTGTTTTAAATTAAGAAAAAGCAATTTTTCAACTTTTTGCCGCCAAAGTTAAAAATAGAAAAATTCGTTAACAGTTTTTAGTGACAATATCGTTTAAATTAGGTGGGATAAAATATATACCACTGCCCCTCAAGGGGTTAACCCTTTAAGGGGCAAAGCTTTTCTATTCATTAAACACTGAAATGATCGAATGACAGCAGAATTTAAAAACAGATTTATTTCAAAATAGATAAATGCTTATCTTCGCGTACTTGATAAAATTAAAATTTTCATTTAAAAATTCTGGTGTCAATGTGGCATTTTTCAATTAAAATTAAGAGGTATATATTTTTAAGAAAATTGTGATAAAGAAAACTCGAAAGTCATTGAAATGTACGATTCCTGTAAAGGATATTTCTTTTAACATTAAAGTACCGTAATTTCGGGTGTATAAGCCGCGGGTCAAACAATTTTTTTTCGACCCAGAATTTTTTAAGAAACAAATGTAACTACTTAGATCGATGTAAATATTTGTCTTCAATCACTAAATAAAATTTCTGGGTCCAAAAAGAATTGTTTGATCCGCGGCTTATACACCCGAAATTACGGTAATCGCAGGGCTCCCAAATGGTCCGCGAACTGAACACCAATATTTTTTTTAAAAAAGTTCATAGTAGGTTTCTACAGTATTTGCGCTAAAACCAACCTCCGAAGGCGTTTTCTGCGCAATTTGCAAGAAAAATTTAAAACGAAAATCTTTCTAAGAAAATATTGATGTTCAGTTGGCGGACCATTTGGGAGCCCTGTAATCGTTTACAAAAATTGCATATTAACCAATGTAAAAGTATAAAATTTGCTAAATTTACGCTGGGGAAAAAAGCCATAAAACATAGTAAATATTTCGAAACCGCAAAAGGTGAGTGGAGGTTATTTTCGCATATCATTTAATGAGATTTCTTCACTTTTTTGTATACCAGAATAATCTTAGAAAATATGTTGTTGGGTGGGTTCACTGTATTTCCCAATTAAATATAATTTGGAAACACGGTGGTCTGTGTTGCCAGATGGGCTACTTTTTTAAAATTCATATTCTGCTTTGGCACAACTTTTTTAAAAGGGTACAATGTATCATACTTAATTCTATATTATTTAAGGTGAAAACAAACACAGTTTTACCCTATCAAAAAAGTGGTGCTAGTCAAGAAATTTGAATTTTAAAAAAAATAGCCTACTGGCAACATTGACGGTGGTTGCTTGTTACATATATCATTTTTAAAGTTTTGTTTTTTCAAAAACAGACAAATTTGAAATTGATGTTATTTAGATAGTGTTTTATTTTTATTATAAGACACACAAAGAATCATTTTTGTAATGACATCTTTAGTCTAGAGCAGTGATGCATAACCTTTTTGCCAGAAAATTGCTTCCCACCAGAATATTTGAAAATTGTCGTTTGTTTTATTTAATAGCAAAGATTTCGTCATATCTATAAGGAAAAATATTCTGCATAAAAATAGTGGTATCTTTGTGGCCCGCGGGCCAAAGGTTGTGCACCGCTGATCTAGAGCAACGGTTCTCAAACTATGGACCGCGGCAAGTGTTTTGGTGGGACGTGGAACAATGTAGATTTGTCATAAAAATATATCTTTTATTTCCCCTGTTTAAAAAACATAACAATTTTAACATCAAGTAATATTTCAAGGTAAAATTCTTAATTTTCATCTTAATAAATATACCAGTGGATTATCAACACATTGTATCTAAACCAAACTTTGAATTACATGATGAGGTTCAATACGCAATGAGTGAATATGATTTTTCTACGTTGATGTTTTTGAAAAACCAAAATGCAGAAATAAACTTCATGTAGAAAGGGTTTTAACATTAAAATTAATTAGTTCTAAGCCTCATATAGATGCCCTCATCGATAAACACCTATTCACTGACTAAGATTCTTTACTCTTCTAACTCCTCTTTTGACAATAATTAAATTAAACGTATTTTTGTCTATCTTTGTAGTTTGCGCATTGTTTTAATTATTATGACATTTTCACACATGGAGATTATTATTTCTTGTTTTTTATATAGTGTTGCTTCGTACACTATTTAAAAATTTCATTTTTCGTACGATAGGATATCCGATTACTTAAACACGTAGTACAACAATTTTCATACGGATATATATCCTTATATTAGGTGTGTCACGAAGGGTCGCGTACCAATAAAATTTGGGAACCGCTGGTTTAGAGTAATAACAATTTTTAAAAAACTGTAAAATTGTTGTTAGGTATGTGATTCAGAAGGTCATACTTGCGTATTTCGCTCCGAATTACAAAGTGCTATGTACTACAGGACAAGTGCGTTTCTGTTCACTGACGGAACTTCATTTTATTGGTCACAATCAGGCTTATCACAAATGTTTCACTACCAAGATAAAGGCAAAAATACGCTTTTTGCTTTTATGGAATTTCTTTATCAAGAAAAGTTTCGCTTAGAAAAAAAGCATTCAGAGAAAGAAATTATGTGGAATGATGGAGCATCCTCAAAGTTAAACAACTCCTTTTCATAACTCCTTTTCAGAGAAACGTATGAGGGGAAATCATTCACAGGGAAAAGGAGTAGTTGACGGTGTAGGTGGTAACATAAAAACACTTTTGTACCAAAAGAGGACGAGGAAGAGCAAAGTACGCTCAATTCAATCTGCAAACGATTTGTCTGAATTGCCAGGCCAGCTTTCAAAGAGCACTAAAATCACAGATTCCAAGTCTCGAAGACAGTATTATAATACAGAAAATGTTGTTTTATTTAATTTTATGAATTGGATGATTTAAAAGGACATATTAACTAAGATTATAAATATACACAAAAAGAGGAAGATTTTATCTCTCTGAAAAATATTCGACAGTCGAAAGAAAAGAAATTGAAGAAATAATACATAAGGAATTTTTCGTAAAAATGTACTAAAATTAAAGGAATGTCAAGCTTCTATATCATAGAACACAAGGAATGGAACATAGTTTGTCACAGCCACAATTTGTCGGAGAAAAAAAAATCGAATCAAACAGTTCAGCAATCTTAATTCTCTTGAAGTTTAAAAATATAAAAAAATGGATTATTTTGAGTTATGAGGCAAGCTTTTTTCATAAAATAATACAGACAAACTAATGATATAGTGTTTAAAATACAACAGAAGTGTGGAAAAATCTGCGATTATTTCAAATACCCGAAACATCCAGACGAAATTTCATAAAACAAAATAAATAGTAAAAGCTATTTGTGCGACAATTTTTTTTCGAATATTGAATGCTCTTTAAATTTGGAAACTATGCAGTTGAATTAGTTGTTCAAATTTCTAAAACAAAACGATATTTTTATTGCTTTGTCATTAATACTTTTCTTATATTACTTTGTTGAATGTGTTCTTTTTCATAACTATTTCTATTCATGAATATTTCATTTTAAGAAGTACATTTTTTGTATTTTATGCCTGTTTTTCATATTTAATAGATATATATGTAGGCATATATGTAGAAATTTTATGAAATAAATATTATTTTTTTAATTATAAACAAAGGATTTCTTTTTTCTTAAGATTAGGTTATCGCACATTGTCCCATAAGTGACAAGAACAAGAAAGTCCTACTCGTAATGTCCATTATAACAATTATTATTTAAACTAAATTTTGATTTTTCAAACAAATAACACAATAAGCAGCTACTAAGAAGTTTGAACATTCATTAAAAGAAATTACAGCAATTAGAAATTACACATTAGATTCAGAAGTTTCCTTTTTAGAAACAAAGCATTTGAAAAACCCTGTCATATAATGAATACTACACGTGACGGCACTGATTCGATATATATATATTTTTTCATTTAAAAATGTGAATGTATTTTCGTTTTTTTTTTATAATATCACATAAAAAGAGATCATATTATGGGTCAGAAAATTAAAAATATATATATATTAAATTGTTTTCACAAATGCAGAAATCTTTCGGGAAATTTAGTCCAAATGTTACACAAGTGAAGGCGGAATCACCCAGATGAACAAACAAAATAGACATACCTATATTTGTGTATAAGATGGCTTTTGGTGAATCTGAGAAAAAGCAATACCGTCTTTAACTGCTTCCCTGTTTTGCGCGTATGTATGTAATACGGGGAACGTGTTATTGTAAATCATGATTTATTTGTACCATGTACATGCATCCGTATTCCAATCATGATTTATTGTTCCTACCAATAAATTTTTATTGCAAATTTTTCATTATTTAATCCGAGCATTTTTCTGATTCAGTTATGCAAAAATTTTTGTTTTGCAAAACCGGTGGTAAAAGATTAAAACTCTGTAAAAGACTCGAAAAAATAGAAATTTTTTCAAGGGTTTTTTTCAAAAATATTGTTCAGTTAATTGTTTAATATAATTTTCAACAAGTCAAAACCTAGATGCACATCGAAAAAGACAAAAAAAGTGTTTTTTTTTTAGATATATGAGACTCTCAAACTAGATTGGTCAGCTAATGTTCTGAACCTAAATACCACGAAAAAAGTTTGAGGAATTCTAGTGAGCAATTTCTACAGAAAAAAATATGGTCGTATTATGCACTATAACTCGTGACCAGGATTATAACCTTGTATTTGGGAAGTCTGACTATTTTGTCAGCTTCATAAATTCAAAACCACGTAAATTATATTCTACAATGTTGCACTAAAAATTATTAAACACAAAATAAACCCATTTGACACGTATTATTTTGGTAATTTAAAAATTCTATTCGGTTTTTATAATTTTGCTAGTATTGCATATCGAGTGAAAATGCAAAGATGGCTTTTATGAGAATTATTAAAATTATATATAAAACATTTGAAATTGTTCCCATCATTTCGCAAAGCAGTGTATTATTAGATTCATGCAAAAGTTTTGTCGCATACCTAATTTTAGTTCCATTAATATCAATAAAAATATTAATAACTGATAATTCTACCTATTAGGTAACATTACCATAGCCGCAAAGTGTCCGGCTTTTTTTATATAGTTGTATTTGAAAAAAGAAAATGTCCTATTCTTTAAATTGATACACTTGGGTGATTTAAAAGAGTAATAGTTTCTCTAAGATAATAGTGGTGTGCAAAAAGCCGGAGATATTGCAATTCTGCATTACCTTCTGTAATTAAAATTTTACCGCTTAACACTAGAACGCCCGGAAATTTTACTCAAGTTTGATAATAATATTTCTCACCAGAACTTTTATTCAAAATTATGTCTTTGAATTATTTAAGGTAAATCCGCATAGATCAAATATAAATTATTTCAAGAAATAATTTCTGGTTCAATTTTAAATTTAATCATATAGTTGGAGTCGAATCGACTCCTTCCGGGCTTTCTACTGTTAATTGTAATGCCAATGCCCTACTAACAATTTGTGTCAAAAACTTTCTTCGATTTATTACTCTTGTATTGTACGTGAAGAAAAAATTTACAGTAATTTCACGCGTATATCCGCCGCACCTCAGATAATTTGATTTTCCCCCAGAATTTATTTTAAATAAAATGGGGTTTGCTTTTGTTTCTCTTTTACAATAAAATTTCCAGTCCGAAAAAGACTTTGAACCGCGGCGTATACGCGCGAAATTACGTACCATAATTTCTGACGTACAATATGCGGATCAAAGAGACATCTTTGGACTCAGAAATGTTCATGAATAATTGAATTAATATATTTATTGCGATTTAAGAAGTCACATTTTATCAAATAAAATTTCTGCGTCCACACATGTTTGTTTTATCCGTGGATTGTACGTCGGAAATTACGGTATTTAAAACGTCAGTCACAGGTGACTGATACAAGGTTCGCACACTCCTTGGAATTTCCAAGGACTCTGACACCACTAGTAAAAATAAGAAAATTTACATTTAATTTTTAAACTACAACATTCGTAACCCCCGCCTTCATTCACAGTATTTACGATATTAATCTGCAATGAAACACTTTGAAAATATCCTTAAAATTTAGTGGTAGAACTGTGCGAACCCTGCTGATAGTGAACTTTTCGTTTAAATTGTTTTTTATTCAAAGATATAATCTGCTAACAAATGAAAGACAAGTTTTCAATAGTTACATAAAACAATATATACATAGTTTTAGTTTTATATTATATTTTCACTGTCTGACACCGGTGACTGACGCGGCCGAAAACGGAATGTTCAGAGTCAGTCACCAGTGACTGGAGTAGCAATTAATGTGGAAATTTCAAATCAGTTTGTTCGTAAATTTTGGAAACATCTTTTCGCCATTTTAGCAATAGAATTATAATACCTTAAAATGTTCAACTAAGATATATTTTTCTTTCAGATAGAGAAAACCTCTGTCGTAATTCAAATATTTGAGAAATTTATCGGCCCTCTTATTCTATTTATGAAAAATGATGTTATAAATTATGATTCAGGTATAAAGTTAAATTAGCGTATCTTCCAATAATTTTATTTTTCTAGAATTCACCTGTCATTTCTGCCCTTCATAAATTTTAAAAGTCAGACGAAGTTTATTTTTCAGGCAGTAAAAAAATTTTAAAATGTATTTCTGCTAGGTAAATCGTTATTTTTAATGATTTATAAATTGTTATGTGTCATGCATTGATAAAAGTTTATTGTCGTTAATTTCGTATAAAAGAATGATTGTGATACAAATATTTAAGAAATTCACTCGTGTCATATTTGCATTCATAAAAAAATTATGTTCGTAGTTACATTAATTCGTACATTTTTCCATTCTAAAATACTGATATAAAAAATCATAGTATGTGACTTATACGACATGCGCTCATGGAATTGCCCAAACACAATAAAATTAATCTTTTTTTTATGGGATGAAAAAAAATTCATATTACCGACGGTGAAAACTTTCACCAGTGAACTTGAACAGAAAATTAGGTCTTATCGAGACGCCTCTCTAGATGTCTCTCACAAAAATTTGGTAAAAAATATTTCTATTTATTTTTACTGGTGTCATTTTGCCAAGTATCGTAATCTTTTCACTAACTGTAGGTTAGCTTGATTGTCATAATATGGCGGAACTACTACTGTTAAAGTAAACATATACCAGTAAAAGTGAATATGAATTTTTACTATTACTTTTGACTAAAAATTACAATTAATAAAGCGGTCGAATATAAAGAGACATTTTCTTCTCCCATTTACTAGTGGATGTTTGCGACATGGGTAATGAACATCTACAAAAGACGCATATAGTTGAAGCTGCATTCTTTAACCATTTCCCTGATTTACCCATACGTCATACGGCCAACATGTTTTGGCCAATCATGATTTTCCCGTACCACGCACGGACATCCATATTCCAGTCAAGATTTATTATTCTCACCAGTAATATTTTTATTGTAAATTTTGCATTATTTAATTCGAACACTTTCTAATTCAATTAGGCATAATTTCTGTTTTGAAAAAATAGTGATAAAAGTTTAAAAATTCTGTAAACGACTTGCGATTTTTTTTTCAAAGATAGTGATCAGTTACATGGTTAATGATATGTAAGTTCCCTTTTCTTAATAGTTCCATGAATAAAACTGGGGCCTGAATTGAAAGCCCTAAGGCAGTCATTTGAAATCCAGATGAATTTAATCATTAAATAAAATTTCTGATTAGAATTGGTTTATTCAAATATGTGTATTTCAATTTTTTTTTCTCTTCTGCTAAAATTGCAAAAGACGGAAATTATGCTTCGCACCTACCGTAATTTCGGGTGTATAAGCCGCGGGTCAAACAATTCTTTTTCGACCCAGAATTTTTTAAGGAATAAGTGTAACTACTTAGATCGCCGTAAATATTTGTCTTCAATCACTAAATAAGATTTCTGGGTCCAAAAAGAATTGTTTGATCCGCGGCTTATACACCCGAAATTACGGTATATCCTCAAGTTAGAGAAGCATGATTGATTTAACTTTATTTTAAACAACATAATTTAAATCCTCTTGAATCGAGATTTTATATCCAGAAAGAATTATTCAACCATATTTTCGTTATAGATGCACCTGTATTTAATGTTTTATTCGATGACACACATTTTAAGATTGTCCCAAATTCTTTTGCGCTAGCTCTAGAAATGCGGGTGGTTTGATAAGCTTTTCTTCATGTCAATTACTTATAGCGATTTTACATTTTCATCAACTTTTCTTCATATGTACAGTAACCTCTTTCTAGGGCACTATTCATCGAGACCCATAATTTTTTTCTGTTGAAGATAATATCACTCCATTTTAAGACATTCAAGTTTGTAAGTTTTTCGTGTTACAGAAGTCTCGGAGCAGTTTCTTTTTCTAGAGACTATTTAAAACTAGTACCACCACTATTTATGTATGAAAGATTGCGTTTTATATTTGTCTTTGAAATGTCACGATAACCCTCTACATGGTAAGCATTTTATTGCAATTCTTGTTGTAATCTTTCATGAAAATACCTTTATAAAAAAAAGCCATTGCTTAACGCTGGAACGTCCGGAAATTTTACTCAAATTTCGTAATAATATTTCACACTAGAATTTTCATTCAAAATTATTTAATTGATCTAAACGTAAATCTGCATTGTTTAAACCCTTTCCGGCACGGACAAATTCTGTTAGTAAAATGAGAAATTGTCGACATTCACAGGGATTTTCAAAAGATCTTTTTAGAAATTAAGAATAACTTTATTTAAGCTTCCAATGTAAAAAGCAAAATTTTATTCAAATATTATTGGTGCCGCTTGGAAGTTTAGAATTAAAATTAGGTTCCCCGGACTGGGTACAGTGTGCTGGAAAGGGTTAAATTTAACTTATTTCAAGAAACATTTTCTGGCTCAAATTGAAATTTAACCCTTTGAGCTCTGGTGGACGAATTTCTTCAAAATTCCAAATGTCACTTTGGCATCAGTATTTTGCAAAGAAAAAAACCAATTAACGATATACACAAAAAATGCATTAAACCTTTTTCAAGTAAATTTGGCCGAATTTTCTGGTGTCGTTGTGACATTTCGGAATTAAAATTATGTGGTAGAAAATTCTACCATCAGAGCTAAAGGGTTAATTACGTGGCCAGAATCGATTCGACTCCTTCCGGGTGTTCGGACGGCTCCGAGTCCTGGATACACTTAAAATATTCAAGCTAAAAATACTTTACTTTGCTCAAATGTAAATCATTTCACAAAAAACTTTCGAGCAAATAACGTACCGCAGAAGCAGAATTTCTTTAGAAACTAAATTACCATGCTATTAAATAATGACTCGTCCATATACGTTTTACACAATTCAAATATTCTCGAATTGAGGTTAAATGTGCAGTGAATTTTCTTTTACTATTAGTTCTTTATAGATGCACCTGCATTTAATTATTTATACGATGACATACATTTTCACATTCCTCAAATATCTGTTGCAATAATTTTACGAATGCGGGCGGTTTTATAACCGTTATTTTTATGTCCAAAAAATAAATTTATTTCAGTGTTCCTCCAGTGGAAAATCGTTTAGAGTTCGACCGATTTTCGTGTTACACAGGGTCTGGTTTAGACAGCTTACTCCATTGTCGGAAAAGAATAGTTAAAAAAATTATTTCTCATTATTTCTAAAGATGACGTTTATAAATGCGTAGTAAATAAAAATAGAAATTAACATTTAATAACCATTATATATAACTAGATCTTTAACCCTTTCAGGGGCGCCGTTTGCAGAATGCAAACGGTTAATTTTACTCTTCGAATTGCGAACTGACACCAGTAAATTTTTAGTATAATTTCGATCGGATAATATACGTGGAAAAAAAAAAAATTCTTGATTATTTTCAACTAAATTTTTTCTTAAATTGCAGTGTGAATCATTTATTTGAAAATTTTTGCAGCAGAAATACCCTGCGCCAGAAAGGGTTAAACATAAGTATTGACAATGTACTACATTTTTAAAAAATTCAGTTTGCTTTATTTATATTGGTTTTTATAGAAATGCCGTTCGTAACGCTTAGTGACATGTTAAAACGGATAAATATTATAATTTGTAAAAAGTGGCTGCAATCTAGAAACAGGAATCCTTGACACATGATGAAAACACATGATGTAATTCGTTAAATTACTATGTGTCATTTTAAGAATATTGTTTTATAAATACAGGATTAGCTTGTAAGAGTGCAAATCTAAACATATTTATATATACAGAGAGAGATTGAGACCGCGTGTTTTTCAGCACTGTGGTTACAATGATAGAAGAAAGATAGAATGCACCTAGAAGTTATTGGAAATAATATAACAATACATGGTCGGAAACGTTTTCCTAGCGCGGAAGTGACGACGCAAAGAACAAGTCAGAAAGATATACAATGACTATTATTTCTAAATACATGTTCATTGCTTTATTTAAACACGAAACTTCTATATTGAAATTAGCCGCAGAATACTATTCGAAAATCTTCTTGCAATTTGTGCCCTGGCACGTAGATTCGCTTACCCTGGCAAAATATATACATAGGTGCCAACCTGACATTGATCATCCGTAATATGTGCGTTAATTTGACCCTGGTTTAATGAGTTTCGAACCAGAATTTTTTCAAAGAAATAAAATTAAGTATGGTCCACTAACAATCCTGAAATTTGATAAATAAAGATCCATGAAATATATTTTCTGGTTTGAAATGACGTTAACCTGGATCAAATTAATCTAGGTATTAAAAAAGATTAGTTGAAAGTTGCAAGCTATGGATATATATAAAGCAGAGCTGCCAAGTCTCTGATTTTCTGAGAACCACTATTATGTTAGGGAAAATGTTCTTTTAAATTGATCAATTATTCCAAATAAGTATATGACCATTTTTTTTTTATTAAAATGCTGGTTTCCGAAAAGCCGAAGACTTGGCAACTCTATGTAGAGACATACTTTTTATGTTTTTTACATAAAAAAGTTATGGATTATATTTTTAAATATTTCGCTTAAATCAAGGTGGCGAGCTTAAGGAAAAACAGTAAAAAAAAAGAAGAAATTATCAGTAATTTCTGATTAAAAATGCTTCAAATAACATATTAATTAACATAATACTTTTAATAATTTTAATAGTTTTAATATGCTAAAATATAATGCACAGCTTTTGACAAAAACATTTTAAAAATGAAATATACACTTTTCAGTATATTGAAAACTTTTAAAGGATAATAATCTATCTATGTGAAGCGAAACTAACAAAAATGTCAAGAATAAGCTACATGATAAAAGGATCGAAAACAAAATTGCTCCTTTCGTTATGTACACTGTAGATGTCAGAAAAGAATATGGCCTAGATCCATTTGTAGGCAACAAAAGAGCAGAACTGCAGTTTAATAGAGCAATCTTCTTTCTCTCTGAAAAAGGATAGGAATGTAGAAACATAAAAAAAGCCAAAATGCTCTTTTTTTTAAATCAAAACCCCTTTCATCTAAAAAAAAAATCAAAATTCCGCTCTACCTCATTTCTCCCTTTTTTTAATGTTAAGCTCGTATAGTGAAAAATCTTAATTCATGAACAGAAAAATTAACAATAGATAGTTTATGCCACCAAATTAGTCTGGTTTTTGAATAGCCTAGTTTCATTTAAAATATAAAAAGTTTGCCTACCGTAATTTCGGGTGTATAAGCCGTAGATCAAACAATTCTTTTTCGACCCAGAATTTTTTTTAAAACAAATATAACTAGTTAGATCGCCGTAAATATTTGCCTTCAATCACTAAATAAAATTTCTGGGTTCAAAAAGAATTGTTAGTCTGCGGTTTATACACCCGAAATTACGGTAATTGAATCAGAAAAATGCTCGGGTTAAATAATGTGAGCTTTACAATAAAGTTTTACGGGTGAGAATAATAAATTATGATTGGCGTATGGATGCCTGTATGTGGTACGGCCAAATAATGATTGGCAAAAACACTTTGCCCTTATGACGTGCGAACAAAATAGGGTAGCGGTTAACGTGTTTAATTAACTTATGTCTGAATGGAAAATACACTCCTTAAAACAATTAAAGGATATTTAATGTCTGGTATAAAATAAAGTTATAAGAGAAAACGTTTTGCAGAAAATTAAAGAAGAGAGTCTAAAATGCAAATTGTTGTCATTTTCAAATTTCGGAATATCCAAATTTTGGTTTTGACGTCAAAAACGACGCTTTAGCAGCAGCGAGTGAGGTTTGTCTTTCAACTTACTAAAATACAAAGTGGAAAACAATCATCAACATTCACTAAATGCTTTGTTTAATAAGTAAGATGCTTCAACGAAGTCATATAACCGAATCAGAAGCTTGTTGTTGGTCGAATACAGAAGGGCCAATTACAAGCAGAAATGATCTGGAACCGTTTTCTGGAGACTGGAAATATAGGCCGTAGAGCCGAGCAAGTTTCGTATGCGTATAGCAATGTTTAGTGAATATTGATAGGCATTTATGTGCATACCACCAAAGCTATAAAAGTAAAATGTAATTAAAACTTTCTGCAGCCAATATCGGTTGAAATTAGGTGGAATGTAATAAATATTATCCCTGAAAAGGTTAAGATATTTAAACCTTCAGAGTGCCTAAAGTACTTGAAAAGTATTTCTAATATATATAATTAATTATCTAATATTTTTAAATATATTTTAAAAACGAATTATAGTAAATGTATTTTTAAACTAATTGACTTCCAGTTTGGTATCCTAAGTTAACACAAGAACCGCCAGCTATTTTTTGCAAGTTTTATCAAAAGTGTTTGACACCAGAATTTTTATTTAAAATTATTTTGCTCATTTGATTAGCCTATATTTATTCTGCACTTATTTAACAAGTTTTATCAAGAAATTTCTGGTTCTAATCGGCTATTTTCAATTTGGCAGGGGATCATAATGACCCCCTAATGGCGGTTTTAGTGTTAAACATTTCGAAAAAAAAAATACTATGCAAAAATTAGGTGTTAATAGGAAAAAAGTTAGAGTTTCGTACAATGTCACTAAGATGATCCCCCAGCTTGTTCTTTGTAAACTGAAATTAGATATAATTTAAAGCCTGATCGAAACGTAATTTTCGGACGGGTTCTTCTTTTCTGTGTATTCTTCTTTGGTGTTTAAAATTTATTGGATTTCTCTTTCTTTTTCTTTGTCCAATTGTACAAACAAATTGAAAAAATTAAAGATTCTTCAAATTTTCAATTTTTAGGTGCGTTCGTAATTATGTAAGTACGTAGTACCTATATTTGTCGTTCAGTCCGTTCGCATATAACAACGCAAAAACTACCTAACCGAATCGTTTGAAATTTAAAATATATAATTATTATATAGTTTTGTCGAGTTGTTTCAAATTTGATCAAAATCAGATGCATAGATCAATTACAGGGACAATCAAAAGTATTCCGTTACATTACGTTCAATGGGAAAAAAAATTTCAAATGCATTTTAACGGTGTTACACTTATTCGAACATAATAAAATTGATTTGCATCTATAAAGTACATATTATAATATTCATTTTGCATAAATTATGGTGCAAAGAACATTTGTTATTGATTTACAAGGCCACGCAAAAGTATTCAATTACATAATGATATAGGGAGAACATTGTTTGGTGCGTATTTTAACTGTAATTAACTATTTAAAATTTTATGACATTGATAAATGAGAGTGATATTTTTAAAACTTCTTTAACGTACGAACGCACCTCATTTGCTACGCTTCACGTGCAATTTCCAACTTGTTTTTATATATGCAAGAACTGAAATGCATTATAATACTAATCAAGGATCCCACTGATCTCATTTTCAAATACTACTATTAAAAAAATGCTATGGTCCAAGCATTTGAAATCGAGTCACGTCAATTCATTAAGGATGTCTGTTTATCTCTTTCAGATATCTCTTTGCAAAAATAAAAATCCAGGTTAGTTTCCTTTCTGATTTCATCTTGAATTAATTTCTAACGTATATATATGAACAGTAAGGTAGCTTAACTTTTAGATGCATAGTTACGCATATCTGCATCACTTTTTTTTTAATTCTTAGTAACTATTCTATTTATAAAGAAATATTAATCCTCTAAAATTACAAAAATAAGCTACTAAATAATGTTGAATATCTGTTTTAAAATTTCTGATGCCTAATCCTTAGTATAAAAATGAGAAGCGCAATTAAAAAAAAATCATGCATTAATGGGTTAAGTTTCACAAAATGAAAAATTATATAAAATAAGGTACTTAGATTAATACTTATTAAAACATTGATTAATTCGCAATATTTTAGTTATAGTAGTAATTTTTGCTTGCATTGCAGATGTGAAACATTAATAAAAGCTTACGTATTACACGAAAACTGTATCGCTAATTTTCTTTCGTTATTTTTTCTTTGTAAAAAAAAACTATGTACATAATGTATACTTTTTTCAAAAGATAATAAAAAATCGTTCTTTTATTCGTAAGAGCACTAGTATTTCTTTATAGAAAAATAAATATAGTTGAAAAGCACGAAAGTTCATCTTATTTAATCGTAGATTTTCAGCATGAAAATATTGGCACGGGAAAATTTCCTGTTCGCGAAATAACAGGACCCCTACGAACCCTGAAGTTAAACATATACGCAAAGTCCCATTCTTAATGATACAGACAGTGGATGTGACGTCACTTTGCATTTCACAAGATTTCTTTGAAATGTTTAATCACAGAAGAATGAAGCAAATTTTTTAAAGAATAACAGGGTACCAAAATTCAATAGGCATACACACGCTGAAAAAAATATCGTGTTCCTCAGCCATCTCTCTCTCTCTCTCTCTCTCTTTTAAGCACGCAGGCTTAGCTGTAAATACAGGGAGTGTTTTGTAAAACAGCACCGATCTCACCATCAGTAACATGCCAAATTATCAAACATGAAAATTTCACATTAGATAGTTCAGAGGGTAATGATATTAAACATAGTGATTTCATACTTTGGTCATATTTATGTCAAAGCTCTTCTTGCTAAAATAAACTAACTATGTATGACACAGAAATAAGTAAATAAAATCAATTAACACATTGAGTGCCAAGTCTATTTTGTCTGTCTTTCAGTTTGGGCAGCAAAATAAGATTCTCATTACACCAAGGGTGTAAAAATCAAGGCACCAGCGGGCAGTCTCTTACCACTAAAATTTAAAAGTTTTCTTAGCTTAAAATTTAATAGCATTCTTACTAGAATTTTACACGAAATATTTGACGAAAAATAACGAAATAAATTCATTGTGAGATTCTACCTGCTGACGCCTAGATTTTTGCACCCCTGCGTGACACAATCCCAATACTGTTAGTCGCTGGGGACTGATGCGGGTTTAACGAAAAGTTCAGTGTCAGTCACTAGTGCCTGATGTGGCACTCAACGGGTTAATACTTTGAAGGGCAGTCATTTATTTTTGGACAACTTATACTTAATCTCTAAATGTCATATTGGAATTCAGAATTTCAGAATGAAAATTTTCCTTAGCAATATTTTCTTTATTTAAAAAGATATTTTTATGATTAAATAAACTAAAGATTTCTAAGAAACAACTGAGATAAAAATCGTGGCAATTGACACAGTAATATTATCAGGGGAGCGGATACCGACACCGCTATTTTTGAATAAAGATTTGCACATTTTTACAATCGAAAATTTTAAGATTAAAGAAGGCTATTTCTAATTTCTACTTGAAAGTAGTGGTACTGTCAAACCCCCTATCTGTACTTCAATTCTCTGGTTAGTTTGCCATTGAAATATTCGAGATCTTTAGAATAGCAACCAGACAAGGCTTGCACTCTTTGGAATTATCAATGAGTCGGACACCAGTAATTAAAAAAAAATAATTTGTATTTAATGTCCTCATAAAAGAATTTGTAACCATCTCGCTTAATCGTAGATGTTCATAACTTTTTTTTCAGTAACATAATGTAAAAATTTGTGGCAATAAATATGTTGAATAGTTCGCATGCGGAATCAAGTAAAAATTTTCATTTTAACACTTTACCATTGTTGGCGGCATTTAATTTTAATTCACAAAATGTAACATTAACAAACTCTGCAATCATTTTTTCTCTGAAATTCGTTAGCTACTAGAAACTCCAAAATTTATTATTCGCCATATTTTTTTCGCAAAATTTCTTTCATAATAGAAGGGAAAATTTTCTGAACCACCAGTACGTAAAGGCAAACTCTGACGCCGTTTTTGCATCGAAACAATTTTATTGTAGACACTGCCATTTTAAATCGCTCCTAATCTGCCGATTAAATAAGGTAAACATTTCTATTAAATATTTGTGACACAAAAATATGTAAGAGTTGCAGTCTCAGTAAGAGTTGCAGTAGTATTCTCAGTTTTTTCTTTTTTCATCAGCAAAATTTGTCAAATAAATAATATAAAAGATTCTGTTAAATTTTAGTGTTGTGAAAAATCTGATGCAGCAGTCCCAGACGAGCCGCTAACTCAGGTTAAAGATATGTAAAATAATTTAATGTATGTTATGACAACGAGAACTAAAATAACATTATTTAAACAGAAATGTTATAACATTAAAATTAAAGGGTATACTGAATTTATTATTGAAAACATTATAGAAATTAATTAATAACACACATCCTTCAAAATGTATCAGGAATAGTATGGAAAATCCCATGTTAGACAAACTTGCATTTTCTTATTCTGTTTTAATAAAGTATTATATCATTTAATATAAATTATTTTCGCATTGTTGCTCTTCTATAAATGCACTCATTCACTTCCTCTCATCTTTCCAACTTTTGAATAATGAATCTTAAAACAGTAATGCATTTTACGTCTTGCGACGACAGAACTGAACATGGCAAGTTCGTGTTAAGCGAGAAAACTCATTCATTATTCGCTCTCATTTGCATCAAATTAAACAATATCCATTGCTGCATCTGTAATGTGAAAGAGGTGGTGACGGCTTAATTGTCTTGTTTTACGTTGCAATAAGTAGTGGGAAGTTGCCACGAAGTAACAAAAGAAGATAATGTCAAGATAACTAGTGCATATAAGTTTATTCATTAATTCAAACTTATGGTGCCATATTCTTGGAAATCTTTGTTTCTTTTAAACTTTCTTTCAAAAAAATAAGTTATATATATTTTTTTGCTAAACATGGATTATATATATCTATATTATAGGAAATATGTTGTAAGTAGAGATCACCATTTCTTTATCGGACATGATAAGTGAGTATTGCAGAGCTACCACCCTACCAATTTTTGAGTATTTCTATTTTCTTGTAGAAAATTTTTGTTTTATTTAAAGATGAAGTTTTGCAATTTTCTGAAAGACATAAATTTAGAAATTAAGGAAGTAAGAAAGTAGAGTGTTGTTAGCTCTCCCAGTTTTATTATTAAAATACTATAAGACAGCATTAATTTATTTTTCAGGCAATATCAAAAGAAAATATTAACCCACAAAAGCCCGAAATATTTTTCTCTTTAAAATGGGTATTTCCATGATATGTCATGTGTTTCCACACTTGTCATGTAAGTCACATTTCTGGTAACTGCTAAATTTTTGGCCACCGTTATTTTCGAAAGGTTTGCATCGACTTATTCAATTAATGAAATATCTCTGATAAAATAAGTTACATTTTTCCGTTCTAAAATACTGGTATCCAAATCGTAGTATGTGACTTACACGACATGTGCTCATGGAATTACCCAAATGAAAATGTTTCATTCCACACCATTTTTTTTTATAAAAAATATTATTATTGTGTTATTGTGTGTTATTGTACATGTCAAAAATTTTGCCACAATTACAATTTTGAAATAAAAATTTAAATAGTCGCTGTATTTCAACACCTGTCTTGTATTTGTCAGTGATAGCAGTTTAACCCTTTCCGGCACGCTGTGCCCGGTCTGGGATACCTAATTTTAATTCTAAACTTGCAAATTGCACCAATAATATTTTAGTAAAATTTTGCTGTTACAATAAAGGTTTAAATTAAGGAATTGAAAGTATCTAAAAAATTCGTTGGTGAATTCCGGTGTCAGTCGATAATTTCTCATTTTAATACAGATTTTGGCCGTGCCGGAAAGGGTTAAACTCCATAATCAATAAAACTAAATTTAAAATTTCATTTCTAACAATGGAGTTTAAGAATAGAACAAAAATAATAGTATTAAAAGTACTGTACACAGAAATGATTTTTGGCATCCGCCAAAAAGCAGACGGTTGCTATTTTTGAGTTAATATAAAATGCCTACGTCAAAAGAGGTTATAAATATCTACAGTATAAAAACAAAACATAAGTCTGTTTCTAAAATAGCAAATGAATAGAAAAGTTCAAAACGCGATATTCACTAAATGTTGGCCCTTGGTAATGATTTCAAATAAAAACTACGTTCAGGAAAGCCACAAGTGACTACTTTGAGTGAAGAATACCATATCAGAAATTTTATTTCTGCTGGTAATTACACTCTTTCGCACATAAAACATGTAGTTTGAGGAAAAATATCGATAAAACTGTTAATAAAAGAAATTTGGAACCAGAATGCATCAAAAAACGTAAAATGTTTCTTTTATTATTTCAGAAATGACACTGTAAAGCTAAATTTCAGTTGGCAAAGATCATATGCCATTTGGTAAAAGATAGCGGAATGTCAATATTCTGGGATCAGGGCTTGATTATCAACAGAGTACACTCCTACGAGGAAAAAGAAATGGAAATATTTCTTATTCATGACAGTCATTTAGAATGAAAAGTGCGTTTACAAAAGACGAAAATTTCTATAGCATTTTACTGGTGAGAGAGTGACACGAAAAATCAGGCCCTATCCATGATGAAAAACACCATAATTTCCGGCGTATAATCCACGGATCAAACAATTATTTTTGGACCCAGAAATCTTATTTAGTGATTGAAAACAATTATTTACGGCAATCTAAAATGTTACGTTTATTTTACAAATTTGTCTGGGTCGAAAAACAATTGTTTGATCCGCAGATTATACGCCGGAAATTAGGGTAATGTAATCTCGATGGCCCTGCTACGTTTGTGTACTATTAATATTGGTCTCGGCAGTGAATTCAGAGTATATTTAGCCGAAAACATGTTGGCAGTTGTATAATGGTATAAAAGGCGAATTCTTTCAATGGTCAAATATTTCCAGCATTCATCAGTGGTCTTCAAAATTCTGAAAAGTATCAAGAGACACTTTTCAATCATTTTCTCTCTGTTGCCGTGGTTTTGAATGAAGGAAATTGGTTATTTCAACTTGATAATATTTCGAACTATACCTCAAACACAACTCCATGAGGCTTAAGTTGAAAAAAATACGTGGTATGAAATTAGCCCTGATTTAAACTCTATAGAAAATATGAGTGGTATTCTCACTCATGCAGTGTATCAAAACGAAAAACAGCATTCTTCAGTTAACAGTTTAACCCTTTAACGGACAAGGCATTTTCATTGCTAAGATGTTGACATAAATGAATGACACCGATAATTGCGAACAAATATATTTGTAAATAAGAAAAAAGTGATTTTTTACATACATAATAAAATGGATTTTTTAAATTAAAAGCGTGACACATTTTGACAAAACTGTTATAAAACGTATGCATCGTGTTCTCAGTGGTCACCCTTTTTATATTCAGATTCGTCAATTGCGACCATTTTTTTAAAATGTTAAAATTCCTGTTTGTTTCGCTCTAACTAATATGCCATTAACCCTTTGAGCTTTGGGGTGTAAATTTCTTCAAAATTCCAAATCTCACAATGGCACCAGTATTTTGCAAAGAAAAAAACCGGTTAACGATAAGCACGAAAGAATGCATTAAACTTTTTTGAAGTAAATCTGGTCAAATTTTCTGGTGTCATTGAGACATTTTGGAACTATAATTACGCAATAGAAAATTCTACCAGCAGAGCTCAAGGGGTTAAATAAGGAGAATTTCGCAATTAAAAAAAAGTGGTGCAAATCTAGAAATCTGAAATGAAAAACAATAGCAACCACTCGAAGCACTCTTTATGCCTATATTTAAAGCGTTTTTATTTTGAATTCTTGTTTAAATTAATTGCAGTTTTAACTGAAAATTATAAATAAATATATCAAATTATTTTTTATTTAGGTGACTAATGATAACTTGTATTTGTATAATGCATACTATTCATTTATCATTTTAAAAAAATAAGTTGCAAAAAGTTTTTTTTTTGTTTGTTTGTTACATATTTTTAAATGTTTACATTTGATTATTTTTTTCTGATATACATTTTTCATCTAGTGGTTCTCAAGATTTTCTTTTTAAAGACCAAAACAAGGATTACAAAATAAAAAGGCCTGATTTTTCATAAGCTTTACAGAATGGATTATTCTGTTTCTTATAAGAATGACAAGTTAATACTTTAGAATAATTCATCGTAACTTAGTTAAGCTCATACAGCAGCTCCTGTTCTTTTTTATCTTTTGCGGTAAAAGATTAAATGCATTTTTTAGAAAAGAAATCTGAAAACATTGATATTTTTATTTGAAAAAAAATGACTTTCAACCAACATAAGAGGGTAGTATGGTTAAGCCGCATTAATAAATATATGATCTAAATTCCGCCACATAAAAATAGGAAAAAAGTACATATTTTATGCAAAATTACTCACCGTTATATTACTGTATTCTATGTAGCCAAAATTTAGCATTGCAGTTCATAGTATTTTTAAACAGCTACCAAAAACTAGTTTTCTCGGTTACCACTACTTAACCCTTAAATGCATAGTGAAACATATTTACATAACTTTTTATTTAACTTTTAGCAACTATAGCATTTATATAGAAATAATAATGCTGTAAAAATTAAAAAATATGCGAGTAAATAAAGTTAAAGATTTACATTGGAATTTCTCGTGTCTAATCCTTAGTATAAGAATAAAAAACACATTTCTAAAAGAGTAATTCATGCATTTAACCCTTTGCACTCACATGTCCAGTCTGGCTACCATCATCTTTCTTTAGAAAATTTGTTTTTGACACCAGTAATACAGGAAAATAAAATGTGCCTTACTTAAATAGGCATTATTGAAATTGTTTTGAATGAAATTCTTTTTAAAATGTGATGTCAATCGAATAAAATTTGTGTAAGAGACATTTGAATCTAAAGAGTTAACTCCTTGAGGGACGGTGAGGTATATTTAATCCCACCTACAATTAATGAATATTTGCACCAGATAAAAATAATAAATTTTACTTTTCGAACGTTGTTGAAAAAATAAAATAAATAAAGGGTTGTGAATTTGCTTGTCCTAATATTGAAATAAATTTTTTCCAAATTTCCTGTGCGAGTTCAGAATTATACAAACGCAGTTGTTTGTCTTTCAATGGATTAACCCTTTGAGGGGCGCCGTTTGAAAATCTCAAAAGGTTTGCACAAACTGCGAACTGGCAACAGTAAATTTTTAGTACAATTTCGATTTAATAATGTACGTGAAAATAGAGCTTTTGATTTTTTTAAAATAAATGTGTTCATATATTGCGGTGTGGAATAGTTTTTGAACGTTTTTGGAGCAGAAATACATTGCCCCTGAAAGGGTTAAGGGTAAAGTCTTATAAAATTAAAAGTTACATAAAATAAGGTAGTTATATTCATAGTTATTAGAATATTTACTAATTTGAATATTTTATTTATTAGAGTGTTTTTCGAACCAGAAATCTTTTTAGAAAATAAATTTAAAAGGTATAATTAAATAATAATTAAATATATAATAATTATATATATATACATATTATATATTATATATATATTACATTATTATTATTATATATATATTATATATGTATATTAAATAATTAATAATAATAATTAAATAGGTATAATTAAATAAGATAAACTCTTTTAAATAAAAATTGAGATATTAAATATTTTTCCTAAACTTGAATAAAAATCCCCGTTTTTCAAGTGTTAACCCCTAAATGCGCAATTTTTTATTTTATTTCGGAAAAATTATATATATTCCTCAGAAAGTTTATTACACAAGAAAAATTATGAAAAAAAAAAGAACAAAGATATATTTTTTATAAAATACGTCAACTTTACTTTTGTTGCACGCCTGCAGTAACACAAATTTCTGGTATTTCAAACTTTTATTCATCATTGAAGTATTACGTTTTCTTTATTTTTTTTTTCTTTTCATACCTTACGTGCAATTTTTGGTATATTTATAAGACGCTAATTTTTATCATCTTAGACCTAATACTGACAAAATTGGGTGAAATAAACATATGTTAACTATGAATTAAACCTGCAAGTTCCATTGATGTGTCTGTAGGTTATTTATAGCTTCTTATACATTTCTGGTTTCCACTGTGCAACTTTTGTCCATCTTTTGAATTCTGCCAACTTGTTCATACATTTGGGATTTTATTTTAGTTATATATACATCTATATAGTCATATATAACATAGTTAAATTGCAATACTCTGAAGTAAAGCATATAGCTATGTGCAAATCTGCAGTATTGGAGAGAGAAATTCTAAAAGGTTTACGTTTGCTTTCGCATTGTGTTTCGTGTTCCAAGTGATAGGCAGAATGAAAGATAATACTATCGAATGAAACATTCGGGCATGTGCAAAAACATATTAACAGGGGAAATATCCACTTTTTTCAGAAATTCTACAGAAATCTGAAAAAAAAAATCTGTAATCTGTGTCAAAAATCTGTGTCTTCGTCTTGAAGATGTAATTTTACCTCAAAACTATCTGCCGATTTTTTAAAGATATCCTTAGAATAATCTGTAGATGTTTTTAAAAATTGGCCAATTCCCTATAGATTTTCTACAGAAATTTTCTTAAGATTTTCGTCAGATTTTTTCTAGTGGGGATATTTTCTAATTTTGTATATATTTTTAATAAATTATCACCAGAAAGTTCGTTAAGAAAAGAAGCGAAAGCATAGTTGCCAGCGTTCGCGGTAATTCTAATCAATTTGCAGAAATATTAATAACAGAAACACTGTTTATTTTTGGTGGGGTTCTTAAATTAATTAGAATGGAATATATTCTCCGTTTGAATTCGAGGCTTTGATTTCGGCAATGTTTCCCCAAAACACGTGATCTCGCGTCACAAAATATGTTCCGTTACCGTAATTTCGGGTGTATAAGCCGCAGATCAAACAATTCTTTTTCGACCCAGAATTTTTTAAGAAACAAATATAACTAGTTAGATCGCCGTAAATATTTGTCTTCAATCACTAAATAAGATTTCTGGGTCCAAAAAGAATTGTTTGATCCGCGGCTTATACACCCGAAATTACGGTACTAATGTACGGCATACAACCACGAGTTGGAAAACGAGTCGTTGCATAACTAACCCGTTCCGGCGCAGTGTGTCCGGTCTGAACACACCTAATTTTAATTCTAAACTTGCAATCGGCACCAATAATATTTTAATAAAATCTTGCTTTTACAATAAAAGCTTAAATTAAGGAGTTCTTAATTTCTTAAAATGTCGTTTGTAAATTCCGGTGTCAGTCGATAATTTCTCATTTTACTAACAGAATTTCTCCGTGCCGGAAAGGGTTAATGGCTATGATGTGGGGGAATGTTTCTCCAAAGCACGTGACTTTGACGTCACCAGAATAGAGTCCATTAAAATAAAAATCTTCTATTTCTTGCAAACATTCTGGTAGAAATTAAATAAAAAAAGGAACAAAGGTCAGAAGCTTTGCTTTTGGGCATTGGCAAAAGATTCATTCAAATAGTAAAATGATTTTTTTCAGTCCATTGCAGCCTGATACCCTGTTTGCGTCTATAAAATCAAGCATCTGGCTCATCACGTATATGGCATGTGCGACTGGTTGCTGAAACGAAACAATTGAAAATGCGTAGGATAATTCGTTTGAAACGTCGGAAACGAGTAGTTTAGAAATAATGGATGTAGAACATTTTACAAAAAGACCAAAATGTTTAAATATTGCACAGTTTCACAGCAGAGAGAATAGTTGCCATTTTGTACGCTTTTTCTAACCTCTAATATTTAAAAGAAATGTTGACTTATTTAATCGCGGATTTCACCATTAACCCTTTGCGGGGCAGAGCAAATTCATTGCTTAAGTATTGAAATTAATGACTGACACCGGAATTTGAAAACAGCTTTATTTGTAAATAAGAAAGGGCTATAATTCACGCATTCAATAAACCGTAATTTTTTCTAACAAAATTCTGGTGCCAATGTGGCGTTTGGGAATTAAAATTAAGTGGTATATCTATGAAACCACCTCCTCGCAAAGGGTTAAGAAAGAGAAAACATTCTTTTAAAATTTAGGAGTAAGATAAAATCGTAAAAATAACTGTGAGAGAGCAATGGCAGACCGATTCGAGAAACAGCTCATAGAGCCCTTTTCTTCAAGTCACCATCAAAAAGTGCTTCTGTATACAACTAAATAATCAATAACATGTTGCATTAGGTAAAACTTCGCGCATCGCCTCTTTCACTGTGTTTCTGTTAAGTGTTGAGAATACGTTTGAACTTCTAGCTTTGTATCCAGGGTGCGTAGTCATCAAGAAACTCAGAGGATTTTAATTATTTTAGTATCAGAAATTCTTTAAAGTATTGGTTGTTAAATCTGAAAAAGGATTTATTTTTCGTTAAATAAAACAAATATTACATTATAAAAATTCTGGTAAAAGGTCCTTACAAGGTCCTTCCAGACTACGCACCCTGGTATCGGTCTACCGCAACTTGACCAATCAGTGAAATATGTTAATATTGGTAATTCAAATCCCACTTTTATTTATTGACGAATGACAGCAATGGACGGAAGTAGAAGTTTTCATGGTGACGACATTTGGGGGCCAATATTGTTGAACATAATGTCTTTTACACAACAAGTATAATAAAGATGCATTGTTATCGAACAGCGGAATTCCTTGTACACGTTGTTGACAAGTGGACAGCTGTACATAAACCAAAATGTTTTGTATGTATGTAGGCCGCTATTTTTAGTAGACCATGACACTTTGTTCCATCAGTACAATGTCCGTAGATGCGTCTCTCCATGAACTCGCAACAGCGTGGATGGAACTCGCATGCTTCCCAGGCCGGAACGCATCGAATGAACTCTCTCCAATGCAGGGATTTCACATGTGACTATTTTTTAATTCTAACAGGCACCCCTTTCTAAAAACAGAAATCTTTAACTTTGCCATCATATGCATTAGAAATAAATTTCAAAATGTATACTAGAGAAATTATGATGTCAACATAATATAAAAATAGTCGTTTGTGTCAGTCTTGCAATAGAGCATGAAAGTGAGGTGCATCGGACAAGAAATATTTTTTTAATACAGATATCCTTTAACATTAGCGAGGTTTAGGTTCATAGAAATGTCAAAATCGATACCGCAAAGCTGCCACAAGCGATTATTTTTATATTATGTTAGCACGACAGTTTTTAAGAAATACATTTCAGATGACACTTTGCTTGCAAATGTCATCAACACATATATAAAAGATTTTTCTTTTTAAAAAGCCGTACGAAGTATTCGCAAATGTTGAGATACTCTGCATTTTCTATTTTGCTAATAATTGAAACTCGGGAATATTAAAGGATTACTATACATCGGGAAGAGCTACATCGAGATATAGAATGAAAACGGTGTACGTGGAAGATAATGATGATGTCAGTGTTCTACAAAAGAATGGCCACTAAAGTCTTTATCACCTTAAAAATTTCTGAACGGTGAGAGCTTTAGTCATTTAATGGGGTCTAGGTATAGTAAAGCTGTCATGCGGTACTGAATAATACCGCTTATGGCACCACTTGGTTGTTAACTGCAGAGTTAGCATTCCTATCTTGAAAACGGAAAGAGATAGGGAAAAGGGAATTTTCAAAGTTGTAAAAAATCATCGATTTAGTTCGAAAAAAAAACCTTGCGTACATGAATGCGAAAAGTAAAACACTTAAAACGTGTCTTTTTATATTTATTAATTTATTTATTTTTGTGTATGATTTCCTACGCTATGACGTCACAAAACTTAGCTAGGAGAAAGACTTATCTGACAGAAAAATATCCCCTGTGCATGCAAGTGTGCATTGCAGCTGATGGTGAGAAGTTTGAATATCTCAAATAAATTTACATTTTTCTAACTAGTTGTTTTTTCTTTGTAAGATCGTTTTTTAACATTATAGTGTAGCAAATCACGTAAAACAAATGCGCGTGTTTTAACCTTTCTATTCTCCGCATTTAATGACCAAAATGCATTTTTTATATTAAATCGAGGATACTTTAAAACTTACTAAATCACTTTTCCAAATCTTTTTTTCCGTTTTCAAGACAGGAATGCTAATTCCGCATCTCTGGAACCTGATGGTGCCAGAGGTGGTTACTTGTTTTGAATGAATGATCAGTAGCACATTGCTATTTTCGATATCTAGAGCCCGTTTTTATAACTATAGCTTTCCCGTTTGGAAATTATTGAGGTGAAAATGAATTGTAAGAAGGCACACTTTAAATATAAGGACGTGAGTTTTAAAAATCGCCTTAACCCTTTCAGGGGCAAAACAATTCAATTGCGAAAGTGTTGAAATTATTAAATGACACCGGAACTTGAAAACTCATTTATTTTTAAATGTAGAAAAGCTGTATTTCGCACACATAATAAACAGAGAAATTTATTACCAAAAGTCTCGTGTCAATGCGGCATTTGGGAATTAAAATCAAGTGGTTTCATAAACATACAGCCTTACGGGGTTAACCCATTAACGCCCAAACATATACTTTCTTTCAAAAGACAAATTCCTTGTTTTAAATATGACAAAAAATATTTTTTAAGTGATGGCTAACCGAAATTTAACTTTAAAGAAAAAAATATTTCGAGCGTTGATTAGTTAAACTAAATTTAAAAAATCGTGCTCTCTCTTTAAGTCTACTCCATCGATAAACCTGCACCGAATAAACACTGCAGTTTACAAAAAAAAAAAAAAAAAAAAATCTAGTTTTATCCTCATTTCTGGCATTGTAAAATCTTAGTCCAATAGACGCAGTTAGAAAATTTTTAGAATTTCTCAGAAAAGGCGAATGTTGAATCACGTCTTCATATATGCATATACGTAGTACGATTGAAAAATTCGGAGAAAGCTGCCATTCTTGACAACGAAAACAAGTGCCTGAAGTAAAAGCACCTAAAATGTATTCTCCCAACCCTCCCCTACTTGCTCACTTTTGTTTAGTCCATGTCATGTGACCAAACCGCTCGCACAGATGTTATCTTCCGAAGTTAATTATCTTTTCTCAGAGGCGTAAGAAAGATGGCTTTTCTTGAACAGTGTTGTAGCATTAAATTCTGTCAACGATTAGGTAAAACACGAATGGATAATTTGAAAATGCTAAGAAAGATATACGATGAATCTACCGTAGTGAAACAAAAAGTATATGAATGGCATTGTCGTTTTAAAGAGGAATGAGAATCCATCGAAGATGATAAACGCGTTGGACAACCTTCACTGATGCCAGACACAGGTACTTTCTGTTTGAGAACGTACCAACACATCGATGCCAACTGTTAAAACAATTCGTTGTCAAAACTTACACTGAAGTGCTTCACCATCCCGTCTATCAACTGGGCATAGCCCCGTGAGACTTTTACCTGTTCCCATCTATGAAAAACATTTACCGGGACGCCAGTTTTAGTCATTAGACAAGGCAAAAACAACATCGCAGGAGACCTTATTGGGGGGTTGCGAAAAATGGCTTCCACCGAGGCTTCAAAAAGTTATACGAACGCTGGCAAATATGTATCGTCGCCCAAGATGACTACTTTGAAAATGGATATGCTTCGGTGCTGTGAACTATTCAGAGAAATGCTTTTTACAGGCTTTCCCCAAATGTTTGAGTCATACTACGTATGTGTGTGTGTGTGTGTGTTACAATATTTCATAAAAAAAATCAGTATTCTAATTTGATCACAGTCCCCTGAATAATAGTCCTGAGCGCTGACACAAAAATGGCAGCCCCTGTAGGCGAATTTTTTAAGCGTTAGCATGGTCACCGGAATTTAGACACCAGAATTTTTCAAAAGATTTCTTTGAATTATTTAAACTTTGAAAAATCTCAGAAATTGTTGAGTTTGAATGCAAGTGACTGTCCAAACACTGAAAATTAACAGTTTATTCTGCTGTTTTCATATTGGACCACAGGAGTAGTATTCAGGTGGATGTGCATTAGATCATTGTCCCCTGAATACTAGGTAGGAGCGCAGACACAAAAATGGCGGCTGCCGATGGCGGATTTTTTGTAACGTATGTACGGTTAAATTTACACACCACTATTTTACATAAGATTTTTTGATTTGTTAAATATCAGAAAATTAAAACTTAAAAGTAATTGGTACTAAAATTAAAGAAACTGTACATATTTAAAAAAAAATTCTGACTCTGGCTGCCACCATTTTGCATCACCGTCGAGACTTAGAGGGCGGTGCTTAGACAGCAAATTACGTATACAATGCTTCCACTGTTACACTTCTTGAAAACCAGTAATTTTTAAGAATAAAATACCTGATGGGTTTACAACAGCCGCAGGAAAAACGATATTCAACGCAATGGTATACAATGCAATATCAATGTAAGTTTCTATGAAATTTTTAAAAAAGAATTTTATCTGAAAAAGGTGGTAGTAAAAAATGGATCGAGCATCGAAAATAAATATCCATGTTATTATATTATAGCGTAGCCCCGTCGCTTTATTGCAACTGCTTACTACACTCATTCGGATATTTCGATCTTTTTTCTTAATAATAAACTTAATAAAAAGCTGGTAATAACATACAACAATTGTTATTATTTTTTAAAGTACAAATGATAAGTCTGGTTTTCTATGATAAATTTAAAAAAAAAACTATAGAATGAATAACAACTCATGTCTTAATTGAAATATATGTCACTTTACTTGTAAGTTATACCCATTTTAACCCATTAACGCCCGAATTATTTTCTTCGCTAAAATAAAAATTTTGTATTTCCCACCACTTTTAAAATCACATTAACTTTTATCTAAATTTATCGAGGATTCTGTCTCGTGAAAGAAGGTATATATTTATCTTCCTCTTTACTGGTGGAAAAACCGCTTTCTTGCTGTTTTTGTAACCGTCCTCAAAAGAGGACGCTGGAATTAATGGGTTAATTTTCCCAATAGCTTTGGTTCTACAGGCATGGGATTTCCGCTTTTTTCACACCAGTAAAATCTTAGAGAAAATGCTATATTATTTAATCGGAACATTTTTGTGATTTAAGAGACCAACATATTCTCTAAGATTATACTAGTGTCCAAAAAAAGCGGAAATCTCATCCCTAGTTCTATCACGCATTCGTTTGTATCGCACATTTCTCATTTCTTTTGAGAAGCGGTATATAATATGAAAGGCTACAGTATTTTTGCTGAAAGCATTAATAAAAATACATATGTATATATTGTTTGCATGCAATATAAAAAAGGTTCAATGCGTGGATCTGTAACTATATTAATACTAGGCTCAGTTCGTTCACACAGCTCCTACTGGCCTGATTGAAAACTAGTATTTTTTAATAAAAAAGGTTATGGTAAATTTTTTGAACAATCGGAAAAAAAACACCTTTCGTCGATAGTTTCGATGAAAATTTATAGGAAACTTTTTCTTTGAAATAAAAATGATATTAAAAAAACAGAGCTAGTAGGAGCTCTGCTAATAACGTTAAAATATATTAAAAATTATTTTATAAGTTAAACGTTACATGTTCTTCAATGTTTCTTGCAGAAATAAGTTTTTAGTTTGAATTTATAAATAAACTGCTACTTATTAGTATTTAAATTAATTTAATTTAAATGGATGATTAAAATCAAACGTTTATTTAGGCTTCTTTCGTGTAAAATCAATTAAACTGGCACAAATTATTTTATAGTCTTACAGTTTAATGTTATAATACTTTTTTAATATCTGAAGAGAATGTGTACACTTATTTCCCCTGTTAAAATAGTTTCCTAAATTTTACAATCCAGTTTTTAATTTTCTGTACGTAAGTAAATTTGTATATCATATAATTTTTAATTTGATATATGAGTTGTAATTAAACATTATGCAAATAATATCTAATTAAGGAATATTTCCTTTAAAAAATAAAAATAATTTATGCATCATAAGTTATAATTAAACATTATGCAAACAATATCTAATTAAGGAATATGTCCTTTAAAAAATAAAAATAATTTATATATCATAAGTTATTTAAGAGATTTTCATTATTTAACAACATTTAAATGATTTTAGGTTTTACCACATAATAATATGATCAATTTGAATAGGACTGGCCAAATTTTTCGACTTTTTTTTTAATCCGAGTATAGATTTTACAAATCTAAAAAATAAAATGTATATGCATACAAAATGTTTATCTATGAAAAGTTACGAAACATTTTTTTTTAATATCAAAATACGCAAATGTGAATTTTTTGATCGCATATAGCAAAAAAATCCAAGAAACTAAAAAACGTTTTTACAAATTTATGAAAGTAACACATGAAACTTTTGCATTAAACATACTACTTTATATTATTGAAAGTAATATTAATATATATCTATATATATATATATATATATATATATATATATATACATTTAAATAATTTTCAAATTCATCATAAAATATAAAAAAATGCGATCATCCTTAAATTTTCTAATGCACTGTGTATGCTGTTTTCATAAATGAAAGGAGTAAGCTTAGATTTAAGAAATGAAGCAGGTTCATTAAATCTACCGCTAACAGGTCGCACCACTAAGCTTTTACCCCTTGATGGGTGGTGGGATATATTTTATCCAACCTAATTTAAACAAGTTTCACTCCAAAATCATTTAACTGAATTTTCTATATTTAACATTGGGGTGATATGTTGAAAAATTCCTTTACCTTAATTTAATTTTTTTTTAAATATTGTTCCGGTGAAAATTCAGTATTATAGAGACAAAATTTTTTGCGCCTCAAGGGGTCACTACAAGAAGAAATAACTTTATTTGGCAATAGAAGTTATACGATTTAACAGGTCGAAATATAGCATTAACCCATTCGTGCCCACCACCTTTTGCGCAAATTTTATTCGGTTGGCACCACTATTTTTAAAAGAATTACGTTTTGTTCAACAATTACAAAAATGTTTCAATAAAATAAAGATTGCTGTTCTTTTTTACCGGTGTCAAAAACAGTGCTACATGCACCTTTTGAAGCGTCCCTAAAAAGGGACGCTAGGCACTAATGGGTTAAAAGAAATGTTGGCAAATAGATTTCAAGCAACAAGTTTTCATATTGCTGAATCCTTTGTGGCTGAGTGTTCCATAACGTGAAAATCCAACTTGATTCCAAAATAGAACATTGACACTAGATTTCTGTTATAATCGTTTTCCGTTTAATATTTATTGGAAAAATAGCTTTTTTCATATTTAAAAAAAAACTTGTACTTAAAGTCCGGTGTCAATCAGTCATTTATACATTTTCGCACTGGTAGTCCTCTGCATCTTAAAGGATTAAATGAAGGATGGAAATAGATAATTTTGTATTGAATTATTTAAAATTTCATAAAAGACATATAAGCAATGAATTTTAAATTTTGTATGTGAATAAGAATTATACATTCAGAGAAGATGCTTAAAGTTCCTAAACTGAAAAGAAAAAAGTGTAGAAAATTCTATACATATTTTTTTTTCGTTTAAAAATCTTTAAGAATTAAAAATTAAAAAATATTTAATTTTTTTAAATTTATTTAAGTAGATTTTTTGTTAAGAAATTAGCTATATTTTTATACCTTACGCTGCATTGTGTACACTTTAACTGCTTTAGTAGTACATGGGATACATTCTATTCCACATAATTTTAAACAAGATTAGCCTCATATTGTATAAATAAAATTTTAATATTGAAATTTTGTTTGAATAAAAGTATACAATTACATTTTCCTATTTTTGAATAAAAATATTCAAAAATTCTGGTGTGAAATCAACATTAAACAAACATAATTACTTGCCCTTGAATGTGTTAATGTATAAATATACATACATTTATAACCTAAAAATGTTAGAATTAGATTTAAAATTTTTAAGTTATTAAACAATATTCTTTATCATAGCTAACAACTTCGACGCTTTTTTCATAACGCTGAAATTTTTGAGTTACATAGTTGTACACTTCGCCGATTAAATAAGATAACAGTTACTATAGAATTTTAGTGGTTAAAAAAAAAGAAAAAAAAAGCGTAAAATTTGGCAGTTATGCATTAAAATATGCACGAAAGAAAACATATATGTGCATAAACAACAAATGTGATTCTACACCAAATTTCAATCAAAAATAAGAAATAACATTTGCTTATATGTGTACATATATCTAACAGATGAAGTTTTTATAGTACTTTTAGCTTTACTTTATCTTAATTAGTAAGTTTAATTTTTTCTCAAATGTGTCACAATCATTAAAAATTAATATTTATTAATGAAATTAAAATGTATAAATATGCATTATAACGTACTTACAGGAAATATTTAATATTATTGGCTTGAAAGCGATCAGGAATATATTTTAAAAGTCAACAGGGAACCACGTGTTAAAAACTTTTACCATAGTTACTTTTCAAACATTACTAAGTCTAAACTCTCTCAACTTTTGTGAGCTATTGAAAGCGGTACCCGTTTGCTTTGAGCGCCATCCAACAAACTGAACACGGGATATAATCAATGAACTAGCTATGGTCGCTGAAAAGATTTTAAAGATGCGTGCGCAATGTTTGGCAGACCCGCCTTCTGACGTCAGAATTGATGTTCTTTAATCAGGGTGCGTAAAATGGGTCACCTACTAGTCGTGAAGTCATCAAATCGATGGGAGGCGGCTATCGTGGGCGTCAACGAGGGGAATTCATAGGGGGTCATTTGAAACAATATAAAATAAACAATATGAGTAATCATAATGGATATTCCAGAGTACAGTGAATATCTCTTTTTAATTGTAAACTATTTGATATTTTTTTTAATTTGCTGCAGTTTTTTTTCTATTTTTATTTATTTATTTATTTTTGCATATTTTTCTTTATGATACTAAATTTAATTTTTTAATTAATCCCTTAACCCTTTCCGGCACGGGCAAAATCTGACAGTAAAACGAGGTTATTATCGACTGACACCGGAATTCACAAACGAATTTTTCCGATATTTTAAATCACCTAATTTAAGCTTTAATTGTAAAAGCAAAATTTTACTAAATTATTATTGGTGCCGTTGGCAAGTTTGGAATTAAAATCAAGTATCCCAGACCGGGCACAGTGTGCCGGAAAGGGCTAACGGTCGCATTAAATTACATCTTAAAAATTCAAAATATTCATTGCCACCACTTTTTAAAAAAGAAATATTCAGTTTATTTAATAAAAGGTAAAATGATAGCTGAATAAAGCCAATTGCACTATTTTATGAAAGTAGTGGGAATCAAATAATCTGAATAAAAACACAGCCCATGAATATCACTAGAGTGAGAATTAAGGGGTTAAAATAAATTTAGAATGCTTCCACAAAACGAGTTTTAATGGATCATGTGGTTGCACATTTCTCATCTAAAATAGGATTTTAGGTAACTATTTAAAAAATATGTAGCATTATTTTTTTAAACATTTAAAATGCGAAATGGGCGATTTCTTTTTAACGAAAAAAATTACGCAACTGTTTATTCTAAATGAGGTCTCTTCAAAATGTGGTCCTGTGATCGCCAAGCTACTGAGATCTTAAAACAGAAATTTTCTTTCCATTTACTATCTATATAATTGTAATTAAATTAGGCTAAGATTACCTTTCCAAATTTGTGGTGGTAACTAACTTTTGGACAAAAGGATTTAAGAGATCCTTTCCAAAATATTCATGCTCAGTAAAAAAAAAAAAAAAGACTTTTTGAAGAACGGAGGTACATTTATATACTATTTCATTTTAATCCCCATATGTCACAGTGGCACCAAAACTTTTGAATAAAATTTTCCTTAACACTAGAAAGCTTTTTATTCAAAATTATTTTATTTATTTATTTAATGTAAATCTGCGTGGATTCAAATTGCGTAAAATGTGAGTTAACTTAAAAGTTTATATACCCAGAAAATATTTGAGATGTGTTAATTATTTATATATTTGGTTTTACATTAAACTTGTTTATTATCATTTCTTTAAAAAAATTGATTCGAAACATACTTAAAATAAATCAGATTTTTGGAAGTTAACCCTTTCCGGCGCAGTGTTACCACTCCGGCAACGCCTAATTTTAATTCCAAACATACAAACGGCACCAATAATATTTTAGTAAAATTTTCCTTTTACAATGACAGCTTAAATCAGGGAATTCTTAATTTCTAAAAAAAGTATTTTGTAAATTCCGGTGTCAGTCAACAATTTCTCATTTTACGAACAGAACTTGTCTGCGCCGGAAAGGGTTAAATCGGAAGCTAGCAAAGGTTGAAATGTCAATGAGGCACCAGAGTTTTGAAATGAAATTTTTCTATTGTTGTATACGTGAAAATTAAAAAAAGATGCTAGTTAATTTCAAGCATATTTGTTCCTAAATTCCGGTTTCAGTCAAACATTTTAATATTTTGGGAATAGGAATATTTGGCTCCTCAAAAGATTAAAGAATATTTCTCGCTTGAAAATTTATCTGTAACTTCAATCTAAAGAATCATCTATAAGATGTATTTTCCAACTTACTTATATTCATCCCAAAATTATTCAAACTTCCCAGACGATAAAATGAGCAGTTCGCCACTGAATATTTGAATAAATTTACGCGAACAGAATATAAAACAGGGTTTTTTTTTTTTGTACAGTATCAAAACGTTTACATTTGTAAGGTGGAAAAGCCAATGTGCCGAAGCAGAAAAATATAAAAGCTGTAAGGCATGCAAGATGCGTTTACAATTCTCGCAACTTTTTCAGATAAGAGAATTTCTCTTTATTATTTTCAATTGCGGAAGTTGCAGTCACAATGTCATAGATGCAAACTTTGACGCTTTACTAATACCACTAAAATTTAATAGAACTTATTGACATATTTAAATGAAAATTTCGGCGATAAAATAAGGTCCAACTTACTGCTGAATTTCATTGATAAGAAAACGTTGGCAATTGTGCATTGTTTAATCGTACAATTTATAAAGATTTTCAACATTACAATAAGACTAGAAATTAAGTTGAAAAATACGTGTGGCACTCGGGGACTGCCGCGGTAAAGCTATTGCATAGCATTTTTTATCTACTTATGCAATTATAATTATTTATTTATTTTTTATTTATGCAGTTTTTTTTGTCTTTGATATTAATTCAAGTTAAACATTTTGAGCGTGATAAACGATAACAATTTTCTTTTTCTTGTATTGAACAAATGAGAAGTTAATATCGTTTAAAATATTTTTATTATCTTACAATACATGTAGCTTAATCAGGAATTTTTATCATTGAAACTATACGTTTATAGTAGCTGAAATAAAAAAAACATAAGTTTAAGACTTGACATTCTCAAAATATCTGAAAAATACCGCGTCAATGTCTGCCGAAGTCTACGGAGGGATACCGTGCCGAAGTCTACCAAACTGAAACGACGTTAGCCGGAGTGTTAGGCTTTTTTTTTCGTTACAGAATTTCTAGATTCTTTCGCCGCGCTCAAAGCCCGCGATAAAAGCTATGCAATACCTTATTAAATTACAAACAAAATTTGGCCGCGCTACGAAAATTAGATCCCGAGTTATAAGCATTTTAAATTTTCCGAACCTCACCGTGGGGGTCTCCTTTCACCAAAAAATAACACTGTCTCATAATAAATTACCAAACAAAATTTGGCCGCACTACGAAAATGAGATCGCGAGTCATAGGCATTTTAAATTTTTCGACCCTAATCATAGGGGATCTCTGTCACCAATAGTAACACTGTCTCATAATAAATTACCAAACAAAATTTGGCCGCGCGACGAAAATTATATCGCGAGTTATACGCATTTTAAATTTTTCGACCCTCACCGTGGGGGGGGGTCTCCTGTCACAAAAAGTAACACTGTCTCATAATAAAATACCAAACAAAATTTGGCCGCACTACGAAAATTAGATCGCGAGTTATAAACATTTTAGATTTTTCGACCCCCACCATGGGGGATCTCCTGTCACCAAAAGTAACACTGTCTGATAATAAATTACCAAACAAAATTTGGCCGCGCTGCGAAAATTAGATCGCGAGTTACAAGCATTTCAAATTTTTGACCCTCACCGTGGGGAGTCTCCTGTCACCAAAAGTAACACTGTCTCATAGTAAATTACCAAACAAAATTTGTCCGCGCTACGAAAATTAGATCGCGATTTATAAGCATTTTAAAATGTTCGACCCTCAGCATGGGGGGGCTCCTTTCACCAAAAATTAACACTGTCTCATAATAGATTACCAAACAAAATTTGGCCGCCCTACGAAAATGAGACCGCGAGTTATAAGCATTTTAACTTTTTCGACCCTCACCGTGGGGGTCTCCTGTCACCAAAAATTAACACTGTCTCATAATAAATTACCAAACAAAATTTGGCCGCGCTACGAAAATTGATCGCGAGTTATAAGCATTTTAAAATTTTCGACCCTCACCGGGGGGGGTCTCCTTTCACCAAAAATTAACACTGTCTCATAATAAATTACCAAACAAAATTTGGCCGCTCTACGAAAATTAGATTGCGAGTTATAAGCATTTAAATTTTTCGATCCTCACCATTGGGTGGGTCTCTACTCACCAAAAGCTACATTATCCTACCTTATTTTATCTTAAGACGATTCTTTTCTATACACATTCTATCAGGAATTTTTATTATTGAAACTATAGATTTATAGTAACTGAAATAACATATATATAAGTTTGAGACTTGATATCCTCTAAATATCTGAAAAATACCGCGTCAATGTCTGCCGAAGTCTACCGAAGGATACCATGCCGAAGTCTGCCGAAATGAAACGACGGTAGCCGAGTGTTAGGTTTTTTTCGTTACGGATGTGTTAGGATATTTCTCGTTACGGAATTTTTGGATTCGGTCGCCACGCTCAAAGCCCGCGATAAAAGCTAAGCAATAGCTTAAAAACATAAGTTTAAGACTTGATATTCTCAAACGACGTTAGAAGAGTGTTAGGTTTTTTTCTCGTTACAAAATTTCTAGATTCTCTCGCCGCGCTCAAAGCCCGCGATAAAAGCTATGCAATACCTTAATAAATTACAAATAAAATTTGGCCGCGCTACGAAAATTAGATCGCGAGTTATAAGCATTTTAAATTTTCCGAACCTCACCGTGGGGGTCTCCTGTCACCAAAAATTAACACTGTCTCATAATAAATTACCAAACAAAATTTGGCCGAACTACGAAAATGAGATCGCGAGTCATAGGCATTTTAAATTTTTCGACCCTTACCATGGGGGATCTCCTGTCACCAAAAATTAACACTGTCTCATAATAAATTACCAAACAAAATTTGGCCGCACTACAAAAATTAGATCGCGAGTCATAAGCATTTTAATTTTTTTGACCCTCACCATGGGGGATCTCCTGTTACAAAAAGTAACACTGTCTCATAATAAACTACCAAACAAAATTTGGCCGCGCTACGAAAATTAGATCGCGAGTTATACGCATTTTAAATTTTTCGACCCTCACCATGGGGGATCTCCTGTCACCAAAAGTAACACTGTCTGATAATAAATTACCAAACAAAATTTGGCCGCGCGACGAAAATTATATCGCGAGTTATACGGATTTTAAATTTTTCGACCCTCACCATGGGGGATCTCCTGTCACCAAAAGTAACACTGTCTGATAATAAATTACCAAACAAAATTTGGCCGCGCTACGAAAATTAGATCGCGAGTTATACGCATTTTAAATTTTTCGACCCTCACCATGGGGGATCTCCTGTCACGAAAAGTAACACTGTCTGATAATAAATTACCAAACAAAATTTGGCCGCGCTACGAAAATTAGATCGCGAGTTATAAGCATTTTAAATTTTTGACCCTCACCGGGGGGGGTCTCCTGTCACCAAAAGTAACACTGTCTCATAGTAAATTACCAAACAAAATTTGGCCGCGCTACGAAAATTAGATCGCGATTTATAAGCATTATAAAATTTTCGACCCTCAGCATGGGGGGGTCTCCTTTCACTAAAAATTAACACTGTCTCATAATAAATTACCAAACAAATTTTGGCCGCGATACGAAAATTAGATTGCGAGTTATAAGCATTTAAATTTTTCGATCCTCACCATTGGGCGGGTCTCTACTCACCAAAATCTACATTATCCTACCTTATTTTATCTCAAGACGATTCTTTTCTATACACCTTCTATCAGGAATTTTTATTATTGAAACTATAGATTTATAGTAACTGAAATAAGATATATAAGTTTGAGACTTGATATCCTCTAAATATCTGAAAAGTACCGCGTCAATGTCTGCCGAAGTCTACCGAAGGATACCATGCCGAAGTCTGCCGAAGTGAAACGACAGTAGCCGAGTGTTAGGTTTTTTTCATTACGGATGTGTTAGGATATTTCTCGTTACGGAATTTTTGGATTCGGTCGCCGCGCTCAAAGCCCGCGATAAAAGCTATGCAATAGCTTAAAAACATAAGTTTAAGACTTGATATTCTCAAAATATCTGAAAAGTAGCGCGTCAATGTCTGCCGAAGTCTACGGAGGGATACCGTGCCGAAGTCTGCCAAACTGAAACGACGTTAGCCGGAGTGTTAGGTTTTTTTTCTCGTTTCAGAATTTCTAGATTCTCTCGCCGCGCTCAAAGCCCGCGATAAAAGCTATGCAATACCTTAATAAATTACAAACAAAATTTGGCCGCGCTACGAAAATTAGATCGCGAGTTATAAGCATTTTAAATTTTCCGAACCTCACCATGGGGGATCTCCTGTCACCAAAAATTAACACTGTCTCATAATAAATTACCAAACAAAATTTGCCCACGCTACGAAAATAAAATCGCGAGTTATAAGCATTTTAAATTTTTCGACCCTCACCGTGGGGGGGGGGGTTGTCCTGTCACCAAAAGTAACACTGTCTCATAGTAAATTACTAAACAAAATTTGGCCTCACTACGAAAATTAGATCGCGATTTATAAGCATTTTATAATTTTCGACCCTCTCCATGGGGGATCTCCTGTCACTAAATATTAACACAGTCCCATAATAAATTACCAAACAAAATTTGGCCGCGCTATGAAAATTAGATCGCGAGTTATAAGCACTTTAAATTTTTCGACCCTAACCATGAGGGATCTCCTGTCACCAAAAGTAACACTGTCTCATAGTAAATTACCAAACAAAATTTGGCCGCACTACAAAAATTAGATCGCGAGTCATAAGCATTTTAATTTTTTTGACCCTCACCATGGGGGATCTCCTGTTACAAAAAGTAACACTGTCTCATAATAAATTACCAAACAAAATTTGGCCACGCTACGAAAATTAGATCGCGAGTTATACGCATTTTAAATTTTTCGACCCTCACCATGGGGGATGTCCTGTCACCAAAAGTAACACTGTCTGATAATAAATTACCAAACAAAATTTGGCCGCGCGACGAAAATTATATCGCGAGTTATACGCATTTTAAATTTTTCGACCCTCACCATGGGGGATCTCCTGTCACCAAAAGTAACACTGTCTGATAATAAATTACCAAACAAAATTTGGCCGCGCTACGAAAATTAGATCGCGAGTTATACGCATTTTAAATTTTTCGACCCTCACCATGGGGGATCTCCTGTCACCAAAAGTAACACTGTCTGATAATAAATTACCAAACAAAATTTGGCCTCGCTACGAAAATTAGATCGCGAGTTATAAGCATTTTAAATTTTTGACCCTCACCTGGGGGGGGGGTCTCCTGTCACCAAAAGTAACACTGTCTCATAGTAAATTACCAAACAAAATTTGGCCGCGCTACGAAAATTAGATCGCGATTTATGAGCATTTTAAAATTTTCGACCCTCAGCATGGGGGGGTCTCCTTTCACTAAAAATTAACACTGTCTCATAATAAATTACCAAACAAATTTTGGCCGCGATACGAAAATTAGATTGCGAGTTATAAGCATTTAAATTTTTCGATCCTCACCATTGGGCGGGTCTCTACTCACCAAAATCTACATTATCCTACCTTATTTTATCTCAAGACGATTCTTTTCTATACACATTCTATCAGGAATTTTTATTATTGAAACTATAGATTTATAGTAACTGAAATAAGATATATAAGTTTGAGACTTGATATCCTCTAAATATCTGAAAAGTACCGCTTCAATGTCTGCCGAAGTCTACCGAAGGATACCATGCCGAAGTCTGCCGAAGTGAAACGACAGTAGCCGAGTGTTAGGTTTTTTTCATTACGGATGTGTTTGGTTATTTCTCGTTACGGAATTTTTGGATTCGGTCGCCGCGCTCAAAGCCCGCGATAAAAGCTATGCAATAGCTTAAAAACATAAGTTTAAGACTTGATATTCTCAAAATATCTGAAAAGTAGCGCGTCAATGTCTGCCGAAGTCTACGGAGGGATACCGTGCCGAAGTCTGCCAAACTGAAACGACGTTAGCCGGAGTGTTAGGTTTTTTTTCTCGTTTCAGAATTTCTAGATTCTCTCGCCGCGCTCAAAGCCCGCGATAAAAGCTATGCAATACCTTAATAAATTACAACTCTCACCGACCCTCACCGGGGGGGGTCTCCTGTCACCAAAAGTAACACTGTCTCATAGTAAATTACCAAACAAAATTTGGCCGCGCTACGAAAATTAGATCGCGGTTTATAAGCATTTTAAAATTTTCGACCCTCAGCATGGGGGGGTCTCCTTTCACTAAAAATTAACACTGTCTCATAATAAATTACCAAACAAAATTTGGCCGCGCTACGAAAATTAGATCGCGAGTTATAAGCATTTTAAATTTTCCGAACCTCACCATGGGGGATCTCCAGTCACCAAAAATTAACACTGTCTCATATTAAATTACCAAACAAAATTTGCCCACGCTACGAAAATAAAATCGCGAGTTATAAGCATTTTAAATTTTTCGACCCTCACCGTGGGGGGGGGGGGGGTTGTCCTGTCACCAAAAGTAACACTGTCTCATAGTAAATTACTAAACAAAATTTGGCCGCACTACGAAAATTAGATCGCGATTTATAAGCATTTTATAATTTTCGACCCTCTCCATGGGGGATCTCCTGTCACTAAATATTAACACAGTCTCATAATAAATTACCAAACAAAATTTGGCTGCGCTATGAAAATTAGATCGCGAGTTATAAGCACTTTAAATTTTTCGACCCTAACCATGAGGGATCTCCTGTCACCAAAAGTAACACTGTCTCGTAATAAATTACCAAACAAAATTTGGCCGCGCTATGAAAATTATATCGCGAGTTATACGCAATTTAAATTTTTCGACCCTCACCGTGGGGGGTCTCCTGTCACCAAAAGTAACACTGTCTCATAATAAATTACCAAACAAATTTTGGCCGCGATACGAAAATTAGATTGCGAGTTATAAGCATTTAAATTTTTCGATCCTCACCATTGGGCGGGTCTCTACTCACCAAAATCTACATTATCCTACCTTATTTTATCTCAAGACGATTCTTTTCTATACACATTCTATCAGGAATTTTTATTATTGAAACTATAGATTTATAGTAACTGAAATAAGATATATAAGTTTGAGACTTGATATCCTCTAAATATCTGAAAAGTACCGCTTCAATGTCTGCCGAAGTCTACCGAAGGATACCATGCCGAAGTCTGCCGAAGTGAAACGACAGTAGCCGAGTGTTAGGTTTTTTTCATTACGGATGTGTTAGGATATTTCTCGTTACGGTATTTTTGGATTCGGTCGCCGCGCTCAAAGCCCGCGATAAAAGCTATGCAATAGCTTAAAAACATAAGTTTAAGACTTGATATTCTCAAAATATCTGAAAAGTAGCGCGTCAATGTCTGCCGAAGTCTACGGAGGGATACCGTGCCGAAGTCTGCCAAACTGAAACGGTGTTAGCCGGAGTGTTAGGTTTTTTTTCTCGTTTCAGAATTTCTAGATTCTCTCGCCGCGCTCAAAGCCCGCGATAAAAGCTATGCAATACCTTAATAAATTACAACTCTCACCGACCCTCACCGGGGGGGGGTCTCCTGTCACCAAAAGTAACACTGTCTCATAGTAAATTACCAAACAAAATTTGGCCGCGCTACGAAAATTAGATCGCGGTTTATAAGCATTTTAAAATTTTCGACCCTCAGCATGGGGGGGGTCTCCTTTCACTAAAAATTAACACTGTCTCATAATAAATTACCAAACAAAATTTGGCCGCGCTACGAAAATTAGATCGCGAGTTATAAGCATTTTAAATTTTCCGAACCTCACCATGGGGGATCTCCTGTCACCAAAAATTAACACTGTCTCATAATAAATTACCAAACAAAATTTGCCCACGCTACGAAAATAAAATCGCGAGTTATAAGCATTTTAAATTTTTCGACCCTCACCGTGGGGGGGGGGGGGGTTGTCCTGTCACCAAAAGTAACACTGTCTCATAGTAAATTACTAAACAAAATTTGGCCGCACTACGAAAATTAGATCGCGATTTATAAGCATTTTATAATTTTCGACCCTCTCCATGGGGGATCTCCTGTCACTAAATATTAACACAGTCTCATAATAAATTACCAAACAAAATTTGGCCGCTCTATGAAAATTAGATCGCGAGTTATAAGCACTTTAAATTTTTCGACCCTAACCATGAGGGATCTCCTGTCACCAAAAGTAACACTGTCTCGTAATAAATTACCAAACAAAATTTGGCCGCGCTATGAAAATTATATCGCGAGTTATACGCAATTTAAATTTTTCGACCCTCACCGTGGGGGGTCTCCTGTCACCAAAAGTAACACTGTCTCATAATAAAATACCAGACAAAATTTGGCCGCACTACGAAAATTAGATCGCGAGTTATAAGCATTTTAAATTTTTGACCCTCACCATGGGGGGTCTCCTGTCACCAAAAGTAACACTGTCTCATAGTAAATTACCAAACAAAATTTGGCCGCGCTACGAAAATTAGATCGCGATTTATAAGCATTTTAAAATTTTCGACCCTCAGCATGGGGGGGGGGGGTCTCTTTTCACTAAAAATTAACACTGTCTCATAATAAATTACCAAACAAATTTTGGACGCGATACGAAAATTAGATTGCGAGTTATAAGCATTTAAATTTTTCGATCCTCATCATTGGGCGGGTCTCTACTCACCAAAATCTACATTATCCTACCTTATTTTATCTCAAGACGATTCTTTTCTATACACATTCTATCATGAATTTTTATTATTGAAACTATAGATTTATAGTAACTGAAATAAGATATATAAGTTTGAGACTTGATATTTTCTAAATATCTGAAAAATACCGCGTCAATGTCTGCCGAAGTCTACCGAAGTATACCATGCCGAAGTCTGCCGAAGTGAAACGACGGTAGCCGAGTGTTAGGTTTTTTCGTTACGGATCTGTTAGGATATTTCTCGTTACGGAATTTTTGGATTCGGTCGCCGCGCTCAAAGCCCGCGATAAAAGCTATGCAATAGCTTAAAAGTTAACTGTATGCACCTGAGATAGGTAAGCGCAGATTACTTTTCATCCTTTAATTCTCTGATCAATACAGCATTTGAGTAACATGAGGCATAGTTAAGAGCTTATGCGTCAGAAAAAAATACAAATAATATATTTGCATAACTGCCACATTTTACGCTTCCTTCTACTGCTATTTTATAACAGAGAAATGTGTCGCATTTAATCATCCAAAACATACGATTAAATAAGGTAATTTTTATCAAATTACCTTATAAAAAAAATGGTAGAAACAAAAGCGTAAAAGTTGGTAGCTGTGTATTTGTATCTTTCATTTTGTAGCTAAAAAAAAGATTTTTGTGAAAGTAAAACCCAATGACACAGAACCATTGATCCAAATGATCTGAAATTTCAGGAATATGCTGCCAAAGTAATGGGAATTTTTTAGGTGTGGTTCAAAATATACTTAAAATCAAACCGACAGATGGCGTTGTATATGGAATAAAGTCTGGAGATGAGATTCTTGTGAATGACGGTAAAATTGTGAAGCACGTATACCTCGATTTTATTATTCTACAGATATCCACCCATTGACTGATCCACTGACGCTGAAAACGGTGGACAGCACATGGGAAATCTCTTGGGTAAGTTGCGCAGTTCCGTGAAAATGCTTTACTTCCTATTTTTTATTTCTTTTTATTTCTGCAAATATGTTCACAGTCCCTTTTCCATTTATGGCATACTGTGTCTTTTTGATATGCGTAATAAGGATTTCTTTTCCTCAAAGTTCTGCTCATTGTTTTTCAGAACGCACTAATTGATAAAAGGTACTGCAAACATCTTCCCAGAATCAGAAGAACAAAAAAAAGTGTGGAGTACGTAACCGCTAAACTATTGCAAGAAAATTTCAAGTGTTTCATTTTTACCGTTTTCAGCGTCAATGGAACAATCATTGTAAGGATTTGTGTAGAGTAATAAACACGAGGTATGCGTGCTTCCCCCTTTTATCACCAATCCGCGTATGTCGGGCGCAAACTCATCTCCTGACTTTATTGCATATACAACGCCATCGGTGCGTTTGATGTTTTTTCTTTTTAATCAAGCCTAAAAGAATTACCATCCCTTTGTCAGGACATTGGTCGAAATTTTAGATCATTTGGATCAGTGATTATTTTGTTATAGGGTTTTACTTTCACGACATAAACCAGCTGGAAATTGCCCGTCAAACGTGTCAAATGAGATGCTCTCGTACTATATATATTTTTATAAATATTCAGAATTTGATGCAATAGTTGTTAAATTCTTTTGCAAAAATGCATGCGTGCAAAATATGAAGCGATTGTATATCAATTATAGAGCAACCCATATCATTGCAAGTTAGAGCAAGCTTATTCAAGTATTTTCTAGATTTAATAAGCCACAAATTTGTGTTTTTAAAATCCGGTGACAAAACATGAAAAATTTCGTAAAACGCTCCCTTCGCGAAGGGGTTAAATCTAGTGAAATCACACTTCCAGAGATTATCTCCTATAGACAGCCATGTACCTAATTCTTTGTGTGACCCTGTGTATCATTTTTTTACTTTCTATAAACAACTTGGTTTAATAAGTGCAGTTCAACGTAAAAATACATAACTTATTTAAAAACCACCTTTAAGCTACTTTTGTTCATATTCTGTAACCTGGAATTTTTTTTTTGTGTTACCCCTTATATGATCTACAGCATTTATACACACTCCGCAATGGGCAAAACTTTAACTAAACTTTAAAACTCATATCACAACTAAAAATGCACTTCGTAGCAAATATCTCTAATTTACAGTATTTCGGTGACAGTATAGTATCGAAATTTTTTATGAGCCTCTCAAAAATACTATGCACTTTCTATGATACAGGATGTGGCTAATAATAAACCTCAGCAATATATATCAATTTTATTATATGTGAAATAATTTAACATGATTAACCCCTTGAGGGGCAGAGCACTTATGCTGCTAAAATTTCAAAATGATTGAATGACACCGGTATTTATAAACAGATCAAATGAAAGTAAGTAAAAGTATTTTTTCGAGTATAATTTTCTAAAGCAAAATTTAATATCTAAATTCTGGTGCCAATGTGGCATTTGGGAATTAAAATTAAGTGGTATATATTATATACCGGTGCCCTTCAAGGGGTTAAAATATACCGAAAACAAAGTTTCATCTTATACCATATAAAAAGGAATTCTTTTGTATGACCCTGTAAATGAATAATAAACATTTTTGCACTGCATATTGTAACCGAGTGTATATTTTAGAACACTTCAGTATATGCATATCAATTTCATTCTGTTTGAAAGGCTGTAAACCAGTAAAATGCATTTAAACATTTTTCCCATTGGCTGTAATTTAACGAAAAATTTTTGACATTCCCTGTTATTAAACTATACATCCGATTTTCATAAAATTTGAAATAACTCGACAAAATTTTGCAATAATTATACACTTAAAATTTCAAAGCATCCGATTGGGTAGTTTTTGCTCTGTCATCTGCGTACGGATAAACGGACAGATGGACAGATGGATGGACGGACTGAACGTTACACGTTCCGTAATTTCCTGCGTGTAGTTAAATCTTTTTGAAATCGGAAATTTTATTGGGAAAAAAAGAAGTCAAATAAGTGATGCGCAATTAGGTAACTGTCAGCTTTTCTGATATTTTGGCTCGGAAAAAAATAATAGAAATTTTTGCTTTATTTAACCCATTAAACGCCAAAATTATAAGGTATAAAATTTCAAATTTTCAGCTTAATGTTGTGTCCACGACCAACTCTGAAAAATAATTTTACTTTATATTAGTATTTCGTGTATGATTATAATTTCGTGTCTTTAAGTAAGGACTTAATTTTTTAATTGAAAAATATTGGTGGGTAAGTAAACAATTTAACCCTTTGAGCTCTGGTGGGTAAATTTCTTCAAAATACTAAATCTCACACTGGCACCAGTATTTTGCAAAGCAAAAAATATGTTTATTACATGCACAGAAAACTGCATTAAACATTTTCCAAATAAATCTGGCCGGGTATTCCGGTGCCATTGTGACATTTTGGCATTAAAATTAAGTGGTAAAAAACTCAACCATGAGAGCTCAAAGGATTAAGTACCGGGTGTCCCAAAAATGACTGATGGATTTTAAAATTCAATAACTTGCAAACGGTGACAGCTATTTAAAAAAAAATTCTGCAGGAGGGTTATGTATAATGTCAGGATCTTTTTACCTTAATTTTTTACTTTAGTTCGAATTTCAAACAATAGGTAGCGCTGACGGCGATTGAAGGCCAGGTCGACGCTTCACTCAGCACTGATCACCTGGCTTTCAATCGCCGTCACCACCACCTATTGTTTGAAATTCGAACTAAAATAAAAAATTACGGTAAAAAAACTCCTGACATTATACATAACCCTCCTGCAAAAATATTTTAAATAGCTGTCACCGTTTGCAAGTTATTGAATTTTAAAATCCATCAGTCATTTTTGGGACACCCAGTATGTGCATTTATTTTGAGCGTTGCGTTAACCCTTTAACGTTCGTTGGTTTCGCCACGAAACCACAAAATTTTAATTCCGATACGCAACACTGACACCGGTATTTTTATCTAAAAATATCCCTTTTATTTTGTATGTGAAAAAATCACGGTTTTCTATTTAGAAATATAATTGTTCTTAATTACCGGTGTCATTCATTTATTTCGACATCTTAGCAATGAAAATGCTATGATCGTTAAAGGTTTAACGCAAAACCAGTGGGTAATGTGTTAATCGGCAAATTAAGGCGATTTGATATTATAAAATTTTTGTGGGACAAAAAAACTCAAGATGTTGGCAGCTATAAAATAAGTCACATTTTATTTAAATAAATTATGCTAAGAAATCGAGTTATCTGTGGTGCGGCCTATACGCCTGAAAATCCGGTATTTTTTTCTTCCCGTTGAAAACAGTTAACTTCACAAATTTGCAATTTTATTTGACTTGAAAAAAACGAAAGACATGGAAGAAAATAAGAAAGCAAAAGAAAAATTACTTATTTTCATTTATAAGGGCCTTCGTGGTCATACTTTAGTGATTACTGTTTAAAAGAATAAAAAATTTGAAATCGATTGTGTTGCAAATAATCTCAAAGTCATACATGAAGATTGCTGTTTCTGAATACCGGTAAAATCAAAGTGACCACGCCTATTCGTACATTCATGATAAATAAATGCTGTAAAGGGAAGACATGTCTGCGTACAATCTCATTTGAAATATGCATGATTTAAGTCCGATTTCCTCGGAAACTAACCGGCCGATTTTTCATGAAATTAGGAATCCATATTCACAGGATTATGCCCAAGAATTATGGCAGAAAGTTTTTTGCTGCAATTAAAACTTTCCAATTTAGAACAAAGGACACTTTAAAAGATTCCATTTTTCATTTTTTTCTGAAATTAATGAAATTTTTTACAACTCTCTGTCAAATATAATCATATATTCGAGCTGCCACAGAGGACATTTATTTTTATTTTATTTCGCGTCACTTTTTCTATACAAAAATCTTTTACATACGTTTTGCCAACACTTGCAAAAGAAATGTACCACAAAACGCATCTTTCTATAATAGTGGTGCGGAATATAATAATAGTCGCGTGTGGCAGACTTGTAAATTTACAATGTACTACCAAAAAAAAAAAAAAAAAAAAAAAGATGATTATCGAAATTGCTTGCGTACTTTACGGATTAATGGGATTTTTAGGTGAAAAGTACAATTTTTCGTAGAGTTAAAACCTTGGACACTTCTAACTTGAGTGAAGTTCTTTTAGAGTTTTGTTAAACACAGGAATTAAAGTATACACAAACATTTGGATACAGTTTAGTTATATATAAAGAACGTGTATAAAATGTTATATTAAAAATAATGTGAGTGGACGTGGCGTCCCAGTTGTACACTGTAAAAAAAGATTTTACGGAAATTGTTCTGGTAATCGGGCCACCAGAACAATGCACTGTTTATAACGGAAATTTTTGATAAATTTTCTGGAATTTAAGGAAATTTTTACATTAAAAAACAGTGAATTGTACTGGCGTCCCGATTACCAGAACAATTTCCCTAAAACCGTCCTTTTTCTCTCATGGGTTATTTTTCTACTAATTAATTTCCAAATGTCACATTTCCACCAGAATATTCAACCAAATATATATGAAAATTTTTTTTTAATTTTTTTAAATCTCTGGGTATATTATAAAGCGAATCTTTCGTTTACAAAATGCTTGTGCAAATGTGACATTAGCAGGGCTCTCAAATGATCCGCAAACTGAACATCAATATTTTTTCACGGAAAATTTCATGTATGTTTCTACAGTATTTGCGCTAGAATCAACTTCCAAAGTTCGTTTCTTGGCAGTTTGCAAGAAAAATCTAAAAGAAAAATTTCTCTAAGGAAATTCCGATGTTCAGATGGCGGATCATTTGGGAGCCATTAGTATAGCTGCTAATTTGTACGGATTTTTCCTACCTCTAAAATTTAATAGAAAACCTACCTAAAACAATCGCCGAAATTCAAAGATTTCCAACGATGAAACAAGACAAAAAAAATCTAGTTAATTTTGGTGGTTGGAAAAATCCGTACAAGTTGGCAGCTATGCATTAGGGCATTTTGATGAAATTTATCCGCAGAGCTCAAATGGTTAAGTAGTTAAACTAAAAACTTTTAACCCTTTCTGGCACAATAGTCTCAGTCCCCCACCATACCTAATTTTAAATCCAAATTTCCTAGCGGTATCAAAAATATTTTAATAAAATGTTGTTCTTACAAAGAAAATTTAAATTAAGGAGTTCGTATTTTCTAAAAAGTCGTTTGTAAATTCAGGTGTCGGCAATTAATTTCTCATTTTACGAGCAGAATTCTCGGAAAGGGTTAAAATATAGCTGAAAACTCTTTCGAAATTTTGGAACGGAAAAATTAAATAGGAATTTTAGCCTGATTTATTCAGCAGATTACGGAGATTTAAAATGGTAAAATTTACTACAAAAATTTTCCGGGCGAAATAAGCGGAAGATGTTTGCAGCTATGGGTTAAAATCACAAAATAAATACAGATTGATGTATCGAAACAGAATATCAAAACATACTCGTATGACAATCTAACAAAATCATCTGTACGGTTTATTTTCTCATTTACGGACATTCAGATAAATCCAGCATTTTGTTTAAACATATCTGACTATAAAAATACCACTTCGCCACTGAATATTTGAATAAATTTACTCAATCAGAATGTAAATTATATTTTTTTGTTTCATAGCTCACCCTGACAGTTATAATGTGTAAAACTATTGTGCAGTATGGGAAAAATGTAGGAAGATTTGTGGCGCAAAAATATAAAAGTGATAAAGTATGAAATAGAGGATATTACTCTTTTTCCGCTGCCTGCTCAATTCAGTGTTAGACTAACATGAGACGTAGTCTAGAGAGCATATGTGTAAGAGAAATTGATAGAGTAGAAGTTGATTCGAACATTTATTCTTTGAGAATATATTTTAAAAGACTGAAATATTGCGGGGTTAAAAAAAAGTACGATAAGAATAATTTAAGTTTCATTTGCAAAAAAAAAAAAAAGAATGCATTTGTGAGTTGAGTAAATTTATTTAAAAACGTGAAAGACATAAAGATTTCACCCCGAGTGTTGTGAATCATACCATGTGTTTGATGTAATCATTCTATTGCAATGTAACCATAGCTCCCAATTGTTACGCTATTTTTTAAAATTAGTAGTAGTAAATTTTATTTTTTTTAAATCATCGTAATAGGCATCGTAATAAGGCAAAGTTTTTTATTAAATTATTGTGGTACAAAATGCGAAAGATGTTGGCAGCTATGACATAATTTCTTTGAAGGTAGTGGGATGTATATCTACACCTGAATTTTTATTGTCAAATGCCACAGTGGCACCAGAAATTTTATATAAAATTTTGCGTTTATAATGTACTTAAAAGAAACTTTTTGTTATTTTTAAACAAACTTGTTAGTAATATTTTGTGTCATTTAAAAATTTCAACATTTTAGCAACCTAGCGTAATTTCTGGCATATAATCCGCGGATGAAATAATTCTTTTGGGCCCAGAAATTTTAATTAGTTATAGAAGACAAATATTTACGGCAATTTAGAAAGTTACATTTTATTTTTTTAAACTTCTGGGGTGAAAAATAATTGTTTGATTCACGGATTATGAGCAGGAAATCACGGTACGTACCGTGATTTCCGGCCTCTAACCCATCGATCAAAGAATCGTGTTTTGATCCAGAAATTTATTTTACTAAACTTAATTTATTAAATCGCAGCAAATATTTGACTAAATAAAAATTCCGGGTCCGAACATGATTATTTCATATAGGCCGGATTATAGGCCGGAAGTTACGGTACTTTTCTATTAAGAAACTACTTAACTATTAAGAAAGAGGAAATAACATACCCTTAAAATAACGAAGCTTCAAATGTAACTTCTTTCGCAGGGGTTCATTATCCAGTGGACAAATTTCCACCAATAAATTTATGTATAAAATTTCTCTTTATTTAAAAGTCTGATTAATGAAAAATTTTAATAAAAAAATGGCAATAATTGATATTCATTTTTACTGGTTGAAGTTTACTTCAGCAGTAGTAGTTCCGTCATACTAACCGACAACGAAGTCAAACTCCTGACAATGCCAATAAAAAACTATAATAAAAGGGCAAACTGACATCAGTAAAAACAAATAGAACTTTTTTACCATTATTCTGAGTGAAAACGCTCACGAATTATAGATGTAAGTGAGGGAAGTATTATTATAGCTTAATATTATACGTTTACAAGGAGAAATTTTCTATTCAAGATTATTGGTGGAAGTAATCAGAACAATTGGTACGAGGGAAAAAAAGAAGGAGCCGCAGTATTAATAAAAACTCTTCAGTTACTTCACTAGCAACTACTGAACAATAAATTATTTGCTTCCTTTCCTATCCTTTTTCTTCATAACTCCATAATACTTTGCCTTGATAAGGTCAATTAGTCTTGCTGAAACTGCTTCGAACGTAAATTAATAATGCCGTGTGTTCCACGTAAATCTAAGATCTAGATGCTCAGGACATGACTCAGTATTGCCAGAGGGCTATTTTATTAAAAGTCAGATTTCCCAAGTAGCACTACTTTTCTGAAATGGTAAAATTCTACTTATTTTCGCTTTACTTCCTCCGTAATTATATAACAAGAATTTTACTATTTCAGAAAGTGGTTGCATTTAAATCTCAATTTAAAAATATAGTCGACTGGTAAGGTTTCCACTTAACATGCTCATCCACTCAGTTCTTTAATTGAGAGTAGAATTACTTTTAATCAGTAACAAATTTACTGTATGTTTACTTAACGGTAACTGTAATAATATAACCTAAGTTACTTAACTTTTCTCATTTTAAATGATAGCCCCTACATGCTATAAAAGTATGAGTATAATGAGCTTATTTTTTTATTTTCCACTTTTATGTTTTTTCTCATTTCTTCATCTATTTAATCATCACAGTGCGGCATCTAACTGGCGTCTATTACTTTTAAGATTTTCTGTTATATGAAATAATGTAATTTCACACATGCTTGGTGTTCCTGCCAATTGAAAATTAAGCACTCGTGTATTGCTCTGTTAATGATTTTCCTTTTTTTTTCTTCATATTGCACATCATGTTTCTTTTATGATTAAATTAATTTCATTCCAATTTCCATTATTATCATCAACCTATTAAAAATATTTTTGATTGTTAATATATAGTAATTTATTGGTATATTATATTTGGCAATATATTCCCCATAAATATATATATACCGTAATTTCGGGTGTAGAAGCAGCTGATCAAACAATTATTTTTCGACCCAGAAATTTAAAAAAGAAATGAATGTTACTAGTCAGATCGCCGTAAATATTTCTGTTCAATCACTAAATAAGATTTCTGGGTCCAAAAAGAATTGTTTGATCCGCGGCTTATACACCCGAAATTACGGTATATATATATATATATATATATATATATATATATATATATATATATATATATATATGTAATGCCATTAAAAGTAGACAATATTCACCATATGATTTTATCAGTAAACCATACCGAATAATTTGACTTTAATAAAAAATATAGAAGAAGAAGAAGAAGAAAAATAATTGAAGCGAGGAAATCTAAATAAATAAATAAAATGAATACATATGAAATTTGTCGAACCAAAGTCGAATCGTCAGGCCCCAAATGCTTTGGAACTACAAATGAAGTGTGTGGTTTCATCTACACTCTCAAAAAAACTTCCGTCGATTCACAGAAAAAGTACTGGCAGCAGTGCTGCCAACAAATTTCTGTGAAAAGACGGATATCCGTCTTTTTTTCCGTCACTGGAAGAAAATTTTCTGTTTTTTGAAGGAGCATCCGTCATGTTTTTCTTCGTTTTAGGGTAGAAAATTTTCTGTTTTTTGAAGGAACGTCCGTCATGTTTTTCTTCGTTACAAGAGAGAAAATTTCTGTCTTTTGAAGGAATGTCCGTTATGTTTTTCTCTGTTTTAGGGGAGAAATTTTCCGTCTTTTGAAGGAATGTCCGTCATGTTTTTCTTCGTTACAAGAGAAAATTTGTTTCTTGAAGGAAGTCCGTTATGTTTTTCTCCGTTTTAGGAGGGGGAGGGATCTTCTGTTTTTTGTGCAATGCCAACTATGTTTTCCTCTGTTTTAGGTGAAAAAGTTGTTTCTTTTTATTTCATTAAAGATGTTCTTTATAGCCTAAAGGAGCTACACTTTAATACATGAAATTGGCAGGTATTATTCAAAAAATGTGCAAAGTTTTGATAAAAATCAGATCATTCATAAAATGCCGTCATCTTTGGTGTTTTAAATTTAATACCAAATAAAGTCGAAACGGAAGACCTGATTTATCTCAGTTTTCCATTTTATTGCAATTTAATTACCTATCGAATTATTAAATATTTAAATAACTTGATCATGCTTCCCCCCACCCCCCTTTGCTGGACTGGTTTTACTTTTGTCGGGAAATACGGTTCAAAATGGCAATTTTGATGGCTTGTCCCGAAAGATCTATTTTGTTTACAAAAAAAAAAAAAACAGAAAACTGAGTGAGTTTCGGTTGTTTCTGAATAACATTTGTTTTCATGCATTTCTGAACAAAAATAAATTAACGTATGTCACAAAGTTGCCCTTTTTGATGCGTCATCAAAGTAACGTCAAAAAAGCATTGCTGTATTTTCTATTGCAAAGATCGTAAATATATTTCATAGATCAGTAGATATGGAGCAAAATATTGAATATAATTAATAATTTATTCCAAGTAAGGAATGAGAATGATTTGTTCATTTCGCATCTGTTCATTGAATAAAAATTCACTTACCTTTCAATGCCTAAAATTTTATTAATGAAAATTGAAAAACAAATTTCTCCTGAGAAGTTATTCTATTTTAAAGCATATGAAAGTTTAAGAAATTTTATTCTAAATCAAAAAACATCCATAAACCTTTTATTTTTTTTTTTTTTTTTTGGGGGGGGGGGGGGAGATATATTACAGGAAGCTCATTTCCTAGAAAATAAAACTCAAAGGATTTTTTTCAGAAATTTCCTTTTCTCCGTGTCTCCACAATAACAAAAAGATTGAAATATAAAGAAACTACATGCAGATTTGCTTATTACATTACGATCACTTATTTAAAAAATATTAGAATGTCTGAATCTGCTTTATTCAATTATATCATAACATGTTACTTTGCATTTAATTTTTTTTTCTAAATTTTTTTATGATATAGAACTAGATTTTTTAAAAGCTTTCTATTTCAAAATTATGAAAAGAAAAATGAAATCGAAGCTAACATATACCGTAATAAAGATTCTAAGTTTCACCCCCCCCCCTCACACTCAAGCTGTGAATTCTTAAATTCTAGATCTATTTTAATACCAAATTTTAAATTATACAAAATATTGCACATTTCAGATATTCAACTTTACTTTCAAGATATGCATTACACTTCTTTCTAAATAATCAGTAATAATTTTAAGAGTAGTATTAATAATTTATATTTTGTGGTATATATATCCATCCAGCTGTACATCCATTCATTTTAAAAAATTCAGCTCTTTTATAAAACACATTTAGCTAAATATATCTCTCAGCTTTTGTCAATTATTGGTCTTATCACACATCAGGATTCATGATTTTTTTTTAAAGTCCCACAGTATTGTTTTATTATTTTTCTTTTGATTTATAAAATAAACATTATGCACAAAAATATGCATGTCAAAGTATTACCAATATATTATTAATAATATTAAACAATTTATGTAAATGATTAAAAGGCAACATTTAGGTTAGGGTAAAAATTTTTATTATACAAAATACATGGTAAACTACAAATCAAATGTAAAATATTATAAGACAATAAAAAGACAAGGAAATGTTTTAGTTAAAATAAAAATAACTACAGTATATAAAAGACATTAACACATTTTAAACAAATTTGAAAGAAAATAAGATATAAGCATTTGTTTTGTTAAAGTGTTGGTACAGAAAAACAAGTTTGGCAACTCAGTTGATTAATAATTTTCGAATATACCAAGCCAAAGGCAGATTCATTCCACTGGAGGAGATTAATCTATATTACAGTAATCAGCTAGCTTATCATGAAATCTAAGTTTTTTTAGTATCAGCCTCTTCGGTGACAATAATTGGCTTCTTCCACCATTCAAAATAATTGCGGATCACTATATCAGATTCAAATGAAAATTCATTTAATGGTCCAGATTTTTCTCAAACTTTAATATGATAGGTATCACCAAAATTGAGCCCACAAAATCATACAATTTTATTTTACCTCAATTTCATAAGTTTCTCTAAAAACTAACAAGAAAATATCCAGGGGTAGTACTAGCCTTAGGTGATATTTCAGGACACATTTACCCAACCACATTACATCCCCTCCCCCCCGCAAGACAACTTGACGAAATCTGAGAGTTTTTCATAATCCGGAAAACAAAATGTTTCACCATCGTCTAACACTCTTATCCATTTATTCCAAAGTACTGATTTTCTGGAATTTCACAGAAAAAATGTACCACAAAAAATAAATAAACAAAATAATCCATGAATGTTAGAGCTGTATCACAAAATTCAAGAAATTTCGAGATTATTAGGAAATTCTACCTTTTTTCATTTTTCAGGACAAGTACGACCTTTGAATAATCTCAATATTTGATATATTCTTGCTTAGAATTTCTTCCTGTTGCAAGATTATTTTATAATTTGATTCAAATGAAAGTTGGAGGCTTTATTTTCCTTAACTTTACATTGTAAACACCTTTTGAAAAAGATTAAGCTTTACATTTCTAAAAGCTGTTTAAGTATCCATATGAAATTATAATTACATTAAAGTACATTATGCTTTTTTACATCTTGAAATTATTTTAAAATAATTTAAAAGATAAACTGAATTAAATCAATTTATTTAAATCATGATTAAAATAAAGCTGATTTAAACCAACAAATCCTGTCGCATATCTCTATTAAATCAGCTTAAAATAAGTAAAACTATCAAAAAACTTACGGAAAAAGATTAAATAAATATATTAAGCTGTTTACAACAGATATACCAGTTTTATAAAGAATAATTAAATTTATTCTGTCTAGCATACTGAAAGATTTCTTAACCTAAAACACAAGTTACAGAACTTACAAATATATACAAACGCACACATAATTACAATCTAATTGTTATAGCTCAAGAAGAAAAAAACATTAGGCAGTTCCATTCGGTTAATCCATCACTTTATGCAACAAATAAATGTAGTAAAAAATCAAATAAAAATTGAGTTTAAACAACACACTTAAAAACTTATATGACCAACTATTAGGTTTAACCCTCATTGCACTGTGTACCACATATGGCACATACCTAAAAACATAATTCTGAATGTGTGCCATAAATTTGGCCAATATGATTACTGTAATTGATCAAGAATATTCCAAAGAATGGAATTGCATTTATTTGGTCTATATCAGATGGTTGCATTTGACAAAAAAATTAGAAAAAATTGTGCAGTTAAGGTTTGAACATCTAAGAAGTATTTTTTATTTGCTTTATTAGTTGATTTTATTTAATGTTATTCAATGAGCAAATTTTTAAATTACAAAATATTATTCCACTGAGATATAGCTTAAAGGATATAGTCCACTTTCTCTAATCCACAATCGCCTATAATCCACACTGTAACTGTTTTCAGACCATAATAAAAGCTGATTGCTCTAATGAATTAAGAAATTTTTAATGCATTCATTAGACTGAGATATTTTATGTACATTATGAATAATGCGATATATTCTAAACACATTCGCTAGCTATATAAAAAAATAAAATTTCTTAGAAGTGATAAGTATCCCATGAGCAAAAATCTCAGATTTAAAAAAAACAAAAACAAAGTTTTGTTATCGATCAAGAAAGACTGATCTTTAAAGGCTTCAGGATACAATAAACAAAAAACTATAAAGCCAATAGAAATTTGTTCCACTAGTGCTATATCATTTAAATAGTTTCTTGATATTGAATATAATCTTTTTTTATATCAAAAATCATTTCTTTCACTAGGGGGGTTTCGCCCCCCTGCCCGCTACGCTCGCCAACCCCCCCGCGTAATCGCTTCGCGATTCCAAGTTGTAGGCTACCCCCGCTTGCTACGCTCGCCAATACCCCATGGAATCGCTTCGCGATACCTTATTTTCCAAACACTCAATTTTGGAATTCCTCTCATAAACGTACACTTATTAAAATACCGAGCATTAAATATCCATAAAAACCAGGAAAATCTACCAGAATAGCAGCATAATGAAAAAAAAAAAAAGAAACGAATTCATTTCCAAGTCCACCCGAGACGGAGCCCTTTTCTGATTGGTCTATTCGACTCGTGGAAGGTTTGATCCACCCGGACGCGTTATTTCCAGAAACCTTACACATCAGCGTCATTCCTAGAGGTTTGTTTAACCTCTTCAGACCTGATGTATCTTATAGGATACATATATTTACAATTTTTTTTCACGTATATAAATAATGTAAAAAAAAGAGAAATTGGGGTAAATGGAGGCCTAACAGATAGAAGAATTAAACAAAATAGTAATTTGTTTGTTATAGCTCTTTTTTAGTAAGCTATGTGTTATATAAAATTGGCTTGAAGCAAAAATGTACGAAATGAGCAAAAATGAAAACTCAAGTAATTTTATTGTACGTTAAGATATCATTTGTAGAGTCCATTAGTAATGAAAAATTACCAAATATATATTTATTTTATGTTCTTCAGTGTTTTTACAATGCAAAAATGTATAATAAAATTAAAAAATCCAAAGAAATTGTCAAAAAATGTCTTTTTTGAATCCTGGTGTATCATCAATTTTTATCAACAAAAAATCAATTCTAAATTTTTTTGCTGATCAATCTTTTTTAGGTATCGGTCTGATAATATAAATCCATAACTGAAATTAAGAAAAGTACATAAATAAACCCTGGGGTCTGAAGAGGTTAAGGCTAGTTTTTTTACTATAGAAGGATTTCTGTGTAATTTATTTGCAGTATGATTATTACATTTGTTGATAAATTCCTAATATTAAGATGTAAACAAAGAAATGGCCTATAATCTGTACAATTCTATAATTCACAAAATCCTTGATCATAACATGTGATTAGAAGGAGTGTACTGTAACTATTATAAATAACAGTAAATTACCTGCCACGGGATAAATAATAAAAACATTTTTGTATGTATGTTTTTTTTTTTTTTTTTTTTTTTTTTTTTTACTAAAAAGATACATTTCAACTATATGCAGATCTGCCAACTGCTATGAAAATAAACTTTAGTTCTTACAATTTTGAGTTATTATAAACTGCAATGCTATGAAATGTCTTGAACTATGATTTTTTTTGCAAAAATCACAAACACATTTTTTACATTTGCAATTTTTAGTCCAAGAAAAATTTTTCAGCAGTGATTTTGATCTGAAATTTCCAAAATTTTAAAGCATTTTGTCCCGGAAATTTTAAAATAACGGCAGTTATTTTAAAAAATTGGACATAAAACAGGATTGTACAATAAAGTTCTTAACCTTTACGCAGGGGCTCGCTCAGTGTCTACCTGAGAATACATGTATTCCTGGACAGATGCTGTCACAGCCCCTCTGTAAAGGTTAACATAAAATCCTCATTGTTTCTTAACCACCAATAAATCGTTTTTTCGTAAGTATTTATAACAAGAATTTTCTTCTTTAAAAATTTTGTTGCCATCTTCTCAAAACTCTCAGAAAACACACAAATCTTCCCTTAGTAGCTGAGTAAAATCGCTAATTTCATCCGAGTTTAGGAAAAATAGTGCAAAAGTAAAAAATTAATTTTGATAGACTATGAAGGGGAAAATATAGTCAATTTCCTTTACCCACAACTCTATAATAGGCACTATATTTCAGATGTAAACAGTTAAAATGTTTTTTGTAAAGCAAAATATTGAGCATTTTAATCATAAAAGAAAAAATTAACTGGATATGATGAATTAAGAAATTTTTAATGGATTCTGCATTCCATAGAACGAAATATATTTATGCATCTTGTAAATAACTATTCAACTACTTTATTCAGAACGCATTTGTGTGCTGTATAAAAGTTAAAATGGCTTTTAAAGAGGCGTTAGCTCTGTAGGATAAATATCTCAGTTTTTAAGAAAAACTTTTGTTAATGATAATGAAATCCTGATTCTTAAAAAGTCTCAAGTTAAATTAGAGCAAAAAGTAAAAAATATAAAGCAAATCACTATCTCTACAATGTCTGATAGATTTAAAAAATAAGTACAAATCAATTCTATTAATTTTGTGTTACATTATTTAAATGTATTTCTAATATATATAGTTTTTTATATTACTTAAAATAAAGCATTTCCTTCATTCCTGTGTTATTTATTTACAGTGTCAAAACTATATCTGATGATAAATCCCACATTAAGACTGTAAACAAAGAAAAATGACCTATAATCCTCAAATCCCTTGGTCCCTACCTGTGAGAATTAGAAGAAATATATTGTATTCCAAATTTTGTCAAAAGGTCATCTAAATCAGTAGTGAATTTTGTTGATTGGTGGCCACAAGATGATGCACTAAACTATCATGAATTTTGGTAAATGGCCGTGTAAAAAATAAACCTCATCTGATCGCAGAAGAAAATAAATTTCATCAAAAAGATGGTGGTAAATGCGTTAAATTTGTCAACTATCATAGAAAATGCAGATGTCATCGAAAGATCGAAAAAAGCAAACAATTTCGTGTGAATTTCATCAAAAGTTTACAGTAAACAATGCTGTTTTAAAAAAAGAATAGTGATAGAGAAAAACAAAAGATTTAACTTACATTACAACTTTCTAGTACTTTTTCCGATTTACTACAAATGATTGTTTCAGGAAAGTAACATTTATTTTAAATTTAAATTGTGGTGAAATAATTGCAAAAAAGAAAATGTTTAAAAATTTACTGCACTTGCTAAAAAGTTTGAACCTGGCCTACTTTTACAAATATTAAAAAAACTGAAACAAGAATAAATTCTAAAAATCTTTTAAAATTTTTCACAATTTTGAAAAAAAATCAATGTAGTGAGTTGAAAAAACTGGTAGGTTCTTCTAGGTTATCCCGTCGACCAAAAAATTACCGTCAAACTATAAGATTAAATGCCAAATATTGGATGATCGTGAATGTCACATTCAATGACATTAAATGCGATTCACGTGTTTAAAATAAAGTGATTTTTATTTCGACTTTTTATTAATATTTTTATTAATATTCTACTAATTATTTTTTTTTTCGTTATTTAAAATAAAAATTATGTCAACAAGTATAATTTGGCTATTAGTTTGGCGATTTGTATAATTTGGCGAAATTGATCGACAGGATAATCTAGAAGTACCAAAAAACTTCATTCTTTTAGCGAATTTCAAAAAATGGTCACAATAAACCAACCAACCAAACTCCAGATTAATTTCAATTTTATGCTTTATGGTTTTTTATTTTTAAAGATTGGCAGTTCTGCTATATGCTGATTACTTAACATTTGATATTTTAACATTCAGGTAAGCTGAAAACATTTTGAAAGGAGATGAGCTTATTGCTCAAACTCAACTTTTCTTTTCGCAGGATTTTTATTTTCGGGACATTTGGATCCTCTCTCGGGATTTATTTCTGCAAAGAGACTGAAAAAAAATTATCACAATGTAATAAAGAGGAAACAGTAAAAATATGGAAAATATTTAAGAATATGCAATTTATATGAACAATTTTTACACATAGACATTGTTGGATAAGATCTTTTCATTATTTTCCTATCATATGTACATTGATTTGAGCCAACAGATTTCTATTCTTTCCTTATGAGATCTTATCAAGAATTGCATGCAAGTGAAATGAGGAGTGTTAGCATTAATAAAAGTTTTATCAATGAGTTATTGTACGTTAACATAATATAATTAAATATTATGTTATCCCCCCCCCCCTCATACCATAAATTAAGGGTGACTACAGGAATTGAGAAACAAAATTACCTGATTACACTTGAATCGATTTTTTTTTTTTTTTTTTGGCATTAAATGAATGGATGAGGTTGCTTTTTTAATACTGGAAATAGGAATGCACCGAATATTGATTTTGGCCGAATAACGAATATTCGGCCGACAGCTAAAGCGAATACCGAATATTCGGCTAGCCGAATAGTAATTGTTGGGCCGAATACCGAATATTCGGCTTTCCAAATACTTTTTATATTACAAAGTTTAAAGGTATTAAAATATTACTTTTTAAAACAATTTTACGTATTATTTAATAAGAGAAACTTATATTTTTATAAACAAGAGCTTTTTATTGGAACATTCAGTGTTGAAAAAAATCTGCCTTTTTTATTTAAGAAGCATAATTATAAGACTTTTTCAGTTAGTAAAATTTTAAATTTCATTTCTTCTACAAATTGAAACAAACATTTTGAAATCAAAGGAAAATAATGAAAAAATACCGTAATTTCGGGTGTATAAGCCGCGGATCAAACAATTCTTTTTGGACCCAGAAATCTTATTTAGTGATTGAAGACAAATATTTACGGTGATCTAACTAGTTATATTTGTTTCTTAAAAAATTCTGGGTCGAAAAAGAATTGTTTGAGCTGCGGCTTATATACCCGAAATTACGGTAATTGAAGAAAAACTGTACAGTCTCATATTTATTCTTTTTAAATAACTCAAGGCAGATTTTTTTCAATATGAAGTATAAATACTTTCAACTTAATTCTGAGTAAGGGAATGTCTAGCTCATAGTTCTTTTCTTATGAATAGTGGCATTTTTCATCCTTTCCATCATATCATATTTTACAGAAATCAAAGCATGTGAGTTGAAAACATATTTGTGGTATCTTATTTATTGTTAATGCAACAAATAAAAACACAAGTTTGAACTAGAGTGAGATGAAATACAATGCATTTATGATTCAATAAGTTGATTGTGATTATGGTTTCATAAACAAAAAATTGTCTGCCTTGATAGCTATAACTAATCTCAAAAGTTTCCTTTCTTGTTTAAGGACTTTTGGGAAAGCAAGAAACAGATTATTTACTAAATAGAATTTAGGAACTTGGATTTGCACTCGCATCATTTATTCCTAAGGAGAATCCTAATAAATCATAATTTTAATCCTTCTCATGGTTAATTTTCTTAAGTTAAACTTTACAAACAGCAAATAAACAATGTAAAAACATTCTATATTATTTACCGTAATTTCGGGTGTATAAGCCGCGGATCAAACAATTCTTTTTGGACCCAGAAATTTTATTTAGTGATTGAAGACAAATATTTACGTCGATCTAACTAGTTACATTTGTTTCTTAAAAAATTCTCGGTCGAAAAAGAATTGTTTGACCGCGGCTTATACACCAGAAATTACGGTAAATATGATTTTATTTCTAATTATTTTAAATATATTAATAAATTGACAGTTAAAAGTAGAAATTGTGAAAAGTTTTTAAAATGTGTTTTAAAAGGCTTTATTAAGTATTGGATTCGGCCGAATACTTTGATATTCGGCCTAACCGAATATTCGGTAACATGGCCGAATAGGCCAGATACCGAATATTCGGTACATCCCTAACTGGAATGAACTTTAGTCGTTTGTTTTTTATTATTTTGCATTTATCATTTTTTTTCGGAAAAAATGTATAGCTTTCGTTTAAATAAATATATTAACTATATAAAATTATAAAAAAATTATATAAGTGTATATAATACATGTATAGGTTTATTTATTTACAGATATATATATTATGTATTTATATATGTATACTGCTATATATAATTACATATACATTGAAATATATCTAAAATGTATATAAATGAAAATATTTATATAAACATCGTGAATATTTTAACATGTGACATATATAACGTTTATTAAATAAATATATCTTTATAAACCATTCAAAAATCGTGTTTTTCAACCTTCTTGAGAAATCTGGTAAATTACTAAAATGTCTTTTTGTTGCCAATTTCGATTTTTTCGCCAGTCGTAACAACAGAGCATGATAAGGAACTTTTCCCCAAATATAATATAGGCATCGAGATACATAATTGCCATTATTTTGCCTGACATGGTGACCTGGCTATTGTTGTTTATTTATTGAAAAATTTTCTTTTTTCTTTTTTAAAATGACATAAATAGTTTTGTTCTATATAGTTATTATATAATATATTGTTTATTTATTATAGCCTCTTTCAAATAATAAAAAATAATTTAAAATTGTATGTGTGTAACTGATATTCAAAAATTAAGTTATCTCCAAATTGTTACAAAAAACATCGCGCCAAAACCGATATGACATTTGTGCCACATATTTTATTTAAACATCAAACGTTGTTGTTTCTAATTTACATTCTAATAAACATATATTCTACGATAACTTCAATTGAAATTAAGTTGACAACTAATTACCAGACTTCATAAAGAAAACAAATGCAGAAGATTCATTCGCATGAACGGTAAAAAATATTAAACTAAAAAATAATAATTCGCAAAGCATTCCAACAATGAATGGACATGGACATTAATTCCTATGACGTCATAGCATGAAAATTTCATCAAAATCAGTTAAGCCGTCTCGCAGTTATACAATTTAATGCATAGCATAAAAAATGCTTAACTATGCCAGCTAAAAAGTAAACAAAGATGTATAAAAAAAATGAAGTTGATCACAACTGTTATACTAAAGGCATACCTTTCATTAAATTCGACCATGTCGCCATTGTTCTTAAAATGACAGTGCACTAGTGAACTTTTAAAAACATGATCTAATTCAAAAAAACACATACATACTTTATTTAGTCTTCCATCTGAAAATCTACAAAGAATGTTCACCTTATGTTTGCTTTTTCACCTGCTATTCGAAAGTTTGGAACTTATATTGAAAGCGAAATTAAAATAGCGCCTGTCATCTGCAAACTTACGATTCGTAATCAAAACAGAAAATTGATTTGAAAAAGACAAATGCGCATGCGTGCGGGGAATAAACGAAATTTATTTTTCTTCTTCAGACTTGCTGGAACGATTCACAGAAAAAAAAGTCTCCGAGGAGTACAGAAATTATTTGTTCGAGAACGAGGCAAAATGTAGTGTATAAAGACGAATATTTCTGACAGTGTAACGTATTAGCCATAAAAAAGCAAAATAATACGAATTTGGGGCTACCAAACACAATAAACCAAAATGCTTTAACGAAATACCAAGTAATAAACAGTGGAAAAGGGAAAATAACAATAATATTAATCAGTAACGAACTACAAATGGTATCAGTCACCAATCACAATCGTAGCCCTTTTCAAACACGTGACATTACATAAACTCATTCATATATACCGTAATTTCGGGTGTATAAGCCGCGGATCAAACAATTCTTTTGGGACCCAGAAATCTTATTTAGTGATTGAAGGCAAATATTTACGGCGATCTAACTAGTTATATTTGTCTCTTAAAAAATTCTGGGTCGAAAAAGAATTATTTGATCTGCGGCTTATACACCCGAAATTACGGTAAATTCCTTAAAAAGTTAGATAACAAAAAATGAAGAACAAAAAACAACTTATCTTTTGATCACTACATTAGTAATCCCATTAACAACCAGCATCACAGATCTAAAAAATGACTACTCAAAAAAATTATTTATACGTGAAGCACAAAAGATGATTATACCAGCTACAATACGCTAAACACGGAAAAAATCAACTCACTACAATGCGTCGTAACTTAGCCGCCAAATCAATAGTGTTGCTCTATTAAAATATCCAAAGCCAATCGCGCTAACTGACTAGATAAATGAGTTGAACAAAACAAGCGATTGAAAGCGATACAAAAATTGAAGACAATGAAAAAGCTTAATAAATGGAGCATTAAAATATGTTAAATTACAATAAAGAGTTAAGATGCAGTAAAAAGTAGAGTTCAATCCACGAGAAAACTACAAAGTTAATATACCATATATCTAGATAATGAATTTAAAATAATAACAAAATTAACAGTTAAAAAATTATAAATATATCAAACATAGTATATATGATGAAACGAATTTGCAACTCTTAATGGAAATCCTATTAAGTGGTAGCGGAAAACTACATAGTAGAAATCTCACAGACAATACACAAAGGTTGTGCGGATAGCAGCAAATACCTGTGAGCCCCATATTTATAAAATTGCTAATTAGCGACGGATGTTATATATTAAATATATATAAAATATATATAAAATACCACAAAAGGAAAAAAATCATTATGGGTATTCAAAATGAAAAGATATCAATTAAATATCAAATTGTATGCATTCATAATTACATGCGCAGAGCAGCATAATAATTTGAATGCTAATATAATACCATTAAAAGTAGACAATATTTACCAAATGATTTTATCAACAAACCATACCAAATAATTCAAATAAAAAAAATAAAGAAGAAGAAAAATAATTGAAACGAGGAAATCTAAATAATTAAATAAATAAATTGAATACAAATGAAATTTGTAGAACCAAAGCAGAATCGTCAGGCCCTAAATGCTTTGGAACTACAAATGAAGTGTGTGGTTTCATCTAACGTATTAGCCGTAAAAAAGCAAAATAATACGAATTTGGGTATATATTACGATAACAGTTAATGTTTATTATTGTAACATGCCATCTTCAAAATAGAGATTGGGTCATTATTTTTGTATGAATATTTCAGGTATTACTTTTTCATTTTTAAGGTACATATATGCAATATGTATGTATACAACGAAAATTTTCTTGGCATAAAGAATAAATTATGCATATTCTAAAAAAACTTTTTTATCATCACTGTATATCAGTTACACCCGGGTAAATTCTCTAAAACAAGGGTACATTTCCTATTCAAAATTTACTGATCGCATTTTGCTTCGACGGTAATCAGAAACTGCTGATCCTATGTAAAAAATAAACCAGCATCATATGACAAATTCCTCAGTTACTTCACTGATAAATGATAGACTTTATAATTTCCCTTCTCCTTCGTATCTCCATTATTCTGACCATTGAAAATGCTCTAAAATTTAGTTAAGTAGCCGTTTTCTTTAACAACGGTAGACTGAGTATGCAGCAAAAGCTGAAGATTTTTAACAGAGTATAAAGTTGAGTTGTTCTATTGAAGTTAGCTATAATTCGATAAAATTTAAAATTCTTTAATTTTCGATCTTTCATCATCAATGACGTGATAAATGCTTCGGAATAATTTTCCACGCACACGAAGGAATGAAAATCAAATTTCAATAGCAATAACTTAATTCAAGCTTAATAGCCACTTTACCATTGAAAGAAATAATCTTAAAATTTGGTGATTTTTTTCCTTATTTTACGATAAAACGATGTGTGAACATAACATCTTAGCCTTATCACTTAACATGCTCATCCACTATAACCACTCAATTCTTCATTCGACAGTTGAATGACGTTTAATCAATAAACAAATTAACGGTTTGTTTTTCATTTTAACTGTAAAAGTAATAATATAACCTATGTTACTTAAATTTTCTCGGATTAAATGATAGTCCTACATGCAATAAAAGTCAAATGAGCTTATTTTCTTATTCTCCACTTTTATGTGTTTTCTCATTTCTCCGTCTATTTAATCATTAAATCATGGCATCAAACTGGCTTCTTTTACTTTTAAGATTTTCTGTTGTATGAAATAATGCAATTACACACACGGTTGGTGTTCTTGTCAGTTGAAGACTAAGCAGTCATGTGTCGCTCTCTTTATCATTTTCCGTCTTCTTCATCGTATTTCACTGTTACATTTCGTTTCTTTTATGATTAAATTCATTTTATTCCAATTTTCATTGTTATCATTAACCTATTAAAAAATGTTTTTGATTGTTAATATATTATAATTTATTGGTATATTATATCTGGCAATATATTTTCCATATATATTTTATTTTACGATAAAAGTTTATGTATATTATCATGTACATGTACAAGTCATCTTCAAAATAGAGATTGGGTCATTATTTTTACACGAACATTTCAGGTATTACTTTTTCATTTGTAAGGTATATACACGCAATATGCATGTACACAACGAAAAATTTCATGGCATAAAAATAAATTATGTATATTCTAAAAAAAACTTATTTATTACCACTGTATCAGTAAAATAACTAAACAAACTCTGTATTATACATTGCTCAAAACTATTAAAGGATATTGCAGTTTTAGGTGGATTTTGTATCGGGGAAACTTTTTAGCTGATTGATACATGGTCGACAGACATAGTAGGTTATATGAGAATAAATTACATATGTTTGGCAGAAAAAAATGCATTTTATTGCGCATTTGTGTACAAAAGGAAAAAAACACAATTTGTGCATATGAGAAAAAAAAATAATAAGAAAAGGTGTTTTCTTCAAAGAAAATCATTTTCAGTAGGGGGTATGGTTTCCACGGGCGGCCAGCAACGGTGAACACCTTTGAGGCATGGACTCAATGAGGCTATTACTGACGAGTTGGGGTATTCTGCCCCACTCTGCCAGAAGAGCTCTTTCCGGTTCTTGGAGAGTTTGTGAGGGTTGTCGGTGGCCAGTAACTCGTCTTCCTAGAGCGTCCCAAACATGCTCGATTGGATTCATGTCTGGAGAACACGCTGGCCATTCCATTCGAACGATTCCTTCCTCGAAAAGGAAATCCTCCACCAGGTTTGCACGATGTGGCCTGCAGTTATCGTCCATTAAAATGAAGTTATCTCCGATTGCTGCAGCGTAAGGGACTAGAATAGGTCTGAGGATCTCATCCCTATATCGGCGACCAGTCAGAGCTCCATCTCGAATGATGTAGAGGTCAGTGCGCCCGTCAATGGAGATGCCACCATACACCAACACTCCTCCACCGCCAAATCTGACACTTTCGTCCACGAACGCAGGATTATTCCTACTGCCACGGTCCCTCCAGATGAAAATACGCCTATTATCCGGATGCACAGAAAAACAGAAATACGTCAGAAAACAGAATATTGCTCCATTCATTTCTCCTCCAGTTGACATGCTCGGTTGCCCACTCCCTGCGGTCGTGACGATTCCTTGATGTTAATCTAACACATACCATCGGTCGGCGAGCATACAGACCTACAGCATGGAGCCGGTTTCGGACAGTCTGAGTTGAAATTGTGATGTCTGTAGCCGAGCGAAGGTGTTGTTGGAGAAGAGTAGCGTTCATGTTTCAGTGTCTCAGAGCTGTTAACGCTAAATACCGATCTTCATTGGGAGTTGTTGTCCTCTACGACCTTGCCCTGGTCTTCGGCCTGCACATCCACTCTCCAAAAAACGGTTCCAGATCCTGGAAATGACACTTTGTGACACTCCAATGGCTTGCGCTACTTCGGCTTCAGTTTGGCCCTCTTCTAACCTACCAACATTTCTCCAAGCTTCTGAATCTGTCAAATGACTTCGCTGAGACATTGTACTCATCGAAACAAAGGAATCACTGAATGCCGATCATCCTTGTCTTCATTCTCTTTTATCCAGTTGAAAGTCAAATTTCATTCGCTGCCGCTGAAGCGTTTGACGTCGAACTCACGTCACTCCGACGTTTTTGACGTCGAACTCAAAATTTGCATACTCCACAGTTTAAAAAACAGAAAAATTTGCATTTGTGATTCTCTTCTTCTATTTTCGGCAAAAAAATTTCGTTTATATCTTTATTTTATATAAAACTTCAAATATCCTTTAATTGTTTTGAGCAGTGTAAATAGATTCTAATTGAAAAGTAAACTTTGTAACGAAATGCATTGATGTCATAATAATTGAAAAATTATAAAATTTGTTATCATATATATAACTCATGCAAATCATTAGATTATATTAATCACATCTAATTTACTTATTTACAACTGTAATCTCCTGCGTATAATCCGCGGATCAAACAATTATTTTTAGAACCAGAATTTTTTTGTAAGAAATGTATGAGATCGCCGTAAATCTTCGTATTCAATTACTAAGAAGTATTTCTAGGTCAAAAAGGAATTGTTTGATCCGCGGATTATACGCCGAAAATCATGGTAAATTAAATGCAAGGTTTACAGATCTGGTTATTAATTATTGTGTAAGTTGATCATATATTATTTTTAATCATTTTATTTTACCAAAGTCCATTTTAATTACGAAAGCTTTCTTCTAGAACAACATATCATTTAATCTCTTGCACTCGTAATTCATTTCTGACTAGGAATCATCTTTCTTTCAAAATTTGTTTTTTGATACCAATAAAAAAGGAAAATAAAATTTGACTTATCTAAAAAAAGAACCTTTTTTTCTTTATTCTATCTTTACAAGAAAAAAATGTTGGATTCGTGAAAATATTCGAAATTCAGTTTTAGACGCGTTTTAGGGATCAGAGAACCCGAAAAACATGTTTTTACAAAATGTCCATCTCTGAGTCTGTCTGTATGTGACAAAAATTTTGTGGTCACTCTATCTCAAGAACTCCACAAAACTTTAGATAATGTTAGACCTCAATATAAAATAGATGCGATTAATTTTTTATCTATATCGCTCAATGAGTCGCGCTGCTATACTGCATTATTTACAATTTCTGAAATAGCCATATCACATGAACTAATGCATGGATTTTCATAAATTTTTAGATTTAATTAGTACTTGATATAACACAGTGCTAATTATATTTTGGCGCGAATCACTCAACAGATGGCACTGCCGTGGTGCATTATTTGTGATTATCGCAATAGCTCTATCTCAAAAACTAATTCTCTGAATTTCATAAAACTTTAGATTCTATGAGACCTTAATATAAACTAGATTTGATTAGATTTTGGTGTATATCGCTCAACAGGTGGCGTTGCTACGATGCATTATTTACAAATTTCACAATAGCCATACCTCATGAACTAGTGCATGGATTTTCATAAAACTTTATATTTCATTAAATCTATGTATAATATGGTACTGATTATATTTTGGTGCAAATCGCTTAATAGGTAGTACTGCCATGGTTTATTATTCATGATTATCGCAACAGCTCTAGCTTAAGTACTAATGAATGAAATTTTTTAAAACATTAGATTCAGTTAGTCCCTGTTATAGATTAGTGTTGTTTAGTTTTTTATGTACATCATCCTACAAATGGCGCTGGTATGCTGTGTTTTTCACGATTTCGCAATAAATGTATCTCAAGGACTAATGCATGGATTTTCACCAAACTTCAGATTCAGTTAGTATTTGATAAAAAATTTATCTTGATTAGTTTTTGATGTACATCATACATTATGTGGCTCTGTTATGCAGATTTTTTTAAAGATTTTGCAATAGCTCTTTCTCGAAAACTAATGCATGGATTTTCATCAAACTTCATATTCAGTTATAAGTTTACATAAGTTGTTCCTGACTAAATTTTGTTTTAAACCACTTAACCGGTGGCGGTGCTATGCTGCATTTCTCAAGAAATATTAACATGTATGAGACAGAGGTAAGTTTTGTGATTGCCACGTCTGACTAATTTAAATATTATACACGAAGAAATCATCTTTTAAAGAAGTGGTGAAAACCGAATAAAATTCGTGTAAGTGAAATCCGAATAAAAAAGATTAAACCCTTGAGAAGCAAACAACGTCTCTATAATATTGTATTCTCAACGGAGTAACTGAAAAAATTTATTTTAAAATAAGGAAAGGCACTCTTTCAACATTTTGCTTACAAAACTAAAAGTATAAAATTTCGTTAAAAGTTTGTGGTGCGAGTGTCGTTTAAATTAGGTGGGATAAAATATATCCCACAGCCCCTCAAGGGGTTAAACTCTTTTGGAACACGCGGGTCTTACACAAATATTATTCGGTTGGCGCCTCTGTTTTTTTCACAGTTATTTTTTTTTAAATCATCACAGGAAATTGCTAATTAAAGGAAGCACACATAACTTTTCTTTTTTACTCGTATCTAAAACAAATTCTGTGTACATATTTTGAATTTGCATCTATGAAACCATTGTTTGATTGCGTTAATGAAATAGAAAATATTACAATAACTTTGATGATTTGCAATAATACGTTTATTGAAATATATCAGTCACTTTCGTTTCTAAAAATTAAACAAATAAAAAGTGATACGATTTAATATTTAACTCAGAATATATAAATACTGTACAATTTAAAAATTTTGAAACAAAATATCTTCAAAGAAAATTAGAAACATTATTCAAAAGGACCTGAATATCGCGCAGTATTTGATAAAGAACATTCTTTCATAATTTGAGAGAGAGACATTTTAAAATCTTTCTTGAGATATTTTGAAAGTTGTTATTTTCGCAGCCTCTTTCAAAGCAGTTTTCATACATATATATCTGTGAAAGAATTTTTATACAGCTCTTCCCTAAGGGGCTTTACATCCCAGAAGGCTGCGACTTTTTATTTCGCCCTTGGGAATTCCATTTTTTATGTGATATGTTTTTGTTCGTAATATTTATTAGGATATTTTCTTTTGAAAGATAGGCTCATAATATTTAAGTATTTTTCAAAGACTGCCTATTCTCACATACATAATAAAATGTCTCTATGTAAATAGGTAAAGCTTCTTTGTTTTAATTTATAACATTTTTTTATATTATCACATCCAGCGGCGGTTAATGACTAGCAAATTTGAGGGTACTAAATGCGTGTCTTTCAGATTTATTATTTTATCACGATTATTGTTTAAAAGAAATTGTAGTCTTTTCTTAGTTACAAATCGTTTTGCCAATAGTTAAGGCGAAGATTTCTTATAAAAAAATAGTGGCAACAGAAAAATAAATTTTGAAACCATGCATTTTGTATCCTCAAAAATGACAGTCACTAACCGTCACAGATTACAGATACTATCAGACAAGATATATACGAGTTCTTTCATATTTTAAATATGATAGATCATATTACATAAATTAAACAATTTTTGTTTAATCTGTATATTCGATCAAAAATACAGAATTTCTTTCTCAATACCCAACAAAACTGTTGTTCAAACGTGTAAAAAAATAAACAGTTTTACCTTGATTTGTGTGGAATACGTTTATATCTTTAAAAATGATAGAAGTGTGCATCATTTCGATAAATGACACCGTACGTTCTTCCAAAACCATTTAAAAAAAGATGGCGGCAACTGTCCAAATCCAATTATATATAGATTTTGACAGTATCAACATCTACCACTTCTCATGATATTGTGTCCATTCACACAAATAAAGGCAAGTTTCTTGCAAACTTGGCAAATATATACATATTACTGTTAAAGTTCTAATCAAAATCCGCATTTTGGCGACGCCATATATTTAAGTAATACAAAATGCAGTAACTCCAAGCTTTTCCGATAGAATTCGAGCTGAATATTTTCGAGGTTTTGATACCTAAATACTTTTACATATTTAATTTCCTTTCTTACCAATTAAATTCAATACATATTTTTGACTTATTCAGTCTAAGATTTCGATGATTAAATAACAGATTTTTGTATTAACCCTTTAAGGATCATGGCATTTTCATTGCTAAGATGTCGAAATAAATGAATGACACCGGTAATTAAGAACAAATATATGTCTAAATAAGACAACGTGATTTTTCACATACAAAATAAAAGGGATATTTTTAGATAAAAATACCCGTGTCAGTGTTGCGTATCGGAATTAAAATTTTGTGGTTTCGTGGCGAAACCAATGAACGTTAAAGGGTTAAATTCGAGTGATAAGAAAACAAAATTGGAAGCTTTGTACATAGATTAGATATAATTACTTAGAATCTGACGCAGTAATTGTAAAAGAATACAGATAACGTCATCATCATGTACGCACACAGCATTTCATACAGGATATATTCATGAATACTTGTAATGAAAGTCACACTCCCCGATATTTGGCTACCATACATTGACTATTATACAGGGTGTCCTAGAATGCCGTTTACAAACATGGTGGGGAGACAGCGAACATCGTTTAGAATCATAATTACATAAGAAAGCAAAGGCGGAAATCGATATGTGGTGCTGTATGCGAGCTCTCGAGGTCAGCACAGTGTTGCCAAAATTGGCCTCTCAAATCTCTTGATTTATAATCTCTGTTTTTATTTCTTAGGGGTGCCATGAAGAGCCTTGTATGCAAAACGGAGCTCAATTCTAAAATAAACTTGGTGTCACGAATATTCATGACTGCTGCTACGATATGTGAAATTGCCGGTATTTTCGAACATGTCGCTTGTCGATTAACACTAGAACCGCGGTAACGGGTCATTTTGACCAGTACCTAATGAGTAGACGTCGATTGAAACCAGAGAATTCATTATCAAATAAGGTAAATTTAGATTATACAAAAATAATTTAAATACATAAGTTAAATTGTTTTGAATAAAATTTCTGATGTGAAATATTTTTATAGAAAGCGAGTAAAATTTTCCGAGGTTCTAGTGTTAATTGTCGTGCGTGCATACTTGCCAATAGCCGCAATTTGGAACATTTCATGTGATGCTTTTATATCATACATTTTATTTATTATTGTTTTTTGTGTAATAAAGCGTTTTACACTACATACTGTGTTGCGGCCTTACTGTTTTCGTGTCTGATTGTTCAGCTAGGGTTATGTTTTCACCCATGCTTTTCTATGTAATTATGATTCCTAGCTATTACCTCTTCCTCCCTTCCAAATTTGTACACGTAATTTGGGAACACCCTGTAGAATGGAAAAAATGTGTCTTATTTTATCGCAAATATCTCATTAATTGACAAAGGAAATTTTTCGAAAATAAGACAGCAATTTAATAATGATATAGCAGTTACTAACTACGTGACTTGCACCACAAAAACCCATGTAATTAGCCTACAACTAATAATGAAACGTCATTATTTTTCTAACCCCGGAAATAAAATTGGCCATCATTGTTCCTATTAGCTAAATAGTTTGAAATAGAATATTAACCAAACAATTGGATGTTTAAGTTTTGCAAATATTGTACAAATATTGACAAAAAAGCTTTCCCAAATTTATTAGCAATATTTCTATAATACGTAATAATTTTACAATAATAATCTATACTGCAATTATCTTACAATCAATTTTTCTATTATAAAGTAAATCTTTAGCCAATATCGGTATTCATTGCAGTATCAGTGCGAAAATGCATATCAAAATAACTATTACAAATTTGCTACCATATTTGTAAAAAGTTATATTAAAATTCAATGATTATGTTTCATTGTTTTTTTAATACAATCATTTGATCACCCGTAAAATCTTATTGAAAAAGACCTGATTGAATCAAGCAAAAACTTTTAAAAGTCCAATTTAGTAACTAGATCAATCTTACTTTTGTGTTTCGGAACATTTGTTATAAGATTGGAAAAATACTCTTCATAATCATTACAAAAAAATCATTCAAATTGTTATGATTTGGAACGTATCCAAATTTTAAAGAAATCATTCACGAAAATTTGCTATTTATTCTGATGAATTATTCATACTATGAGCTTTCAGTGTGTAAGTGCTTTTATTGTCTAATACAAAGTCATTCTCTTTTCTTTGAATTTTCTGATAATTAACAAAGAACAAAAATCTGTGTTTCCAAGATTATTAAAACATTACAAAGCAAAAATATATCAATATACAAATTTCAAAGCTAAATGAAGAAATAAGAGGTTAAATAAAAGATAGATTAATATTATGTTATATGTGTCTTTTAACCCTTTAACCCTTTCAGAGGCGCCTGCAGTTTGCAGTCTGCAAACGGTTAATTTGACATTTCCACTTGCGAACTGGCACCAGTAAAAATTTAGTACAATTTAGATCTTATAATATACGTGAAAAGGCGCTCTTGATTATTTTCAAATAAATTTTATCTTAAATTGTGGTGTGAATCAATTATTTTAACATTTTTTTGAGCAAAAATACCTTGGCCCTGAAAGGGTTAACGCTCATTAGTTTCACTACGAAGCTACAAAAATTTGAATTCCGATATGTAATAACGGCACCGGAATTTTAATCTAAAAAAGTCTATTTCATTATGTTTGGGAAAAATCAATTTTTCTTGCTTACAAATATATTTATTCGCAATTACCGGTGTCACTCATTTATTTCAAAATATTAGAAATGAAAATGCTTTGTCCATTAAAAGGTTAAATACATAAAATTTTAGGAATTAAACGGATGTGAGAACATATTTTTAGAGAGTGAATAACTTTCTTAAAATTTTACATCAAAATTGTTTTATTTGAAACTGTTAAACTATTTAAGAGACAAATATCTATAAAACAAAATTATAATATTAAATATATTAATGGAACTAGGCATGATTCGTTTGTTATTTTTGTTCCAATTCTATACAGTAACCCCTTAACATTCGCGAGTTTTGATTTTCGGCGAAATAGAAAATGCAGAACTTTTCAACATTCGCTAGTACTTCGAATCAATTTTTAAAAAGAAATTTCTTTTGTAAAATGCGCGGAGAACATTTGAAAGAAATATATGGTAGAAAAAGCATTCTTTTAAAATAGTGGGGAGAAATTTTTTTTTTTAAAGTCGCAATTGACAGATTTGCGGCCGTCATTTTGACATTCGCGGAGATTATAGTAAACGTAACCCTCGTGAATGTTAAAAGATAACTGCGCTTAACCAGAGCCTGATTACTAACGGGGCACTCTCCCATCAGTAAAATCTGATAGAAATTTTCGGCTTGTTTAAACGCCCTTTTCATTCGAAATTACTGTTATGAATAAGAGAAAGTTTTTTCTTTCTTTTTCCTGGTGGGAGTGTGCCCCGTTGATAATCAGGCCCTGCGCTTAACCCCTTGAAGTCAAGCAATAACGTATCTGTAATATTGAATTTTCACCGGAAAATAAGAAAAGGCATTTTTTTTCCATTTTGCCGCCAAAATTAAGAATAATAAATTTCATTAAAAGTTTCTGGTGAAAATCTCGTTTAAATTAGGTTGGATAAAGTATATCCCACCGCTCCTCAAGGGATTAATCCTTTCAGTGGCAAGGTACAGAAATGAATGATTGACACCGGAATTTACAATCAAATTTATTTTTATTTTTAAATAAGTAAAAGCCTTTCTTCGCATTCTTGGTGAAAGGAGAATTTGCAAACACCAATTCTGGTGTCAATGTCTCACTTAGGGAATAAAAATAGCTGGTCCAAAAATGAACCACCACCCTTGAAAGGGTTAACACATTCATGACGGGAAATAATAATTCTCGTTTTCATTTAAGAAACATAACTAACTAGAGGCGTGGCTTCTGCCTAGCAAAATTATGAATTTATATCATGTTATCCTATTGTTTTAGATTGTAAGACATTTCATGTGTGATTACATACACTGACAGATATTACCTAAAGATAGAAACCCAACGATTATAAATGCAAAAATAAAGTATGAAAAGGTAGCAAACAGCCGTTTCGAATCTACTATGGAGATTCTTCATCAGTGCAAGACTCAGCGAGCTAGAAAAAGCAAAACTGAGCAAAAAGAGAGACGCAGGCTTATATACCTGCGTCTCTCTGCTCTTTGCTCAGTTTTGCTTTTTCTAGCTCGCTGAGTTTTGCACTGATGAAGAATCTCCATAGTAGATTCGAAACGGCTGTTTGCTACCTTTTCATACTTTATTTGTGCATTTATAATCGTTGGTTTTCTATCTTTAACCCGGGAGAACGCGCGCTTACCCAGGGTAGGAATGGTTTTAACGTTTTCACCAATAAAATAAAATTAGAACAGTCACTTTATTTCGACGGAAACAATTCTTACAAATCTTACGATAAAATAAGTTGATGATTACTTTAAAAAAATTGTGGTTGCAATTGTAAAAACCATACGTACTTCGGGTCTTTTAGGCTCTGCGCGCGTCCTCGAGGGTTAAACATTTTTGCACAAAGGCTTTATTTGCTATTATAAGATATTTCCTAATTCAATTATCTTTTGAATTCAATTATATTGTCATTATCATTTGAAAGATTATAGTGAATGGGAAACAGTAAAAATAAAGAGGTATTTTTTATTGTATTTGTGGCAGAAATTTCCCGTCAATAAGATGTTTAAATAAAACGAAATTTTCAATACAAGTTTATTGATGGAATATTTCAATTGCGCTAATCAGATCCAATTAAAACTAACAGCCGTCATCTTTGGACAACCTCTTCAGTTACTGCACTTGAAAATGCTTGACATAACACTATATGTCTCCACCTCTTTATTCATAACTACATTTTTGTGAGAATCTAACTAAATGCCTCTCAATGCCTGTGAAAAATGTTATAATACATGATCTAACTGCCACCAAACAAAATGAAATAGAAAATTTAATCATATATTTGATATAAATTTTTAATGACTAAGTTGCTAAAATAAGGTAAAATTGTATATTTAATTTTTACTGTTGTTTTTTGCTCCGTCAGTAATAAGAAACTGCCGATTCGATGTAAAAAATTCGCCGCCATCTTATAATAACCTCCTCAGATATCTTACTCGCATCTCTTAGACGACATACCGTAATCTCGCGCGTATACGCCTCGGCTCAGTTAAATCTTTTGCGGACCGGAAATTTTATTCCAAAAAGGAATTCAAATAAATGCTAAGCAATAGGTTCATATTTTATTTAACCCTTTGCGCTCTGGTGGGTAAATCTCTTCAAAATTCCAAATGTCACATCGGCACCAGTTTTTTGCAAAGAAAAATATCGGTTAATGATATACACGAAAAACTGGATTAAACTTTTTTCAAATAAATTTAGTCAAATTTTCTGGTGTCATTGTGACACTTTGGAATTAAAGTTATGTGGTAGAAAATTCAACCATCAGAGCTCAAAGGGTTAAAATAGATTCTGTTAGGAAATCGGCTAATCTTAGGTGCGGCGGATACGCGCGAAATTATGGTACTGTAGGTCACCGCCGCTTTATTCATAAAACTATTGTCCTGATAGCCTTTATCCCCCGATTTGTGTATGTTTATACTTATGTACCGAAAGTTTTTTTCTTTCTATTATTTGGTATCTTTCTTAACACTGTGGGTGTTGTCTGTTCTTATTTTTTCGTCTCTTACAATGTAGCAAATAAATTTTTACTAGTACGCATTAGAAATAAAATGGAAACGTTCTTTACTTTTCAATTATTTTCTTCTGATGTGTGACTGCTCTTATTTTATTCATGACCGGTTAGTTACTTCCCTCACGATTTATGTGGAATCAAGCAGTCTCTTATTAGGTTGTCGAGATTTGATTTTTTGGTAGAATATGGAAAATAGTCTTAGAATAAAAGGAAGGCTCTATCTATGACAGATAAATTGAAAAATTATACTAAAATATGACACTAAAGAACGTGGTAAAGCAGAAAAAACATTTGCAAAGTCAACAAGGAATCAATGTTGTTATTCTGTTTCAGATCTGGTGATTTAATTTCTTCCATTTAAATTTAATTCCGAAATGTCACAATAGCAACGGAGTATTTGGCCAAATATATTAGTAAAAGTATAAATGTATTCTTTTGTGTATATTGTAAACCAAATAATTCCTTTGCAATCTACAGGGCTCCCAAATGGTCCGCGAACTGAACACCAATATTTTTTAACAGAAAATTTCATAGTTGGTTTCTACAGCATATGTGCTAAAACTAACCTCTAAAGGTGGTTTCTGCGCAATTTGCAAGAAATATATAAAACGAAAATATTTATAAGAAAATGTTGATGTTCAGTTCGCGAACCATTTGGGAACCCTGAATCTACTAAAAATCAAGAAATAGATTTTGTATAAAGGATGTTGTTCGACCGGTGTAGAACAGTCGAATAGATGGTTGGATGGATTTCAAAAATCTATATAGAATCATTTATAAGTATGTTTCTGTGGCAGCGATCAGTAAATACTGAATACAGGGCTCCCAAATGGTCCGCGAAGTGAATATCAATATTTCTTAATAGAAACTTTCATTATAGGTTTCTACAGAATTTTTGTTGGAATTAACATCTAAAGTTTCTTTCTTAGTAATTTGCAAGAAAAATCTAAAAAGAAAATTTCTCTAAGAAAGTTCCGATGTTCAGTTGGCGGACCATTTGGGAGCCCTGTGAATACTAAAAGCGTAGGAAAACAGCGGTGCTTCCGCAAATTGCCAAATTTATATTGGTTTTCATATCTGTAACATGTAAAATTTGCATTTTTCTCAAAACTAATCAATTAATAACTCATTAAACATTCATTGTGAAATGGATATAGGGTGATCCCGCCAGTAGTTGATCAAAAAAGTCAGTGCTACTAAGTTTTTACTATATTTTCTTCCTTTTAACCCTTTAACGTTCATTGGTTTCTTCACGAAACTGCAAAATTTTAATTTCCGATTTGAAACAAGCCTACGGAATTTAAGTTAAAAGAAATCCATCTTATTGTTTATGTGAAAAAATCACTTTTTCTTATTTACAAATATATTTGTTCGCATTTACCGGTGTCACTCATTTATTTCAACATCTTAGCAATGATAATGCTTTGTCCGTTTAAAGGTTAAGGAAAGACAAGACTGGTTGCAATCATACGGAAAATACACTGGTGGAAATGATTTATTAAAACACGGTTTTTTGACAAAAACTTCTGTAATATTCATTAAAAATGAATGAAATTTCGTGGTATATATATAGTACGTATGACAAATCTGTTACAAAAATAAATTTTCACACATAATATTAAACATAAACAAAAAGTTAAAAATTAAATTTTCATAATATGCGAACATAGAAATTGATTTATGAAATGTCACATTTCACTGGTTATGCTAAATCAATGTAACAAAAATTTGCATAAATCAAGGTAATGTGACTTGCAAGGTAGACATAAAAAGCGTTGTACAGTGAAAGCAATACATTTCAATTTCAATTTCGACAATCAGATTTTGTCTGAAAAAGAAAGAAGTAAAATCGACGCATATTTAGAATTTGGAAAATCTGTCCCAGACTTTAGTAAATAAATTAAAAGATCTGTTAGTGTGATATATAACTTTAGAAAAGATCCAGCAAATTATGGCAAAAATTCTAACAAAAAAGTTAATCCACGTTTAAGCAAAAGACAGAAAAGGGGGATTATGCAACTTTCATCGAAAGCTAATCACAGTTCAAAGCAGATTTGTGCAGACCTATCCCTGCCTGTTACTTCTAGAAGAGTTAGGCAAATTTTATATTCTGCAAGGAGCTTGAGATGGTCCAAAATGAAACCATGTGAAAAGTTACTTTTGTGTCACAAGCAGATGCGTTTGCATAATTGCGAGAAGTACATGGCAATGGGTGAAAATTGGAAGAAAGTCATTTTCTCTGACGAACAAGATTTAATTTGGATAGCCCAGATGGCTTGAGGTATCATTGGAGAGATCTCCGAAATCTACATTCAGCAGAAATCCTGGTGGCGGAAGTTTGATGATTTGCTCAGCGATTGCTTATGTTGGCAAAAGAGAAATTGTATATTTAAATCGTCGCCAGAACTCTTTTGATTATAATTTAGTTTTAAAAAATTCACTTCTTCCATTTGCATGGCAATATTATGGTTTAGATTATATCTTCATGCAAGATAATGTAAGTATTCACATTTCAAGTACAATGAAAGATTTGTTTGACGAACAGAATATTGTTCTTTTAGATCATCCACCTATTAGTCCTTATCTGAACCCCATCTAAAACGTTTAGGGACAGCTTGTTCGAATGGTTTATGCAAATGGGATACAGTACACATCATTTGTAGATTTGAAAGCTTCGATCTGTCAAAACTGGAAACTAATTGATCAGAAATGCATTCAAAATCTTGTTTTATTATTGCCATCTATAATAAAAGAAACTCTAATGAATAAAGGCGGCTTTACTAATTATTAATTTCAATTAAATGTGACATTTCATAAATCAAATTCCATGTTTTTATGTTACTAAAACCTAATTTTTGATGTTATGCTTTAGTTTATTAATTTGTATGAAATTTTATTTTTCTAAATAATTTGTTGCACATAGCATGTATAATTGATGCAATTTCATTCATTTTTAGTTATTAATATAAATGTTTTGATTAAAAAACCATATTTTCATATTTCAATTTCCACCAGTGTATGCTAAGTATGAGACCCGTTTCCTCGGAAACGACCAGACCCGTTTTAGTGAAATTTGAAATCCATTTTTACTGAATTATGTTGAAGATTTATAGCCGACATAGTTATTTCTGCGACTAAAACCATTTATTTTACAGCAATGTCAAATTTTCAGAATTTTCTTCTGAAACTAATTAAAGTTTCTTAAAACTTTCTGAAACTAATTAAAGTGTTTTCTGTCTGCTTTATATCGTCTTATATTTATGCATTACCATAAAAAAAATATCAAAATCGCTCGAATACTGTATGAAGTAATGGGACTTTTACACGAGAAGTGGAATTTTTCAGGTGAAACGAAAAACTTAGACGTTTCTAACTTGTGTGAAGTTCTTCAATTTTATCAAACAACAAATTAAAATATATATAAGCACTTGGATAAAATTTAGTTTCATATAATAAGTGATGTATTGTTTTATTCCTTGTTGGTTCTTTGTCCGAAATGCATTTATTACACGATTTTTTTTTTTTGTTAGCACCTCTTTTTCATAACGAAGACTTTTACGTGTACTTTGACATTATGTGTTTTCTACAAAGCTTATTTTTAAAATATAGGGATGCAAGTCGAATTAAAAAACAGAAATAAGTATCCAATGTTTGCGTAAAATTAATGTGAAAATTTTCCCAGTATCTGTATTCAGGGTTTGTTCGCTTCAAAGGTTTTTGAGGATTTTATATATTTTCGTACAAAAAATTTCTTAAAGTAGTTGTCATTATATCTGATCCCAGATTTTTTTTCCACATTAAGTAAGACAAATAATACTTTACGAAAATTCTGTTAAAACGTGCTTAAAAGTCCTTGAAGAGTAGAAATTCTGGTATTCTTTTGAATTTATACCATTATTTCTAATAGTCAGAAAAAAGGGCATACAAATGGATTCAGAAATATTCAAAGAATTTATTAACCCTTTCAGGCACAGAAAAAATCTATTCCTAAAAGTATTAAAAGATTGAATGTCACCAAAATTTGTAAACGAAGTTTTTAGGTACTAAAAACTCGTTACTTTAAACTTTCATTGTAAAAGCAAAATTTTTTAATATATTCTTGGTGCCGCTTATAAGTTTGTCCCAACAGGGGATGACATATTTTACCGTCTAAAATGATTAAATAAATGAAACAAAATTAATTTTCTTTTTGAAAAAAATTAACTCATGTCCCTTCTTAATTTTTACATGTAAATTATGGCGATTGTATATTTTTTTATGAATGTGTTTTATTGACAAAAATGAAATATTCTGAAATTGAATAGCAACAAAACTATGAATAAATACTTTTTAATAGCTATTTTCCCACCGTATGAGCAGAGGAAAGAAATCAATCAAAAAGCTAAAAATTCACCTTCAAAATATCATTTGGGGAGTGGTTAACAATAATCCTTATAAACGTAATAGCTGAAAAAAGCAAGATGTAAGTGGTTTATTTTAATTTACCGTAAATGTCTCCAACTAATTAAAAATCAAATGTTTGCAGTTCCTAATAAAATGTTTTTATAAAATAACTTTTCTTACAGCGACACCTGACAACAGTGTAACAAATAAACAAACATGCAAATAATAATAATAATAATAATAATAATAATAATAATAATAATAATAATATGTAAAAACTCATTTTCTTCTGAAATGGTGCAATATTTCAAAACTTTGATCAATTACTGGAAGGGTAACAAGTACTGGAAGGGTATCAACTACTGGAAGGGTCAACCTACATACTAGAAAGGATTTTTACGGATCAGGATATTCAGATTGTTTTATGTGCTTTAGTACCAGAAATTTTATGATGTACTGGTCAGTATGTCTTTAGATGTTTTTTTTCCATTAAATAAGCTAAATATTACTTTACGGAAATTCTGGTAAGGTGTCCTCGCAAGGTACGAATACTGCTAGAGAGAAGTTCAGTAATGATCGATGATTTATAGGAAAAATGAAGACGGTATGTTAAAAAATATTCTTTTCGATATGAGTAAATCCGAAAACCTGCATTGCTTCAATACAATGAATTGTTTACTCAATGATTATGCAAACCAGAAGTAGACTCGGATGACCGGGTGATCTTTCGGCTTAGAGATGCGCAACTTCATCAGACAAATGCATGAAATATCAGGAAATATAATAGCATTTGTTGAGAACTGCCCAGTTCACCCGAAGAATTTGAGAATTTAAAAACGTTCACTTATTTTCTCATGCAAAATATTTCCCGAACACTAAAACTACCGTGAGCCGTGATTTTGATGGATACTGTACGTCTATGTTTCAATCCGACTAGAAATCTGATTACAAAATAACATTAACCCTTTGAGCTCTGGGGTATAAATTTCTTCAAAATTCCAAATGTCACATTTGCACCAGTATTTTGAAAAGAAATAAAAACGGTTAACGATAAACACGAAAAAATGCATTAAACCTATTTCAAATAAATTTGGTCGAATTTTCTGGTGCCAATGGGACATTTCAGAACTAAAATTATGTGGTAGAAAATTCGACCATCAGAGTTCAAGGGGTTAACCCTTTCCGGCACGAGCAAAATCTGTACTAAAATTAGAAATTATCGACTGACACCGGAATTCACAAACGAATTTTTTAAATATTTTGAATTCCTTAATTTAAGCTTTTATTGTAAAAGCTAAATCTTACTAAAATATTACTGGTGCCGTTTGGAATTAAAATTAGGTATCCCAGACCGGGCACAGTGTGCCGGAAAGGGTTAAAAGAAACAAAGAAAAACGTTAAATAATAAAGTTAAACGGATTTAAATCAAAGTTCTTGTGTGAAATACTTTATAAATTTTCACTCAAATTTCCCGTAGTTCTAGTGTTAAATAAGGCAAAATATCATGTGTTTTAATTGGATTTATAAAAAAATAAATAGCGATATTATGACAGGAAAATAACGGTATATGTACGTACATTGCGTTTAAGACTCTAAAAACGAATCAAATGTATGCAACGGCGAAGAAAAAAAAAAAACGAACATCCGACTATTCTGACTGTTCTGACATTATCTGATGATCTTGATGACATTTTCGATGCCTTTCTCAGATACGTCACAAACATCATTATGTATAGGATTTGAAAATCTCTCCTTATGGAAAGGGGAAATTTTAAGTATTGCTCATACAGTTTTATAATGGATGTTATATCACTAATATATGTTATAAGGGATTTTAAAATAAATTGAATGTACTACATCTATTTCTGTACATGACATTTTATGATAGTGAGATGCTAATCAAGGACCACGACAAAGAAAAACAAATTATGAAAAGTAAACAAATGCTATGGATTTTGCATATTTTACTTATGTTTTCAGGTTTCGTACGCTTTAAAATCTGTCTATCAGAATTATCGCACAGGAATATTTGGCTTATTTACTGAAAATAAATTCTATCTTCAAATATACCGACCTAAAACTTAAGAAATTTCTGGCATAAAACACTTAAAATTCCCCGAATACCCCTATGCATACGAACTCTGGTTTTGCTTACATTTCACCATGGAAAAATATTTTCTTTTAAATAAAGAGTAACAAGAATAGTTTTTTATAGCATAAAAAGGGGCTGATTATAAGATTACTCATTATAACCAGTACTAAATATTATTTTAATAACTGGGTTGATCTGCAAAGGTATATTATTTTAGGTTTAGGTTAAAAAAAATTGGCAAGGGTGCAACATTTTTTTCTTTTTTATATTCTTGATTTTAGCGTAGTTGAAGGCATGACGACAAAGTGATATTAGAATCTATATTATTTTAGAGTTACTGTTTTAGTTAGCACTATAAAAACAAATCTTAATTTAAACTTGGATTAATTTAAATTTAATCTAAATACAGGTGATAGCAACAATTTTCGAACGTTAACAAATAAATTAAATCGCTGAAGTTCATTTAAAAGATTAGAAAGTTTAGATGTGTAGATAAAATCATTTCCTTCAATGTTATGTTCATTTTTATCAGAATGAGATCCCGCTTAAAACTTGATTTTTCTCCAGTACCTTAAAACGCATTTTAGCCGGGTACCACTGTGCATGAAGTGATGAAGTTTCATTCAATTGAAGTTAACTTCTTACATTTTCTCTGTGATTTAGAAAGATTACTCGGACAGGCAACCATTTTATATAAATATGTTATATGAGATCTTCAAAACTTAAAACTTGTAAATCCGTTGAAAACTGGAAGCTGAAAAAAACTTCGATTACAATATTTTCTTCCATTATAGATAGCAAAGAGGAAAAATAGATTTCAAAAGATAGTGAGATCCCTAATGTCAATAAATACATAGCAAGAAAGTTTCAAATTTCGTTCCTTGTTATGTTTCCGAAAAAATCATCAAGATATCCACTGTATGAGATGTGAAATAAAAATGTATTATCAAGAAAGGAAACAAAAACATAGAATCAAGAAAATATAATTCTGGAGCGAAAAAAAACGGTGTGGAAAGGTATATCAAAACAAATAATTTTATGAAATGATATCGCAAGGAGTGTGCTAGACCTATTCAATGAATAGAAAGTTATTACTTTTTCTATTGCTCAGATGTTCGTCTCGTCAAAGATCTTAAATAAAGGGAAGAAGAATTATTGAACAAGTAAAATTAGATGTTAAAAGTTTAAAATACTGTATTAAAATTGCCATTTCCAAACGTTTTTAATTTGTTTTGACAAGCAAAATAATAATCTTATTTGATGTTGTCTGTCATAATATTTCGTGAAATGTCTATTTTTATATTACTAGAATTTTACAAATATTGCGTCCATGTCTCATTCTGATTTTTTTCCCTTTATAGTTTTCCATATAAAATCAAATCTATAAATGTACAATAGTTCAAAAAAAGAGAAGTTGTAGAAAAGTAATGGAAAATAAATAAATTTCTGAAATCAGATGATATGAAATACCATATACCTAGATAGTTAACAAAAAATGTCATTTATTTTACTATAGAACTTCTTACTGCGTTTTATACAGAATTATCATTATTAACCCTTTCCGGCACGGGCAAATTCTGTTAGTATAATGAGAAATTATCAACTGTCACGGGAATTTACAAACGACTTTTTAGAAATTAAGAATCCCTTAACTTAAGCTTTCATTATAGAAGCAAAATTTTATTAAAATATTATTGGTGTCGTTTGCAAGTTTGGAGTTAAAACTAGGTATCTCGGACTGGGCACAGTGTGCCTGAAAGGATTAAAGATAATATGCATTATCGGATAAGTAAAATTAGATGCCGTGTTTAAAAGATATTCATTGACAGTTGCTTTTTAAAATTCTCTGTAATACAGAAGAAAAAAATTTTCTATAAGCTGATAAAAGCTAATTTTAATAATCTGTTTTTTCGTGACACATAAATAAATCATTTTATCTGACATTTTCGTTCACTCTTTCTTAATGAATTCGGAATTTCTACACAGGGTGCTTCAATACCAGGCCGACAAACTTGCAGGAGATGTAGGGGCACAGAGACGACTCGGAATTACATAACAGTGCAGGGTTCAGCATGCCGTCTTTGTGAGTTATGGTACAAAGCAATGTTGCCTGTGGGCTATTTTTTTAAATTCAGATTTCTTTCTTGGCAGAACTTTTTGAAAATAGTAAAAATCTTCTCTATTATTATTATCTATTATTTAATAATGTATAAATTAAGGCGAAAAAAGGGGAATTTTACAATTTCAAAAAACTTGCGCTAATTAAAAAATATGAATTAAAAGAATTATCCCACTGGCAACACTAGTACAAAAAAGAAGTAGAGAAAAATAACAAGAACAGCAACGCATTAGTGGGAGAGAAAACATTTTAATGAAAAGTTGTACTACCTAAAGATTTCGAAATTACGACCAAAATGGATTAAACGGAATTGAGAGCGAACCGCTATTCCTCCAGTTGACTATCTTGTCGCTCCAATATCAATAGCTTCCAGGAGGATTCGCGACGAACCAGAAATCCAGAACGTCTTCCAAAACTCTACGCAACGCCTCTGTCAAAGCCTGCCTACCCGTTTCTGATAGCAATTTTGACCCTCTTCTTTCGTACAATCGTTAAATTAAATATGTTCTGCTCGTGTTGATGTTTCTGGTTTTTTTGTTTGTTTGTTTGTTTCTTTGTATTAGCGTTAGCAGAGGTTATTTTTTTTATCAGTTTTTTTTATTAGCACCAGTTAAATTATAAAATTCCCTTTATTTTTGCCTTAACCTTCCGTCTACCAGACGGGTCCATTGGACCCGACAGCAATATTTCTGGTGTCAATGGTAAAATGAGAAATTGTCGATTGACACCGGAATTTATAAAGGACTTGTCTAGATATTACGAATTCCTTAATTTAAGCTTTCATTGTAAAAGCAAAATTAGTTTGGATAATATTATTTGGATAATATTATTTGGATAATAATTAAAATATTACTGGTGCCGTTTGCAAGTTTGGAATTAAAATTAGGTGTTGCCGTAGATAAATGGGTGTTTTGTCTGGTAGACGGAAGGTTAATTAATATGTTATTTAATAAGGAGAATTTTGCCACTTTCCAAAAAGTGGTGCCAATCAAGAAATCAGAACTTTAAAAAGTAGCCCACTGGCAACATTCTTTTGTATAACTCATAATTACGAAATTTTGCACCCAGCATTGTTATGCGATTCCAAGTCGTCCGTGTGCCCCTTCATAATTACATTTTGAACCCAGCATTGATATGCGATTCCAAGTCGTCTCTGTGGCCCTACACTTCCTGCAATTTTCTAAGACTGGTTGTGAAGCACCCTGTATATCAAGCTTGTCCAGCCTGGGGCCCGCAGAACACCAGAAAAATCTCAAAAAAGAATTTTCTTAGTTTATCTTCGAATACCTGGGATTAAATTAGTCAGATATTTCTGTAAGAAATCTCTGATAAATTGCAGGCGCCAGTTTGGATAGCCCAGCTATATATTAGTTGAGTCAAAGTGAACATACGCGTCTCATTAAAATTTAATATAACAAATATTTCAATGCAGTCACTAAAGAACAATGATTATGGTTTTTTTATAATTTAGGGGACATTTGCTCTTTATTTTTTTTAATTAACTTAATTATGTTTATCTTTCATACAAAATTAATTTTTAAGTGATATATAATTTTTAAAATAGAGAGATTGTGGATATGTCTTATAAAACAAATAATTATCTAGAACGACATAGAAAACAATCTTCTAAATTTATTCAATGAATGGAAATACTGTTTCTTTTTTTGTTACTGAGATATTGATTTCTTAAATGGTTTTGGATAAAAAGAAAAAGTATTATTGGACAGTTAAAATTAGGTATTGAGTGTAGAAGGTATTACATTGTATTTTCTATTTTTAAATATTTGTAGATTTTTCTTTTACAAACGGGGTATTCAAAAAGCAAAACGAGTGTAAGTCTGGCTATGTTGATGAGCATAATAAGTTACTTTCATTTTTGACTGAATCATTCTAGCATGCGCAAAAAATAGCCCCAAACATTTGTATTATTTTTATTCGATTAAAACAAGAAATTGTGTTTAAAAAACTAAATTGAGAGCCTCATACAAAACACCCTCTCCCCTTTTTTATCATTAGAAGGTGCGGCCATTATTTTCCATTACTGAATGACTCCAGAAAATATTTAATCAAATACATATCCATATAATACTCTTTCAAAGTAACTCCTATCTGCCGAAATTCACTTTAGGCTGCATAATTTTTAGAAAAAACTTTTAGAGCCCTTTTTCTGAATGCTCTTTAACCCTTTCAAGGGCATCGTTTCAATTGTTTCTGGAGTGCACACGAAATGCGGGCTTTCAGCCTGCGCTTCACCTTCCACAAATTTGCAGCCGTCCCGAAAACGTCTAAATTATTCAAAAGTGAGTGAATGGGGTTGAATGAATGTGTGAATGGTGAGTGAATGAATGTTTCCTCTTCCAATATTTTTAAAGCTTTTATGGGGTTTTGTAGTATTTTTTGCCCAATCTGAAGGAGAATTTAATGTTTATTCTCTGCTCCATATCGACTTCGACAACAAAAATTTAACACGTACCCGTTTAACCCCTTGAAGGGCACAGGTATATTATATATACCACTTAATTTTAACTCCCTCAAGCCACATTGGCACCGGAATTTTAGTATTAAGTTTTGTTTTTTACAATTTACATGAAAAACTGCTTTTACTTACTATCATATAAATTTGTTTGTGAATCCCGGTGTCAATCAATCCTTTGAACATTTTAGGAACAGAAGTGCTTTGCCCCTCAAGGGGTTAAATGTGTGTTTCAATATAAACTACTTGCTTTTGAAGTGAACCGACGTTGTTGGACATGCGCACATAAACGATCTTCTAAATAAAAGCATTATAAAATTCTAGCGATTCCGGTTCTCACACAGTTACGTCAGTCCTGGAAATTCATGGCTTCACCTTGTATGATTTATTAAATATAAAACGAAAGTTTGAAGCTGTGGTTTTGTATATGCCAGAACGATTCACTCGGACATGAAAATAATTCATGTTAATCACTACTTATATACAGAATGCATAATGTAGTCAGTAAAAATTGCTATTTCAAAAATTTTTAATTCTTCGTGTCTGTAAAATAACTATAATAATACAAAAATAAATCTACTCTACATATATAATCCTAACGAAACGAATTCATGAAATGATGTTATGAAACGACAGATTATCCAACAGATTTAGTTTCTCACACGTTTTTTCCTAAAATAAAAAAGGTTTCAAATAATCACCCATTATTCATATTGATCCACAAGTGTTATAACTGGTGGTAGAATTTTAAAATTTGAATTAGTTTTCGAAATATAGTTTTTCTAATTTTAATGGCATTTTATTAATCATGGCGACAAAATTACTCCATTTTTGTGGAGAGAAGGAGAGAATAAGGAAAAACCATTTGCATTATTAGATATATTCTTTTTTGTTATTTCCAAATGGAAATAAAAATTATATTTTATTCCAGTCGACAGTAAAGACAATGTTTTGATTAATTCATGTTTTTCAATAAATAAATAAATAAATAAATAAATACTTATTTCCTTATTTTTGATCTTCAGGAATAACTTTATTTTAGAAAACCAAAGATAGTCGCTCATGTTCTCCATGGAAAGACTCGGTTGACTAAAATAATTTAATAATATAATAATTCCATCGTAATTTTTTTTAGTTATTTTACAAAGGCGTTTAACACTAGAAAAGCCTTAGCGATCATTCTCACCTCTACCAAATAAAAATATTTTGATTCGAACCAATAATGTCTCTCTAAAATAAGTTCAATATGATCCACATCGAAATAAGTTAAACAAACAAGCAGAAAAGTTGGGAAAAAAATAAGGTTTATAATATTTTTAGAGCACTTGGGTTAAATTTGCGGTGGTTCTAGTTTTAGAACTGAAATGATTTAGAGAAAAAATTACAATTTTCTAGGCGTTTATTGCTTACTAGTCACTTAAAACATAGGGTAAGTCTTGTAAACGTTTTGAAAATCGAAAAAAAAATGTTTGACGGCTTTACACGTTTTAGACACTGAAGATCCCGAAAAACATATTTTTAAAAAAATATATTACCGACCGTCTATCTGTCTGTCTATAAACGACAGACAAACTGAGCTAGAGGCTTGAAATTCGGGGTGTATTTAGTATGTAACAATGGTTGGTTGGTTGATTTTTGTCGTCCGATTATCTACACTAGGGATATAGGACCAGGAGGGGTGCCCTTCGTGGGGGTCTTTCTAAGGGAACCTAACCCGTATTTACGCAAGGTTCGAAGAAAACCACGAAAACTCCGAACGGTTAGGCCGACAGCCGCGATTGGGTTCGAACCCAGCACCTGCCGTCTACCAGTTGAGAGGTCCGAACCTCTCGGCCACTGGTGGGGCATGTAACAATGGAAAGAAGCCTATTGAATATCAGCAACCTCGATTATTCTGAATAATTTTTTCGGACACTCAAAATATTCGTTCTAATAATAGATATATAAAAAATTTCGATTTCTTGAACACTTTCCAGCAAAGTTGAAACGTGTTTGTGCTTTCGGTTTGTCTGGCCGTGTGGCCGAGATCTAACTACCATGATTAGTTTATTTACAGGGACAGTTAATTTTTTCCGTAACATTACGGCCTAAGGGAAAAAATCGTTTCAAATGAATTTTAAAGGAGTGACATCCTGTCAAACATATTCAAATTTACATGCATTTATGAAGTGCACTAAAATATGCATTTTCTAAAATATGCAGTGAAAATAATAGTTATTATTAATTTATCAGAGCCACACAAGAGAATTCCCTTACACAATAATAATGGGGGAATTATTTGTGACATATTTTAATTGTGTTAAACGATTTTATGTATAATAAAATTGATATACGCCTCTAAGGGCTAATATTTCACGCATAATATGAAGTGCATAGCATTTACAGAAACACACAAACGATTTCAAATAGTATATTCTATCTGAAGTACTGTATATTATCGATAATCGCTGATGGATGGATGAAATGCATTTTTAATTACTATATGCTCTTTTCAGTTTCACTAAATGTATGCATATTATATGGTGTGTATAAATGCTATAGTTGATGTACAGGATTGCACAAAAAAGCTCGTAAAAGCTTTTGAATACGAGCGTAATTTATCTTATTCTTTTTATCTTTGTACTTAATTAAGCTACGCATTTTTACGTTGAACTGCTTTCAGTTTACTAAGAAATGTTTTGTAGAATATAGATAAAATGGTATACAGTGTCACGCAAAGGATTGGCAACATGATGACCTATAGATGCCAATTTCTGGAAATGTAATTTAAAAAGTTTTATGAGTTTTTTTGTTTGAACTAAATTTTCCCAAAATATTGGCAGTGTAATAAAAGCACTAGGTAAAGTACAGGGCTGAACAAAAATATTAAAGTCGCGTTTTCTCAAAACTTGATTTTTGACGAGTAACACCAAAATAAAAAAAAATCTATTTGATGGAATGGCTTAATTTTTTTTTTGCATCTATATAACATCATTATCTAGGCTATGAATTAATATATTTTAGATAGTTTAATATTTTGAGTATTTTTAATGAAAATAAAGTTGTATTTTTTAGGGTTTTTTTAAATTTTCAAATTTAAGAGTTTTTTAATAATGTTTTTTTTAAAGGGATTTTTATATTCTTAATTCATTCTCTAGAGTAAAGTTTCCTGATCATTTTAAAAGCAAAAATTAGGTTTATAAGTCAATTCAACGTTAAGAGATTTTGGTGTTGGTGATATAGAATAAAATTTTTTTTTCGAAAATTGTGTACTTTACATTTCGCTATATTTTTTATTATATTACATTGAAATACTTCATTTTGTAATTTTACAAGACTACAAACATACCTTTAAAATATCAGAAAGTTTAATTTTTTAAATTAATTACATTGAATACTTCTGTTTTTATATGAACTCGAAGCGAGAGCTCTGTTTACATGTTTTTCCGTATTGATCAACCCTTAAGCCCTCTTAAGCGTTTTTTTTTTCTTTCTTTTTTTTTTTTTTTTTTTTTTTTTTTTTTTTTTTTTGCTAAACTAAATTCTCTCATTATATAGTATGTATATCAACCGGTATATCAATTATAAGGCTATTGTTCAAAAGTATTGGTAAACATATTTGACTATGGACAGTAACAACTTATTTCCCTAAATAATTAAGGGTTTTTTTTAGATTTCAGGAAGTGTTGGTAAGAGTTTCATAATCTATGTTTAACGTTTTTGTAAAAGTATAAAAGATGCGATTTTTGAAACCTAACCATTTTATAGAAGCGGATATTCATATGTGTAACCGATTTTATTTATCAAGTCGGAAAACAACCGTCAGCAGTCGCGATAGCGGTGGACGAAGCCATGATAATCGAAAAATGCCATAAACAGAAAAGCATAGCAACCCGATTACAGAAAATAGTCGTTGTTCTTGATAGTATAATTAATTGATAACTGATGATTTTTATAAAACAAGAAGCGTTTCTATGTTTAAAAGTCTGAAAGAGGTTGGCGAACGTAGTTCGCAGGGAACAGAGCTTCTTATATATTACCTCTTATTACTACCTTATACCTCTTAGTATATAATATAAAAATGACAATTATTTGATACCTTCATTTTGTAATTTTCCCTGTATACCGCCTTATGTTTTCCTATAACTACGAATCTTATTCATTCAGGGTTCGAACGCATGAAAGGATTCAGGAGATTTTAAAAGTTTTAATGCCAGAAATTTCGTAGAGCACTGGCCACTATATCTGAAGATAGGATTTTTTTTTTTTTTTCATCAAAGAAACCAAATATCACTTTAAGCAAATGCTGGTGCCAAATGCTTAAAAATGTCTGAGACGTACGTACCCTTCTCATTGCATTCATTAATACAGGGTGTCTATAAAAGAGCTCCGGGGTTTTGTGGCAAAATATTTTAATGAAATATAAAACATATATACATGTTTTACACATGACTGAAAAGCTTACATTTTCAAGTTTTTTTTAACACTTAGTAAAGTTCTATATGAGCCCCGTTAGTGGCACGGCAGACGTCTAAACGGTATTCTACCTCTTCCCATGTCCTAGCGAGCATGTCTCGGGGGACGGTTGCCACACAATTGACTATTCGTTCCCTGAGATGTTGAACATCACGAATTTTCTCTGCATACACAAGATTCTTGATATGCCCCCAGAAGAAATTTCTATCGTTTCTATGAGCCAAATAACACATTGATCCTTTTGTTGCGGAGTCGCCATCATTTCAAAGTCAACGCCCTGCAGCGCTGCCAACAGTTGATGCAAACATTCCCAATTCGTATGAGTAAAACTTTTTGAGCTACTCTTTTAAGAGAAATCGACTAAATTTTGCTATCTTTTATAGTTAGTGAGTTATAAATTTTTAAAACCCCGGAGTTCTTTTATAGACACCTTGTATATCGATTATTATATTGCTAGGATCTTAAAATCATCGGATTTGCTTCTTTTCATTTAATAATTATCAGTTATTCATATGAAATTAAATCTTTTAGTAATTCTACTAAAATGGAGACTGTGGAAAATTATTCGGAAACAAATAATTATTAGAACGACACAATCATACGATAGCAATACTTATTCAATAATTCGAAATAAGTTTTTAACTGAGAAATTGATCTTTTACATGATCTTGAATAAAAGGAAAAGACTATTACTAGACACTTAAAATTAGATTCAAAGTATGTAACAGTTAAAATGAAAATTTCAGTTTTAAAATATACGTAATTCGTCTTGACATATAAAATAATTATTTTATTTGACAAATTACTTTCTTAAATGATAGTGATTAAAAGAAAACGGGGTATTATTTAAAACTAAAAACAATATATTTAAAACTTAAATTTGTACAACATATTTAAAATAAAGAAAAAATTCCGCTTTTAAATGTTTGCAATTAATCAACGCATGTAAAATATTTACTTTATCTGAGAAATTGATTTCTTAAATGATCGTGAATAAAAGATAAAATGTATTATTGGGTATTTAAAACTAGATACAGAGTGTAGAATAAATTTAAATTTAAATTTAAAATTTTTGCAATTCATCTTGACATACAAAATAACTATTTTGTCTGACAAATTGTTTTCTTAACCCTTTTAGGGCCAATATTGACAGTCTTCAAACGATTAATTTTAGTATCCAAACTGCTAAGTGGCGCCAGTAAATTTTAGTATACATTCGTTGTCATAATATATGTAACGAAAAGATTTTGATTATTTACAAATAAATCTGTTCCGTAAATTGCGATGTGAATTAATTATTTCAACTTTTCTGGAGCAGAAATGCCTTACCACTGAAAAGTTTAAATGATATTGAATAGAAGAAAAGGGAAGTATTTGACGCTTTAAATTAGATACAGAATGTATTTAGATTTAGTATATTAGATGCAGAAAATTTTAGTTTTAAATATATTAGGGATATGATTTCCGTGTTTTTGGATACCAGTATTTTGTTAGAGAAATTTTTGTTCTGTCAAATTTCTAAACTGCTCCGATTAAATAAAATATTTTTTTCTAACAAAATACCGGTGTCCAAAAATGCGAAAATCTCATCCCTACACTCTTAAAACGAAAGAGTGGATTTGGCTTCTCAGGAAAGAGCTCTAATTTATTGAATCGTGAATGAATTGTTTTTAAATGCTTTACACATCTTGATTTAGATTGCTTATTTATATAACTCATCTTGATTTAAATTGTTTAAAAACAACTCACTCACTTGAGTTGTTTCAGCTCTTTATGAGAAGCTGCCTTTCAAAACGTGAGATGACCGAATTTCGGCTCAACTTGAGTTATTTTTTGGCTGACATTTTAAGAGAGTAATATATGTAATTCTTCTTAAAAGACAAAGTAATTATTTTATCTTAGAAATTGATTTCTTAAATGACCTTGAATAAAAGGAAAATGGTATTGTTTGACATTTAAAATTAGGTACAAAGTTTAAAATACATTTAAAAGGAAATTTCAGTTTAAAAATATTTTTAACTAAAATGTTTGCATTACTTGACATAGAAAATAATTACTTTATCTTATCTTTTTGTTTATAATACTAAGCATTTGTTACCGCATATTTTGTTATAATTGGATAGTTGGTTTATTGCATTTATTAAATTTGCAATTATATTATACTGCTGAAACCTTAAATGATCAGTATATGAGTTCCATTTTGATTTTATGAATAATGCGAGTTCTCGAATGGTGACCACAAGCGCTATCATATTTCTTTAATAGCTTCTGCGCATTATTTAATATCATGTTTTTTCTTTGAGTGCGTCGAATGTTAAAACTATTTATCTTAAAACATTGAATGAAAATGTAGAAAAATGTATAATTTATTATAAGGCCTATGGTTTGTTAAAATTATCTTCATTTAAACAGTGAATTATTGAATTTAAATTTATTTTCAAGTTTAAATCCACTTTCTAAAAAATTTGTTTGGTTGATAAAAGTGAATATTTTACAGAACTATGCTGTAATAACCGTGCATATTTTACATCAACTGGGTTTCACATTTTGTAAAGCTGTTTTCAAATTTGAACCAGCTCCTTCTGACATATTCGAAAATAATACTTATCGGGAGTATAAAATTTACAGGTAGTCAGACTGTAATTAATCTAACAGTGTTTCACGTTTTTCTATAATGGTAAACAATAAATAGAAAATCATGGCATATTTGCTACTTTAGGCTGGTTTTTATAACATTACAATAGCAAAATGGTACCGTAATTTCGGGTGTATAAGCCGCGGATCAAACAATTCTTTTTGGACCCAGAAACCTTATTTAGTGATTGAAGACAAATATTTACGGCGATCTAAGTAGTTACATTTGTTTCTTAAAAAATTCTGGGTCGAAAAAGAATTGTTTGATGCAAGGCTTATACACCCGAAATTACGGTAATTATCGGGTAGCAACTGGCTTAACCCTTTCAGCTCTGGTAGGTAAATTTCTTCAAAATTCCAAGTGTCATATTGGCATCAGTATTTTTCAAAGAAAAAGTTCGGTTTACGATATACACGAAGAAATGCATTAAACCTTTTTCAAATAAATTTGGTCGAATATTTCGGTGTCATTTTGACATTTCGGAATTAAAATAAGGTGGTAGAAAATTCAACCACCAGAGCTAAAAAGGTTAACCCCCGGCGCAGACAAATTCTGTTCGTAAAATGAGAAATTATTGACTGACACCGGAATTTACAAAAGACTTTTTTAGAAATTAAGAATTCCCTGATTTAAGCTGTGATTGTAAAAGTAAAATTTTACTAAAATATTATTGGTGCCGTTTGTAAGTTTGGAATTAAAATTAGGTGTTGCCGTAGTGGTAACACTGCGCCGGAAAGGGTTAACGGAAGATATACCGAATTTATGGGAAAACGGAAAATATTATTTGGTTGTTAGGCACATTAATATGATAATATGTATATTCTTGGATAAGTAAAAGACAAACCTAATTCCTGAATGTATCAGGAAAATTCGCTTTGTTGAGTGAAAGAAAAATGATTTTGGAGACCAGTGTTGCCAGATGGGCTACTTTTTCTAAAGTCAGATTCTTGATTGGCACCACTTTTTACACATGATAAAATGTGCTTTATTCAATGACATAACAATAAAGGTGAAAACAAAAGGTAATTTATCGTTTCAAAAAAGTGGTGCCAATCAAGAAATCTGAATTTTAAAAAACTAGCCCACTGGCAACACTGTTGGAGACCCTTACAAGGGAAGGTAATGCGCATAATGGCACAATAAACTACATTTAATGAAAACTGTTCCTCAGTTTCGGTCAGACGAATTTATATTTGTAATTTATTTTCGTAAAAGTTTTCTCGTTCTTTTTCTTTTTTCTTTTTTTATTTGCTATCTGAAAATGTACATTTTAAATAAAGTAACCTTTTGATAAAAGTATTTAATAAAATTGGATATTACTTTTTTCTAAAGAATAACTAAACTCATATATGTTTTGAAAATATATAATTAATATATGCTTATGACTGACGGATCCATCTGTCGTTGTCCAGTCCCAACAAAAGATAGCATAATACGTGAAAAAACGCTAAAAATCACTATACGAATCTCGAATACGTTTTATTGAAAATTCGTTTACGTTTATAAGTTACGTTACGTTTTCCGAATACGTTCTATTAAAATTGCTTAATGTGAAGAAATCTCGAGAATTGCCAAATATCGCATAAAAAATCGATAAAATTTCGATAGTTGCAGAGGACAAAATATCCTATACTGGGCTAAAATATTAAAAGAGGACCTCTTTTAAGAATGCAAAAGAAAAATAAAATCGCTGCGAATCACTAAAAAAATCGAGAAATAGCAATTAAAAAAATAATAATAAATTCATTTTTTTTCTTTTTTTTTACGGATTCTAAATGAATTTTACTGAAATGAAGGTATAATTTAATTAATCAAGTGGTTCGAGAGAAAAAGCTGAGCCTCAGGCTCATCCGGACTTGCTTTAAATTATCCTCATCCGTTCATACCTTTACATGTCGTAATTATTACAAGTCATTACGGATCTTTCTTTTATTAACACTAGAAAGCCGGGAAATTTTACTCAAGTTTCATAATAATATTTCTTACCTGAATATTCATTTAAAATTAAACAACTGATTCATTTGACATAAATTTGCTTGGTTTAAATTTAACTTATTTTATTAAATTATTTCTGGCTCAAATTGACATTTAATCATACGTCTGGAGTCGAATGGGCTCCTTCCGGGCATTTTAATGTTAATATAGGGTTAATTTGATGGATTTTGGTAATGTAAGTCCTATATCTGAATAACTGCCATGTTTGTTTGCCACCGTTATTTTCGAAAAGTTTGCTTGGCTTTATTAAATTATTGTGATATCTTCTGTAAAATAACTCAATTTTTTTGTTCTAAATTACTGGTAGCCAAAAATTGTAGTATGTGACTTACAATACAAGTACTCACGACAATACCCATAGATTTCTTCTCAATGGATTGAATTTGTAGCAGGCACTATAAATTAATAAAATATAAAGTACAACCTAAATCAGTGTTTGAAATACTGTTTCTCCTCATTCTACTATAATTAGATAATTAGTTCTATAAAGTTGTTTAACCACAAATTAAACACAATTTTTAAATAATTTTACCAATTGTGAATGTAATCAGAAATATATTTACATGCTACAAATTTTAAAATGTGCTGAATAAAGTCAAAACAGCAACAGTCTTTGGAGTTTACAGCAAAAATCTGTTAAATCAAACTATCATGTTCACGACGTTGTTGTTGACAATACCAGAGAGTGTACATGATCAGAGGGCATGCTCACAGATTATGCGCTGTAACTTCATTTGAAAAATAGTTACAGAATTCCTTCAAAAAATCCAAAAGCAATATGGGATATTCGCATATCTTAATTGCATTCCTGCTTCAGCTGGAGGGGGGAAATTACATTTCAGATAGGTTTTTTCTCTAAGCTAGTATACTCAGAGTTCGCACACTCCTTGGAATTTCCAAGGACTCTGGCACCAGTATTAAAAATAAGAAAATTTACATTTAATTTTTAAACCACAACATTCGCAACCCACACCTTCATTCACAGACTTTACGATATTTTTCTGCTGTGAAACACTTTGGAAAAAATCTTAAAATTTAGTGGTAGAGCTGTGCGAACCCTGATAGTGCTCGTCAATTGTTTTATACACTTTTCCGAAAATCTCAAGTTTTTTTCCGTTTAAAAATTTAGTTATAAAAAAAACTCTTTAGAAAAATATAAATTCCGTTAAGGTTCTGGTACGTTAAAAACAGGGCTTTTATAGATATTTCCGTTTAAATAGCCTTTTCTGCATAAAAAAATATAAATTCCGTTATGGTTCTGGTACGTTAAAAACAGTGCTTTTATAGATATTTCCGTTTAAACATCCTTTTCTGTATCAAAATACCGTTATATTCTTGTTAAGTTAAAAATTGTTCTTTTACATCAAGTTCCGTTTAATCAGGTTTTTCTGCAATTCTTTTATACAATAACACACATCAATTGCTAAAAAATATTATCTCCACAAAATATTTCAGACATCCCCTGACATTAATCGTTGGTTACGACCTTGAAATAAAATGATAGTTAAAACAATCTCTTTCCAATTGTTTTCTATGACTACTTGTACCGGGTGTCCCAAAAATGACTGGTGGATTTTAAAATTCAATAACTTGCAAGCAGTGACAGCTATTTAAAAAAATTTTGCAGAAGGGTTATGTATAATGTCAGGAGTTTGTTTACCGTAATTTTTTTTATTTTAGTTCGCATCTCAAACAATAGGTGGCGCTGACGGCGATTGAAGGCCAGGTGATCAGTGCTGAGTGAAGCCTCGACTTGGCCTTCAATCGCCGTCAGCGCCACCTATTGTTTGAGATGCGAACTAAAATAAAAAATTACGGTAAAAAAACTCCTGACATTGTACATAACCCTCCTGCAAAAAATTTTTAAATAGCTGTCACCGTTTGCAAGTTATTGAATTTTAAAATCCAACAGTCATTTTTGGAACACCTGGTACAAAAAATTGCAAATACTATATTCTGGGATAATAATTCTCATTCCCAAATGTTTGATTTTCACAACTAAATTTTAATGGTATTCCTTGCTTTATTAAATCTCAGATATTCTGTCGTTAAATAAGCCAAAAATACTATTAAATTTTAGTGGTAGCAAGTTGTCATTTTCGACGGAGAATTCTCATCATTGTTTATTGCTCACTGTAGCTCTATGCCCTGTAAAACAGTCTAAACAAAATCAAGCGTTAAAGTGTAAATAAATAAAAGAAAGGTAATGTGGTAAGGTATTGGGAAATATAAAACTTTTTCAACTGAGATCGCAACGAATCATCAAGATCTATTCAAAGAGTAAAAAATTATTACTTTTTTTATTGCTGAGATATTGCTCACGTGAACGATCTTAAATAAACGAAGATTTAGTATTGCACAATATAAAACTGATACCAGTTATATTAGATTAGGGATGAGATTTCCGCTTTTTTGGACACCAGTAAAATCTTAAAGAAAATTTTGTTATTTGAAATAGCGAAAATGTTCCGATTTAATAATATAGCATTTTCTCTAACATTTTACTGGTGTGCAAAAAAGCGGAAATCTCATCCCTGATTAAATGTACAATGAAAATTTCAATTTTAAATTATTTTTAATTTGGCTAGACAGTAAAACTGAAATTTTATCAGAAATTGAGGTTATAATATATTTATCCGTCTTAAAATAATTTATTTTTTTTAAAAGTCATTTCGTTACATCCATTGAAATTTCTAATATTATATTGCTGGAATATTAAATATTGACAGTAGATGCCTAATTTTAATTTTTTAGTTACTGGTTTTTTCAGTTCTGCACAATGCTACCACAAAATCTTGAATTGTAGTTTCACCTTATTTAACAGCAGAAAAAAATAGAAATTCTGTAAACAAACGAAGCGATGTACCAATGTGTACATTCTATGTTCAAAATATTAAATAGAAATCTTCTTAACGTTAATATCGATGCCTGATTCATTGGAAATTCCAAGGAGCGTGTAAACCTTGTTATTCATAGGAATCAATTCTTTAAGTAAAAAAATAATTCTAAAAAGAAAAGAAGTTAGAGGATGGTATCGGAAAACAAATAATTTCTTCTAATGATATCACAAGAAATGCCCTAGATGCGTTCAGTGAATGAAAACTTATTTCTTTCTTTTACTGATATTGATCTCTACGACGTAACTTGACTAAATGAAAAAAGTATCACTGGCCACGTCAAATTTGATACGTATTGCATATTATATTCATTAAAAATAGCTATTTTAAAACAGTTAATTCCTCTTGACACCAAAAACAATCATTTTACTTGATTTCTACGTTTATAGTCTTATTATTTAATATCTCTTATTATTTAATATATCTCTATCTTTAATATTTATAAAGTTCGTTTTTGCATTTAGGAAATTATTATTTATTATATTATTTGAATGTCGAAAATTTAGATTACATGTAGCATTTTATATATATTTTTTAAATAATTGTTGCTTATAAGAAACCAAATTCTTCACTCTAAATATAACTGGCTGTGTCATTCAATCGTTCATTAAATTTTTAAAATCCTATAAAAATAGCAGCCAAATTTTATGCTTCATTCCTACCACTATTTTTCTTCAGAAAAATTCTTTTATTTAATCCTTTATTTTCGAGTTTTTTAAAAACCTACTTAAGTAACGTAAAGACTCTTGCAAACTAATTTTAAATCACAGCTCTCCGCGTACTAAATCTATGCTCAAAAAAAAAATGATGGCGAACTTCAAAATGGGATTTTTTTTCAGCGTTTATGCAGTCATTTGAATTTGAATATCTCAAATTTTAAAAAGAATTTTTGCCACATTTTATTGGTATTGAATCATATGAAGTGTACTGTTCAAAATTCCATGAATGCAATTTCAAGGGACAAAACAAAAGTTTAAAAAGGCGTTCAACAGCCGCTAGTTTTGTGTGAATGTTTAAGTCTGAAATTCCTGAATTTGTGCTTAAAGCAATGGTAGTTTTCCTTACATAAAGTTGCGCAACTAGGGTGGGTGCCCAAAACTAGTAATATTGTAAGGTTTCTTCTCTTTGATTCATAACAGAAAATTTTCTGCTTAGATAATGCGAACAGAACTTTAAAAAAAAGCCGGCGTTCAAAAAACTTGCGCACTTACTCTGGTTACGCCACTGGTATATTTTTTTAACGTTAATCTTTATACACTATATATATATACAGGGTTCGCACAGTTCTACCATTAAATTTAAAGAATGTTTTCGAAGCGTTTTACTGCAGAAAAATATCGTAAAATCTATGAATGAAGGGGGGGCTTGCGAATGTTCTCGTTTTAAAATTAAATGTAAATTTTCTCATTTTTAATAGTGGTACCAGAGTCCTTGGAAATTCCCAGGAGTGTCCGAACCTTGTATATATATATATATATATATATATACATATACAGTAGGGTGGAGCGAAAAAAAAATTTTTTTCGAAAATCAAAAACGGTTAGGTACCAAAAGTTGCCTTTATACTAGTACATCAACTGCGTGAAATTTTACCGCTGAAAAAAAATGGCTTGAGTCTGCGCTTTTGCTTCGAAAATCGAAATTTTGGGTAAAATTTGTCATTTTTTGACATTTTTTCAAAAAAATAAAAAAATTTCTACAGAGTTGGTTAGTATTTAAAAGTGTTGCTTAGACCTTTATATTTATCTGCTTAACATATTTAAGCTATAAAACAATATGTTTATTCCCTATAGCTGGAGAAAAACAGACAACTTTTAGTAAGAAAACAGCATTACCACTCTAATGGGTCATGTAACGAATTGTTGTTTTTAATACAGCTCTTGTTTTCAAAACTACCTTGGACATGCGTCGTGGAGGTGGCTATATTTTCTATACCATCCGGCCCAACTATTCGATCATCTTAGTACAATGTTTTATTTATACATTGATTTGTGATTTTCTTTATAAAAATTTGGCATGTTTTCGATGCTTTCACCTTGTTCATCAGTTCTTTGCATCCACATGCTGCTGTAACTATCTTCATGTATATTTTTACAGTTTATACAAAAAAAATGACAAGCAGAGTAATGCACGGGAATATTATTAAAGGGATCTATTCGGCCATCTATTATATTTCTCAAACTTACATTCAGTTGATGAATAATGATTGGAAGTTCTGTTACCTTAACATTTTTTCAGTCAATTGTATTTTTTTTACGTAATGATATGCTTCAAAAATGATTTCAGATATTTTAACTATAAGTATGCCATCATTTTTTATATGTTGAGAAAGTAGCTGTTTAATGTGATGGTGATCGTCAGCGAGAATTGCAATGAAAATTTGTTCTCCATGTGTAAAGCAACCGCTGTTGTAAATAACTTTTTTTTTGCATTAGTTTTATGCCGTTTTCTAAGTGTTTTCGTATCCAGTTAATTTCCTATTAACGTTTAGATCCCCTTTTTATGAGTGGACAACATTTGATGGTGAAATGTCCTGGGCATAAACTTATAATGCATTGTACTTTATGAGGGAATGGACAGATATCGACTATAAGTGCTCATTTAAAATTAGGAGAATTTTATTTGTCACTGGGAACCATTTTGCATGGGGTAAGCTTAGAATTGTCTATGATATTGAATCATTCGCTACTTCAACTCCAGTGAATTTCCTCTGCGTCAATTATTAGAGAAGTCGATATAAAACGTTCTAAGCTACATGGATTCACTGGATCAATAAGGAAAATCTTTGTCTACGTAATATTCATTTCCTATTGCAATTTTTTTTTTTATAAAATAGAGAAATTATTTTCTCAAATTGAGAAAAAGATACTCAGAACAGACTAGAAATTTCTGTCGGAGATTGCAAAGCTAATTCATAAGGAAAGCTATTTCTCAGAAAGAATGGGGAATAGAAATTTAGAAAACATCTCACAGAAAAGACAGCTCATAAAGTTAATAAAATTTTCCGCTTTATATAAGCACAGATTGGCAATCAGCGTCTATATGTTCACTCACCAAATGTATAATCCAAGTTTATACCGCGGGATGTTTTATACCAAATGTACTTACTACACACCTAAATAATAGATCTAAAATCTTATTAGAAATTACTAGACTACGGAACAACACAGGAAACGACATAAAGCATACTAAAACTTCTTGAGAAATATTGTTGTTTTACAAGCAAATTTTGTTTGCAATCCTCTGTGACGATCGTCATAATATTAAACAGCTAACTTCTCAGCATATATTTAATGTGATAGGTTCAATAAATGATGGCATACTTGAAACTGAATTCATACAATCACTTTTTAGGCAAATCATTGCATATAAAATGTAATTGATTGAAAGAATGGTGTGATAACAGAACTTCCAATCATAATGTACTAATTGCATGAAATTTTAATGAAGATAATAGACTGCTGACTAGGTTCAATTAAGAACATACCCAATACATTACTCAGCTTCTCTTCTGTTATACATGGTATAAAAATATACGTGCAGCATCTCACACCAGCATGATCCAAATCATCCAAACTCTGTGAATACAAAGAAGAAATAAATTACTTTGATATATAGAAAACTTATACTCGTCTTCGTGGAAAAAATAACAATTCAATACAAAAATAAAACACTGGGTCTAGATGATTGGGTGGTTGAGACGGGTGGGATAATGCAACCACCTCTATGAGTTATATGCACAGTAGTTTTGAAAGCAGCTAGGTAAGAAATCCATTCAAAAGAACATTTCGTTGTATGCTCCAATAGAGAGGTTAACGCTGATTTTTCACAAAAAGTTGTCAGATTTGCTCCAATTATACAGACTACAGATATTGTTTTATAGTTTAAATATGATAAGCAGATAAACATAAAGGTTTAAGCAACACTTTTAAATACTAACCAGCTCTGTAGGAATTTTTTAATTTTTTTTGAAAACATGTCAAAAAATGACAAATTTTACCCAAAATTTCGATTTTTGGAGCAAAAGCGCAGACTCAAGCCATTTTTTTTTCAGCGGTAAAATTTCACGCAGTTGATGTACTAGTATAAAGGCAACTTTTGGCACCTACCCGTTTTTGATTTTCAAAAAAAAAATTTTTCGCTCCACCCTAATATACAGGGTGTCCTCGAATGCGTGTACAAACTTGGATGAGAGATGGAGTGCATCGTTAGGTACTACAGTTACATAGGAAAGCATGGACAGAAACGTCACCCTCTCACGGATAGGGGTTCGTCTATGGAACTACCAAATTTTTAATATATCATGCGACGCCAATACCTGAATTTTAATGCAATTTTTTCCATTTATTATGCGTGCGAAATATAGCTTTTTCTTATTTTAAAATTAATTTATTCGTAATTTCCTGTATCAGTTCATTTATTTTAACTTCTTAACTCTTTGCGGCGCAGGACAAATTCCTTGCTTATGTGTTGAAATAAATGACTGACACCGGAATTTGAAAACAACTTTATTTATAAATAAGAAAACGCTATATTTCACGCATTTAATAAATCGTAATTTTTTTAAACAAAATGAGGTGTTTGAGATTTAAATGAGGTGTTGTCAATGAGGTGTTTGAGATTTAAAATTAAATGGTATATCTATGAAACCACCGCGCCGCAAAGGGTTAACAAAGGACGTGTATTATCTGCGAAATGACAATATGCCGGGATATCAACGCCCAATCAAATTGTTTCCAAATGTCAGTACTAAATGGATACTTACGCCCTTTGCTTAATGAAATGACGTTCCATCTTTAGAAAGAAAATACCGTGATATATGTGTGCGTGGACATCGTTAACCCCTTGGGAACGAGCGACACGTATACGTGTCGTAAAAAAGGCTTAAGAATCCTTGTTAATCCTAACCAGTAAATCCCCCAGGGGAATGCCTTCTTTAGGTATTCACGGTCTTCACAACCCCGGGCACCTGAGTGATCTTTCTCCTTTCATTTTCCTCTTACTCCTCTTGTCTTCCTTTCATCTTTGTTTCACTCTCGTTGTGATTTCCTCTTCGGCGGTGAGGGCAATTCTGCATGGGCTGATGTCAACCTGTATATCGACTCATGAAAAATTGTAAACCACCCACGTGTTTTCCGTGCGTGGCGACCCGTGTCACTCGAAAGGGGGATCCTGGCAGTAGAGGGAAACCAACACACTGCTCTGGCCTCTGCACCAGGTAGACGGGAGGTGCATATTGGTTCCGTATGATCAATCAGCAGGTCAGCTGGCTTATGTCACTGGCTAAGGGATCAAGCGAGCGAGTACTTACTAGTCATCTCGCTAAGGGTGGAGACTGGCATTGGAGTTTCTTGTAACCGTATGGGCCCTGGTTAGCACTGGTGCACGAACGTGAATCCCCTTGTTGGGCTCAGTAGTGGGTGGTGCGGCCGGAGTCTGAATTGCTTTTTTTCTAATATGGATGGAAAAAATAAACTTCCTTCTATATCTCTCCCATGTGGTAGCAAACTGTACAGAAACCTTTATCCTCACGATTTTTTGTCATTAAACGCTTTGAAAATCAATCTGATTGCTCTTTTGAAAAAACTTCTCCTTGGTCATTCTCTCAAGAAATTGCAATCTGGGGATTTACTTTTTGAAGTCTCTTCAGAAAAGCAATCTCAACTTCTATCAAATAGCTCTACAATTGGTCCTTTTTCTTTTTCTATTCAAGTGCATAAAACTTTAAACACTAGTCGTGGATTAGCAAATAAAGCCTTTGTGCACAAATGTTTAAAGATAGAAAACCAACGATTATAAATGCACAAATTAAGTATGAGAAGGTAGCAAATAGCTATTTCGAATCTACTATCGAGATTCTTCATTAGTGCAAAACTCAGCTAGCTAAAAAATAGCAAAACTGAGGAAAGAGACAGAGTGACGCAGGCTTATATACCCGCTATGGGACCAATCCCCCCTAAAGAAAAGCAACCAATGAGAAGAAAGCAGCCAAAACCACTGGGTGGACAAGTAGCGACATCTGTCGGAGAACAAGCAAAACAAAAACTAAAAAGCGAGTAAAAAAAAAGTATTAAATTAAAGATTTCCAAATACTTGGAAAATAAGGAGTACTAGATAAGTCATTGTCTAAGGAGTGAGAATTTTTTATGATGTGATAAGCTTCCCCAAAAATCAAGATCAAGAATGGAAGGACATTTATGGATGATGTTGGCTGAAGAAAAGTTAAACTTATGTTGTGAAGACCAACAATGTTGAGCAATAGAGGAACGTTTAAGCTCCTGATTTTTGACATGCCTTTTATGTTCCATTAAACGAAATCTGAGAGCACGTTTAGTCTGACAAATATAAGAAAGACACATTGGCAAGAAATTTGGTAAATACCCCAGTTATCTAAGCGATCAATGGGGTGCTTAAGATTTGAAAAAGCAATTATATTAACAGGAGAAAAAATAACATTGAAATCGAACCTTTTTAAAATTTTAGCAAATTGCTGACTGATTTTGGGGAAAAAAGGCAAAACAACCAAAGCAACTAACTCGTGCTTGCTTATCTCAAAATACTTTTGTATTTAACGGGAATTTCTTTCGTATGATTGACGGTTTGGCTATGGGTAATCCTCTTAGTCCGACTTTATGCGATTTGTACATGCATTACTTTTAAATAAAATTATTTGAAGTCTTAAAATTTCCGTTCTATGTTCGTTACGTAGATGATATCTATGCTTTAGTTGAAGTGAATTCTGATATAAATCATATTCTCTCTGTCAGGAATTCTATTGATTCTTGAATTCAATTTACTTTTGAAACTGAATCGGACGATCGCCTTCCTTTTCTGGATGTTCTTGTTATTCGCAATGAAGATAATTTTCAGACAACTGTCTTTCGCAAACCTTTTGCGGTCAGTCTTCCACCTCACAGATATTCTTCTCATCCTCCTAACCAGAAAGGTACGGTTTTTTATACTTTTGTTTTCCGGGCTTCCAATATTTGTTCAACTCCTCACTTACTCAGTGATGAACTTAATTACCTAAAAGCTATTGCTGTTGATCGTGGTTATTCCCCTAATATTGTAGACAAAATCCACCCTATCTGAAAGAAAGAACTTTAATTCGAACTCCAATGCTTTGGTTATTTTGCCTTTTTTCCCCAAAATCAGTCAGCAAGTTGCTAAAATTTTAAAAAGATTCGATTTCAATGTTATTTTTTCTCCTGTTAATAAAATTGCTTTTTCAAATCTTAAGCACCCCATTGATCGCTTAGATAACTGGGGTATTTACCAAATTTCTTGCCAATGTGGTCTTTCTTATATTGGTCAGACTAACCCTGCTCTCAGATTTCGTTTAATGGAACATAAAAGGCATGTCAAAAATCAGGAGCTTAAACGTTCCTCTATGGCTCAACATTGTTAGTCTTCACAACATAAGTTTAACTTTATTTCAGCCAACATCATCCATAAATGTCCTTCCATTCTTGATCTTGATTTTTGGGAAGCTTACCACATCATAAAAAATTTTCAATCCTTAGTCAATGACTTATCTAGTACTCCTTATTTTCCAAGTATTTGGAAATCTTTAATTTAATACTTTTTTTTCACTCGCTTTTTAGTTTTTGTTTTGCTTGTTCTCCGATAGATGTCTCTACTTGTCCACCCAGTGGTTTTGGCTGCTTTCTTCTCATTGGTTGCTTTTCTTTAGGCGGGATTGTTCCCATAGCGGGTATATAAGCCTGCGTCACTCTGTCTCTTTGCTCAGTTTTGCTATTTTTTAGCTCGCTGAGTTTTGCACTGATGAAGAATCTCGATAGTAGATTCGAAATAGCTATTTGCTACTTTCTCATACTTAATTTGTGCATTTATAATCGTTGGTTTTCTATCTTTAAACTAGTCGTTGAGTAATTTCTGAACCAGAACTTTTGTTTTCTACAAAGGAAGAACATTTGGAAAACTTAAAAGATCACGATGTCATAGATGTAAGACGTATAACAATTCGTCGGAATGAAAAAGTACTTCCCACAAAGCACATCATTCTGTCTTTCAATAGCCCTAATCTACCTGCTAGAATTAAAGCTGCTTACCTAAGCTGCCCCGTCCGACCATATCCTAACCCCCTCCGATGTTTTAAGTGCCAACGCTATGGACATACAAATACTAACTGTCGTGGCACTAAAACATGTGCACGTTGTGCAGAAGTTGACCATGACGATAAAACATGTGAAAACGCTGAATGTTGCGTTAACTGCAAAGGTGACCATACAGCTTACTCCCGCTCTTGTCCAAACTGGATTCGCGAAAAAGAAATCATGGCAGTTAAAATCACCCAAAAACTTTCATATCCAAAAGCCCGCAAAATTGTTGAATCCCGAACACCATCAGTTTTAGTTTCCTACTCAAGTTAATCAAACAACCTTTAGAATCTGTAAGACACATCAGCACCCAAATTGACTTGTCTTTGCCATCAAATAATTCAGCCAAAACACAATCAACAAACACCCCAATCAAAGAATCCCGCGATATCTGTCTTCGAACCAAATGTTCTGGGTATCCACAACTAGAACGCTGGCTATCATCTTCAGAGCCCGTTAAAATTATTAATCTTGAAAAGCGGCGACAGAAATCTCAAGTTCAGTCTAAAGGACCATCCAAACCTCAAAGTGAGACTAATATTGTATACTCTCCAAAAAAAGCTTCTAACTCATCTGCCTTAAATTTGAAAAAACCCAATTGTAGTCAAATAGTGAAAACTAGCCAAAAAACGTTAATTCAGAACAAGACGTTGACGGGTTCAAAAACATTACAGAAATCAAATATACTTAAAAAACAAGCAGAAACTAAGAAAATCCATACTCCAGCATCTCCACAGTGGAAAACTGTGGAGAAAAGAAAAAAAATATCACCACTTAGACCATATATTTAAAATATAAACGATCCCAAGCAATTACAGAACTATGTTGAAGAGGCTATGGAATCTGAGACTTACGAGAGTGGCTCAGATTTCGAGGAAAATACAATGTTAGAGGAGTATGTGCCTGATTGATTTTAATTTGTTATGTATTAACTTGTGTTTTAATTATATATTGTATTTTGTGTAGTATTTGGCATTTCGTGTCGTTGTTTTATTGCTTAAGAATTTTTACTATTTACGTTTTAAAATTTCATTGACTGGTTTTAATTGTATTTTAATTTCATGTATCACTGCTTTGCCTTTTCCATCTAAGTTATCATCCTTTGTCCATGACATTGTTTTAATGTAATATTCACTTCTTATATTCTCTTCTTACTGAATGGGTACTATAATTTGTTTTATACGATTCGAACCAGAACATTTTTCATGAAGAAAGTTAAATAACAGATTCAGAGAAATAAGTAAATTAAATATATTAAAATATTCTAAATAACAATTCTGGTGTGGATTGTTTTTAATCAAGATTGAGTAAAATTTGAACAGGGTAGGAAGGTTAAATTTTTTATTTCCTTTTATTCCTTACCTTGTTCTTGGCGCAGCATGTACCACTGGGGACCTTGTGCCATAAAACATTAACCAACCAACCAACCAACCTAACCAGTAGAATTATACTGAAAAATTTGCCTTACTTAATCGGAACTTTTTCTCGATTCAATAAGGCAACAATTTCTGTTTTTAAAAACTGGTGACAAAACATTAAAAATTTCGAAAAGGCCCCTCGTCGCGAAGGGGTTAACCCCACAATACATTGAGTTGTACTTTGGCCACAGTTTAAATTTCATTTTATACGTTTTTCAGATTATAATGCCGCTTTTGAGACGTTTTACTTTTCTCGTATATTTCAGTTGAAAGTAGACGTGTGACATTTTTAATATTTTTCTTGTTCTATATGTAATAACTGCATAATAATTTTAGGGGAAGGGGATGACTGATAAAAAAAGTCACGCACTAGAGATTATAGAAGAAATTTCTCAATTAAAACGAGGTACTTTCGAACATCTAGTCGAAGTGGGATAGCCTCACGTTGTTGTGTAGTCTGTGGCCATATTCCGTGTGGGTTGTTGTCCGTATTATCCATGTTAATCGCACACAGTCGGCGCAGTGTTGCCAGTGGGCTACTTTTTTAAAATTCAGATTTCTTGATTGGCACCATTTTTTCAAACGCTAAACTGCCCTTTCTTTTCGCCTTAAATAACATGCCATTAAATAAGTCGCATTATGCCCTTTCAAAAAAGTGATGGCAATCAAGAATCTGAATTTTAAAAAAGTAGCCCATCTGGCAACACTGAGTCGGTGGCTACAATGAAGAAGCCACGCACATTGCGCAGTGTTGCCAATAGTCTATTCTCTTTAATTCCGACATTTTGTTTGCCACCACTTTTTTCATATGGTGAAATTCTCCTTAATTAATGGCAATTCACTTCATGCAAAAACTAGACCAATTTTACCATTTCAAAAAAGTGGTGTCAATTAGATATCTAAATCAATAAAAAGTAGCTTACAACCAACAATGTGCCGACCTTACAAGCTTGTATACAGCGCTAACAATCCATTTCCGCCTTTGCTTTTCTGTGTAAATTGGATTTCTAACACTATTTTCTATTTTCCTTTCAAGTTTCTACACGACATTCGGAGGCACCTTACATGTATATATATTATTTTATTTTTCGTTACACAGAGTATCTAATGTCTAACTAAGTAGTTTTGTACATTTTTCTTTTGGTTGCAGTATATTATTATTATTATTATTATTGTTGTTGTTGTTGTTGTTGTTGTTTAACTTTGACATTAGGAATATGTATCGAAAGTGAAAATGTCCTGAGAAAAAAAAGCTGCAACTAAAATTTATGAAATAAAATAGCATTCAGTATGATATCGACCACATATAAATATACAGGGTAAATATATATGCAGGGTGTCCGGCCTAAGGTCCGGCCAAATTTCCAGTGGAGGTATCGAACACATAGGGGATTCGGAATCACTCAAGGAAAATGGGTCGGAAACACCTTTCTAATTTTAACCTTAACCTTGCTAATTTAATTTTAACCTTAATAATAAAACTGATCACAAATGTCATTGATGTTAAAAGTATTTTTTAAAATGGAAACGTATATGTATGAGTAAATGAATTGAATTATAACAGGCAAAATTAACAAATAATTCGAAATATTAGCTTTAATGTATACGTTCATTTATTAAAATAGTCAGAGTTAAACTATTATGTTATAATCATTAGCATTCAAACTTTTACTCTCTGAAGACTACATAATTTTCACAATCTCCTTTATTTCATTCTTTGTCAAATGTATCGATTTTTTTCCATTTTAATGAATTTGGGAATTAAGGTACAGATGTAATTTAAAATGGATTAATTTGAAACGAGATATAATATTCCTGAAGATAAAAATCAAAAATTAAAACCAAAATAACAAGCAAGTCTTTTGAAACTTTGCTTTGCGGAAACTATTCCGAATGTTTAATATAATACAATCCCACAGTCGGTCACTTTTTATATTTTTTTCTTTTCTTTTCTTTTCTTTTTTTATTTTCTACTGCGCAAATTAATTTGCCGGAATAAAAGTGTAAATTACAGATAGGCTTTAGCATGTTTTAGAGGTCAGCAATTGTACGAATAAGCAATTTTAAACCAAATGAAAAAAAAGAAAAGAAAACCTTTGGGAAATACGCATCCGTCAACCAATAAATTATTTCTATCGAGATAAAAGTAGAACAAAGAAAAAGGGAACAGAAACACGCATTAACCCGGGAGAACGCGCGTTTATCAGGGTATGAATAGTTTTATCTTTGCCACCGATAAAATCAAATTATAACAATCACTTTATTAAGACGGAGACAATTCTTAGAAATTTTGCGATAAAATAAGTTGAAGATTACTTTAAAAAAACTAGTGGTTACAATTGTAAAGAACCATACGCACTCCGGGTCTTTTAGGCACTGCGCACGTCCTCCCGGGTTAAGTACGATAGTCTGAGTCAGAAGCACATGTACAGCAGATTTCATATATTTGCGTTCATCAGCTTATCCACTCTCTTCCCCCCACCAAGCATGATAAATGAAAAATAGACTTCTGTTACACATGTAAAAGTTTTATGATCGCGAAAAGATCACAACTTATACACATAAATAGATGATAAAACAATTATTTTCTTTTCATTGCAGTATTTTTAAAATTAATTAACATTGATTAAAAAAATATTTATTCACCGATTCCATTTGCTTCCCTAGTTAAATGAAAGTGTTTTCTTTCCTAATATATATTCAAAAACGACTAAAGAATTTTTTTGTACGGTATACATTTAGACACATAACTTCACATACGCGGCACGAATGCTAGTCGCTCATGATCTGAGTGCCAAAAACGCTGTCGCGTATACTGGTCGCGCGGGATGTGAGTGCCAATAACGCCGGCACGTATACCGGTCGCTCGTCTTGAAGGGGTTAAGGATTAAGTAAGAATTATTTTCAAATATGTTTGGACATTTTCAGCGGATTGTCAGTTTGGCCACCATTTTTACACTGATATTTTGAATCTATATAGAAACTTTCTTAAGAATTATTATTTCAAAAACGAGAGTTAATCCTAAAATAAGTTTTGCCTGTCGACTGTGGTCAGAGTTGTATTATGAAAGTAGAAAGATAGAACGAGATATTAAAGTTAAGACATATGTTTATTTTTCCACATAATTACCAAGTACTTTGAGAAATTTGTCATACTGCTCCATAAGCTTCAAAATTCCCACCAGGAAAAACTCAGGACTTTGCATACGGAAGAAGCGTTTATCGGATTGTAGTATGTATGCAAAGTCCTCCTGTTTTCCTGGTGGGGTTTTTGCAGCTTGTCAAATGTTATGCCAATTGCCTCAGTGTACTTGGTAATTATGTGGAAAAATGAGTTATGGCAAACGTCTCAGTGTACTTGGTAATTATGTGGAAAAATGAGTTATGGCAAACGTCTCAGTGTACTTGGTAATTATGTGGAAAAATGAAAGTATGCCTTATATTTAATGTCTCATTATACTGTTTGACTTTCATACACACCTCTGTCCACAATCGCCAGGGAAAACTTATTTTCGGATTATCCTTCGTAAAAATGAAACATTTATCATTACATAAATTTTTAAAAAATTATATTTGCTGTATTCTGGTATCAATTTGGAAACTCTGAATAAAAACGGAAGCCTAAATAGCAATCTTGGATTTCGGAAATTATAATAAATACAGGGCTGCCACAGGCGACTGTTTTTATGTTATGTTTGCACCAGTATTTTTATAATACAAATGCTGAAATATATGTCACTTGCAAATGTTGCCAAAATGTTTATTAAATATTTCTGTTTAAGGAAATTGGTGCTAGCTAAAAAAAATAGTCGCCTGCATATTTTATTATGATTATTATTTTTTATGTCTTATTTTTAAACTTTAAAAGATTCCAGTAGTGAATTGGAATGATGATGGCATCCATTTCTATTTCAAAAAATTTTTACATATCACTATTTTTGGCGAATAAACATTTGTCATGTTTCTATTCATAAAATAAATGCTGTTAAAAATGTTCGATAAATTCTTGAGTAAATAAAAATTGCATTTTTAACCAACATAATATACTTCTTTCCTAATTTCTAAAAATGCCTATTTTAAAAAAAGAACTATACACAACAAACTCTTACAAAAGTTCTGACCAATAATTATTTTTAAATCAATAGTAAAGTTTTTAGACTTTATAAAGTAGTTAGTTTCTACGGTTAATTTGTTTTTTTTCCAAAATTCTTCCACATTAGAGGATTTTGAGGTATACCTTAAACATGAGGATAAAACTTTTTTTTCTATCTCACATAATGAAAATTGCAATGTCAATAAATTACAGTGTTAAATAAAACAATTCGTGTACCAAGAAAATGTTATCTTCGTAACATTATAAAGCACCGCATAATAATTGTTCATTGAAAGGTGAAAAACAATTGCTTCCCATAATTAATCTTTGAAAATTCGTGAAACGCAAAAAGGAGAAAAGAAAGTTGTAATTTTCTTATCCGATTTGTAGTTTTACCTTTACTTCGTTTTATTACAATTAATATTTATGACTGTATTTTAATACATCAGCAAATAGGATTGGAAACTTGTGCTTTCATAAATGAGTAGTTAAGCTATTGGAATTTGATTTAAATTAATGATAGAATTTAATTTCAAAAACTAAAATTTTATTGATAAATTTAAATCCGAATGATTTCCTCTTATGCATTTCTATTTATAGAAATTTAGTGACTGACAATCAGATTGCGTTTAATATTTAGTTTATTACTTAAGTTTATTTTAATATGTCTTAGGATTTTATTCATAAAATATCAGAACTAAGATTATCGCACACTCGCCCGTGCTGGAGCAAGTATCTTCAATGAAGATACTTGAATTTTAAGACCTCGTAAGACAACCCTGTTTTTTCATTAGTTATCAAATGACGCAATGTTAAATAGTCAGGAATGTGTACACGTTTAGAGGAAAAGTAAATGTGAAAAATAGTAAAACGTTTAAATTAAATTATAATATATTTTATAATTTAGTGTCTTAAAATTTATTTCGTATCTTCGTAAACCAACATTAAAAAACATATTTTTAGAATTTTTCTTGAAATGTTTTTTTATGATATATAAACATGAACATGGACATGATGACAAAGATGAACATGAAATTATTTGAAAATATATGAATAAGAAACACAAGACTAATACTTAAACCTCTCTTCTTGATTTCGGAATATAAGTCTTTCTGGAAAGGTTTGTTTGCATACTGCAGAACATACACTGATCACCAGTGGTGTAGTCGAAAAAAGCCAGATGGTATACACTATAAGCAGAGGGTATACGCTCAAAGCAGAGAATATACTCTAGGATGTATGTACTATAGCTTTCTAGAGTTACAGAGGGTATACGGTGATCCTTGAAAAAATCCAGAAGGTATACGGAGTATACCTCCATATACCCTCCACTACATCCATGCTGATCCCTCTTTTGACTAACATTGACAGAGTAAACAATAATAATTGTAAATTTCAATTGACTTTCTTTAATACAATTTGATTTATATTTTTGTCTTTTTGATTGAAAACCTGTGGTTACTTGATATTGTATTCCTTATTGATATTAACTTTAAATCGGTTATTTCTTCTTCTTTAGTTGTTTGATGGCATAGAAACTCATAATAATATGGTTTGTTCACTTCAAAATTTTTGCATTCATTTCGATGCAACTCCGATTGTTCTCATATAAAGAAGTTTTTTCTGAGGTAAATCTAAATCTTCTAGGAGTTTCACAAGCCAAATGATTTCTTTACCTGCTCTTGCTGATGAGAAGTTTTTAGCCTCTGCTGATGTGAGTGCAATACATGGTTGCGATTTTGAAGACCACTGAATTCGACTATTTCCTAACATGAACAGATTGACGTTCACTTTTTTGTTTTGGTATCGCCTGCCAAATGGAACCCTAGTGGGCTTTCAGAATCGGTTCAATTTTGACGCATACCATATACACTCTAAATAAAAAGAGGTGACTATTCATTCCGGAGGAGGGAATACTCACTCTATCGCATACTCAAAATATGCCAAACACTCTGGGCAAAAGTGGAATTGTTGATTTTTTCAAAGAGTGAAAACCCACTAATGCGAAGTGAATATTCACTCTAAATAGGGGTGAATAATCACTCTTTAGGACGAGTGACTATTCACTTTTGCTAAATGAGTGCGTTTTTTTACTTCATTATGAGATTTAGCAATTGCTCAAAAATCTTGCCATATTTATATGCTATAAGAAATTGCTATTATTTTTTAAATTTGCCAAATCTTAAATCTGAACCCATTTGTATAAAGATTTTGGATTTTAAATAATAATTAAAAACATTTTAGTAATAACAAAATATCTTTCAAAAGAGTCAATGCTGTAATAATCAAGAAGATATTTTCGTAGTATAATGCTAATTTTCCAACTGACACCATTTCGTTATATGATTAGAATCGAATATTATTATTCAACTCCAAGCTGAAGTGTTAATAATCCAAAAACAGTAAAAAACCGAAAAAAATCTCCACAGCGGAAACTGATTCAATCTTTTAAGGAACTGAAACTAATGTTTACATTTACTGTGGATAGACTTTGAATCAACACTTTTAGTTAGTTTTCATGGGACGGCAGACAGATGTTTTTACATCACACATCACAGTTTAGAATAGGAAATTAATCGCTTTTGAAAACAATTCCTGATCTATTGTTTCGAGTATAACATAACTATATAAATGAAAGTCATGACATTCAAATTTAAAATTTGAATCACATGGAATGACATAAAAGATTAAAATTAAATACGACCTACTTTTAAATTTGAAAAGCCATCCGTATGATAGTATCCAAAGATTAGGGGAGGGTATACGGGGGTACACGCCGTGTACTTTCTGAATATTTTAAAGAAGTTCCGTATATCCTCTGTTTATCAAACTAAGCATTAGCGTATTATCACTATCCATGAACTTTCATGATGCGTGCATGCTAGTATGTACACTCTGCTTATACTGTCTGATTTTTTACGATCTCAACGCTGATATTATTCCTGTTTAGGTATAATTTGGTTTCGTTAATAAAAGAAGAAAGAAAAGCAGCTTTGAAAAAGAGACGATTCTAAAATGACGGATAAATATCTCATATCTGACACAAAGTGTTGTAGACAAGACTCTTCTAATTAGCTGATGATTACGTAATGCATACGTAACTCTCTCACTACGTCATGGTCACTCTCGCAGGAGTGACTATATTCTATTTTAAAAAGAATGCGTTTTAATGCAAAATCGGTGTAATTTCCAAGGTTAAATTTCGAAACGTAGTTTTGAAAACTGAAAATCAGAGCCGTGCGAAGCAGAATGCGAAGGGAGCGGCTGCTTCGGGCGCAGAAAGTGAGGGAATTTTATAGTTTAGTGAGAGAATTTTATAGTACCAACCTGATATGTTTCTTTTTTCCTTGTAAAAAGAAATGGATAGTTTTTTTGTGAGTAAAAATATGCATTATCAAAATAACATATTACTTCTTTCTTGGAATCCAAAAGGAGTTAGATACAAGCTGTTATATTTTACTGTAGATACATTTATTCCACATCTGTTTTCGAAATACCTTTTGCCAAAATATAAGCGAAACATTATCTCATATTATTTAGTTGTTAAAATTAAATCTTTTAACCCTTTCCGGCGCAGTGTTACCACTCCGGCAACACCTAATTTTAATTCCAAACTTACAAACGGCACCAATAATATTTTAGTAAAATTTTACTTTTACAATGACAGCTTAAATCAGGGAATTCTTAATTTCTAAAAAAGTCTTTTGTAAATTCCGGTGTCAGTTAACAATTTCTCATTTTACGAACAGAATTTGTCTGCGCCGGAAAGGGTTAAAGTTGTAAAGTAAATGTGAAATACGCATTCGATAGAATTTATTTTTGTTTCACACTTTTCATTTTATGACACTTGTCACAAAAGACGTGGGGGGGGGGAGCGTCAAATTCAAATTCCCTGGTATAGTTTTCTCTTCTCACGTTGCTGCTAAAATGTACAATATTTTGCTGATTTTTATTATTTTACTCCATATATTGGTTCAAATTTGAATGGGAATTTTTAAAAGTTTATAATGCTGTATTTCACTTTCCTCATTGGAGTGACTCTCTCGCTCTCCTTATGAAGTGAAATGATTCACTCCTTTCTATATAGTGAAAAAGGCCAATCTTTAAGGAGTATAATTTAACGAAAGTCACTCCAAAAAGAGTTAAAATGCCTCTTACTCTTCCATTGGGTGAGCTTTTCACTCCTTCCCTTTTTAGAGTGTATATTCGCGTATAAGCCGACCGCAAATTTGAGCGGAATGACAAACTGAAAATCAGCAATTTCGAAAAGTTATCTTCGTATTTTATTAATGCATAATTAGTTATTATATAATAAGTCGAAGATGGTTACGGGAAAATACTGGTATGCAAAATGTTTTTTTCCCACGAATTTGGGAGTCGTCATATACGCGAGTGTATGCTGTACACTAAAATTTAAGTCTTCTGTGTAGAAAAAATATCGGATTAGTTTTAACAGTTTTCCAATCTTTTTCTTGCGGTGTTTCTTTCCTTCTGCTAAAAAAGTTTTACCACAGAGGAAATTCCTGGTATTGTGAAAGTTGACAATGAATAGTAACGGGACTGTCGCCTGTCTAAATTTCATATTTTTGGATAGCAGGCTGTCATCATTTTCTAATCGAATAATATTGGGTTCCAGAACTGTACCAACTAGTTTTTCGTTCTTCAAATAGAAATATTTTGTTAATTCCTCACTTTTCAAATTTTGGTTTAATGTATAACCTTCTTGAGTTTTGATTGATTTGGGTTTTGGGTTAGTTGGCTCACATCACCTAGACTTTTTAAGTCACATTTGTTAGTTAGACATTTAATAATTTGCTTAATATAATTTTTTACGGTATCAATTAGTATCGTAGACTTTTACAAAGGTGTAGGTAAAATTTTCTTTCCCTTTCCGAGTAAAAAGGCATGAGTCGGCGGTACTTTGAAGAAAATGTATTTTTTTAATCATTCGGCTATTTTTACGTGCCAAGCTCTGGTCACCTTGTGAGGGAGTGACCTTTGTAATAAAGGCACTCTAGCATTTTGAGATCGTGACGTCAATGGTTTAACATGTGAAGCGTGAAAACGACGTCTGTCCTCTCTTTTACTTTAGCTTTCTAGAGCGTGTGTGTCTTTCTCGGATTCTACAGTTATGTCGCGTTTAGTAGTAATATGTAAATTTGTAGTATCTCAGTTTGCAGCATATAAAAGCTTGGAGTTTGAGTGAGTGTAGAGTGTCTAGGCGGCCTTGGCCGACTAGGTGAGTCTAGCGACATTAGCCAGCTAGATGTATCGAGCCTTCAGGGAGTGACAAGGAGTTTTGGAATTAGATTCGAGAAGTGTGCCGGTGGTAAGATTTAATGTTGATTACATTGAGTATTTTCAAAGTCAATAAACAGTACATGTACAGCCACATGCTGTCTAATAAAGTTTATCTTGCAGTTTAGCGGAAGTTGAAGTGAGAAGTAATCTGAAGTGCCCCGATTGAGTTAGTGCCGGACCTGTGAGTATGAATTTAATCTTTTAGCATTTTTACCAGTTATTAAAATTAAGAACTCATCCACTGTCCTTGAGCCCTAACCGTTTTAAATAAACTGTTTTTTATCTTAGTTCCTGAGTTATGTCTGCATTTAACTCCCAGTACGAGCACCCAACCGTTACAAATGGCGCCCAACAAAATGTCTGATATTGTGTCAAGTGTTTATTTTACCGGTGAAGGTGGCATTAATGAATTTTTAGTCAAACTAGATGATTATATCATGTTTAATAATATAACTGAGAGGAATAGATACATAGTGCTTAAGTGCTCATTGAAGGGCGAAGCACTTTTGTGGTTAGAAAATATTTGGTTAGAAAATTTTTGGTTAATGATGAAGCTAAAAGATTTGAGCAGACATAGTTCTTCCTCTCTTTAACCCTCTGGATCCCAAAACGCCCGAGACCGCCCGAGATATTTTAATTCGTATATTTCAGTTCCCACCAGAAAATTAAACCAACAATATTTGCTTTAATTAATACCAGAACATTCCGTATTTAAATAAAACGAAATTAGCCATTGAATTTTTCTGGTGTGAAATGAACTGCATAATTTCTAGAACGTGTTCTAGCATGGGAATTAAAGGGTTAATGCGAATATACAGGACTAAATCGAGATTAGAGCACCTAAGAACTTTTCAGAAATGCACCAAATATTATCGAAGTATGAGACTCGGCATAGCTCGGATCAACGGGATTCGTGTAGCCCTCGACAGAGTCCTGTCACGGGAAGTAATTTGAGAAATGCGGGGGAGCGTAATTTTTTGAGAGGGGAACAGCGATTTCCGGATAATAATTTGAGTAATAGAAATTATGGATTTGATCGTAATATGTCAAATACTGGTAATGGTAATAGGAATTGTGGTGGTGCTAATAATTGTAGAATTGGTGATAGATATATGTATGGAAATAGGCAGAATAGTGATTTTGGTCTGAAAGGGGGAGTACGGGACAAGAATGTTTCTTCGCAAGTAAGGAGATTAACTTCGGATGAGAATTCTGGGGGTAGATTAATGCGAAAGAGATGTGTTCAGAGGTTGGAAAAGTCTTCTGTGAGTTTGAATAAAGTTACTATTAATCCGGTTGAGTTACCTGAAGTGTTAATTGTGTTAGATGGTATTGTCGTTAAGAGTGTCTTCGATACAGGGGCAGATAAGTCGTTCATTTCTTTTGATTGTTATCAGAAGTATTTTTCGTATAAGAAGTTGAAGAGGTTAAGTCTGGTGGTTCAGTCGGCGCAGGGAGTAGCTTGTGATAATAAAGGTTCAATAGATTTAGAAGTTGAAATTCGTTCGGTTAAGACAGGTTCGGAGTTTTGTGTGTTAGATGGATTAACAGTGCATTGTATAGTTGGTGTGGATTATATGAAGGATAGAGGAATTAGTCTGGATTTCTTTAAAAAGTCGTTGATCGTGAATAATGATGAGAATGTGAGTAAGAAAGAGTCTGTTTCAGTGTCAGTTGATTTGGAGGATTCGGGTTTAAGTGAAGTCGAGAAGGAGAAATTTAGTAAGTTTTTCAATGAGTTTGGTGAGGTTTTTTCCGATAAACCGGGTCTAACGCATGTTGCGTGGCATGAGATTGATACTGGTTTGAAAGCACCTGTTGCTAGTAAACCATATCGTTATGACAAGGTTAAACAAGGTATAATTGATTATCACATTCAGAAAATGCTAGCGGACGATATTATAATGCCAATTGAGTCTCCTTTTGCATCGCCAGTAGTGTTATGTCGTAAGAATAATGGGAAAAGTTTAGATGATCCAAAGGCATATGGATTTGCAGTAGACTATAGGAAGTTAAATGCAATAACGCGATACCCCCAGTATCCTATTCCAGTAATTGATGACATTTTGGCTAATATAACGAGTACGAATTGTATGTCAACGTTAGATCTTAAGTCAGGTTATTTTCAGATTGAAATGAAGCAGGAGGACATACCTAAAACTGCGTTTATTAGTCGGAACGGTTGTTTCGCTTTTAAGAGAATGAATTTCGGTTTATCGGGGGCACCGGCAACGTTCCAGAAGGCCATGAATAATATCCTTAAACCTTTGCTTGGTAAGGGTGTCCTGGTCTACCTGGACGATATAATTATAATGGCAGCTACTTTTGAAGAGCATTTGAGATTATTGAGGGAAGTGTTTACGTTGTTAAGAGATGCTGGGTTAACAGTTAAGTTGGAAAAATGTAAATTTTTGAGAAAAGAGATAAAGTATTTAGGAGTTAAAATTACGCGTGAAGGTATTAATATAGATAATGAGAAAATTGAGGCAATTACGTCAATGAATCCCCCCAAATATAGTAAGGAAGTGGCGACATTTTTAGGGATGGTGGCTTGGTTCGCCAAGTTCATTCCACGTTTTTCAGAGTTATGTGAACCACTGTATAATTTAAAAAGGAAAAGGGTGAAGTTTACATGGTCATCGGCGGCCCAGAGATCGTTTGAGTTATTAAAAGAGGGAGTAGTTTCCCCTCCTGTTTTGGCTCACCCCCGATTATTTGTCTCAATTTGAAGTTTATTGCGATGCAAGTGCAGTGGGGGTTGGAGCTATGTTGGCACAGAAAGGTCGACCGATAGCGTTTGCTTCTAGGATTTTAAATGCAGCTGAAAGACACTATTCAATTACAGAACGGGAGTGTCTTGCAGTAATTTGGGCTTTGAATAAATTTCGTTGTTTTTTCACAAATATACCAGTTAAGGTCATTACCGATCATTCAGCTTTGACGAAGTTAACTAATGGAAAGAGTTTATCTTCTCGTATGGTCAGATGGTGTTTTAAGTTAGCAGAGTATAATGTGATTATAGAACATAGGGCTGGCAAGGAAATTGCGGTAGCGGACGCTTTGTCTCGAAACCCGCATAATGGTTTAGAGGTCACAGAGGAAGTTAAGTGTTGTGCATTGTCTTCGTTGGTGTTAAGGTATGAGAGCAGTTGATAAGGGAGCAGAAGCAAGATGAGGAGTTTGGTAGTTTGTATCGTTATTTGGAAAACCCTGCTGATGTAATGAGCGCAAATGTGCCTATGTTTGAGAAATGGTCCCAATCTTTTAAGCTTATCGAGGGTCTTCTTTTTTATTCTAAAATTGTCAATTCACGTGGTGAATTAACAGTTTTTATTCCGGCTAGTCTTCGTAAGACCATCTTGAAAGAATTTCATGATAATCCATTAGCAGGTCACTTAGGAATCAGGAAAACTTATGCTCGAATTTGTGAATCCTTCTACTTCCCTAAAATTCGGGACGCAGTGCGTGCTTATGTCTCCAGCTGTAGCACATGCCAACGTTATAATTATAAAAATGTAAGTCCAGCTGGCAAATTAATTCCTATTAAAGTAAATTTTCCTAATGAATGTGTAGGTGTAGATTTAATCGGTCCTTATCCGTTGTCTAATCCTAAAAGATATAGATTTGTACTAGTTATAGTTGATTATTTTAGTAAATGGGTAGAGTTAGTCCCCTTCAGGAAGGCTTCTGCACCTGCAGTTGCCGATGCATTTTTCGATAATTATATTTCTAAATATGGTGCACCAATTAGGGTAGTTAGCGAACATGGCCCTTGTTTTATTTCTGATATATTTAAGGCTCTGTATGAAAAGCTGGAGATTGATCATTCTTTTACTGTTCCGTATCGTCCACAATCTAATATGGATGAGCGTGCAAATCGTACATTAATTCAAATGATTTCTTCTTAAGTTGGTTCGCATCATTCGAATTGGGACCAGTTTCTTCCGCATTTTGCGTACGCACTTCGTACGACAGTTCACGAGTCGACGGGGAAAACGCCGGCTGAATTGTTTTTGGGTAGAAAAGTCATTACTCCATTTCAAAAGCTAGTTATGGTGTCGGATGCGGAAAGTCAGTTTATGTGCCAGGATATTGAGAGGTTGGTTAAGGAGGCTCAAGTTCAGATGGGAAAAGCGCAGGAGAAGCAAGCACAGTATTATAATATGCGTAGAAGGGAATTGTAAATTAAAGTTGGAGATTTTGTGTTAGTAGAAAAGCATTGGTTAAGTTCAAGTCGTTAAAAGAGGGTAGCTAAGTTTGGTCCAAAGTTTGTGGGTCCGTTTGAAGTTTTGGAAGTTCGGAATAATAATTTGGTTGTTAATGTCAATGGTGAAAGAATTACAGTTAATTTGGATCAAGTTAGAGTTTATAAGTTTAGAGAAAATGGTAGTGAAGGTTCTCATGTGTCGAGTGGTGTTTCGCAAAATTCCCGATCCAATGAGTGTCCCGAGTCCAGCACTTCTTCATCTAATTCTTTTCATCAGTATGCAAAAAGAAAATCTGGTCAAACAGCTCCAAAAACTGTTATTGAAAGTAGAAAGTCTATCAAACCGAGAGCAAAGTATGATAATAAAAATAAAAGAACAGTGTCAAATATGTCAGACTCAGTGTGCCATAAAAGGCAAAAGATCATAAACTGTCCCGTTCCTTTACTTATTAGACAGAAACCTCAAAAACATAAGTTATCCAATAGTTCAACGTCTTTAGTACTTAATCCTCGAAAAAAACTTCATATGGACACTCGTCAAACGGAGAAAAAAACTTTTAAATCTGATTTTTTGCCAAATAAGTGACAGCGTAGATCCGGAAAGAAACTTGGCCTAGGATCTTCAGTAACTTCGGGTGCGTCTAGAAAGAGGAGACAACATTCAGAGTACCAGCGTCAGCAGTTTGAATCTCACCATGGAGTGACCCCAGCGAACCGATCAGAGCGGAGTCGTCAAGGGATATCTACAAGTGTCCCACGGCATCCATTCAGGACCAGGCTGCAGGCACGACAGTCAACTGTGGCGTCACCGTACAGTTCTGATGACGAAAGATCCTTCGTGCAAGGTTTTTGGGACAAGAGGAGAAAGCCATCCTGCAGTATGAAGCCGGCTAGCAGTGAATCATCTCTATAATTGGGTGATTATGTTCTTTATTAAATTTCTATTAGAGTGCATTAATGTGGTAGCAATGTGAAGGAAAAAAAGCAGATAGACTGTTTTGTATTTTTGGCCATTTTTGGAATTTTTTGACGGACTCACGATTGGTGCTTAATTGTGTTCAAAATTTGTTTGCAAAATTGTTACTTTTATGTATGTTTGAAATTTTGGTCTTAACTGCTTTTAAAAATTATGGACCTATTGTTAAGTTGTTATGTTAGTTGTTAAAAATGTTATTATATTGTTATACTGTTCATGTGTTATAAAATGTATGTTAATGTGTGTTTAATTTTCAGAAAGGTATAGATAGTAATTTGGGTTATTTTGTACACGCGCCACGAATCAGGCGGGCACGTGTTTTGCGGTCAAGAAGGCCTTGACACGCGTTTCTATCTCTTATACTAACATTTAATGAATTAACTTTCTTCTTATCGTTCGTGGTTCATGCGTTGCGTTTGTACTTTAATTGGGAGTTGTTTTCCGCAAGTTGCGAAGTTTTATGTTACATTTGAATATGAAATTGTATTGTATTAAAATTGAATGCTAATTTTATTTTCTTGCAGGGAAGTAGACCTGTGTTATATATTGATTCTGCTATTTTTCTTTTAGTTAATACAGATGAAGAGTTACATGTGATGACATCACTTTATAAATTTGATCTTTTAGATTATTGCATAAGCCACAGCTATGTGAAGCTGTACATATGTTACCCCAAATATTGTTAAAGTGGAGCTAGTTCTGACGAATTTTTGGGAGTTAGTTCATTAGCTAATGGGCATGTAGGTATTACGTAGTAGCACGGAGTTATTGTAGCATAGAGTTATTGTAGTAGGAAGTAAATTTAATTTTAGATGAGTTCTGAATTTTGCTGAGGAAAATTTTTGCGCATTGGGTTTTTTGAACTTGGTTCAAATTTTAGTATTAGGAAAGTTTTGTGGAGAAATTTTTGGTAAAGTTACAGTTGTATTTCAGTATTGAGGAAAATTTCGTAAGCTTAGTGTTTTGATGAATTTTAGCAGTCCCAGTGGAGTAGGTTATTCTTTAAAAGAAGTAGTTGGTTTTGGAAGTTTTATAAGTTTTGAAAGTTTTATGGAGGTTATTTTTAAGATAGGAGGATGATTGGATTGAATATGTGAATATTTGATGAAAACTGATGTTTTTGTAGTGGTGGGCTAAAGTTAATATTTTAAAAGTTATGTTTCGGTGCTAAATTTCACCCATTACTTTATTTTGTACGGTTTGAAATTTATAACAAGAAAAAGTCCTGGGCATGCATTTTGCCCAGTCCTTTTTCTCTGTAGTGTCCGAGGGGGGGGGGGGGTTTGTGAGGGAGTGACATTTATAATAAAGGCACTCTAGCATTTTTAGATCGTGACGTCAATGGTTTAACATGCGTAAGCGTGAAAGCGACGTCTATCCTCTCTTTTACTTTAACTTTCTAGAGCGTGTGTGTCTTTCTCGGACTCAACAGTTATGTCGCGGTTAGTAGTAATATGTAAATTTGTATCAGGTAACCAAGAAAGTTCGTGCGGTTTTCATCAGACTAAAAAACGACCCACAAAAATCTCAAACACTTATTTTATTCTTTGAAATAATCACAATTGGCTTTAATTACGTGTTCCCAACGAGACACAAGTTTATAAATACCCTTTTTGAAAAAATCTTTTTGTTTAGAGTCCGAAAACTGGATAATAGTTTTTGTGACAACATCTTGGGTTTGGAACTGCTGTTCCCGCAGGTGATTACCCATGGCGAAAAACAAGTAATAGTCCGATGGGCCAATGTCCGGGGAGTAAGGTGGGTGGGGAAAAACTTCCCAGCACAATGTTTTTATCACGTCCCTGGTCGCTTTGGCCGTATGAGGTCTGGCGTTATCGTGGAAGGGAAGAACTCCTCTCCTGTTGACCAGCGCTGGCTGCTTTTCGATTAAAGCAGCTGAAACCCTTTTCAAATGCGACGAGTAGACTTCGGTTGTGATTGTTTTCCCGCTTTCTAAGAATTCATAGTGAACTATACCAGCGCTAGTCCTCCAAATACACATCATTAACTTTTTTTGATGGATGTCCGGTTTAGCAACCAATGAGACGGAACCAGAAGTCAACCAATGATGTTTTTTCTTTCGGTTATCATACATTACCCATTTCTCGTCACATGTCAATATCTGATACAGGAAAGAGGCTTTGTTTGGTGCGACAGCAATGACAAGCAGATGTCCAATCTTTGGAGCTTGTTTTCCTCGAACAGGACATAAGGAACCCACTTATAAAGTTTCCACGACATCCCAAGGCTATGAAGATGCGATCGGATGGTTTCGTCAGATACTCCAAACTTTTGCACAAGCTCCTGGCATGTTAGATCAGGATTCTGTTTGATTTCCTCTCCCAGCTGGACTTGGTCTAAGATGAATGGACGACCAACACGGGACTTCTCTTCGAAGCTCTCATCTCCGGACGAAAATCTGCTGAACCACTTTTGAGCGGTCCGTTCACTCGCTGAAGTCTCTCCAAACACGGAGCATATTCTTCTAGCGGCCTCTACATCTTTGTTTCCTGATTTGAACTCGTAGAGCAAAATAGGCCTCAAAATCTCCTTTGTCAACGACATCCTTCGTCAACGATTGTACTTACTACAAAACAGATAGCGAAACGTGAGATATGTTAAACAACTCTCTACTGATTGCAATTTAAAGGCAATGTACAGAAATGACGTCATCAGAATCATTATGACTTCGCCTACGCAACAAATGTTGTTGTTCTTAAAAACCGCACGAACTTTCTTGGTTACCTGATAGTATCTCAGTTTGCAGCATATAAAAGCTTGGAGTTTGAGTGAGTGTAGAGTGTCTAGGCGGCCTTGGCCGACTAGGTGAGTCTAGCGACATTAGCCAGCTAGGTGTATCGAGCTTTCAGTGAGTGACAAGGAGTTTTGGAAGTAGATTCGAGAAGTGTGCCGGTGGTAAGATTTAATGTTGATTACATTGAGTATTTTCAAAGTCAATAAAGAGTACATGTACAGCCGCGGGCTGTCTAATAACGTTTATCTAGCAGTTTAGCGGAAGTTGAAGTGAGAAGTAATCTGAAGTGCCCCGATTGAGTTAGTGCCGGAGCTGTGAGTATGAGTTTAATCTTTTAGCATTGTTACCAGTTATTAAAATTAAGAACTGCTCCACTATCCTTGAGCCCTAACCGTTTTAAATAAACTGTTTTTATCTTAGTTCCTGAGTTATGTCTGCATTTAACTCCCAGTACGAGCACCCAACCGTTACAACCTGTTTAAATTCGTATATTGACTTTTGGAGTTTAAAGACTTTAATTTTTGAATTTGGTTCAATATATCATTCGTGTCGTGTCGTTTCATGTATACTTCTTCTTAAAATCCCTCGTGAAAAATAACTGTGTTTACGGCAATATAGTGTACGCTTAAGCTATAATGTGCAACTGAAAATGAAAAACTATAATAATTCGATAATGGATATACGCGTAAATTTCTTAAATAATTATCATGAAGTTCATAAGTTTTGAGACACTAATTAAGAAAAAAATATACCGTAATTTCGGGTGTATAAGCCGCGGATCAAACAATTTTTTTTGGACCCAGAAATCTTATTTAGTGATTGAAAACAAATATTTACGTCGATCTAAGAAGTTACATTTGTTTCTTAAAAAATTCTGGGTCGAAAAAGAATTGTTTGATCCGCGGCTTATACACCCGAAATTACGGTAGTATCAGTACGTAGCATGCGATATCTTAAAGTAAAAGAATGTTCAAACTATCACGAAAACAACATAAAGGATATCTCAGTACTTAGGTTGTATTATTTTAAACTATGAAAATGTGAAAACATTGGTTTAATGTGGAAAATATAATGTTCACTTGAGAGCGCAGAGTCACCATTCGATAACTATCAGAACTAATTTTAAATCAATGTTAACGGAATTTATAAATTCCTGATAAAAGTGTTACGTCGTACTTATATTTAGTACAGTTAAAGGAATACTGAATTTTAAAATTAGGTAATCTTTTATGAAATACCGTCCATATAAAATAAAAAAAGCATAATGCTTTTAGTATTTGCAGTAAATTTATTTCATAATTTGTTTAGTGCTTTCCAGTTATTGAGCCATAAGCAATTTATTTAGCAGCGATTCAGTTCTATCATCTAAAAAATAATAGTTGCATTAAAAGGGATTATTTTCTATTAACTTGAAAGAAACAAGTAATCCGCATCAGTGTAAAAAATGTTCCTTTTTTTAATATGGAATTAGATTCTGATATTGTGAAATTCTAGAAGTTAATTAATATGTTGAAAGAGCTGTAATGTTAATTTTTTTTATAAAAATTAAATGTTACAAAAAAAAAAAGAAATATGTCAGATAAAAATTGAGTATTAACTGAGAGCGATATTATACAAATATATTAATAGTTCTTTTTCTAAAGATAAATTATGTTGTGAATTAAATCTACTTTAATGTACTTCGTTCCTGAGACAAAAATTAAAGTTAAATGTGTTATTAATTTTTTAGAGAAGTTGTAGGAAATAGATTTTTTATCTAAATGGACTCGATAATGTAAATGAAAGATAGAAACAATTTCAAATTAAGATTTATTACACTTTTTATTCCTTCTTCTACTGTAGCATTACTGAAAAGTAGAATTTAATTTGAAACGATTCGTATTCTGTCTTCTGTCAATTTATTTAAAATAAGATTACGACACAAGAAAATAAAACTGTCTACAAAACCTTCATTTCAGTCTGACTGCTTTTAAGTAGAAATTAAGCTTCTTACGAATTAAATTAGTCTAGTTTTGCTCAAGATGAATGATTTAAAATAAGATTACGTAGGCTTCAATTTTTAAATTAGGCATTGGATCAGTTTCAATTTTACTAAAAGTATTGGGATACAATATTTTTTATTTAAAAACATCATTTCGAAAATGTACAAGTCTAATAAGCATATGCTGCTAATACGAAAATTCAAATTAATCGTTTTTTCAATCTAACATTACTGGCTATAACAGAATCAATCAGTCTTAAGTTGTTTCTTCTCCAAAATCTATAATTTGTATGTAACTTCAGTAGTAGAGTTATTAATAAATGTATCTACTTAGATTTTAAATATACAGGGTGGTCATAAAAAAAACTTTGCTGACATATGGAGCTCTAGCGGCCAGTCCTTTCAACCGATCGGGGTGAGATTTCAGATATAGCTATTCAGAGGTATGAGCACGAGATTCTGTAAACGGCAAAAAAATGGTGCTCACGGTTACGTTTATAGTTACAGAAACTCGAAATTTTCCAATGGCAACGCCCATTTTTTTCATCGCAAAATGCTCAGCGCATGCGAAAACCTTAAAGAGCGTTGAAACCATACGTGTATCACAAGAAACGGATGCGTTATGCACGCACAAAAAACAGCTCTGGGAATACCGCCCCCCCCCCCATTAAAAAACACTCTTGGGGCGCACGTTGGAAATTTGTATATGACACAGAGTCAGTACACCAATCACGGATTACAACACAGATCTGCTAAAAGAAAACTTCCATTTTGATTACATATTTTCCACTTGGGTACCATACTGGCTATTACACGTTGCATGTGGGCAACTGTGGACAATATAGCCGAACGTTACATCCCATGAAGGATGTTTGCAACCTCACGTTTGATAGAATGTTTCAAATCCGGCAAAGTTTGCGGATTGCACATGTACACTCTAGATTTTAGATATCCCCAGAATCAGACATCCATAGGAGTGAGGTTGGAGGATCGCGGAGGCCACTGAAATGGAAAATGGCATGAGATGACACAGTCGCCAATATGCTGTTCCAGGACTTTGCTATATGTGGTTGTGCACCATCTTTCATCCAAACGAAGTCATTCGAAGCATTTCGCTGCAACAATTCTGGTATAACTTAATTTTGCAGTATTGCCGCATAGTGAAAGACTGTTACAGAGCAAGTTACAAATCCCGTTGGTGTCGCTTGATACTGCCTAGTGCACACAATTTTTGGTTTGTCGTTGACGTTACCAGTTAAGATGAACTGTGCCTCGCCCGTCCATAATATGCGAAGAGGCCATTCGTTATCTCCATCATATTTGATAAGAAATTTATTAATAAAGTCTATACGTTGTTGATGATCTATCACTTCCTACGTCTAGGCGCGGTTGTACCAGTAAGGAAACATTTGCAATAAAGGGCGCATGTGTCCTGTGGTCACTATGTGATGCACTTCCATAACAGTATTCTCGAAAACAGTTGGTCGTCCGGATTGCGGTCTATCACAGGTGCAGTCAGTTTCTTCGAATTTCATTACTAAATCATGAAGAGCTTGTAGGTTGCATGGGCCACTATTTCGTGATGGTTTCGCCGGTAAACACGCCAGGTTTTTGCAGCATTCATCCCATTTTGATAATAGAGTTTTGACATTTCACCACGAACAAAGTCATTTTGTCGGCATCTGCGAGCTCCCGACTAAAGAACTAATATTCCCACCCCGCTTTTTTATCCGTATTCTTCGCTGAATATCTGGCAGACGGCGTTCCGTGATTGGTATTTTGTCTATATTCTGTCATATTCAAATTTTCTTCTTACGGCCTGGTCGTGTTTTTTTTTATTTGGGGGGGAGGGGGGTTTACACAGCTGTTTTTTGCGAACATAACGCGTCCGTTTATTGTGATAAACATACCGTTCCATCGCTCTTCATGGTTTTCGCATGCGCTGAAAATAAATAGGCGTTGCTATTGGAAAATTTCGAGTTTCTGTTGTTATAACCATAACCGTGAGGGTCAATTTGTTGCCATTCACAGAATACCGAGCTCATATCTGTAAGTAACTATATCTGAAATCATATCCCGATCGGTTGAACAGACCGGCCGCTAAGAGTTTCATATGTCGGCAAAGTTTTTTTATGACCATCCTGTATGTATGTTAATATTTCAATATTATCTATAAAATTAATATACAGGGCGTATCTAAACAACTGGGCAAAAATTTAAGGGGTGATAGTACACATCAAGACAAATAATATTAAATGGGAAACTAAGGGTCCTAAACGTCTTCCGAAGGAAATAGGCGCCATCAAAGTTTAGGGTCCAAAATTTGAAATGATTATAAAAAACGGAAAAATTGGTCGATTCGTTTGCGGTTTTCACGAAAATTTTTTTTTATGTCAGTATTGTCTTGAAAATAAATTATAAAGATGAATTTTAAAAAATGCCGATAGAGGGCACTTTAGACTTTGGAATAACGAACAACTACTTTTTACCGTAATTTTTTTGCATCTCATTAATTTTTTTTAGAAGTTTAGACATAAGCTTAAATTTTGAGCTCAAAATCTGTGGTTAAGTAGTGCAAACTGAACTGTGTTCAATGGGAGTGGGTAGGTTCAAATTTCAAATGACTATAAAAAACAGAATAATTGGTCAATTGATTTGCAGTTTTCACTAAAACTATCCATTATGTCAGTATTGTCTTGAAAATAAATTATAAAGATAAATTTCAAAAAATGTCGATAGAGGGTGATTTAGACTTTGGAGCAACGTACAACTATTTCTTACCCTCATTTTTTGCATCTCATTAAATTTTTTTAGAAGCTTAGACATAAACTTAAATTTTTTGCTGAAAATCAGAATCGTTGAGAGTGGTTAAGTAGTGCAAACTATACTGTGTTGAATGGGGGTGGGAAGATTAAAATTTCAAAGAATTATAAAAAACGGAAAAATTGTTTTCGAAATTCTCTAAAGCCATTCTTTACGTCAATATTTCCTTGAAAATAAATTTTAAAGATAAATTTCAAAAAATTCCGTTAGAGGACGCCTTTAACTTTAGAGTAACCAACAACAATTTTTAACTGTTATTTTTTGTATCTAATTAAATACTTGAAAAACTTAGACTTAAATTTTGAGCTCAAATTCTAAATCGTTGGGAGGGGTTAAGAAGCGCAAACTAAACTATGTTCAGGAATTGAAATGTTATCCTGTCCACCCAACGAACACAGTTCAATTTTTCGCTACTTAATTACTCACAACGATTGAGATTTTGAGCTTAAAATTTAAGTCTAAGCTTTTAAAATAATTATTTAGATAAAAAAAATAACGGTTAAAAATAGTTGTTTGTTACTCTAAAGTTTAAGGCGCCTTCTAGCGGAATTTTTTGAAATTTATCTTTAAAATTTATTTTCAAGTAAATAATGACATAAAGAATGGTTTTAGAGAAAACCGCAAACGAATCGACCAATTTTTCCGTTTTTTTTATAATCATTTGAAATTTGAACCTCCTAACCCCCATTGAACACAGTTCAGTTTGCGCTACTTAACCCATTCGTGCCCAGCGTCTTTTGCGTAAATTTTATTTGGTTGGCACCACTATTTTTAGAAGGTTTAAGTTTAGTTTATTAATCACGAAAATGAGTAATTTAAATACATAATTATTGCTTTTCTTTGTTACCGGTGTCAAAAACAGTGCTAAATGCACCTTTTGAAGCGTCCCTAAAAAGGGACGCTAGGCACTAATGGGTTAACCACACTCAACGATTCAGATTTTCAGCTCAAAATTTAAGTTCATGTCTAAGCTTCTAAAAAAAATTAATGAAATGCAAAAAATAATGGCAAAAAATAGTTGTACTTTACTCCAAAGTCTAAAGCGCGCTCTATCGACATTTTTTGAAATTTATCTTTATAATTTATTTTCAAGACAATACTGATATAAAGAATAATTTTAGTGAAAACCGGAAACGAATCGATCAATTTTCCCGTTTTTTATTTTCACTTCAAATTTTGGACCGTAAACTTTGATGGCGCCATTCTCCTTCGGAAGACGTTTGGGACCCTTAGTTTCCCATTTAATATTATTTGTCTTGATGTGTACTATCACCCCTTAAAGTTTTGCCCAGTAGTTTAGATACACACTATATATATATACAGGGTGTCCCTAAACAAATGGTATATACGCTAGAGGGTGATAGAACACATCAAGACGAGTAATAGTAAATAGGAAACCAAGGGTCCCAAACGTTTTACAAAGGAGATAGCCGCCATTAAAGTTTGGGTTCCAAAATTTCAAATACACGTAAAAAACGGAAAAATTGGTCGATTGATTTTCGGTTTTCACTAATTTCACTAATAATAATTTCACTAAAATTATTCTTTATGGTGGTATTTTCTTGAAAATAAATTATAAAGATAAATTTCGAAAAAGGCCGATAGAGGGCGGTTTAATATTTGGAGTAACGAACAACTACTTTTTACGTTATTTTTTGCATATCATTAAATGTTTTCGTAAACTTAGACTTAAACTTAAATTTTGAGCTCAAAATCTGAATATTTGGGAGTGGTTAAGTAGCACAAACTGAACTGTGTTCAGAGGGTTCAAATTTGAAATGATAATAAAAAACGGAAAAATTGGTCGATTCGTTTGCGGTTTAAAATAAAACTATTCTTTAAGTCAGTATCTTCTTGAAAATTAATTTTAAAGATAAATTTCAAAAAATTCCGTTAGAGGGCGCCTCAAACTTCAGACTAACCAACAACAAATTTTAACCGTTATTTTTGTATCGAATTAAATGCTTTCCAAATCTTGTTAAATGTTTTCGAAATTTTAAACTTAAAGTTTGAACTCAAATTCTGAATCGTTGGGAGGAGTTAAGAAGAGCAAACTGAAGTGTGTTCAGGAGTTGAAATTTAAGTTAATACAGTTCACTTTTGCGCTATTTAAACACTCTGAACTACTCAGAAATTGATCTCAAAATTTAAATCTAAGCATTTGAAAGCATTTAATGAGATAAAAAAAATAACGGTTAAAAATAGTTGTACGCTACTCCAATGTCTAAGGCGCCCTTTATCGGCATTTTGTGAAATTTATCTTTAAAATTTATTTTCAAGAAAACACTGATTTAAAGAGTAGTTTTAGCAAAAACCGCAAACGAATCGACTAATTTTTCCGTTCTTTTTATAGTTTTCCGTTTCGTTTGAAATTTAAAGCCTCTGAACACAGTTCAGTTTGTGCTACTTAACCACTCCCAACTATCCAGATTTTGAGCTCAAAATTTAAGTTTAAATCTAAGTCTACGAAACCATTTAATGAGATGCAAAAAATAACGGCAAAACATAGTATTAGGATGGATTATTTCGTTAATCCAAAGTCTAAAGCGCCCTCTATCGGCTTTTTTTGAAATTTATCTTTATAATTCATTTTCAATAAAATACCGACATAAAGAATAGTTTTAGTCAGGGCTCGAAAAATCTACATGCCCGGCATCAGTGTTGTTAGACGGCGACTTTTTAAAAATTCAGATTGGCTCCACTTCTTTGGATTGGTAAAATTACGTTTCGTTTAATGACATATTAATCAAGAGGAATTTTATCCTTTAATAAAAGTGGTGCCAATCAAATTTTTAAAAAGTCGCCGTCTAACAACACTGATGTCGGGCATGTAGATTTTTCGAGCCCTGGTTTTAGTGAAAACCGCAAATCAATCGACCAATTTTTCCGTTTTTTATAATCATTTGAAATTTAAACCCTCTGAACACAGTTAAGTTTGTGCTATTTAACTGCTTCCAACTATTCAGATTTTGAGCTCAAAATTTAAGTTTAATTCTAAGCTTACGAAACCATTTAATGAGATGCAAAAAATAGTATTTCATTACTTCAAAGTCTAAAGCGCCCTCTACCGGCCTTTTTCGAAATTTATCTTTAAAATTCATTTTCAAGAAAATACCACCATAAAGAATCATTTTAGTGAAACCCGCAAATCAATCGACTAATTTTTCCGTTTTTTATGTGTATTTGAAATTTAGGACCCCAAACTTTAATGGCGGCTATCTCCTTGGGAAAACCTTTGGGACCCTTGGTTATCTATTTTCCTATTACTCGTCTTGATGTGTTCTATCACCCCCTAGCGTATATGGGTGATTCTCAAAATAGGGGACAATTTATGTCTTTCGGCACATAAAAAAAATTGAGAGGTTTCTGTCATGTTTTTATATTTAGATATGTTTGTCTTAATATTATTCATTATTTGCACTCAAGAATCACTCACTTTTTAGTTAAAAACACCTTAAAATAACAGAATAAATGTTCAAAATGTCATTAGCATGGATGTCCACAGCAGCTGTGCCTTATATATACTAGCTTTTTCAAGAGTTAATATCATGTTTATAAAATAAAACAAATGTTATTCTTTCTTTAAATTAATCAAGGAAAGAATTTATCCAATAAATTTCTTTTTAAAAATAAAATTATAGTACATAAAAAAAGAATTAAAGTTTGTCCTCCATATTCGATTTTCAAAACAAGGTCATACTAAAACAGCTGGTTATTAATCAAAATTCCATTTTCACATATGACAATAGTTTGAAAATATAAAGTTTCTCCATGGCAAAAAGTAGTCATTTTTTAAACCAGCCAGAAAATAGAAGCATGTATTGTATTTTAAGAATAGAAGTTGAATATTAGGGGGTTACATCAATTGTATGTCATTAGAATGGATAATAATTTTAATGTTTATTTTATAGTTAAAATTTTTATTTTATTTATTTGCAAAGAACTTTTGTGTTTTAAAAAGCCCCAGAAAGGAATATTGCATTGTGATTATATTATGGCTCATAATCTTATTTAAATTAAAATTTGTCATTAGCATGGTTTCTCTGTCCATGCTAAAGACGCCTATGTACATAAATGTAACCAGTGCTTATATTGTATCCTTTATAAAGTTTAATTTTACGTATAAATTTAGGTATTACATTTATTATCCCTAAAATATGCATTAAATCTGTAGGAAAATCACTAAGACAGCTTCTTACATTGTTAGTGTCAGAATGTTGCACATGTAACAAAGTTTGCTCTTTGGTAATGTTTGTATTCTCCTTATATGTATATATGTAAAAATGGAAACCATTTACTGAAAAAGAAGGCTAATAAATATAGAAAAAAAATATTTAAACAGGAAGAAAATAAAAATTTCATAATATATTTATTAAATACAATTCGTTTTGTCATTAGCATGGCTCAAAAAATACTAATTATTTTTTTAAGTTAATTTTTAAATATTTAGCTCTGCTGACTACATGGAAAGTATACCTAATACTACATTAACAACACCTATTTTTTTTCAGAAATTTTGCTAACAGTAATTTTTTTAAGATTTCATTTTTGAAATCGTCCCCTATTTTGAGAATCACCCATATACCATTTGTTTAGGGACACCCTGTATATATATATATACTATATATACAGGGTGTCCCTAAACAAATGGTACATACGCTAGGGGGTGAAAAAAACATCAAGACGAGTAATGGTAAATAGGAAACCAAGGGTCCCAAAGGTTTTGCAAAGTAGATAGCCGCCATTAAAGTTTGGGGTCCAAAATTTCAAATACACATAAAAAACGTAAAAATTGGTCGATTGATTTGCGGGTTTCTTTAAAATTATTCTTTATGTTGGTATTTTCTTCAAAATAAATTAGAAAGATAAATATCGAAAAATGCCGATAGAGGGCGCTTTAGACTTTGAAGTAATGAAAAACTATTTTTTGCTCTGATTTTTTGCATTTCATTAACCCATTAACGACCGAATTATTTTCTTCGCTAAAATATAAATTTTGTATTTCCCACCACTTTTAAAAGCAAATTAACTTTTATCTTAATTTATCAAGGATTCTGTCTCGTGAAATAAGGTGTACATTTTTCTTCCTCTTTACTGGTGGGAAAACCGCTTTCTTGCTGTTTTTGTAACCGTCCTCAAACGAGGACGCTGGGCGTTAATGGGTTAAATGGTTTCGTAAGCTTAGACTTAAACTTAAATTTTGAGCTCAAAATCTTAATTGTTGGAAGCGGTTAAGAAGCACAAACTTAACTGTGTTCAGAGGGTTTAAATTTCAAATGATTATAAAAAAACCGGAAAAATTGGTCGATTGATTTGCGGTTTACACTAAAACTATTCTTTATGTCGGTATTTTATTGAAAATGAAATATAAAGATAAATTTAACAAAATACCGATAGAGGGCGCTTTAGACTTTGGATTAACGAAATCCATCCTAATACTATTTTTTGCCGTTATTTTTTGCATCTCATTAAATGGTTTCGTAGGCTTAGATTTAAACTTAAATTTTGAGCTCAAAATCTAAATAGTTGGGAGTGTTTAAGTAACACAAACTGAACTGTGTTCAGAGGGTTTAAATTTCAAACGAAACGGAAAACTATAAAAAAAAACGGAAAAATTAGTCGATTTGTCTGCGGTTTTTGCTAAAACTACTCTCTAAATCAGTGTTTTCTTGAAAATAAATTTTAAAGATAAATTTCACAAAATGCCGATAGAGGGCGCCTTAGACATTGGAGTAGCGTACAAATATTTTTAACCGTTAATTTTTTAAAATCTCATTAAATGCTTTCAAATGCTTAGACTTAAATTTTGAGATCAAATTCTGAGTCGTTTCGAGTGTTTAAGTAGCGCAAAATTGAGCTGTGTTCGAGGGGAGGGCGGTTAAATTTCAACTCCTGAACACACTTCAGCTTGCGCTTCTTAACTCCTCCCAACGATTCAGTATTTGAGTTCAAAATTTAAGTTTAAATCTAAGATTTCGAAAACATGTAACAAGTTTTGGAAAGCATTTAATTAGATACAAAAAAAATAACGGTTAAAATTTGTTGTTGGTTACTCCTAAGCTTAAGGCGCCCTCTAACGGAATTTTTTGAAATTTATCTTTAAAATTAATTTTCAAGAAGATACTGACTTAAAGAATAGTTTTATTTTAAACCGCAAACAAATCAACCAATTTTTCCTTTTTTATTATCATTTGAAATTTAAACCCTCTGAACACAGTTCAGTTTGTGCTGCTTAACCACTCCCAACTATTCAGTTTTTTAACTCAAAATTTAAGTTTAATTCTAAGTTTACGAAAACATTTAATCAGATGCAAAAAATAACGTAAAAAGTAGTTGTTCGTTACTCCAAAATATAAAGCGCCCTCTATCGGCATTTTTTGTAATTTATCTTTAAAATTCATTTTCAATAAAATACCGACATAAAGAATAGTTTTAGTAAAAACCGCAAATCAATCGACCAATTTTTCCGTTTTTTATAATCATTTGAAATTTAAACCCTCTGAACACAGTTAAGTTTGTTCTACTTAATCGCGTCCAACTATTAAAAGATTTTGAGCTCAAAATTTAAGTCTAAGCTTACGAAACCATTTAATGAGATGTAAAAAATCACGGCAAACAATAGTTTTTCATTACTTTAAAGTCTAAAGCGCCCTCTATCGGCATTTTTTGAACTTTATCTTTATAATTTATTTTCAAGAAAATACCAAGATAAAGAATAATTTTAGTGAAAACCCCAAATCAATGGATCAATTTTTCCGTTTTTTATGTGTATTTGAAATTTTGGACCCCAAACTTTAATGGCGGCTATCTCCTTTGGAAAACGTTTGGGACCCTTGGTTTCCTATTTACTATTACTCGTCTTGATGTGTTCTATCACTTCCTAGCGTATATACCATTTGTTTAGGGACACCCTGTATATATACAGGGTGATTCAAAATGAATGGGCCAAAAAGCATAGGGCAGTGTGACTGCCGTAATGGATTTATTCAGCCGAAACAAATTTATTCTGGAGCTACAATTATACAAGTTTTATTTGGCAACAGGGAAAAATCATCGAATGACGAACTCACCGCTAGAGGCTCTATTAAACAAAATGTTGTCTTACCAGGAGAAAGCGTACAGCGTTTTTAAATATGCCAAAACATCATCGGTAACTGTTGTGCAAAGACATTTTCGCATGAAATTTCGTAAAGAACCACTGCATCGGCGTAACATAAGCAAATTTTAAGGATTTGATATATCTCCATTGGCCGCCGAGGTCACCAAATGTAACGTCCTGTGATTTTTTTCTCTGGGAGTTTCGTTAAAGACAAGGTATTTGTGTCTCCACTTCCTCAGGACTTAGAGGAGCTGAAGATGCGGATAACTGCAGTGTTGAACTCCATCACAGGGGATACGCTATCACGAAAGTGGCAAGAGCTTGATGACCCTGTAGACATTTTTCGTGTCACCGGAGAAGCGCATCTTTAATGTCTGTAGAAACTTGAATAAATGTAGTTTTGAGGTAAATTTGAACTTTCTAAATATATTAATTACAACGTTCACAATCATGTTTTCTTTTTGTGCCATTCATTATGAATCACCCTGTATATATATATATATATATATAGATATATATATATATATATATCAAATAAATACTCATATTTATACTACAATTGTTATACCGAGTAATGAAAAACATAAAATTTTAGCAATACCTTTTAAAACTAAAATGCCCCGAAATTTTATTCAAATTTTATAAAAAACATTTCACACGAAGATTTGTATTTAAAACAATCTAACCTATTTATTTAATTTTATTGTATGTGATTTGTCTTTAACTTATTTTTTGAAAAAACTTTTTGTTCGAATCGATATTTACTCATTTAATCGGTATCAAATCAATAGCAACTGGACGTTCTATTGTTAAATAATTGAGGGTTTTGCCATTTTTCAGCATAATTTAGTGCTTGCAAAGCCAGCGTATACTCCATTCAACCAAAATATTATGAATTTCCTTTAAAGAATAGACTGGGAGATTCCAACACCTTAAGGAAAATGAAATTTTTTCATCTCTAAAAAAATTTTATTTTTAAAGAGTAAAATTTCAAAAGCTGAATCATGATCTTTATTATCTGAATAACTTTAACCGTAATTATTGCTATAATAATATCACGCAAGAAAAATATGTATATATATATGCACAGTGGCCGGTTTATCTAAGATACCAGGGTAAATACGTCACTATATCGGGATATTGATGTCACTATTTAATGACCTAGTAAATACATAACTGTTTTCATATTGGTTAATTTCCTGCATGGTTATCTAACATGTCAGATTTTATTCTACTAACCCGCGATTGTACATATGCAATAACATTAGTGAGGAAAAAATATAATTTTGCAGTTTAGTGATTTATCCTAAAAAGCTTAAAATATTCGTTTAAAAAACAATAACTTTGAAAAAACTGATGCATTAGCGGTGATTTAGATACATTTAACCCCTTGCGGCGCAGTGGTTTCATAGATATACCACTTAATTTTAATTCCCAAACGCCACATTGGCACCGGAATTTTGTTTAATAAAATTAAGGTCTATTGAATGCGTGAAATACAGCTTTTTCTTATTTACAAATAAAGTTGTTTTCAGATTCCTAAGTCAGTCATTAATTTCAACACTTAAGCAGTGAACTTGTCCTGCGCCGCAAAGGGTTAATCCATATTCGGGGACCACTTTCTAGAGCTGAAATCCCATTTAGTGGGATATAATGGCTAATTTTGACAACTTTCTCATGGAAAAGAGGAAACCTATAAAAATATCTCTCTTATTTAAACATATATTTTTGCGACTAAAAATTTTTTCTAATCTCTTCACCTTTATGAGCCCGATTGGCATAGAGGAGAAATCTTTTGAGCGCCATACTATAACTGCATATCATTTAAGCATTAATCATTTAAGCTTTAGTTGGTGAATTTTTACACAATACCTAAAAGTCACATTGGCACCAATATTTTAGAAACAAAAAAAATTGGTTTCCTGTAAACATAAAAAGCTTCATTTATTATTTTCAAATATATTTGGGTCGAATACTCAGATGTCACTGTGAAATTTGGAGAGTAAAATTAATTGGGTAAAAATTCATTCACCAGAACTAAAAGCAATAACCCTTTCAGAGGCGGTGAAATGTATATAGAATCAATTAATTTTAATTCCCGAATGCCACAGCGGCACCAGAATTTCAATAAAAAAACTCGGTTTATTAAGCTGATGAAGTATAGCTTTTTTCTTATTCGTAAACAAATCTGTTTGTAAATTCCGGTGTCATTCATCCATTTCAACATTTTAGCAATGGAAGTGCTTTGCAACTGAAAAGGTTAAATATCAACTTTTTAATCTCAGAATTTCGCAATTATAGTATTGAAGTATTACTGCTTTCCAGAAGTAATGGCACCCAAAAAATAAGCACATTTGCGCATGTTGCAGACGCAGCATACATGATTTTACTGACGGTTTGGAGATATCTCATAGAAGCAGAATCATTAGCTGGTAAAATGGATATTTACCTAGCAACTGCTGATTTATCAGCGTTTATTTAAACTTCTTTTCCGCACTGGTTATTTATTCTGCTGGAACTGGAGCTGTCATACATTAATGAGATCACTGACTACTCAAATATTACCGAACTTTCTACCGAGAAGAGAAAATCTATGAAAAGCTTTACTGAATACAAACCTCATCTAATGCATTTCATGTATTTGAATAAGTTCGTCATGTTTGTAAGTCGATGATAAACATTAAACTCATAAAAAAGTAATTTTCATATACGGGAATTTAAAATAATATACTTTCTGTAAGCTGGAATACCAAAATGAGCTATTAAATATTTTTTTTCACTGCTGATCAGTCTACTCACAGCATTTTTATGATTATGAGTATTAAATTATTATTTTGCTCCATGATTGTATTTCATGCCAGCTCCTAATATCATTGTTTTAAATAAAATGGATACACTAACAATATTCTACACTTTAAAATTAGTTTATATTTAAAAGACCAATAGGAGGGATTAAAATTACAAATTTTAATAGAAATATTTCTGCATAGTATAATTCATTTAACCCCTTAACTATCAAAGCATTTTTACTGCTAAGATGTCGAAATAAATGAGTAACACCGGTAATTAAGAACAGATATATTTCTAAATAAGAAAACGTGATTTTTCACATACATAATAAAAGGGATATTTTTAGATAAAAATACCGGTGTCAGTGTTGCATATCGGAATTAAAATTTTGTGGTTTCGTGGCGAAACCAATGAACGTTAAAGGGTAAACTTTGCCCTGAAATTCTCATAGTATATTATTATTTGTTTGAAATTCCATAGTTCTGAGAATCAGAATTCACGCCAGAAAATTCCAATAAAAAAGTTCATTTTATTTAAATGCGGAATGTATTCTATTAACCCTTTCCGGCGCAGTGTTACCACTCCGGCAACACCTAATTTTAATTCCAAACTTGCAAACGGCACTAAGAATATTTTATAGAAATTTCGCTTTTATAATGAAAGCGATGGATTTGGGAATTCTTAATTTCTATAAAAGTCATTTTTAAATTCCGGTGTCAATCAACAATTTCTTATTTTATGAGCAGAATTTGCCTGCACCGGAAAGGGTTAAATAAAGCAAATACTGCTATTTTAAACGCCTAGTGTGAATTCGTATCCCAATTAAAAGATCCATTAAATTCTAAACAATGTTTGTACCAGTGTTGAAATTTTTACGTCTAAATATCAAATTCATCCTGGAAATTTTGTTAGAAGAATCATTAATTTATGTAATCATAAATTTTCTGCTATTAAATAAAGAAAAAAATGACATTTTTTTTGAACGAATTCGGATTTTCTTAAAAGTTATTACCCAACTGGCTACTCTGTTTGGTAGCATATATTTAGGTATGAGATTTCTTTGCTTTTCCGCACACCAGAACAATATTAGAGAAAATGTTCGTTATTTAATCTGAAAATTCTGAGATTCAACAGAACAATATCTTCTATAATATTATACAAGTAGGAAAAAAACCCGGAGAATTCTTATCCCTGAATGTAAGCCATGGAAATTAGCTGTTGCTGTTATTTATGATGGCCGATTATTTGCTCGAGGGATATAGGTCCTGGAATTTGTGCACTCAGTGGGGGTCTTTCAAGGGGATCTTAACATGTATTCAGTAGCGGATGGTCAGGGGGTTGCTGCATCAATTTATTCACACCACTAAAATTGTATGATTATTTCAGTTTTATTTAATCAACAAAATTTGTCGAATAAATAATATGAAAGATTCTGTTAAATTTTAGTGGTGTGAAAAATCGGATGCAGCACTCCCTGACGAGCCGCTACTGCATGTATTTACGCAAGGTTACCCAATGTTCGAAGAAAACCACGGGAAATCCTGAACGGTTAGGCCGACGAACGCGAACGGATTTAAGACCAGCACCTCCCGCATTCCACCTTCAAAAGCAAAACCTCTTAGCCACTGATGGGGTCCGAGGACATTAGAGGTGTTAATAACAAAATTTAGTGATTAACTACGGGAAGTTGAATATTAGGAAATAATGAAGAGTTGTCAAACCCCCGCCTTTTTGTCACACCACTATTATCTTACAGAAAATGCTATTCTTTTAAATCTCCAAAACGTTCCAATTAAAGAAAAGAACGTTTTCTGATATCCAGAAAGCCGGAGATTTCGCAGTTCTAACAGTGGTATTCAAAATTAATAATACTTAAAAATTTACCTAAAAATAAATATCAAAAATTAAAAATTTATGCTACTTCATTCGAAAATATGTAAATATAAATTGATTGTTAGAAAGATGGATAATTACTAAAGTATATTCAACACAAATATTTGAAATTAAAATTATAATTAGAAATTTTATAATTATGAAATTTTGAAATATTTTAAAACTTTTAACTATACATAATTTGTTATTCTAGAAATATATTTTCCAGATAACGAATTTTTTCGTTACTACTTGAGCAATAACCTATTAAACATTTCCTAATCAGTACATTAATTAACAAGCAAAATCATTACATTTTCCAACGCTTGAAAGCAAATACCCTTATTAAAATTCCTGCTAAAAGAGTTTTGATTGCCCAGATACATATTTTCATCACCGGAAAATCCCTCAAACAACTAAGTTTGGACGGATGCCAACAAAGTACAGCTCAACCATGATATCAATGAAAATTCCTCTTTTGTGTAAAATATTGAAGTTTTCTGCCAGTGCGATAAAATTTTTCTGAGCGTAAATGCTAATTGCTATTTCAATAGAGGAAAAAGCAGATATTTTAAACTATTTGAAAGTTATCCTTTTGAATAATTAACATAGAAGTCAAATGCATTTGGTTTAGAACTTTGACTTTAAAAATATATTTCATAAGCATTCTTAAAATGGTTAGAGTGTTACAGTTAAATATAATTCATTTTCCAAAAAGTAAAAATGGGTTATAAATTGCAAAATTTTTGTCTTTCATGATTTTCTTAGTGTAGTAATAAAATGTAGTGAAATTTCTCGAAGTAGAACATTTTTGAAACTGGAAATAAGTTAAATAAAAATACATTCATTTAGAATGTAAGGAAGAAATTGCGTATATTTAAAGCAATTAACCCTTTGAGTGACAAGCTATTGCGATGTGTAATGCTCAATTTCTACTGGAAATGCGAATTTTTTTATGTTTAAATATGACAAGATATAACGCTTTTCTCTCAAAGTTATGAAAGTAAAATTTAATTAAAAGTTTCTGGGGTAAATCCTAATTAAATTTAGATGGGATATAATATATCCAACCGCCCCTCAATAGGTTAATACGAAAGAAAGAAACTGATTTCCATTTTTATTGAAGTAAAAGCTATGAAATATGTTAAATTAGTTACAAAGGTTAAAAAGACACAAAATTTTTGCACTTTTTCTAATTGTTCTACTTGGCTGCAGGCTATAATAAGTATTTAATATTTTATTAAAAAATAAAAGTATATATGAATCAGACCAGCCAACTATTTTCAATAGAACTATCTCAAATAGCAATCTTAGTTACATAATTTCAAAATTTTTGAATTAACAATAAAAAGAAAAAATTATTCGGAAACAGTGCTCAGAAATCTTGATGTTTGGCAACTCTGGTTTATGGATAAGGAATTTTTAATATATATGCACTCCTGTAAACATATAGTTTAATAGTAAAATTCTCCTTGTTTTATCGCAAATTTAATGCTTCGCTTTTATGAGTTTATATAAAAATAATCATCTTTAACACTTTGAAATCTGGCGGATAATTTTTTTCAAAATTCCAAATGTCACATTTGTATCAGAAAAAAATTCGGTTTAAGATAGAGACGAAAAATTGCATTAAACCATTTTCAAATAAATTTTGTCGAATATTTCGGGCCACTATGACATTTCGGAATTAGAATTAAGTGGTAGAAAATCCAACTATCAGAGCTCAAAGGATTATGCTACATAATTTTTTTAAAAAATACATTAGCTTTTTCTATTGAAAAAGTTTAAGTATCCTCCACTTTCATCATTAAGGGCTATTTGCACAGAAACAGCCGAAAGTAAAATTATCTAAATGTGTTTTGCTTATAAATACATTATTTAGCCATGATTTCGAAGAAAAATAGTTGATAATAATTTCAGTTCTCAAATTCAAACTAACTATATTCTGATATATTCCTAAGGTAATTTTTATTCGTAAATGGATAAATCGACAAAATTTTCTTATTCATAAAATATGAAATCGCACATTAATTTTTATTTTTCTACGAAAGGAAATGGTCTTTTAGAAAATAGTGTTAATTTATTTATTTCTGTTTGCGTTTTCGGACGTGATAGCCAAGAGTGAGCAATCGTTTACTACTAATCGTTTACCACTTATCAATAAATATTACATATTTATAGACAAATAAAAAATATTCTTTATTTAAAAAACACACCAGTATTTATAATTGTTATCTTCATGTTTTTAAGCATAAATTTATGCAGTGGATGAGTTAGAAATTTAAAGATTTTTGAGTAGTAAAAAAATATTTGAGAACAGATTTAATGGAAAAGGTAAAGCTGATCTTTCTAGTACATAGTAATGATACTAAATATGAGATATTTAAGACAAAATTTAAAACAATAAGAACTGTAAGATAAAAACAAAAAGATGATAAGGGAGAAAAAAGAAATGAAAAAATTTCAGATAAAATACCAAAGAAAATTCCAATAATACATAACTAAAAAATACTAAATCAACTGAAATTAATGCAGCAGTGAGTGTTTAGGTAAATCGAAGGCCTGCAGAGAATTCGGCGTCAATATTTAAAAATAATAAGTTTCGTCATATTTAATAACAGAAATGATGCGTGTTACGCAATAATGTATACTATAATAACGAAATTACACGTAAAATTTGCTGATACCAGTTCGTAGTTTGGGCATTAAAATTAACTGAAGACAGTTAAAAGAAGGCAGTTAGAAGACAATAAACGGGGCCCCTGAAACCAGAGCCTGTTTACTAACGGGGCACTCTCTCACCAGAAAAAATTTATAGAAATTTTCGTCTTCTTTAAACGCCCTTTTCATACAAGATTACTGTCATGAATAAGGAAAAATTCTTTTTTTCTTTTTCCTGGTGGGAGAGTGCCCCGTTAGTAATCAGGCCCTGCCTGAAACGGTTAATATCGTTATGAACAAGAATGTTTTCTTATTATCTTTTAAAAAGTGCTAGAATGACTCTCTCTGTACGACTGCATTCTTCTAATGCATATGCATAAAAGCATAATGCTACCAACTGTTTTTTCGAATTTAATGGATTTTTTAATTCGGAATTCGAAATTTACATCAGAAATTTAAAATAGCAATAGATGCTTATTTTAATTACAAATATTCCATATTTAAATAGAACGAAATTTATTGTTGATTTTTTTTTTCGGGTGTGGATTCAGATTCTCTGAACTTCAAATTTACTAGAACATATTCTACCAGGGGAATTAGAGATAAACATCAGTTCTCTTGATAAGTGTCGATTACAGGTACCATGTCCACCACATATAATATTATTCTAGTTATCAGATTAAATGTTTTATCATTATGTAACTGAGCCTTTTACTTGTTATTATGCTTCTAAAACTTAAATTATTGATATTACTCTGGACGAGTTTCAAAGCCTATTTTTTTCATGCAAACCAGAAAGTTGTTCGTTCCTGCTCTATGTTCACATATTTTAACGATACCCCAGTATTAATTGAGAACTTTTTGTCAAATTAGTGAAATTTTACTTGTTATTATGCATCTAAAATTTAAACAATGCAGAATATCTGCACGATGGTCAAAGCCTATTTTTTGTTCAAACTTAAAAGTGTCTATTTCTGAGTCAAATTGCGTAACTGGTAACGTTATTTTAATATTAATTTAGAAAATTATCATTATAGTGAAACTTTTACTTGTCATAATGTCTCTAAAATATGAGCTATTAAAAAGGCTTTGACATATTAAAAATGTAATCGACATCCTTATCGAGTGTCGTTGACATTTGATGGAAACACTAAAAATAATTCTAAAAGATTCCACAATTTTTCAGAAAAAAGAAAAAAATCAGGCAGCATTTAATAGAAGATTACACTCACTAAGTTTGGGAAAGTATCGGAAAGATTCTCGATAAGCATTGCTATGTTACGAAAGTTACCTTCAAAAGTTCTATATCTTTAAACTAGGAAGTATTTTATAGAATACTAGAAAACGGGAAATTATAGTCCTTTTTTATAAAGAATTTCTTTTGCTATATTTTTTTCCGTTTGAATTGGATATAAATCTAAAATATATTTTACGTAGTTAAAAAAAAATATCATTTTAAAGTTTTGAAACGATCTTTAAGTTTCTACAAAAGAGAACAATTTTATTCCGAGAAGAAAATAAAAATTATTCAATACGAAACATGAGGTTTCTATATTTTAATAATGTAAAAACAAGAAAGAAAATATCATGCGTCAAGCATTGATTATGCCTCTGTATGATACACTTACCAACATATTCAGAATAATGTTAAAAAACTGCACTGTTTAATAAGTTAAAATATTGCATCTAATTCATCAATATTGAAATACATTTTCTATTACACAGGAAGTAACTTGTAGTAAACCTAAAAATTATATCAATTTTATTATATGGGAAATAGTTCAACATAGTTAAAATATGCCAAAAAAATGTACCCCCTATATTATTATGAAATGTAATTCCGTTGTGGTAAATAAATAATAAAAATTGTTTGTGTGGTATATTTTACAAAATGTATCTTTTCGTACCCTTCATAAATGCATATCAGTTTCATTACGTTTCGTCGGATGTAACATCATTAAAAATCATTTGAAACTATTTTATCACATCAGCCGTAATGTAACCGAATACTTTTAGTGCCCTGTATTTGAACTATATATCCGATTTAACTAAAATTGGAAATGACTCATCAAAATTTTGCAACAAACATATATTTTTAATTTCAAGAGATTAGGTTGGGTAGTTTTATCGCTATTATATGCGTACAGACAGAAAGACGGACGGAGAGATCAGACGACGACTGTAGGTACTATGTACTTTTATAATTGAAAACACTTATATAGCTGAATTTGAAAACGAATTTCCAACAGTTATTACTCAAAGACAGTACTGGAAACGATTTCTTTTGTTTGGCCCTGTAAATATATTAAAGTACTACGAATGTCCTGTTGTAACGTAATCGTAGCAAAATCAGTTATTTATATCGGTTTCAATGCATTTGCAATTGCGTAATGCAGAGTTGCCAACCTCCGGCTTTTGTTAATTCATGAAAACGTACTTTGAACCAGAAAACTTATTTAATTAGAAGTGTCTAGTATTAACTCAGATGGTCATTTGAAAAGTTCTTAATGTCATTGACTCAATAAATTTCTGGTTAGAAGTATAATTGTTTAATTTTTAAAAAGCCGGAGGTTGGCATGTCTGCGTAATGTCATTAAAATATTCTGCAAACAATTTTTCCCTTAGATTATAGTGTAATAGAACTTTTTTGTTTGTCTTTGAAAATGAAATATCAATCCCACATACTTCATAAACTATAACAAACAGGGTTGGGCACATTCACAAAATAAACGAACTAACTCAAACTCACGTTCAATTTCTGAAAAGTGATTTAAGTTCACGTTCAAATTCAAAAATTTTCAAACGAACTCGTTCAAATCAAACTCATTTCTAAAAGTGAACGAAATTCATCAAAAAGTTCACTTTTTTTTTGTAATGTTTGGATATTATTGTCCAAATTTATAAAATTTTGTGAACTAATTATTTGATTATTCGATATGTAAGATAGAGGTATGCACGGACGGAAATTTTCAGGCCCGATCCATAGAAAAAAATGTCCGGCCCGATATTAAAATAAAAATTTCGGCTCGAGCCCAGCTTGGCTCGTAGAGAAAATTTAGCGGCCCGACCCGGCCCGATATAATAGCTAAAATCAAGGCTCGACCTGGCCCGATATAGTAGCTAAAAACAAGGCCCGACCCGGCCCGATATAATAGCTAAAAACAAGGCCCGAGCTTGGCCCGGCCCGGAAAAACAGTTGAAATTTCGCACCGAACCCGGCCCGACCCCGAGTACATTTCTACAGGATATTGATATTTACCCTTACGGAAGAGTTCTGGCCAAAAAACTTACCTTAGTCTGTTTATAATCTCCATATATGCAGAAATGCCGTAGGCTGCGATGTTTATGCTTTCTTTTAAAATCTTTCCGATTTCTTTAAAATCTTTCCGATTTAGACATATTTCCGCCTTACACAGTCCACCTTGTACAGAGAGTTTACTGTATATATCTATTTTCGGCGAAATTGTATACAGCCCAGGTCTGGTTCGGCGCGACCCGAGTCTGCTGAAGAAGTAAGACTATGATACTGCCTAGAGAAGTGATATCCAGATTTAACCCATCCTGAGGCTCGTGTAGGCCTCTAAATGGCATTTGAAAGAGGGAAAAAGTGTACTAAGGTCTGGAAAATTTTTAAATAAATTATGAAAAAATTGAACGTAAATTTCGTTCAAACACGTATATTTTTTGAGTTTCCGTTCAGTTCAAACTCGTTTATAAAATAGTGAGCGAAGTTCAGTTCAAAGTTCACAAATAGTGAGCGAAACTCGTGAGTTTTCGTTCAGTGAGCGCGTTCATACCCAACACTGATAACAAATGTGTCTAGGGGACCCTAAATAAGTTTTACCTCTTGCATGAAAATCAGCTTCCCAGCGGGATTGCAATTTAGTCTAAAGCGAAAACTGGGTTCCCGGGGCAGTCATCCCTGTCATTCCTGCACGAAAATCCGAATATTTTAACGGGAGTTAGAACGTGGACAGACAGACAAACCGAATGCATAAACACTTTTCAACTTTGTTGAAAAGTGTTAAAGAATGCATAAAACTTATAATTTTATTTGTCAGTTGTTGAAATGTAAGAATGTTATTACTCAGAAATGCACTAAATCACATTTTGTGAAATATTTTTATGCAGAAAAATTTCTCGAAAGCCTGTTTCACTTTTAACCCCTTTATGATCGTTCCTCTGATATTTCGGGCTGTATTTTTTATTCAGATTGTTTGATATCCACTAGTTTTTAAAAATAGTATAATTGACTTTATTCTAATATCACTTTACATGTCATTAAATAACGTAAATGTTTCCTATTTCATAAAAGTGTTGGCTTTTAGCAATCTGATTTTTTAAGCATATCTAAGAAACCACTTAATTTTAATTTCAAAGCGTCACATTGGCATCGGAATGTTGGTAGAAAAAATTCAGTTTATTGAATATGTAAAATATAGCTTTTTCTTATTTTTAAATAAAGTTGTTTTTGAATTCCGTCATTAATTTCAACACTTAAGCAGTGAATGTACTCTGAGTTGCAAAGGGTTAAACCGCAATTTATCTCGACCGTTAACTACTTAGGCTCTAGTTGGTGAATTTCTTCAAAATACCTAAATATCACATTCACACCAGTATTTTTCAATGAAAAAATTCTTCTCAATGTATATGGGGGGAGGGGGAATGCATTAATTTAATTACAAATAAATGTGATAGAATATTCTGGAGCTAGAGTAACATTCGGAAATTTAAATTAAGTGAGAAAAAATTCACCAAGAAGAGCTCAAAGGAATAAGAGGTTAAATCTTTCGGGACTCGAGTCTGATGCGCAAATTTCATCTGGTTAACACCACTTTTTAAAAAAATTTAGCATAAATTGCATAGTTTCGAAAATGCTCTGATTATATAAGACAAATGCTATTTTTCCTTATTACTGGTGACAATAACAATTTTTCTAAAGATAAACGATAGAGTCACATTCGACATTGGACTACAAAAGGTTAATATCAGTGAATTGGGTGAATTATGGCTGTGGATGTTTAGTTCAGATAGAGTAAACTGTGTATGAGCTACACGAAGAGTTACTACACACTAGAGATGCTACCACTCTTTTTTAAAGCCTTTAAACTTAATCAGAGTTCGCAGCACTCGTAAAATTTTATCACCTTACTACCACTATTCTTAAACGATAGTTTTTATAATACACTTCCAATGTCGATTTTTAATGTAGCTACGACAATTACCATTGCTAACACAGCTTTTATAATTTGAAATGATGGTACGAAATGTAGAAAAATTTAGAAACACTGTGATACCAAGGTAATATTTTACATACAAGACAATTACTTTAACCCCTTGTGCTCTGATGGTAGGATTTTCTACCACATAATTTTAAATCCGAAATGTCACAATGACACCAGAAAATTTGACCAAATTTATTTGAAAAAGATTTAATGCTCTTTTTTTTTTTTTTTTTTTTTTGTGTGTGTGTGTGTGTGTTTATCGTTAACCGTTTTTTTTTCTTTGCAAAATACTGGTGCCAATGTGACATTTGGAATTTTGAAGCTTTTTACACCCCAGATCTCAAAGGGTTAAAAACGTCACTAACATTAATCTACAAAATAAAACTTTTCTTTTGTCCATCAAATAACCGATATATTTTTATATTAATTTTGCGTCGCAGAATGCGTCAAAACATTATAGCACGCTTTTAAAAATTATTCGCTCAGAAATAAGTTAAGAACTTCGAAATGTCACTATTGATATTCTTAAACGTCTGATTGGGTGGGGGATAATTGCTACTGTCGAATGGTACAGATTGCATACCTTCTTGAATAATTTCTACTGCAACTTTCAGAGTCTAAAATCGTTGCTTCTTTTCATTTGAATTTTTATTTTCGTGCCAAGCTTTGTTCAGAACATCATGTTGAGCATATATCATCGTTAAACCTCCCTTTTTTCTGCTATTATAATTTTATTATCATATTTTACCTTCAATTTCCTTTTTATCGTTTTGCCATCCGGGGGTGTTCTATTCTTGCAAGTATTTTTCAATTCTTGCAATGAAAATTGACAGTCTTCATTAGTTTTAATATATGTATATATCTCTTCTATAGCTAAGGCAATTATAATCTTCAGAGCGTCCACTTTTGCCCCCAGCTGCATGCCTCAACAAAGAACAAAAGCTATCAAGATGACACTTAGCTTCAGTAGCAACTGTATCGTATTCACATCCTATAAGTACAAGAACAGTTTTTAATATTTATCCGAACGTTTTTGAACTACCTCAATGATAGTATCGTTAAATGAAGTTGTTGCAAGTTCATATATTACGCGCCGCCGGATTTTTCATTTCATTTTCTTCATTCGCTTTATTTCCATAAAATAAACAGAATTTTTTAATGGAAAAAATTGACTCACCTAATCGCGCCATTGTCTGAGGTGGGATGGATAGTTCTGCTACAGCGCGTTCTCTTTTAGTTGCTGCAGCATTACCCTTCAGAGTGTACACTTTATGGCACTGAACATGAACTATAATAAACTATTTATTTTCCAAATATTGAACATTCTCATCATTTCTCTCAATACAATTATCTATTAATGTCTTTATACTACTTTCAACGTTGAGCTTTCTTCACGAAGTTTATTATGAATGAAGCAAATTTTCGACATTTTAATCAGACTATACAAACTAATGCTTAGGTGTTTTTGCATAAACAAGATTAATCTTCGTACTAACAGGCCTGAAGATAAAATACCGTAATTTCGGGTGTATAAGCCGCAGATCAAATAATTCTTTTTCGACCCAGAATTTTTAAAGAAACAAATATAACTAGTTAGATCGCCGTAAATATTTGCCTTTAACCACTAAATAAGATTTCTGGGTCCGAAAGGAATTGTTTGATCCGCGGCTTATACACCCGAAATTACGGTATGCGTCCATTCAAAGAAAAATTACATTTCCAAGAAAGAACCATATGACCATGTGACGGCGCGCGCTTCCATTACTCAATGTGGGGGAGGGGCTGTCCACAGCTTTCCTCGAGAGCATTGGATGAAGTATGCCCGTTTTTCGCATTATTATATTTAATTTTAATATATCAACTAATATGTATACTATTCAAGAGCTAATATCACGAATTGCATTCAGAGAAATATAGATGTAATGCAAAATGTAATGTTTTTTTCAATTTTTGATTTTTCCGATTTTTGCAATTCAATATCTTACGAAAGAGAAGACGGGGTTTGTGTAAAGACCTTTTTGTAGAAAATCTTAAGACATTCAATTTTTATAACAACTATATTTACGATAAAACTTAAGGTATACTAGATATCGGAAAAAAAAAAAAAAAAAAAAATATTATTTTACATTTTACATTTGACCTTGAATATATTTTTTAGCTCCAGCCCGATCGACTAAGATTTTTGGCATTTCATTGGAAATGATGTTGTAAAGGTTCAAGCAAACTTCCAGCTCTTCACCAATTTTTCTATATTTCCATTTTTATTTCGTCTATTTTGACTGGACTAAAAATTACAATTATAAAAAAAAGGTTGCATTTTGCTTACAGAGTGTTAATTTATGTATGTTTCTTTTCTTTATAAAACTTGATTTGAATTATTTGGTTGATTTCATATGTTTATATGCTTTAATTTGCAAAACGTTCATATAAATTGTATATATTATTTACAATATGAGTTTGATTTCGTAAATCTTAAATATTTTAATGATATTTTATCTGCTTTGTTTACATTTGTATCTTTAATACCATATTGTATAATTTTAAAATACTTTGAATTCAGAGTCCACTTCAGTCCCAAAAATAAAGAAAAACTCTAATGTTAAGTCAATAGAGGCGTTAATTTCAAATTTCTCGCTTTGACTTTAATGCATTTTATTTTTTTTTCTGCATAGGGCAGCTGAGGACGATGTACAACCGGGCAAGTTCTTACTGTTTCAATTTTGTTTTTAGTTTTTTCATATTAAGGTATTTGGAATTCTAGAACCGGTTCCGAAAGTAAAAGTGATATATATTTTTTTAATTTTGAAGCCAAAATTTTAAAAAAAGTAAAAACTGGCCCGGTTGTAGATCGCCCTCAGTTATCCTATACAAAATAAATAAATAAATAAGAAATCATTGAAAAACATTACAATTCAAACGAAATATTTGAAAATAATGCTCCCCCAGACTTACAAATAGTGTTTTCGTTTATTCCAGTGTCAAATTAGATTTTTAAACATAAAGGCGGGCTTTCTAAAATTAAAAAAAAAAAAAAAAAGAAAAAAAAAAGTAGCGGATTACTCTATTGGGTCAAGTATATCCAAATTTTACCCGACCTGTAGGGCCGTAGATCAAATTAACTTTTTTTTTTTTTTTTTTTTTTTTCGTTTTAAGTCGGTTGTTTTGAATGTGTAAAATTCAGGTTATTAGGGATGTGACTCAAGTTCGTGACGACCGAATCTTCTGAAATTTTTTAAATGAAAAATAATTAATTGAGTAAGTGTATAGGAGTTAATTTTAATATAATAAAGATAAAATTTCTTTCTTATAAAAGTTTATTAAATTGAATATGAAATATTAAAAATATAAATCTATGAAAACCAGAAAATATTCTTTACTTTTTATTTTTTTTAACTCGTGAGATTTTTATAAAAAAATTTATTTATTTCGAAAAATCATCAGATTTTTGCTTACATAAGTGTTTGAAATTTTAAATTTCTCAAGTTATATCAGGCGTAGAGAATTGGTTGACATCTTATTTAAAAAAAAATAATAATAAGGTTTAATTTGATATGTAGTTTGACTATGCTTGGTTAAAAAAAATATTAAAAAAACAAATAGGACATGTTCTATAAAAATAAAAAAATTGCAATTTTGTGCACTTGTTTTTCAATTACACTTTTTTTTTTCTTTTTGAGAAAGTTTTAAAAATGTATTTCTGGTTGTATAAAGATTTATATATTTTTAATTTCAAAAATATTAAATCTTTAAATATTAATATTAAATGCTATTTTAAATCCAGAAAATAAAATACTATTCCCCCCAAAAATGAAAAAAAAAAAATCGTTCTTTATTTAAGATACAAATTCTAATTTTATGATTAAACTTTAAATACTGCATTTTTTGAGCTTTTTTTTTAAGAATTTACTTTTAAAAACCATATTTATAGAACTATACAATTCAAGGAAAGTAAGTGTAAATGGTAAATCTTATTTTAAAAGTTCAAGCGACAGAATGTAATTATTATTTCATTTTCAATCTCACGGATGGCAGCACCACTTTGTTTATAAGAAAACTATTTTAATCGTATGTTGTTAGATAGTATACGATGATATGATACGACGTTCAGTGGCGTAGCTACGGAGGGGCGTCAGCCCCGGGTGCCGAGGCCAAGGAGCGCCAAATCGAGAAATGTTAAAACCGGAATTAACTTACATATTTTAACAATAAATTAAAATTGTTGACTGTTTTGTGTATGCTAATGTTTTCTTTAGTAAAATATTTTGTTAAAGAAAGGGAAAATTTCTGTAAATATTACTAGGGATGACTCAACACAATCAGTACCGAAGATAATTATATTTCTGATAAATTGAGGTGCAAAATGATTAACTAGGGGCTCCAAATTCAGAAGAGCTCTAAATCGAAATTATTTCACATATTTTGAAAACGAATAAGAATTGTTGATTTTTCCTTGCGTGTGTGTGTGCGAATGTTTTGAAGAAATTCGGTCTAGGTGGGAGGGCTGGTGAGATTCATAATTGTCAATCGCTGATGGCAGCTTTTAACTGCCTAGCCTATTGTAAATAAATCCAGAAGCCTATTGGCGACTTGAAATCACATTTCTGGTATCAAGAACATTTTTTTCGTATCTATCTGACCAGTCCGTCGATTTTTCCAAATATACCGCGAATGATTAAAACCTCTATTCAAATTTAAATAAATAAAAAAGATATTTCAAAATGTCAATCTGGGATGGGTCACCAGTGCAGCGTTAAAAGGGTGTGCTATGCAAGCATCTCTAATCATTTAAACCACGCATTCAAATTTATCTTTTTCAAAATGAATCTCCGGGGATGGTTGTGCGCTGCCTATGTCACCGTGTAAAAGGAGTGCTGCGCACATACAAGAACATCTGGTGATAATCGTAAAATAAGTTGAAAAAAAAATCCGTTGAAATAGCCCCTATAAAATCTCAGATAAAAACGCTGCTGGAAAAATGTAAAATATAACTAAAACTTCTAAGACAATCGAAAAACACGTTAAATGAGAAAAATTAAGTGGAAATTGGGTGTATAGAACCCGAGATAAGAATACACCTCTGCACATGAATTTGGAGCTAAAAACTTAAAAAAATCGTTAGCTATTTTTCAGGAATCAATGTATGTTGAAATTTAGTCCATCGAAAGGATAAAGAGACAAAGAAAGGATTTTAAAGTTCGATAATGATGGTAAAAAGTGTATATTTTAAAAATCATACTTTAAAATGTAAATAAAGAGGCGAAGCTCTTGTGGACGAACTCTTAACTCATATCACAACTCTGTCTACTGAACACACTAGTAATCTTCGTTTAAATTGATCAAATACTTTTAAATTATGATTTTAGCATTCGATTGCGTTTAATAATTAAGTCGATGTCTGCATGTCATAATTTTTGATCAATCGATTTTCGAAAATTAGTAGAGTGTTCGGACGGGAAAAAATATTTTTAGTTCCGTTTTTAATTTATGTTCGGCCTAGTATGCTTCTCTCATATGCAGGGCTGTCACTGGCGATTATTTTTTAGTCCTAACTGGTACCACTTTCTCAAAGCAAAAATCCTTAACATAAATTTAAATAACATTTGCAAGCGAAATAAACATCAAAATTTATGTTAGAAAAACACTGGTGTGAACAGAATACAAAAATAGTCGACTGTGGTAGCTTTTTTTGGACCGCCAGTTTTTGGACCTACATGATCGTAAATTATGCAGACTTATCAGATTTGCAAAATCTAAACTTTTTCTGTCCAGTTCTCGCTAATATGTTGAGTCTTCCAGTATTTTACAATAGGGGGCAAAGAAGTTCATTTGCAAGAAGCGTTTAGTTTAGTTGGTTAATTAGCTCTTCATTGATATATGATCAAGACCCGCACATTTTCTGGGATCTGGATTTTTCTGCAAATATTTAGCTGCAAACGAAAAAAGAATTGTCTAAACGTCAATATTTTTTTCCATCTTAAGTTACTCTCTGATTTTAATAGTGAATATAATAAATGTCACGCTAAAAAAACAAAGTTAAAGGAGTAAAACGGATTTTAAGAAAAATAATTTAAGGATTTTAATTTACCGTAATTTCGGGTGTATAAGCCGCAGCTCAAACAATTCTTTTTCGACCCAGAATTTTTTAAGAAACAAATGTAACTAGTTAGATCGCCGTAAATATTTATCTTCAATCACTAAATAAGATTTCTGGGTCCAAAAAGAATTGTTTGATCCGCGGCTTATACACCCGAAATTACGGTAAATGTTTGAATTTCAAAAGGATTTTAGTTATTATTGTTTTCATCTATACTATACAGCATGTTAAGAAATTGTTAAGAATAGCTACGAATTGGGGCACTTTTAAAGAAGATGTTTCAATCTGCAAATTTTTAGCAAGCGTATTTAAAATTGATAGTAAAACGCTTTCTGTTATAATTGCTACAGTAAAATTTAAATTACATTTTATTAAAATCTTCTAAAATGAGATGATTTTTAAGAAATTATAAAACCACCTGAGGAAATTAGTATATCATACATCACATCAGAAAATCATTATAAAACGTATGCATTATATCGTGAAAGTATTTTAGAGAAACAAAGGTGCTGGTTTATATAGTGTTATTTACGATAAATTTGAAGTTACGGGATAAAGAGTTACTGAAGTACGAAAAATTTTGTTTTATAGGGGTACTAGTAAATTTGAACAAGAAATAGCTTGGGTAATGAAGCGTTCTAAAACTGCCATTCACAATGAAATAATTAAAAAAAAAGGATTCAAATAAAATTAGACAATTTGGAGCCAAAAGTATTTTGGCAGCACGGAACGATCGACAAATATTTCGATTATCAATTCAAAAAGATCTTTCACCTCTGTAAATTTCGAACCGTTTCAGCAAAAGAACCTTACACATAACAGTTTGGAAGAGTCTGAAATCAAATAGCATTGCAAAATGTATGAAACTGTTGGAAAGAAATCGAGGTTAATGAAATAACATAAAGAATAAAGGTTGAAATAGACTAAAAATGTCATATCATGGTACAAGAAATGGCAACAAGTAATATTTTCAGTTAAAAATTATTTAATCTCGACTGTCTAGACGTTTTTAAACACTATTTACATAATCTGATGAAGGAACTGAAACAATGCTTCAGTCAACAAATAGAAGGAGGATTTGTAATGGTTTGGGGAACTTTTAGTCATGATGGTTTATGCGATTTAATCCGAATTTCGAAACGTATGATCCCTGCGCCATATCAGCCTGTGTTATATGATCATTTGATACCGTTTGGACTTCTCTTAGACGATTCTAACGGGATGTTTCATCAGGACAATCGTCTTGCCATTGTGCCTAAATCTACACAGCAATAGTTTAAATAATAAAAAAAATTATGTTTTGTCATGGCCAAGTCGAAGTCTAGACTTGAACCCTATGGACAATCTTTGGGGCGTATTATGTCGCAAAGTTTATGCTAAATGTAAACAGTTTATCTGCCAATGAACTAGATGTTGCCATTGTAAAAGAATGACACTATATTTCTAAATCTGTACATGAAAAACAGAGTGTTTGAGATTATAAGGAAAAATGGAGGGCCTATATCGTATTAATTTGCATATTTTTGCTTTTAGTCAAGTGGTTTTATAATTTGTTAACAGTGTATTTTTCAATCATTGCTTTTTTTTAACATACTTATATATTGCATTATTCAAAACTATTCCAAACTAATTTTAACAAATATGTTATATCTTCATATCTCTTGCGTTTAAACTATAATTAGAACCTTAATTTATTTCATAATTTTCAAAATCAATGTGATCTTATAATTTCTTAATGCACCACTTATATAGTATGTATATCTCTATATAAATATCTGATCATTGTCTTGCGACTGCGCTTGTGTTTATAATTAGATTTATATGCGATTGATCATATTTTAACGGTAGAGGTTTACACGGGCCGCAATTGCCAGACCCGGCCCGGACTGGCGATGTGTAATTTTTTTGCCGGCCCGTCCCCATTACTTTGTTTGTGGCCCGGTGCTTTGAACAAATTGTCCAAATTCAGCCGGCCCGGCTCGTTTAAACATTCCGCTGGCCTGGCCCAAGCAGATCTCTAGTTTGGGTTCATTAAGGTGTCAAACAAATTCGTTGGACATCTTGATCTACCATAAGGATTCAAGACTTTTTTTGTTTTCCCATCTATCTTAAAAAATTAATCCTGAATCATATTCCTGAATGTACAGCTAAGTTTTTGAAATTCCCATTCGAATGCAATCTTGATGAAAACTAGAAATCTTCTGTAATCCGGTTCTAAGCATTTTAGTTTAGTGTGTTTGAGTAAAATTAGTCGAATACTTAAAAACAAGAAAATGTGAAGATATCTTTTCCTGACGGTACGAGTCAAAAAGTCTATTTTGTTTCTCCTTACAGAAAAAAATGTTTATTTATTTTATTTATTTTATTATTTACGGAGGAGGGCAGGGGCGCATTTTTTTTCCTGCCCCGGGTGCCAAAATACGTAGCTACGCCACTGACGACGTTGGTTGTATTTTTGACGACCAATTATCTTCACATGGGATAGGGGCTCTAAGGAGAGGGGTGCCCTCCGTGGTGATCTTTCTAAGGGAACCTAACCCGTATTTACGCTAGGAAATCCAAGATTTGAAGAAAATCACGTAGAACTCCGAACGATTAAGCCGACGGCCGCGATTGGGTTCGTAACCAGCACCAACACGACGATTCGAGGGGGGGGGAGACTTTAGCAGCTGTCTGTACTCTGTATCATCTATAATCCGTCGCATCATCCTAGGTTACGGTTGTTGACTCCGATTGATGCTGATATGGTCCAAGAAATTTATACAAATGTGAGTCGAAAGCGCTTGTCACTAACGCTATTTCAAAAGCTTTGGCTGGCTATCACTAATTCAAAGAAAATGTACTTTGTAGAGTATTTAAGTAAAATTTTTAATAGGAATCTATAGCGCTCTAGTAATTGGGCGGGGGGGGCGAAGGGAGCAGAAATTTATAGGGCGCCAAATTTATATACCAACGTCATTTTTGGGCTGTTTCAAGAAAATGTTGGGGGAGGGATGTCAAATTTATACTTTGGCCCGGGCGCAGTTTTCTCTTCGCTCGCCCCTGGGAATCTACCACGAATAGAGCAACGAAATAGGGGCTAACAAAATAATTATCACTATTTTGAAACAGTAATTTTCAGTGTAGAGTGTTAATGACAGAAGCAAGATATACGCCCTTCCTTTGCATTTTTTTTCCTTGGTGCGATACCAGAATAAACAGGGTTGTAGTGGAGGGTATACGGAGGTATACGCCGCATACCTTCTTGATTTTTTAAAGGAGTGTCGTGTATACCCTCTGTTTCTCAAGAAAATCACAGTATACACACTGTAGGGTATATCCTCTGCCTTGAGGGTATTCTGCTTAGAGCGTATATCCTCTTTTGTTTTTACGACTACACCCTGAGAATCAATCAGACTAAACCATTTACAACTGAAATATTTTAGCTCATGCATACACTTTTAAACAACACTTAATTTGTCCCCGACAGAGTGGTGCTGCCATCTAGGAAGTTATAATGGAATGATATTTATTTTCCGTGTCTTGAATTTTTATTTATTATGCGCGCACCCTACTTGGTTTTCTTGAAATGTTAATTTTTATTCATATTATTTTGAAAAAATAAATTCTTTTGTTTACTTAAATCCTCCTCAAAAAATAAAAAAATATTAAATGTTTGCCCTCAATCTAATTTCATATATCTTCTGGTAGAATGATTCTTTTTGTTTTTGAAAATATTAATTTGTTTTGGGGATTTACAAAAATGCTTACTTTGAACAATTTAATATTTTTAAAATTAAAAAAACATATATCTAAATACTTTATACAACCAGAAATACTTTTTAAAATTTTTTCTCTGAAAACAAACAAACAAACAAACAAAAAAGAAAAAGAAAAAAGAAAAAGGAAAAAGAAACAAAAACTAATCAACGAATATGTAATTTAAAACATTGCATACATTTTTATAATCTTGTCATTAATTGAAAATCGAATTTACCAATTTAAATATAAATTTTTTAAAAACATTTTTCCTTAGATAAATGTCTTTAAGTCCTGTAAGCACACTCGGCAACCACAATAAGTATATTACATACACATCTTTATTTTGAAAGAATAACTGACTACAAAAGTCTTTTTTTTATTATTCCGACAACATTTAAACAAAATCTTTGCGCAGTTCTATACCTGCAGATTTTTACTCTTTTTTCTTAACGCGATTTTGGCGATTTTGAACATGTGTTATGTCTGTCAGCCTATTATCTGGCCGATGGGTATAGTTGAAAGGGAACCTAACCCATATTTAAATAAGGTTCCCAAAGTTCGAAGAAAATCGCCGAAAAATTTTAACAGTTTGGATGATGGGCGCGAATGGGTTTCTAGCTCCTTGTTTTAAACAGAAAAAAAGTCTTATTGATATCTGAAAATTAAGATTTTTTTTTCTTTTCAAAAACCGCGGAAGAATAAAAGTGTCAAAATTTTCAGTTATGCATTTATTTCCTGAATATTTCATATATGTTACAATATATTTCAAAATTATTTTATTCAGTAAAACTTTTTTTTTTCTTTTTGGTTTAATTTAAAGCAGCTGAGTGTTTTGAAAAGAAAAATGTTGAAGCAAAAGAAAATTGAACAAAATTTTACTGTCATTGATTATGTCTAGTAAGCCTTTTTTTTTTTTCTGTTTAATTTAAAACAACTGAGTGCTTTGAAAAGAAAAATATTGAAGTAACACAAAATTGAACAAAATTTTACTGTTATTGATTATGTCTAGTATGTCTTTTTTTTTTGGGGGGGGGGAGGGTTTAATTTAAAGCAGCTGAATGTTTTGAAAAGAAAAATATTGAAGCAAAACAAAATTGAACAAAATTTTACTGTTATTGTCCTCCATAGTGGTCTTTCTAAGTGAACCTAATCCGTATTTACGCAAGAATTAGAAAAGGTTCGAAAAAAGCCACTTAAGGGATCAGGTATTCTTTCAGCTAACAAAATACGTGAAAAAGTGACCTGTGTAAGAATTGTAGTTACACTATACTAATTAACTTTCAATTATACAATTGAAAACACATATTGATTAAGAATTCTTTTAATGTTTAAAGTTGTTAAAAAAAGATACACATATATAACATTTTAAAAATTATTTTTAAAGAAAATACGATTTTTACGAAATAATAATTCTTTCATGCATTGCGCGCAGGATATTTCGCATTTGAATGGCTAAAAGAAATCAAGACTTTTTTTTATGAGTTTTAATGAGTTGATAATGAAAATCTCAAAGCGTTTTAAACAGAACATCTCTTCTGATGCAAATTTTTGTATGGGGATTGTTTCCAAATGTTCCTAAAGAATCACATTTAATTATAAGCTACTTTATTTTAAAAAATAGGTTTTTGAATGCTTTAAACGGTACCTGGCCCCTTAAAACATCGAATGATTAGGTCGACGGGGGTGATTGGTTTTTAACTCAAAACCTATCGTTTACCAGAAGTTCTCGGCCACAGCTGGGAACCTTATGTAACGGAACAATTAAGATAGTTATTTTGTTTATTTATTAATTTGAAGAATCAGTAAGGAATACAAATTTTTGTTTACAAATAAGTAATCTACAAAATTTCACTATAACAATCATGAAAACTCTCCTTTGTGATGGAAATAAAAAGAAAATTCAGATATTTTTTTTTCTTTCACAAAAATTGCGTGATATTTCTAGTTTCACGTTGAAAAGTATAGATGGCAGCACTGCTTTCCTCATCATAGGAAAAGGTTGGGATTAAAGAAAAATATTCTAAAATGACTAATTAAAATCTAATTGTGAAAAAGAGAATTATAACCTGATAGTTGAATTTGTAAAGAAAAGAAAAAAAAAAGTCTGGCATGTTATGTCATTAACAAAGTAATGATGGCAAATATTATAATAATAGTCAAAATTTAGTATTTTAGAATTTTTTATAAGGATACTTAAATTACTTTCAGATTTCTTTTATGTTTCACCTAAACTACGGATGCTAAAACTTTACCCCCCCGTCAACTTCCATACCGCTATTTCTATACAGAATACTTTGCCTTATTTTATGTCTGATACTTTGCGATTAAATAAGTCTATGAACCTTTGAATATTGATTCAATATACAATTTTGAGGCACAAAGGCCAGCACTAAGCGAAAGAATCGGTATCTTCTACAAATACAAGGTTCGCACACTCCTTATATTTTTTAAGGACTCTGGCACCACTATTAAAAATAAGAAAATTTATGTTTATTTTTAAAAGCCAGAATTCATAACCACCACCTTCATTCACAGATTTTTTCTGCTGTGAAATAGGTTGAAAATATTCTTAAAAATTAGTGGTACAGTTGTGCGAACCCTGAAATACAATCATTTTTTATGTCCGTTGGTAGTGTCGTTTACTTCGTCCGTCTGTCCGTCCATCCGTCCGCATATAAAAACACAAAAACCACCCAACCGAATCGCTTGAAATTTAAAATATATAATTATTACATAATTTTGTATCGAGTTATTTCCAATTTTATCAAAATTTGATCCATACAGGGACAATCAAAATTATTCCATTACATTACGATCAATGGGGGAAAATGTTTCAAATGCATTTTAATGGTGATACACTCATTCGAACATAACAAAATTGATATGCATCTATGAAGTACATATTATAATATACATTTTGCAAAATCTGTGGTGAGAAGAACATTTGTTATTGATTTACAAAGCCACACAAAAGTAATCCAGTACATAATGGTATGGGGAGAACATTGTTTGGTGCGCATTTTAATTAATTGTAATTAACTATTTACAATTTTATGAGATTGATATATGAGAATGATATTTTAAAAAATTCGTTATCGTACGAACGCACCTCATTTGCTACGCTTCACGGGCAATTTCCAACTTGCTTTTTAAAGATAAGAAAGAAAAGCAAATTTCTATCAATAAAAACTATATAAATTTAATAAAGCTATTGTTTTACACTTCTAGGATTAGCTTAATTTTTAGGAAAACTCCTGCGGTTCGAATTACTAGCAATTTCAGAAGATGTGTGTCACTAAAATATTTGAATTTATTCGATGCAATTTTTAACTCGTATTTGCAACATTAAATACGCAGTTTCAAAGAAAAAATTATGGAAAAAAGAAATTTATTTTAATGATAGTGTTGGTGTTAGTGTTATTTATGACGGCTGGTTATCTGCAAGAGGGATATAGGCCCTAAAAGGAGTGTCCTCCGTGGGGGTCTTACTAATACAACTTAATTCGCATCGACACAAGTATCCCAACGCTTGAAAAAAAACACGAAAACTCCGAACGGTTAGGCCGATGAGCGCGATCGACTTCGAACTTTGTTTTAATGATAAGAGTAAAAATGAATAAATGAATAAGGCAGTGTGTCTCAGTCATATTTTTGCAGCTATATTCATGCAGACATAACCCTGCTAAGGTGTTCATGTGTATTTCGGCTCAAAAGTCATATTCAGAATTTTTGAGTGTGCGGCTTTTAGCACATCAAATATTAATTTAGAGAAATTGTTGTTGCGTTATATTACTCAAACATTCCAATAATAATAATAATAATAATAACTTTTTCTGAATTAAAATATTGATAGGAACTTGAAAGCTCCGTATATTCGAAATAAACACCGCATGAGGTTAATAACCTCTCAAAAGTTAAATACAGATAAAATTTTACATATGCACTGTTTCTCGCTTTAACAGAATAGAAAAATACAATCCGAGATAAAAATGAAATCATTATATCTTGAAATTTTAAATGTTTAGTATGTTTTACATACTCATATATATATTATTAGTTACATATATATTATATCAAAAATATTATTTACATAATACATTTTACATGTTAGCTTAAATAGATGTTAATCAGGAAATTTTCAATCTCATCTTATAGAAACTAGTAATACCAGGTATAAAACTAAGTTTCTAACAACTTTTAAATGTTGTATTGCACATAAAAGAATGTGTTACTCAAACGAACTAATTGTGATATACCTGACTGATATTTAGTAGTACTATTCATTGCTAGCTACGAGAGTGTAGTTGCTTCCAATTTATTCCTTCTCTTTATTCAAATAGATATATAAACAAATTCATTCTCAAACTTTTAGAAGCTCTTATGGAAATTATCCAAAATCTGGCAACAGTTTTATTCAAAGAGATTCACAAAATCCACGATTTTGATTTTCCTCAAATATTTAAACTGATTCAGTATTTATTACAACCCGGGCGCATAAATATCGTGAAATTTTGGAATGTATGAAAAAATTACTATATGAAAAGAAAGGTACTTATTCTAAAAATACATAGTACTTGGGATCCTTCCAAATGATTAAGCAAATTCATAAAAAATAGGTCATATTCAACATAATTACAACAAAAACCTTTTTTAATTTGAATGTGAGGTTTGATAGAATATTCTAGAGATATCGAAACTAATTATAAAATTGATATTTTTGTTAACCAAGGAACTGACTGAATTTTCACACTGAAATTTCAACCTGTGAAAAATCTTGGAATAGCTTTTTTTTTTTTTTTTTTTTTTTTTTTTTTATATATATATAACTAGATATAATTAGTAAAATACAGTATTCACGATCAGTAAATAGTCTTCAGATTTCAACGACATGCTTTTTTAAAAATCGTATTTTTTCAATTTTAAATGTTTTAAATAATATGATAAATCTTTGTCAAGTTGAAACTTCAAAGTTTATAAGGATTTTCAAAATATTTAAAATTTAAGGAAGCAATTTTTAAAAGAGCACATCGTCGGCATATGACGTCTACTTTCTGATGATGAAATCCACATTTTAAAACATGCATTAGATAATAAGCAAAAGTGTTTATAAATGGGATTTCGAAATAAGAAAGTTTCAAAAAAGCATCCTACGAGCTAGAAAAAAATTTCAGGAGGTCTGGTGTCGCCATCTTTAGGCGTTAAAAATGCCTATTTTCTTTTTATAAGAGGCCTAGCTTTTCTTTTATATTATAAGACTAATTTAAAAACGTAATAAGGTTTCTGAAGAAAGGAAAAAAAAAGAAAACTTTATATAAGCTTATAAAATTTGGAAAAACTAAAATTTCAAACGCATAGCCGTGAAACTGCAGGTCTGGTAATACAAATTTTACAGAAAACTTATTAGAAGATTGAAAAAAAAAAAAAAAAAAAAAAAAAGAAAGGAAGGAAAAAAAAATAGATCCGATAAGGCTATAACAGTTTTCTTGTTACTATTTATGGAAATTTTAAGCTGTGTTTTTTAATTAAATAATAGTAAACTACGTTTAGGGAAATTATCAACTGATAATACATAATAATTAAAATTATTTACAAAACGCAAACAACAATAAAATTACTTATTTATTGAAACAACAATAATGCAGTTTACTTATTTATTTTAGATAAACAATAGCACATTAAAAAATATACTAGAAAATTTGAGAACTAGATCAGATATAATATTCGTGGAAAATTTAAGCTATGAAGAAAATTTCCAATAATAATATACAATTGAAAGTATTTATAAAACGCAAAGATTATTATTTGTAATGAGTGTTTAACATTATTTAGTATAAATTGATGCTGCAATAAATTACTCATTTATTGAAGCTAAGATAATATAGTTTGTTTACTAACTTTGCATAAACAAAAGTACATTTAATTTTTCAAAAAATATCAGAATGGGGAAAAAACTAGATCCGATAAGGCTGTAAGAGCTTATTTAGTGTTTTTCATGGAAATTTTGAGTTGTGTTCCAGGAAAATTAACAACTAACACAATTACTTTTTTTCTTTTTTAAGAAAACGCAAAGGTTATAATTTATAGCGGGTGTTAAAATTTGATTGATATAAATTTATACAGCGGCAAAATTGCTTATTTATTAAAATAGCAATAATACATTTTATTTATTTACTTTACATAAATAATAGCGTTAAACATGATTTTGTTATATGAGAGGTTGTGTGTGGAAATAAACAAAATAAGACTACGAATATATAAAAATCGCCGATTTCATGGAAGGTGAGGGGGGAGATTTTTCATTACTACACCTCTGTTATACCGTCTAGCTGAGGGATGTCCAACTACGGCGGACCACTAAAATTTTATAACTGTAATTGATTTATCTAATCCCCGAATCTCATCTATTCAAGAAATCGACATTTTTTTTTTAAATAATGATAGCTGGTGTGCCACAATTGGCTACCTCTTATCTAGATATACCTTGTATCTAAATGTAATTTAATATAAATAAATAAATATTTATGCTAAAAATACATAAAAAAATATATACAATATAATGTATCTTTTAGACTTTTTTCAAGTAGCAGCAATCTGATAATTCAATTTAATTTTAATCTTTTATAAATCATTTTACCCTAACATAAGCAAATGTAAAAATCAAGAAGTTCATTTTAAAAAGTGAAACAAATAGATAAAAAATAGGAAGATCAATAATAAAAGTTTATTTGTTTGTGTTCATGACGGCCAATTATCTATACTTGGGATTTAGGCCCTAAAAGAGGATGCCCTCCATAGGGGGGGGTCTTTCTAAGGGAACCTAACATGTATTTACGCAAGGAAATCCAAGGTTCGAAGAAATCCATGGAAAACTCCGAACTGTTATCAGTAATAAAAAGCAAACGTAAATAAATTATCGCGTAGATGAACGAAAAATCTTTTGTATTCTATAAATGCTTAGGCCATAACACTTGCACATATAAATATAAAAACTAGCACCTTCGCGAGTCTTGTGTGAAAAGATTTTTGAAAATGTAAAAAAAAGAGTAATATGTAAAAAAATATCAAAGACTGCTCCCCCCACCCCAAAAAAATGCCATTTCATTAGAAGTACATTGGCCTCCAAAAGTTAAGGTACAACATGTTTTTCGATGCTCACCAGAAAAAAATGGTAGTCACATTAAACTTCATAGTTTATACGAATGACAACAATAAGCTTTAAAATAACTTATGCAAAAATTACAGCTACCACTTTTATTTTATAGAAAAGACTATGTATTTGTGAATGAGAAATGGAGTTTTCACAGGCCGATACTGCTAGACGGCTCAACGTGTCGCAGTGTAGTCCAACGATTCTGTGTCCAGCAGGTATGTTCCAGGCCGCAAACGTGTTGCAACACCTGCAAAAGATTGGTTTCTAGCTTTTTCGGCCCGAAGGAGAAGACGCGCTACTGTGCCGCAAGCCACTGCAAACCACTTTCAGCATCAGGGAGAAGAACATCCGCTACTAGGGGGCGAAGACGTCTTCACAATGCAGGTTTCTATGTAAGGCGACCAGTTGTGTGTGTACCCCTCAACAGAGACAAAGAAGGGGCCGTTTATGTTGGCCAAGAGAACATGTTTCCTGGACCAGACAACAGTGAGCTTCTGTACTCTTCACAGACGAGTCCAGATTCACACTGAAGAACGATTCAGGACGTCTTCTGATCTGGAGAGAACAATGCACTCGATACCATCAATCAAACACTGTTCAAAACATACAGGTACAGAAACGGTGGAAACATGGTTGGGCAGAGATCTCACTCGGTGGCCACACTGACCTGCATGTGCTCCTTGGAGGAGATCTGATCTGGTGCGAGATATCGGGATACATGGCTGCCAACTACTACGCCTATTTACAGTCAAATAAACATATTAGAAACAGAAATTTTAGTAAATAATTAAGAATATGTACTGTAATGCATAACACTGAATATATTTGGTTTAAATTTTGCTAAAACATTTTTGTGGTTCCAAACATGTTTATAAGATTTAAATAGGCGTAGAAGTTGGCAGCTCTGGGGATATGATCCTTGATTCAAATGTGTGCCCATATACCGGTGTTAATGGCAATTATTTCATTCTAAGAGATGATAATACGAGACCGTATCTACTTGTGGTTGTGATTACCGTTTGGGAGAGAATGGAATGCCCAGCTCACTTTCCAGACTTGAATCCGATAGAACATCTATGGGACTATCTTGGAAGACAGGTTGCGGCTTTAAGTCCTCCTCCAAGGTCATTTAAAGAACTGGAAGAAGGCTTACTGCATGTTCTGGTACCTATTTCGGTGTCCGACAATTTAATTCAGTGTTGCCAGATGGGCTACTTTTTTAAAATTCTGTTTCTTGATTGACACCACTTTTTTGAAATGGTAAAACCCTTCTTATTTAATGACATATTAAATAAGGCTAAAATAAAGAGAATTTTACTGTTTCAATAAAGTGGTGCCAATCAAGAAATCTGAATAAAAAAAAAGTAGCCCACTGGCAACACTGATTTCACTGAGAGCACTGAAAGTCGATGCCGCCAATGCATTCAAGTTCGGGGTGGACATATTTCGTATTAGAACCAGTTTTTTAATGTTTCTGTCACATTTTACTGCATAATACGCGATGCACGGATTTCTCCAAGAATGGAATTTTCCACCATGAATGCTTTTTTGTTGTAATTTCATTTATACGTTTAACTTAAGTAAATTTCTATATTGCATTTAATAAATAACAGTTTGGCACACATTTCCTTGAAATTTCTGGTTTCTATATTCATTCATTTGCAAATTTGACGCAAAAAACCGGTTGTACCTTAACTTTTGGAAGCCAGTGTATTTTAAGATTTACGATTTTAATACTTAAGATATGAGATTTTAAGATTTCGAAATTATTCAAGAATAAGCCACTCCCATTTTTAAGAAAATAAATTACAATTTCAGATATCGAACTAATTCCATATTTATATATGATACTTGTACATATGGCAAATTTTAAGTATAAAAATATAATAATCCTTAATGTATGTTTTGTAGTTATTTTTAGAGATGATTTCTAGAATAATAAACTTTTTCTTCTTTTGAGTAAAATTAATAATTATAATTTGAAAATGATTTTACTTATAAGTGACTATAATACGCATGATTTTAAATTTCTTCATATTTGATTCAAGAACAAAGCTTCATTCATTTTTAAGCAGCCCAACGCTGCCATCTATGTATATATATATATACAGAGCTGCCAACTTCTACGCCTATTTAAATCTTATAAACATGTTTGGAACCACAAAAATGTTTTAGCAAAATTTAAACCAAATATATTCAGTGTTATGCATTACAGTACATATTCTTAATTATTTACTAAAATTTCTGTTTCTAATATGTTTATTTGACTGTAAATAGGCGTAGTAGTTGGCAGCCATGTATATATATATATATATATATATATATATGTATATAAACTTACCAGACAACTTAGTTTAATTTTACTAATAATTGAAGAGTTTACTTCAGGTTTGTTACTCATTTTTGCTTGTAACATACAGTGGTAAGAAAAAATTATAAACTTGAATATATAATATAATTAAAAAAAAGATAGACCATTTATGGAATTTCATACATATATATTATATGCTATAAGGAAGTAAAGAACAAAATAAATTCATTAACTATATCAATAAAAGGTTAATAGATTAAGAAAATTTTCTCTACAAAAAATGTTGGATAAAATCGATCATAAACAATCAATGTGAGACCCTTTTTAGTCGATGATCTAGTGTCTTGTTCATTGAATCTATCAGACCACACAAAGTACTTGCATCAATATTGTAATTCGAGATAGATATTTGAAAACTTACCTGCTTCAATAAAATATTTTTCCTAAATGAAAACCCCTCTGTTCAACATAATTTTGATAAAAGATTCAAAACTAACAAAATTTTTAATCATTTGCGCAGTTAATTTTTTTTTTCAAAAAAACGAGTTGTAAACAACCACATTGTAAAGTGTAAAAAAGATCTGTGGCAAGGAGTTATCCCTTTTGCAAGTCATTTATTGAAAAAAACTTAAAACATGGAACTAGATCTCACTTGAACCTGTTTATCGCTGTTTAATTATTTGACGTCAGCCTTTCAGCCGCGAGTACACAGAAGAAGAACACCAATAGGCGTGAAGAAATTTTTTAACAATGCCTTTCCTTAGACTGCGATTACGGTGCCTCACTTAACACTAGAACCGCGGCGACGGGTCATTTTGACCCATACTCAGTGAAAAAATGTCAATTCGAACCAGATAAGTCTTAAAATAATTTACAAATAAGCTGTACAACAATTATTTAAAAATAAATAAATTAAAAAGACTTAAATAAAAATTCTGGTGTGAATTATTTTTATAAAACTTGGGGAAAATTTTCCGCGGTTCTAGTGTTAAGATCACCTGTGAGAGAAAGGATAAAGTATTCTTTTCATCCGATACATTAAAGCATTAAGTACGACATTTTTTACAGCTATTAAAAATGGGCATTGACTAGGTTTGATTTTCCTTTGTATTGTAGTATTTAAAAAAACTACATAGATATATACAGGGTGTCCCTAAACTCATGGTACATACGCTAGGAGGTGATAGAACACATCAAGACAAGTAATAGTAAATAGGTAACAAAGGGTCCCAAACGGTTTCCAAAGGAGATAGCCGCCATTAAAGTTTAGAGTCCAAAATTTCAAATAAACATAAAAAATGGAAAAATTGATCGATTGATTTGCGGGTTTCACTAAAACTATTCTTTATGTTGGTATTTTCTTGAAAATAAATTATAAAGATAAATTTCGAAAAATGCCGATAGAGGGCGCCTTTGGAGATATGAACTTTGATAGAGAGATAGACTTTGGAGTTATGAACAACTATTTTTTGCATCTCATTAAATGGTTTCATAAGCTTAGACTTAAATTTTGAGCTCAAAATCAGAATAGTTGTGAGTGGTTAAGTAGCACAAACTGAACTGTGTCCAGATTGTTCAAATTTCAAATGATTATAAAAAACGGAATAAATGGTCGATTGATTTGCGGTTTTCACTAAAACTATTCTTTATGTCGGTGTTTTAATAAAAATAAATTATAAAGATAAATTAAAAAAAAATTCCAATAGAGGGCGCTTTAGACTTTGGAGTAACGAACAACTATTTTTTGCCGTTATTTTTTGCATCTGATTAAATGTTTTCGTAAGCTTAGACTTAAACTTAAATTTTGAGCTCAAAATCTAAATAGTTGGGAGTGGTTAAGTAGCACAAACAGAACTGTGTTCAGAGGGTTCAAATTTCAAATAATTATAAAAAACGGAAAAATTGATCGATTCGTTTGCGGTTTTCGCTAAAACTACTCTTTAAATCACTATTTTCTTGAAAATAAGTTTTAAAGATAAATTTCAAAAAATGCTAATAGAGGGCAACTTAGACTTTGGAGTAGCGTGCAACTATTTTTAACCGATATATTTTTAAATTAATCTCATTAAATGCTTTCAAATGCTTGGACTTAAATTTTGAGCTCAAATTTGAATCGTTGGAAGCATTTAAGTAGCGCAAAATTGAACTGTGTTCGATTGCGCGTCTTAACCCTTCCCAAAGATTCAGAATTTGAGTTCAAAATTTAAGTTTATATCTAAGATTTCGAAAACATTTAATAAGCTTTTGAAAGCATTTAGGGACTGTTCATGTATTACGTAAGCACTAAAGGGGGAGGGGGTCCAGACTCTGCTTATTTTTTTCTGACAAGAGGGGGTGGGGGTTCACGACAATTCTTACGTAAGTATTAAACAACGAAGCAACTGCAGGTGTTGGCGGAGATCTGGAGCACCATGGACATCTTGTCCACGCCACTTACGTCAATTCTGGTGAGCCTGAACTTCCAGTTGAAGAACGTATAAAATGGTATTCCGATCATGTTCGGAAAAGTCAATATTTGCTTCAGATTGTGAAAGGCAAAAATGAAATGTGTTGTCTTCGGCCTAGTAGCAGAATTTTTAAGATTCTGATATCACGCTACTTGCCACCACCAGCTAAAAGGAATCAAACATCACATGATCTGATCGTAAGTGATGAAGGGGAATTTCTAGACCTAAGTCTCCGCCTTGCACTAGATTTAGAAATTTCTTGAGCAGAGTTCGTTCAATTACCTTACGATTATTTCGGTCCAGCAGTGAAACCGAAGCTATCAAAAGGTATTTGTCAGGATTGTGGACATTATAATGAGTGCAATAAATCAGCTGATCGCCATATGAAAAATATTCATGGGAACGATAAATAAAATGTCCCTCAGACACGAGTGGGTCCACTGCGTATAGCGGCTTGGCGAGACAATGAACTGATGTGCATTCTTCAAGCCCTCAATGGTGATGAAGACGTCGAGTGGCTGGAGAAAAAAAAGTATAAGAACAAGGACCCGAAACCTGCAATAACCCAGGCCACTGAAACATGGGTTCAAGGATGCTGGACATCAGATTAAAATATAAATACCAAATTTGTATGACTCATATAAAAATTTTTAATTATGATGCCTGAGTAAGTTAAGACTTCTTGTATATCTTTTTTATTGTTCAATGTGATAAATAACAATATATTTAAACCATTTTGTATTCTGTGGTTTCTTTAATGCAATAAGCAACAATATATTAAAACCATTTTATATATTTTGATATCACAATCCCTATATGTCTATATAAATTTGTAGGATTAATAATGTAATTGAGTGGTAACTTTTTATAAGTCAAGAAGTATTGATGTATAAACTGTCATAAAATCTTACGTAAGCAAAGGGGGTGAGGGGGGTCTAGCATTTGCTTATATTTTCTTACAAAGGGGGGGAGGGGTACAAAATGACTAAAAATATGCTTACGTAATACTTGAACGGTCCCTTAATTAGATACAAAGATAATGGTTGAAATTCGTTGTTGATTACTCTGAATTTTAAGGCGCCATCGGACGTATTTTTTTAAATTTACCTTTAAAATTGATTTTCAAAAAGATACTTATTTAAAGAATAGTTTTATTTTAAACTGCGAACGAATCAACCAATTTTTTCATTTTTTTGTAATCATTTGAAATTTGAACCCTCTGAATACAGTTGAGTGCTACTTAACTACTCCCAACTATTCAAATTTTGAGCTCAAATATAAAGTTTAAGTCTAAGCTTACGAAAATATTTAATCAGATGCAAAAAATAACGGCAAAAAGTAGTTCTTCGTTACTCCAAAGTCTAAAGCGATCTCTATTGGCATTTTTTGAAATTTATCTTTATAATTTATTTTCAATAAAATACCGACATAAAGAATAGTTTTAGATAAAACCGCAAATCAATCGACCAATTTTTTCGTTTTTTATAATCATTTGAAATTTCAACCGTCTGAACACAGTTCAGTTTGTGCTACTTAACCAGTCCCAACTATTCTGATTTTGAGCTCAAAATTTAAGTTTATGGCTAAGCTTACGAAACCATTTAATGAGATGCAAAAAATAGTTGTTCGTTACTCCAAAGTCTAAAGCGCCCTCTATCGGCATTTTTCGAAATTTATCTTTATAACTTATTTTCAAGAAAATACCGACATAAAGAACAGTTTTAGTGAAAACCACAAATCAATCGACCAGTTTTTCCGTTTTTTATGTTTATTTGAAATTTTGGACCCTAAACTTTAACGGCGGATATCTCCTTTGGAAAACGTTTGGGACCCTTGGTTTCCTATTTACTTTTACTCGTCTTGATGTGTTCTATCACCCCCTATCGTATGTACCATGAGTTTAGGGACACCCTGTATATATAATTAAGATTATGAAACACTAAAAAGCTTTTTAAAAAATATCCTCGTATAAAAATATCTTTCCTATTTTGCTTAGAAATTTTATTGAGATATTTAAAGCATAATGCGACTGTTTTATTTCTTTAAAATGTATCCTATTTATTAATGAATGTACATATTTTTAGGGTGGGGGGATGATAAATGATAAAATTGCAATTTCAAAGTGCTATAAAAAATACTATTAATTATTAGTATTATTTCAATAGTTGCAGCAGAATTTTAAATTACGTAGTTTCATTGCATATTTGTTAATTTTTTGTTCTATTAACCCATTAGTGCCTAGCGTCCCTTTTTAGGGACGCTTCAAAAGGTACATGTAGCACTGTTTTTGACACCGGTAAAAAAGAACAGCAATCTTTATTTTATTTAATTGAAACATTTCCGTTATTAATGAACTAAACTTAATTCTTTTAAAAATAGTGGTGCCAACCGAATAAAATTTGCGCAAAAGTTGGTTGGCACGAATGGGTTAAGAAATCTTAATTTTGCTATGTTAGATTAGTCGGAAAGTCTGGTTTACGCAGAAGTATTAATGCTAATAGTATGTTGAATATTAACTAGCCGAACATTGCTCATCTATACACTTCCATATTGTCAATCATTTTATCATCTTTTTTTCTTTTCAAAATTTAAATGAAAACCGCAATTTTTATCCACATCCTAGGTGACATCCTAGAACGGGCATTTATACTAGTTATTAAGAAAAGTAGAATAACATGGAAATGCACATATCTGAGTTGGACTAGAATATTCAAAATAATAATAGTAAAAATAATAATTTCAGAATTATTTTCTAGTTTTTATTTTTTAAAGAAGGCAGTATGGAAGATAATAATAATGATTATTATACTGTATTGGCAGCGAAAAATTGATCTTTAGAAAAAAAGACAATATATATAATTATATATATTGTCTTTACAATATATATAAAAAAAAGACAATATAAATAATAGAATCGCGTAAGTGACAGACATAGAAGTAGTACACCCATAAAATTTTGTAAGCTATTTTATTAATATTAAAAAAATTGTTTATTTTCTTGTCTAATTATCTATTTAATTTCATAAATCGATCTAATTTATTTCATTTTCGCGTCACTACAACACACTTTGCATCTTCCATTTGCTTGGACAAGAAACGGCGGCATTGAAAGTTTAAAGTGTTTTATGTTGCAAAATTTTAACCTCTTGAGCTCTGCTGGAAGAATTTTCTACTACAAAACTTTAATTCCAAAATGTCACAATGACACCAAGAAATTTGACCAAATTTACTTCAAAGAGGTTAAATGCATTTTTCCTGTTTATCGTTAACCGGCCTTTTTCTTTTCAAAATACTGGTGCCAGTGTGACATTTGGAATTTTGAAAAAATTTACACCCAAGAGCTCAAAGGGTTAACCCCTTGAAAGGAAAGCAATAATGTCTTTTTAATATTAAATTCTCACCGGAAATATCGAAAAATTTTATTTTAATACAAGGAAAAGCAATTTTTAACACTTTGCTGCCAAAGTTGAAAATATAAAATTTCGTTAAAAGTTTTTGGTGGAAATCTCGTTTAAATTAGGGGGAGGGGGTAAAATATATCCCACCGCCCCTCAAGGGGTCAAGCTTTTGTAAGGAACGTTTATGTTTATTGCCCCTTAAGATAACGTTTTTTGCGATACATATTATTTGTGGAACATTCCGATTTGCACAATTCTCACAATAGATGGCGCAGTTACAACTTTATCTAGTCTTCGTACTTTTTCTAGAAGATCTTTGGTAAAAAATGTAAGATTAAAAATGTTTGTAAGAAACTGAGGAAATATTAAATGTTTAAATATTTTTTTACTTCATATTGATAGAACATTTATTGTTCAAGAAGTAATGTTAACAGTCATTTTCATATGATAAATCAACTACAGAAAGTAAAAATTTAAAAAAAATGCTCTGCAAATCAGATATTACGAAAGACGATAATAAGTATCTGGGATGAAAAAAAAAATGTTAGGAGAGTGTTTGTTCTCTAGAGGTACATTTCTGATCTGGAAATCAGCTCCTTATTTGTAAGAGAAAACTATTAATACAAGTTTAGACATTTACAATTATTAATCTTTAAAAAAATATATTAAGCGAAAATAAATTAATATGATTAGATTGAATAGCTGAGGACATATATTGCGCTAAGGTATAAAAACGGTGAAAAAATTCTTATTTGTCATAACTTAAACAAATATACATATATAACTCAAAGTTTCACACAAGAAAAATTCCAGAATCAGTTCATAAAAAATGAGCAAATTAAGTATAGATTTCATATTTTCGTATATCCTTAACCTTTTCAGGGGTAGGGTATTTCTATTCATTAATTGCAGAACTGATCAATTGGCGCCAGTATTAAATAAAAAAATTCGTTACGTCAAATCACCTTCGAATTAAAATCATTCATATACTAGTTGGATGTGTCAATGCCAAAACTTTCTTCTATCTCATAAGTACATTTTAATGTTAAAAAAAAAAAAAAAAAAAAAAAAAAAAAGTGATGACCCTAAAGTTATTCACTATTGAATTTCCTCGAACATTTGACCTAGCCTAATGAGATTCTGGTATCCGAAAAGCCTAAAACGCAAAATTTAACTAATATTCTGAGAAAATGAGCTTAGTAGTGCCTCATGTTGGGTAATTTATACTAAAACCTAATAAGCATCTATTTATGTCATGACCTAACAGAATCTGAAATTTGATGGAATTTGGTCCATTAGTTCTTGGGATATAGTTATAACAAAAAATTTGCAAAACGTAGCACAGCAACACCATATCTTGGACAATTTATTCCAAAACGTAAAAAAGCGTCTAATTATGTTATGGTGTAAAAGAATATGAAGTTTGATGAAATTCTGTGCATTAGTTCTTAAGATATAGCTAGTTTTAAAAAAACCCGTTAAAAAAACCCTGCTGTTATAGCACAGCAGCACCATCAGTTGAACGATTTATAACAAAACGTAATCATCGTGTAATTATTTTATATGTCATTTTGTAACAAAATCTGAAGTTTGATGAAATTCTGTGCTTTGGTTGTTGAGATATAGCTATCGGAAAAATCGTGCAAAATGCAGCATAGCTGCACCACCTGTTGCAAGGTTACTACAAAAATGTAATCAGAGTCTAATTACGTTATATATTCTAGTGTAACATAATCTAAAATTTGATGAAGTTCTCTGCATTAGTTCTTGAGATATAGCTATCGCAAAAATCGTGCAAAATGTAGCATAGCAGCGCCACCTATAGGGCAGTTCACACCAAAACCTTATCAGCGGCTATGTATCGCAAGGTATCGCGGAATCTGAAGTTTGGTGAAATTCTGTGCATTAGTTCTTGAGATATAGCTATCATGAAAATCATGAAAAACGTGGCATAGCAGCGCCACCTGCTGGCCAATTTACACCAAAACTTAATCAGCGTCTATGTATATCAAGGGGCACAGAATCTGAAGTTTGGTGAAATTCTGTGCATTAGTTCTTGAGATATAGCAATCTTGAAAATCATGAAAAACGTAGTATAGCAGCGCCACCTGCTGGCCAATTTTCACCAAAAACCAATAGGCACTGATTCATACCAAGGTATAACTGAATATAAAATTTTATTAAATTTCGAGCATTAGTTCTTGAGATAGAGTGCCCACAAATTTTTTGTCACATACAGACAGACTCACAGACAGACTGACAGACTCACAGACAGACGGACAGACTCACAGACAGACGGACAGACTCATAGACAGACATTTTCTAAAAATAGTCAAAACGTGTTCAGGACCTTCTAAAACGTATAAATCCGTCGAAAACCGGAAGTCGAAAATCTTCATGAATCCAATACTTTCTTCTTGTAAAGATAGAAGAAAGTAAAAAATATTTAAAGATAGGTAAAAGCGTTTCTTCGCATATTCATTAAGTTTAAAATTTTCATTCAAATATTCTGGTGCCAGTGTGGCATTTCGCAATTAAAATTAAGTGGTATATATTATATACCATCGCCCTTCAAGGGGGTAAAAAGAGAATTTTTCAGAAAAAAATGTTCTGACAGCGTAGTTTAATCGTGCCTTCCCATATCGTAAATTCCAGCGAATAATTCGCGGATCAAACAATTCTTTTTGGACTCAGAAATCTCATTTACTGATTGTAGGCAAATTATTTGCGGCGATGTAATAAGTTACATTTGTTTTTAAAAAGTTTTTGGATCGAAAAAGAATTGTTTGATCCGTGGTGGATTATACGTCGAATATAACGGTAACTTTTTCTGTCGGTTTTTTCATGTATTTGATCTTGAGGATGGAACACAAAGCCGAATGCACGCTTGCGAGCACATTAAATGCTCCATATTATATTACCGTTGATTTAATGACAGGCTTTAACCCCTTGAGCTCTGCTGGTAGAATTTTCTACCACATAATTTTAATTCCAAAATGTCACAATGACACCAGAAAATTTGACCAAATTTACTTCAAAAAGGTTTAATGCATTTTTTCGTGTTTATCGTTAACCGTTTTTTTTCTTTGCAAAATACTGGTGCCAATGTGAAATTTTTAATTTTGAAGAATTTTACATCCCAGAGCTCAAAGGGTTAACGACTTGTTCCGGAGTAAGATCTGTATTTTTAGTGCAGTAGAAATAAGGCAAAAAACACCTTTAGGTGGAACTAATTGGAACACAAATGATTCTTGTTGTAAATGGCAGGTAACATGCTCCTAATCAACATACTAAAAATATACAGTCGTACAGTTGCGCAAAATGCGTTTTTTGGCGGCCATCTTGAAAAAAATGCGAAAAATTTTTAAAAATCGAAAAAGGCCATGTGGGGTATCATATTAAAGGAAATTTTGAGCTGATAAAGAATATGATATTTGTTTTTAAAAGTATAAATATATAAAAAAGTTGTGGCAAAAAAATGAAGGATTTCGGTTTTTTGAAAAACATGGTTTTATTTAAAAAATTCAAAATAAGTATACAAGAAAAGGGATTTTGTCTATAAAATCATATTTATCTAACCAAATTTAAATAACCTCTCCATATTCATCTGAATCTAAACTGTCTCCTGTGTTTGCACAGTCCTTTCCACAACAGATTTTACAAACTACTGAACATGCAAGTCCATATCGGCGACATGTACACTTTGCAGTGTCACATGGATCTTCAGTTGTAATTAGACAAGCACATTTAATCATTTTTAACAGTTTGTCTGGTGCTGAGTTTAAGTCTGTTAATATCGGTTGGAAATATCCATCAACTAACTGCCAACCCCACAGTGTAGGATCAGGAGGTTGTACATTTAGATTTCGCCATATAAAACACTGCAAATGTACTCGAAGTAGGTGATATTTAGCTGCATTTTGCATAGGAGGCAAACGAGCTATGTCGAATTCTTTTTTAGCTGAAGCTATTTTTCTCATGTACTTCTCATAACGAAGGACCTTTAGGTCACTTTTTTCGATGTTGCCGCCATAAAGAAACATGACAACTTTACAGCCATTTTCAATCAATTCTTCCATAGTAATATCTTTGGTTGATCCATAATATGAAGCCTATTCGCATAAAATTTTCGATTGAATGATTTTTTTGAAAGCAGAAGATTTACTTTTTCCAAATAATGCACTCGTGGTGTCACATCCCGTTAATGCGTGAATAAAAAGTAAAGTTTTGCAAGCTTTCTCTCCAATAGATCCTTGCATGGCTTGAATGTCACGAACGTTTTCAGATTGTGTCGCAGACTGCATGAAAATATTCTTCGCAGAATGATATTGTAGTAGGATTAAAATGTCAGTGTCATCAGCTACTACAGTGACATGCTTTTCCTGGGCTAACTTTAGAGCTTCTCTGACGATTACCACGTCTGCATCTCCTTTTGCATGAATGACGGAATGACCCCTTTCTTGAAAATAATTCCCCAGCATATTGATAAAGCGTTGTTTGTTTGCAGGGTTAGAAAGAAACTGGCTTTTCTTTACGATGACGGGTGAATTTTCATCAAAGAATACTACAACGGACGAGTGCTTGCAGCGCAATCTATGCTCCATATCTTTTATATTAGGTTCTTCATACCCATCAAAAACTATTGTTACTTTTCCATACTTTCTGTTAAAAATGATTCGTATTGCCTTACGACATCGCCAAATACTGCAGAAGCGGACCATGGTATCTGGTGAATTAATGCCCCACCATCAAGAAGGTAGTAAGTAGTTGAATGAGACCGCTGTATTTCATTGACATTCATACTATATAATGAGTGTGCTAATGATGATTTATCTGTTTTTCTCATTAGTTGCGTACTATGGTCAAACAATGAAGGTGGTAGAATAGATAATTCGTAATTAAAAAATTCTCTTGTATCCTGAGTGCTATTATTCAAGTGATACAAGCTAGCATCCTCTGTGTTAAAAGACGAGAATCTACATGGTGAGTCTCACCAGCAATAATAATTCCTTTTTTCAATACTTTCATGGTTACTGCTTGGTCTGATTTCAATAAAGTTTCACCTTTAAAAAGTTTACCTTTAAGTTTATCTTGGATGCTTCTTCCAATGTAGTCAGCATTTTCTACAGTTACTTTCCTTTTACTATCTGTAATTCCATTAAAAATATTCCATAAATCTGTTGAAGTAGAAATAAATGGATTGTGGTCCATAAAAAATTGCATTACCTTTTTCATATCTTCGAAATCTCTCGCCATCCTTGCATCAGTTAAATCAGTATGTTGTTCATTGCCAACACGTGAAACATTGGTCAGCAAACTCATTGCACATGCTACTTCACTACATCGAGAATGACTCAAAATCCAAGTTGCACGTTGACTTTGAGTCATACCTCCTCCATGAGTTATACCAGAACTACTTTTGGTGCATTTCATGAGCGTTTGCTCAATGTGCATATCGGTCCAAACACCAGACCATTTTCTGCCCTTTCTTCGTACTGTAAAGTGACCTTCATTAAGCATTTTGTAGAGTTCTGGTTTCGTTGTCTTTAGTTCCCTCATTAGTTGAAGGTAAATCCTTGAACATTTGGCATAATTGTTATGACCTGAACTCGCAAAAAATGGTAGCATCTGCTCAACCGCCTGTAAGTGCATTTCAAAATTTCCTGATCGCTCAGCCGAAATAAACATTTTAACAATATCCACCATGTTCAGATAGAACAGCCAGAGTTTAGCAGTGCGGCTTTGTGATTTCAGAAGGTTCTTCCGTTCATGTATTAGTGTTGAAAGTTTATGAAGATCAGGATCTGAAATAACTTTTTCTGCCTTGATATCACCTTTGAGCACTTTTTGGAAAAGGTGAATAAATTTTTGAAGATTAAAATCATCATTTAACTCCACTTCCATTCAGTCACCAGCAACGCGGAAACTTTTTGATGCAATCTCGCTAAAATCTGAATCTGAATCTGTAGTAACTTCAACTGGGAGGCTGCATTTCAGTATATTGGCTACGATTAAAGCAGTGAGAGATGAAGAAATTAAAAAATGTCCACGAAGAGCACGCGAATATGCTTTACCTTTCAACATATGCGGTATTGAATTTTCAGCATAAACTGTCTGTAGGGCTTTTTCTATGCCTGATCCAGCCATCAATCCTCCAATAGTTCCAAGAAAAGACAGCAGTGTATGAAACCCACCAAGCCGGATTACTACATTATCAAACTCTCTCTTGTGATCAGCGCATTTAATTTCCAGTGCCTTTATCCACAAGCATTGATCGAAGGTTACAATCAGAGTTTCTACATTTAGTCTTTTTGCTTCATTACTGATGAACATAAGTGTAGTGTATACACAGCTGTAAGAATTGGGATTTAGATCAATCATTGGCAGAAACTTAGTTACTGTTGTCTTAGTTACTGTTGTTTCACCTTCTGAAGCAGTTTGCATATATCCTAACCATCCTGGTTGAGGCGTTTTAAATAACTTACTGGTACTCCAAAGAACATCAAAATGATTAATTTGCATTGGTGCATAAGATAATTTTTCAAACTTCAATTTATTCATCACTATTGAGCTAGGAGATTGAATGTAGTAAAGAGGAATTTTTGTTTTTTAATAATGTCATGTACTAGAGGGCGAGACTTGAGTCGTTTTATTGCGTCTGTGAGCAATAAAGAGTTGTTAAAAGATTCTCCTGATGAACACATTACAACTCCCATCCCGTGAAAGGTATTATGGCCATCTATTGTTGCTATATTATGATCAACATTGTCAGCAACCCATTGAGAAAAGTGACCTGAATGTACAATGCTTTGGTTACTTTCATCCATTACAGAAGAGTGTATGTATTTCTGTATTTCATCATAAGACATACTGAATCCTAGACTATAAAGTTCATCAATTAGAAAACGAGATCCAAAATATCTATGAATCTGAATGCCTACACCAAGAGGAATCGGACATATCAGAGAACGTGGCCTGCATGCTTGCATTACAGCTTGACCTATTGAAATCTGCTTCAGATCGTTCCGTTTACCACCAATTAGGATATCTAAAAAAGTTAATAAAACAGGGGGTAAATATGTCTTATTTTCTTCAATGTATGCAATATCTGATGAACTAGGATAAAAGTCCTTATTTTTGTACAGCAAATTTATTTCTGTTCTAATCAATTTCGCTGCAGATTCTATTAATCTAAATTTTTCTTCATCGGGATCATCAAGTCGTTTTTGCTTATGATAGTCCAGTATTGATACAGTTTTTCCAAACGTTATCATGTCACTTTTCCCATCACTACTTGATATTATAATGTTGTCTTCACACCTGTCTAGCAATTTTTTCTTCAAATGTCTAGAAGTGTAAGGCTCGCTTTCCTCTGATGAAAAACTACGCATTTTTTCGACTAAGTTATTGACAGATATTGGCTCTTTACAATTTTCTTGATACCATTCACATGTCCTTTCAAAAGCATCAGAGTTCTCAGTGTTAGTTGGACGTCCTACTGCTGCGGACAATTCTCCACTGCTACCTTCAGATGTGTATTTCACAGGAATGGGTTTTCCGTTCCTAAAATTGATACTACACACTTGGTGATATTGAGCTTCTGTAGCAGGTAAAGCTATGACTGAAAGCAACCTCGTATGTTCCTTTGCTGCCCATAAATCATTTCTAGCACTACATACTTTCAAAACTGTAACACGAAACTGGAAAGTACGTACAGGAAAGACTGCTCTTTTTTTACGGTTCTGATGATCCGTAATAATCTGACCACAGAATAAACAATTCTCTTTGAAATTGAAGGATCCAACACTTCCTCGTAGCGTTCTTGAGCTGGTTGAACTAGCATCATCTTGCGACATTTTCAGTTTTCTGTCACTTTTAATTTTGATAGGGTTGACATATACACGTCGACATTCTCTATGTACTTTAAAACTACCTATAGAAGTAGGATTGAAAAATTCATGAATTTTATCAATTCTTTGCTTGCTTGCATTAATAATTCCTTTCAGGCCTTTTGCTGTTAATGTGACATAGGGAGTATCGTCACAAAGTTCATTAGAACACAAAGTGCAAGATTTTTTTTCGATGTTCCTTATACTGATTTTAAAAACTCAGAACAAAGATTGCATATTTGAAAAGAATAAGTAAGCAATTAAAAATAAGTCTCACAATGTCGTAACTCGTAACAATATTTCATCATCTCACCACCTGCATTTTATTATTGCAACACAGAAAACTATTTATGCGTCAGATTTTTTCCCCATGCAATGCAAAGAGAATATTACATAATCTTTTAAACGTACTTTTTTACCCTGCGCCTAAAAGAATGGCGCATGCGCTCTTGTAGGAGGGTTGAACATTTGCTCAGGTTAAGAACAAAATTTTCAGTATTAGTTTTGTTGTTGTTGTTGTTGTTTTTGGACAAATAGAAACAGAAAATTTTAGAGCAGTTTGCTGTTCTAAAAATTTATTTGCACATGAGCCTTTTTACTTTTTGTAAAATTAACATTTAGTGTAAAGATTAAAGTGTATCGTCTAACTTATGATTCTTATTTTAATAGAGACAATTTTATAGTAAAGACATTAGAATTATAAATTTTAAATTAATATGGTATAAACGATCCCGATCCTTTGGAAATTTGGAGATAAGAAAATTTTATATCTTATGTTTCATATTGTATAAATTATTTAGTAAAAATAAAAGCTGATCAATATTTATATTTTAATTTTGTAATAACAGTTAGTGTTGCAGTGGGAGTTGTCATATGACAGTATCAGGTGTTTTCTGTAATGCAATGCAACAAAGTTACATTTAAGGTACATTTAACTGTGGAGTCATGTAGGTATCATTTTCTAAAATTTCCCACTAGTTAATCCTTACAAACTTTTTTTTTTCAAAAACCAATATCAATCTTTTTTAAGCATTAAATTTCCTGTAATTTGATACCCCACATGATTATTTAACACTTCAAATCATGATTTTCAAAAATCCGATACCCTTCATTTTTTTGCCATATTTTTTTTATTTACTTCTACTTTTAAAAACAAATATCATATTCTTTATCAGCTCAAAATTTCCTTTAATATGATATCCCACATGGCTGTTTTCGATTTTTAAAAATTTTGCGCATTTTTTTTCAAGATGGCTGCCAAAAAACGCATTTTGCGCAACAGTACGAATGTATATTTTTAGTATGTTCATTAGGAGCGTGTTACATGCCACTTGCAACAGGAATTATTTGTGTTCCAATTAGTTCCACCTCTAACGCTCTTTCTACTGCACTATTTAAACAAAGAACCTTTTGAAATCTGCGACTTCAAAATAGAGACGTACTTTGTACCATTGGACAATTCAAATGAAATATTAAAAACATATCTGTTAATGAAATGTATTAACACTATAACCGCGGTGGCGGGTCATTTTGACCCGTATCAAACGAAAATATGACTATTCGTACCAGAAAACTCTATATAAAATAAGATAAGTATGAGCAGTAAAAAAAATAATTTAAATATGTAAGTTAAGTAGTATTATTGAAATATTCTGATGCGAAATATTTTGTTAAAGCTTGAGTAAAATCTCCCGCGGTTCTAGTGTTAACCCATTAGTGCCAAGCATCCCTTTTTCGGCCGGTTATAAAAAATGCAAGAGATGGCTTTACACACCAATAAATAGGAAGATAAATCAATACTTTGTTTCACGGTGCAGATTCTTTTAGTAAATTAAGATAAATATTATTCTTTTTTAAAAGTAGTGGAAAATCTAAAATTTTAACGAAGAAAATGATAAAGGCATTAATGCGTTAAACTTCGCTATGAAAATAAACCTTTTATTATATTGATTTAAAAATAGTAAGAATAATTTATTTCTAAAACGTATTGCCAGAAGCACGTTCCTAAAATTTTCAAGTACTTTCAAGGATATTGTACCAGAACTTTTGTAAAGAAATTTTCTTAATTTAATAAAAAAATATTTCCATCTTCAGCTACAGAGACCGGTACCGTAATTTCCTGCGTATAATCCGGGGATCAAACAATTCTTTTTCGACCCAGAAATTTTATTTAGTAATTAAAGTCACATATTTACTGCGATCTACAATGTCACATTGCATTTAAATAAATTTTTGGGTCGAAAAATGATTGTTTGGTCCGCGGATTATACGCGGGAAATTACGGTTCTTTACGAAATTTCTAGAGCTAAAACACCTAAAATCCCCTGTAACGCTTTATGACTACGAACCCTTATATACAGGATGTCCGAAAAGTCTGGAAACGGTTGAATAACTCGAGAAATACATATGAGATTGAAAAACGTAAGTATACGTGTTAAATATTTTTAAATAAGCTACTCAGTGATACCAAATTTGACCTTCGCAACAAACCCCCTGTGGGTCAGAGGGGGTCCAACTTTGAAATATAAAATTAAAACCCCCATTTTTTATTGCAGATTCGGATTCTACGGACAAAAATACGTAACTTTTGTATTTGATGTTTTTTTCGAATCCTCATTTATCACGTTGTAATCGAGCATATTAAATCGATACATATTTCGGCTTTTCCAACGGGATATTCCCTAATCGAAACTAATTGGGGAGAATTTTTGACATCAAATTCCTCGTCTTTTGCAGGAATTTCGTTTCCTTAAAATCCCCCTCGCCGATTATTTCGATAGTGCAACACAATTAAAAATTTGACCCACTTGCTGTAGCGTCACTCCACAGCTTTTATAGAATATCTCTTTCATGACCAATGAGAATATTCCATACCTCAGTAAAGTAATCGTTTCCTATAAAAGCAGTGGAGTGACGCTGTAGCAAATGAGTCAAATTTTTTACAGTGTATAGGGTTTTTTATATTTTTCTGTAGAAAAATTCATTGAAATATATTAATTTAGTTTTCTATTTGGATTTTTATTTTATCCAGTAAATTGTTTCTAAAATACGACCTACTTGTTTGGATGTTTAAATGTGGAAAAAACAACCTTCCCTCCCGAATAGAAAAAGTATATCTTCAGTTTTTGGGGGCGGGGTATGTAAATATTTTGCGTTTCGATAAGTTCTGCCTTCTTTTCTTTTTCTTTCTTTTTAATCATTTAACCCTTTCCGGCGCAGACAAATTCTGTTCATAAAATGAGAATTTGTTGACTGACACCGGAATTTACAAAATACTTTTTTAGAAATTAAGAATTGCCTGATTTAAGCTGTCATTGCAAAAGTAAAATTTTACTAAAATATTACTGGTGCCGATTGTAAGTTTGGAATTAAAATTAAGTGTTGCTGGAGTGGTAACACTGCGCCGGAAAGGGTTAATTCAGTGGGGCGGATGGGCGTGCATGGAGTTTCAAAAATAATTTCTACTATGTAGAATAACATGTAAGGCAAATTGACCTGCGCGTTTCTATCTTTTAACGTATAAATAAGTAAAATAATCTAAGAAATTGAAAAAGGATAGTTTTCATTATTTGACGGCGGGATGTGTGTATATTATGCGCTTCCGTGGATTCTGTTGTTTTTAAAAAAATCATTTAATACGCTGATGTGGGCGTATATTTTTTTAAATTATTACTACAGAAAAATATAGAACAAAATATTAAAAAATAAAGTTATAAACCTTTTTTTGTGCTGACTGTACAACGGATAAAGAAGTATCGTAAATTCGTGGTACTTATGGAACCCGTTATTTTCCAAGTGAAATATCAGTATTTTCTTTATAAAATAAATAAAGCTTCTTTAAACACTCGTAATTTTGCCTTCTTTAACAAGTGATTTTCAACAAGAAAATATTCGTAGTTAGCATTTCTTATTGAAATGAAATTGAAATGTAATCTTATTGAAATTATTTTCTATTCTAAAAATTGCAGGATCCTTAGGAACTCCCCTTAGGGAATTTTAGTTTGGGGGGGGGGTTATAGGTTTTCATAATTGTTTAATTACTGCAAGAACAAAATAAGGCAGGGAACTTTTAGCGATCTTTTTATATATCATGATTTTTTGTAAATTAATATGTATTTTGTTCCATTTAAAATTGTTTTTCATAAATTTAACCGCTTAACGGATCAATATTTCTGGTAAAAATTTTCAAATAATGTCTAATTTAGCATGTCTTTTACAGAATTTTTAATATTTTATCACCTGTTATTTCAAAGAGAAATTTTTGCCTAATTGAGTCAGAAAAATGCTCGGATTAAATAATGCAATATTTAAAATTACATTTTACTGATGAGAAAAATAAATTATGATTGTTTTTTAAACCTTTTTTCGGATTTTCGAAGATCGCGATTGTTATCAAACAAAATGCATCAGATAGATATTTATTTTCTCAAACAGATTTTACCAACACAAAATTTGATAGGCCAGAGCATTCTTCACCAAAGTCGTTGCATTAGCGGACAAATGTTTGTTGAAAATAATCATTAACGGTTGTTTGAATAACAGAAGTGTTTTATATGCTTCTGCCATAGAAAATAATAGAAATATATTAAATTATTTTTCCATTTGTGCTTTTATTTTATCCAACCAATCAATTATATATATTAACCTTTTATAAATAATTTTAATAAATGCAATGCATTAGTTATCTATAAATATACCTACATTATAAAGAGCTAAAATTACTTTATTTGTAGAGGAAAATCTTCGAAACTACCGAACTGATTTCAAAAGCAATGATACTAAAAGGATGGTGTTCCCCCCGAATCAAATACAGACTATCTCTTATGTCCATACCTCGAACTCAAGAGGAGCGCAGAAAAAAAAAACTTTCTAAACAGGCAATTTTGTGATACTGAAAGGCCTAGAAAAATGAAATTTGGCATGTTAACCGCAATTTTTCCAACCATGATTTGCCGGGCATCCATGCTTCAATCATAATTTATTTATCTCACCAGTAAAATTTAATTTTAAATATTGAATTAATTAATCCGAGCATTTTTCTGATTCAATAAGGCAAAAGTTTCTCTTTGAAATAACCCGTCATAAAAGATTAAAAATTGTGTAAAAGATACGCTAAAAAAGACATTATTTGAAAAATTTTACCAGAAACATTGATCCGTTAAGCGGTTAAATTTATGAAAAACAATTTTAAATTAAACAAAATACATGCTGATTTACAAAAAAATCATGATATATCAACAAAAATTGTCGAAAAATTTCCTGCCCTATTATTTTGTTGTTGCAGTAATTAATCAATTATGAAAACGTATAATCCCTCCCCCAAACTAAAATTACAGGGTTCCTAAGGATTTTGCAATTTCTAGAATAGGAAATAATTTCAATAAGATTACATTTCAATTTCATTTCAATAAGAAATGCTAACTACGAATATTTTCTTATTGAAAATCACTTGTTAAAGAAGGCAAAATAATGAATTTTGTATAGTAGCTTTATTTATTTTATAAAGAAAATACTGATATTTCACTTGGGAAATAACCGGTTCCGTAAGAACAATGAATTTACGATACTTCTTGATCCGTTGCAGAGCCAAAAAATATTTTATAACTTTATTTCTTAATATTTTGTCCGATATTTTTTCTCTAATAATAATAATAATAATAAAAACGTACAGTCACATCAGCCGTATTAGATGATTTTTTAAAGACAACGGAATATATGGAAACGCATAATATACACACATCCCACTCTCAAATCATAAAATTTATTTTTTTTTCTATTTCTCAGGGGAGGTGCATATTTATATGATAAAAGATCGAAACACGCAGGTCAGTTTGCCTTACATTTTATTATACATTGTAAAAAACATTTAAAAAACTCCATGCACGCCCATCCCCCCCCCCCCTGAATTAAATGATTAAAAAAAAAGCAGAACTCATCGAAACGCAGAATATTTACATACTCCGCCCCCCAAAACTGAAGATATACTTTTTCTATTCGGGAGGGGAGGTTCATATATACACATTAGAACATCAAAACAAGTAGGTCGTATTTTAGAAACTATTTACTAGATAAAATATAAATCCAAATAGAATAAGAACTAGAACTAGATAAAATATAAATCCAAAACTAAATTAATATATTTCAATGAATTTTTCTAGTGAAAAGCATAAAAAACCCTATACTTGTAAAAACTTTGACTCATTTGCTACAGCGTCACTCCACCGCTTTTATAGAAAATGGTTACTTTACTGTGTTATGGAGCATTCTCATTGGTCATAAAAGAGATATTCTGTAAAAGCTGTGGAGTGATGCTGCAGCAAATGGGTCACATATTTAATAGTGTAGAACTATCGAAATAATCGCCACGGGTGATTTTCAGGAAACGTTATTCCTGCAAAAGACGAGGAATTTGACGTCAAAAATTCTGCCCAATCAGTTTCGATTAGGGAAAATCCCGTTGGAAAAGCCGAAATATGTATCGATTTAATATGCTCGATTACACCGTGATAAACGAGGATTCGAAATAAACATCAAATACAAAAGTTACGTATTTTTGTCCGTAGAATCCGAATCTGCAATAAAAAATGCGGATTATAATTTAAGATTTGAAAGTTGGACCCCCTCTGACCCCCAGGGGGTCGGTTGCGAAGGTCAAATTTGGTATCATTGAGTAGCTTATTTAAAAATATTTAACACGTATATTTACGTTTTTAAATCTCATATGTATTTTTGGAGTTATTCGGCCGTTTCCAGACTTTTCAGACATCCTGGATATAAACACTATTTGGTCAAAGATGACCGACCTCTTACTATTTTAGACGTTTTGTTAAATATCTAAAAAGTAGGGGAGAGTGCGGATACTTGAGTATAGGGGATACTTGAGCCACCCCTATTATTTCTACAGTTGGTGAATTTTTCTTTCGATCACTGGCATTATGGTAACATATTTATAGTTCTGAACATGTAAAAAAGAAATCACATACCTTGGTACCATTTTGAAAGTATGGTGATTAATAGTTGTATTTCCCTATCTAAAATATATATTTAGGTGCATGTTTTTTTTTTTATTTTGTTATCAAAGTTTTGTTTAAAGTTGCAACAATATATATAAATTTAATAAGTATAATTTCAATTGCATTTTGAATCTAAAATGGCTCAAATAGCTGCATGCTTTACTTAGTAAAACTCTGATAAACAAAAATAGTGGTAATGGGAATACTCGAGCCGTTGAGATTGGGGATACTTGAGCCATAGCTTAACCACCCACACTAGGAAATTATACATGGGTAAAATAAACAAAAAATAAAATTACGTCCTTTTATTCACTAATAGATATTTTTTCTGGATAAAAGAGAGCATAACTTTTTATTTTTTTTCTTAAAAAAATAATGACTTAAAAAAAATGTTTAAAAATGTATTTTTTAAATGGAAATATCCATTTTATTTTTCATTTTGACTAACAAAATAGCATGTCTAGATAAATGTAAAATAATCTCTCATACTTTAATTAGTTGGGTCCAACATATTAAATATTTATTTTTTAATATAATATATTAAGATTAATATTTTATATTGAAATTGTAACCTCTGTTACTGTAACTTTTTTTAAATCAAAGAAATGACTTCTATTGTCCCCAACAGAGGGCACTACTGAGTTACCATGTAGGTAAAAGAAACTAGTTGGATGTGCGAATCCCAAAACTTTCTTCTATCTCATACGTACATTTTACTATTAAAAAAATTGTTACTCATTTTAATGTTTTAATAATTTTAATTCAATACCATACTAACTTTGATTTTATCTTAAATTTTTGCTTCAGTCAATTAATTGGAGTAAAAACGAATTTCCGTCTCTGCACGAGCCGATGGACAATAGAATGACAGACAGATTTTTTTTTCAAATTCAGAGAGGACCTGCTTGCCTTACCAAAAAATAATCATACACAAAAAATTTAGTTCAGTTCTAGAACTAACTACATACACTTTTATGCGATGCAATATTGAATATGGCATAAAATTCGCTTTTGCAGCGCCCCTTTCCGGCAGATTTTTTTCAGATTCATGGCGATCCAACTAGCCATAGCCATACACTTACACAAAAAAATTCGTTCAATTCGATGCATAACTTCATGTACTTTTGATCGGTACAATATTGAAATTGGCACAAAAATAGCGATTTCAGCGCCCCCTTCCGATGGATTTTTTTCAAATTCAGGGAGGACCAACAAGCCATAGTCATACACATACACAAAAAATTTCGTTCAATTCGATGCATAACTTCATGTACATTTGGTCGGTACAATATTGAAAATGGCACAAAAATCGCAATTGCAGCGCCCCCTTCCGGCGGATTATTTTCAAATTCAGAGGGTCCAACTAGCCATAGTCATACACTTACACAAAAAATTTGGTTAAATTCGATACATAACTTTATATGTTTTTGGTCGGTACAATATTGAAAATGGCACAAAAATCGCGATTGCAGCGCCCCCTTGCGGCGGAATATTTCAAAAATGAAGGAGGACCTGCTTGCCCCAGCCAAAAACATTCACAAAAAATTTGGTTCAATTCTATGCATAACTTCATACACTTTTTGATGGTAGAATGGCGACATACACACAGACAGACACACACACAGACACACAGAGACACAGACACACGGACAGACAGACATTTTGTAAAAACATGTTTTTTGGAATCTCTGACCCCTAAAACGTGTAAATCCGTCGAAAACCGGAAGTCGAAAAAAATTTCGATTACAATACTTTCTTCTATTGAAGATAGAAGAAAGTAAAAAGATGTGTGGTTTTACAACCATTCTGAATTTGTTCTTCATACATGTTGCCAAAGAACTGAAACACTTTAATTCTAATCTCAGTTGGTTTTGAAGGCATTTATGCATCATAATTTATCATTCTGTAAAATATTTGTGCAAAAATAAAGCGAAAAAAAAATTACTTTTGTTGGTATTTTTCAATCTGGCTCAAGTATCTCCATGGAGGGGATACTTGAGCCACGATGTAAAAAAAAAGTAAAAATTAATTAAACATAGAAAAATAGTTCAAAATTAATTGAAAGTGGATTTCAGTTGAAGAAAAATTATCAAATTTTCATTTTCAATATTTTATTTTGTTCTAAGAAATTATAAAAAAATTTAAAAAAATTTAAATTTAAAAAGTGGCTCAAATATTCCCATCTTCCCCTATATGAGGAATTAGTCTAAAACTCCAAGTGCTTATACAGAATAGCACAGGCCATATATTTCCGTGAAGATTTTTTCTCGAAATTCCGTAGGAGACTGTCAATAAATATGAAAAGGACGAAGATCTTTTGCAATACCCTGCCGCCAAAACTAAAGTAGCAAAAGCGTCTAATCTGCAGATTTTAATTACGTGGCTTAATAAACTGTGTTCATTTTTATGAGGGTAGCATGTATACTCATAGTAAAATAAAGGCTTTTATAAAAACAATACCTTTTTTTTTTTTTTTTTTTTTTTTTTTTTTGCTTATAATTTGCAGTTTTTAATTTAGGAATATTTTCTTTTCAGAAAAAGTGACAAATAATGTTGTACGTAATACCGTGAAACCAGAGTTAAAAAGTAATAAAAATTGTAGGAAAAATGAGGAGGTTTACTAAATAATGTATCACTACGCATGCGTCACAGCAATCACAATGTAATTTACTTAATGTGTTAGCTAAATGTATACAGCAACTTTTTTAAAAGTTTCAAAATCATAGCTTGAAAATTCTGAAAATAATCGTCGGTAGAATAAGTTGAAAACCCGTTATTCCCAAAATAAAACAAAAAGATTAGGGGTTATATCCAAATACAGTAGCACGTGCAATTATGTGAATGTTATATTGACACTAATCATTGGGTATACGGATATAGCCCCTCAGCTTTTTACTTCATTTTTAGAATAACGGATGTTTAACGTATTATATCGATGATTATTTTTAGAATTTTCAAGCTGTGTTTTTGAGACTGTTACAAATGTTGCTCTATACATTTGGCTAACAAATTATGCAAATTACATTTTGATTGCCATGACGCAAGCGCAGTGAAAATTTTTTAGTAAACCTGCTTATTTTTCCTACAATTTTTATTATTTTTAAATTCTGATTATAGAGTATTATGTACATTCTTATTTGTCATATTCTTTGAAAAAAATTTTTTTTTTTGATATATTAAGAAAGCTGGAAATTATAAGCAAAAAACACTTGAGAAAATTTGGGACTGTTTTTATGAAAACCTTAATTTATCTACGAATATGCAAGCTATCCTCATAAGATCGAACATAGACTATTAGAATAAGCCACGTAATCATAATCCGTAGTTTGGACGTTTTTGCTTCATTCTTTTTCACATAGTTATGCAAAAGAACTTCCTTTTTTTCAATTTGTTGACGGCTTCCTACAGAATTTCGAGAAAAAATCTTCACGCAACTTTATGGCCTGTACTATTTTGTTTACAACCCTGGATTTTCAGCATAATTTCTCATATATTTTTCTAGATATTTAACAAAACGTGTAAAATCGCAAGTGGAAGGTCACCTTTGGCTTTATAGTGTATATATATGTAACTTTTTCTCTAAGATAACACAGGTATTCCAAGAGCCGGTGTCTTATCAACTCTTAATTTTTAATGTTACTTTTTAATTTCTGCTGTCACAGACCTGAAAATTTCTATACATTTTGTAAAGACATCATTCTCTTTCCATATAACACATAAAAAACAAGCTATTTCATATTCAAAATATAAAAACATCATTGTATTCAATTATTTTAAATTTAATATCCATGTCATTTGTTTAAAATTATTGAAAAAAAATGTAATGTAATTCCATTTTAAACCTTTGCATTGAAGACGTGACTCTCACTCACCACTAGAGTTGCCTAGAAATCGGGGCTTCGAGAGCTCGGGAGGCTACTAATTTCTGATGGTTTTCTTTTCCATCATTAATTGCCGACATATCTGCCATTAGATGAGGCAACGAGAATTACAATATAATTACACCAATATTTTAAATATTGGTGCCCAGAACGTCTGCAAACCCAATTTAAACGGTTTACCTGGCAACACTAGTGGTTGGAGTTAGGTACCTCTCAACTTCAATGATTCAATATAAATTCCAAATAAATAAATATTTGAAAACATTTGTTAGCTGAAACTTTCTGTTTTAAGGGCTATATTCTATCTTTCTTCTATTATAAAAAATGCATTAAACCTTTTTCAAATAAATTTGGTCAAATTTTCTGGTGCCATTGTGACATTTCGCAATTAAAATTATGTGGTAGAAAATTCTACCATCAGAGCTCAAGGGGTTATGAATAAGCCAATAACTTATTATAAAAACAGATTATTTTGTTTTAAAGACATGGTGTTTTTCACAATATATTTTGTTGCAAAATAACTGAAAAAATTATATATTTGATTTACAAATTCGCATTTCGGATAATTTATAACTGGGTACATATTTCCACGAGCACTTGTCGTGTAAGTCACATTATTAGTAACTGCTAAGTTGTTGGCCACCGTTATTTTCTAAAGGTTTGCATAGCCTTATTCAATTAATGAAATATCTCAAATATCTCAAATCTAAATTTATGAAATATCTAAATCAGGGGTGCAAAAATCTAGGCGCCAGCAGGCAGACTCTCACCACTAAAATTATTTCGTTAATTTTCGTATTATATTTCGTGTAAAACTCTTGCAAGCATGCTATTAAATTTTAAGCGAAGAAAACTTTTAAATTTTAGTGGTGATAGACTGCTAGCTGGCGCCTAGATTTTTGCACCCCTGATCTAAATGATAAAATAAATCACATTTTTCCGTTCATAAATACTGGAATCCAAAATCGTAGTCTGTGACTTACATGTCATGTGCTCATGGAAATATCCAACTATTAATCACCGTTAAGCCAGACAAATACAGTAAATTGCAATGTCGTCCAAAATATTTTTTAAAACTATCTATAAAACAATTCAGTTGGTTTAAGAAAAAAATTAAAAAGTTGAGTTATTAATGTATAGCTTCAAGGTTGTAAGCATTTTTGTTGTCACTATTTTTTCGTTATTAAATTCTTCTTTTTTAACAAATTTTCCAACCTTCCGCATTTTTATTAATTGAGAAACACACATTCAACCAGAAAGCTTACTAAATTAAATGTTTCTCTCTTATATGTAGCATCTATTTGAAATCTGAGTGATTTCTTTTATTGAATAAAATTTCTGGTTGAAAGTATGCTTTGTTCAATTTGTAAAAGTGGGAGGTAGGGAAGTATGTTTTTTAACCATTTTAGTGGCATCAGTATGTTTATGAACCCACTTAATTTTAATTTCCAAATGCCACAATAGCACCAGTTTTTTGGTAAAATAATTTTTATATAATATGCATGTGAAATATACCCCCCCCCCTTTTTTCTCTTTTCAAATAAATTTTATTGTTAGCATCCGGCGCCATTTAATTACTTCAACACTTTAACACTGAAAATGCTTTGCCCCCTAAAATGGTATACGTAGATTTCGGCAATTAATTAAGTCTTATGTTAAAATAGATTCTGTTAAAGTATTGCTGACGAAAAAGCTGAAAATTTGGCAACAATGTAAATCGTAGAATTGAAAAAAAAAGTTATGCAATTTCAACCCCCCCCCCCCAAAAAAAAAAGTACTTGAACGTCACACAAAATCATTTATGATTTTAGATTACTATCTAACGCTAGTTAAATTCTACTAAATTACTATAATCGCCAAGAATATGTGGCATTGCATAGAGAAGTTTCGAAATAAATTACACTACTTAGCATACTGCCTTAATATGTGTACATAAAACCGTACATTAACCGTAGAATGTTCCATGCAGACAGTATTAATCAAATTGTTAAGTGCTCAAACAGTTTCAGTTTCAGTAATCTGAGAACCAATTTGATTCAAAATTACTGAAAAGAGGGTTAAGAGGGTTTCTTAAAGAGGTGTTGTACAAATTTCGATATAAATAATATCTATATATTTATATATCTAAAACCAACATAAATTATTACAAATTACAATTAAATATAAATTATATTATTAAATTATCTGGAAAGTTTGAAATAAAATTTAAACATTATATATTTATTTTTTACACATATTATATACATTATACATTAGTAGTTTTTGAATTTTTCTTTTAGATTTTTTTATCTCCTGTTTAATATGTGTTTTATCATGCATACATATTTGCTAAGAATTAAAAATTTTGAATACCATTGTTGCCGAATAGAAATACATACCTCAATTTATCTGAGAAACCTCTGCATTTGAATATGATAGTATTTCTTTTCGGAGTGGAAGTATCCAAAACCCCCAATGTTTCTCATCTATGTACCGTAATTTCTGGCATATAATCCGCGGATCAAACAATTCTTTTTCAACGCAGGAATTTTAATTAGTAATTGAAGCCGAATATTTAATGCAATTTAGAGAATTATGCTTTATTTTTAAAAAAATTCTGGGTCGAAAAACTATTGTTTGATCCGCGGATTATACGCCGGAAATTACGGTATCTATAATATACCGCAATTTCGGGTGTATAAGCCGCAGATCAAACAATTCTTTTTCGACCCAGATTTTTTTAAGAAACAAATATAACTAGTTAGATCGCCGTAAATATTTGTCTTCAATTACTAAATAAGACTTCTGGGTCCAAAAAGAATTCTTTGAGCCGCGGCTTATACACCCGAAATTACGGTAATACAGTGCTCAGAAAAAGTTTAGACACTGGTGTTTTTTAACCTTTAAATAAAAAATACGAACACTTGAGTTTTACAAATGGCTATACTTATTTTCAAATACATTTTATATAATGTAGAATAAAAATAATGGTTATAATATAAGATAATATTTAATTTAACTGAAAAAAGTAAAATTTGCATATTGCAAAAGTTTAGACACTTTTTTGATTTTTTGCCAATTGTTCATGGAAAAATGCAAATTTCCAAGTTATGATGTCACCTGTTTGAAGTTTTTAATTATACCTCGGTATAGCATCAGTTAGTGAAGATGCCACGAGCTAAAAATATTCAATTAGATGAGATAATTAAGTAGGAAAGCTGAGAAATTTCAGCAGCATTGAATCGTCCAAAGTGGTCTGTCTATGAAGTATAGTCTAAGGATGACTTCTTCAAAACAAAACATAATCTGGAGGATCTTGTGTGACGAGAAAATGAGATGACAAAAGGATCCAGAAACTGACATTTACACAAGTAATGACTGCTAATCACATTAAAAGTAAGTCAGAACTTTTTGTGGCGACGGAAATGATTCGTAGATGAATTAAAGAAACAGGTAAATCAATTTACATGAAAATGATAAATCAATCAGCTTTAAAATATAGCTATAAATTCGCGAGAATTCAATTAACTTGCAAACATACGTCATATGGACTCAAATGATACGCTATGATATTTAGTAACGAAAAAAAAGTGGAATTTGAATGGCCCAAACGAGTGGGCATACTATTGGAATGACTTAAGGTAAAGATCCTGGGACTTTATTAAGTCGACAAAAAGAAGGTGACTTTAAAATAATTTGGTCCTCACTTAGCTTAATGCTCGTGTATCTGTGGGGTTATTCATTGGTTGCCAAGCAACACAAAACTACGTATATACGTTGGAGATTAATTTTTAGTCATTTTGGGAACTTTTGCTGATTTAAGTATGGATTTTATTATCTATTCATGTTGCATACAAAAGCAGAACTTCGCTTAACTCTGAAAATACTATTGATCTCAACTGGCAGGCGTATAGTTCTGATCCGGACCCAATCGAAAACTTTTGTGACATCATATGTCGTAATGTTTATGCAAATTTTTGCTATAATTTTCTTTTAATGAGGTTCGAGCTGCTGTTGAACATGTTTGGTACGAAACAGACCCCCAAGTGACGCAGCATTTAGTTTTTCTCGATGAAAAGTCATATTCTTGCAGTAACAGCAAACAATGCGGATGCAACTCGATTGTAATTTGTGGTTATTTCTCTGTAAATATAAAAATTGTCTATACTTTTGCCACAATGTTAATTTTATTTTTTTTTTTTGTCATTATATTTTATGTAAAAGGTAAAATTCAAAATTTATTGCGTGTGAATAAAGGATAAGTCACAAGTAATATATGACAGAGGAATTACAAACATTCGGTACATACTTCTGAAAATAGAAGCCTAATCGATCATTGTCTAAACTTTTGCTGAGCACTGTACAATGCATTACAATGTAATATAATATAATTTTTTGCAAATAATATAATTAAAATAGGAGATAACCACGCAAACAATTAATAAAAATAATTCGATTTGCATCTATTTAATTTAATTTTTTCTTAATTTTTTTCATATGTTATGTTTTTAATCTAATATAGTTGACATAAAATTCATTTTTTGAACATCTTACTGCATTTTAAATACCCTATGTTTTATCGGTATGTTTTAAGTAGGTATTGATATGTTGTTCTTTAATTCTTAGCCCGATAATATTCGACAAAATACAATACCTTTAAAATGGTTACACCAGTGTTTATGTTTTCAAGAAGCTTTAAAAAATTCATCACGCTTTCATAGGTTGAACTAAGTCAAAAAATTTTAAACTAAATTAAAATTAGTTTTAACTAATTCACTTAGATAAATCTTATTTTCAATACAGCCATTAAAAATGATAAAAACACATTGAAAAATGAGTAATATGTGTTGAAGTAATCATAAATTGATAACGAAGTAAAAAATATTTACTACTCTTAATTAACAAATATTAGGGACTTATTAAACTGAAATTAAAGTACAGTACAATTTATAAATCACAGATTAATAGAAATATATGGTGTGAAACATGGAAAAAATTATTAGGAGATAATGAAATATTTTTGGGAATAAATTCATATTATGCAAAGTCACATTTTTTTCAGTGATCTTTGTTAATCTTCTAGTCATTGACTTAAAAAGTCCATATAAAATTTCTATAGGATTTTTTTTTCGCTAATTAGATGAATTATGCCAAATCATCTATATTTGCATATTGTGTGTCATACTTCTCTTGATAAAATGCCCCATAAATTCTCAGTTGGGTTTACTTCAGAGCGTTTTTGGTGGCCACTCCAGATACTGGACAGAAGTGGCATGGAACCATGAACATGATGCACGAGACACATTTAAAATTACACTGTCTTACCGAAACAAATCACCAGCTCTGATAAGGGGCAATAATTTTTCCAATAGTACATCCACACATGATTCTGAATTTATTCGACCTTGAATGAACACGATTGGTATTGTTTCGTAGGCTGCAAATCCTGCCCAGGAAATTATGTAGTTATGTAAGCAGAGCTGCCACAGGCGAATATTTTTTAATTCTGTCTTTCACTACTTTCTCAAAATAGAAATTCTTATCAGATCTTTGGCAGCATTTGAAAGAGAAATATATAGTTAAAACTTTATATTAGAAAAATACTGGTGCTAACAGAATATAAAATTACTCGTCTGTGGCAGCCCTATGTAAGTAGTGAACATTACCTTAGTTTAGCATATCTAACATTGGTATTCTTTTGGAGAACATTGCGTATTGTTTGGATAGTGCACGGTAGATTAATTTCTCTAATTTCAGTAGACAACAAGTCTGTGCCATTACAATCCATGGAGGATCATTGCCGACAGTGCCCATCCCGGTTTACTAGACCCTTGGCCCCGAGGTGCTACGCAACATATGTCCCGGCCAGATGGTCAGCCTGAGGCAAGACCCTCGGTGTTTAGTTCCCAAGCAAGCTTAGTACACATTTTATCGACCCGGAAGGATGAAGGGCTGAGGGTGCACCGTACCCAGTCGGGAGTTGAACTCACAACCTGCAGCGCTGCAGTCAGATATTCTGACCACTACGCTACTGTTTTATTACGTTATAAAGGACATTTTACCTTTGTGTCAAAATTTTTGAGACAGACATTATTTAACTTTTTCACAGGCAAGTAATTGTGATTCTATAATGTTGAGTTCACTCAGGAACTTTCGAAAACGTTTATTTCAAAACCAGGAAAAGCATTATTTTTTTTTAAACAAAAAAATGTGAAAGTAAAATTTAATCAAATGTTTCTGGTGTATATCTGGATTAAAATTAGGCGGGATAAAATATATCACGCCACGTCAAATTAGTAAATTGTCTAGTTTGTTAATGAAAATTTATATCGTATGTTCAATTAATCTAATAAAATAATATTTATTCAAACAAAACTTCTCGTTAAAAAAATCTGATTGAATTCAATTTATTTGTATTTGCTTTTCACGCTAAATAAACATTAATACTTGCTGTAATAATATTATCATTTTATTGTTTTTCTTTTAATGAAAATAATCGGTCATTAAACAGTTATTTCACTTGTTTGGTTTATCTGTTTAAATTGTTCACATTTATCGTTATTATAAGTACAGATATTAAAAATCGTATATTGGTTTCTGCTTTAGGCACGAAAATCATAACTGCGTAAGGAAACGTGTTCTTTTTAAAGCAGCATTTATATGCTTTTTAACTTTCTTATTTTACGCATCATGTTCTTCGAGCAATAGGGAGTAATGCATAGCGTTTATCTTATTATAAATTTGAAATTGGAAAAAAATAATTTGTATCCTGGGCACAAAAGCACTTATTGCTTGTTTGTTATTATCGTGATCGATACAAACAAGGTTTCCTTTCTCATGGTAAAAATTTAATTTGATAGCGAGTTTGGTTACTATAAGGGGATCTTTCAAATCATTTTTAACTCATTAATTTCCGAAACTATAAAATAGTAATTTTAAGCTTTTTTGTTGAAGAACATTTCCCACCTAAAATTTTGAAAGATAATCTTCGATTTATTTAATTGCCAAAGTTTTTTTTAACAAGTAAAGCAAAATTTTTAATTCGAAAATGGTGATAGCTTGATAGTTAATTAAAGTATACGCATTTTTTTACCGTTCTGCCAATGAGCATTAACAGGTAAGGGATTAAAACATATATATATATTTCTTCTTTAACATTTTGTGACTCAAAGTTCTATTACAGAAAACACCAACTTCATACCTTGGAAGTAATAGGAAAGAGGAACTAACATACATTTCATATAGTGAAGCTCCAACTGTAACTGCTTTCGTAGAGGGTCATTAACATCGCGGAAAAAATCCACTAGTAAATTTAAGTAGAAAATTTCTTTATATTTAAATACTTCATTAATGGAAAATTTCAATCAAAAATAATTGCAAAAAGTAACATTCATTTTTACTGATGGGTGTTTAGTTCGGCGGTTCCGCCACATTGTGACAACGAAGACAACCTGCTGTTAGTGTCAAGGAAAACATTAAAATACTTAGTCAAAAGGGCACTAGAAAAAAAAATAGAAAATTTTATGATGTTTGCGAGAAAAATTTTCAAGGTAATAAGTCAAAAAATTATGCGAAACTTTCTATTCGAGTTTATTGGTGGAATTTTCCAGCAGCGGTTGTGTTGATTCGATTAAAAGAAGCAGCTGTCATAATGTGACAACCTCCTCAGTTACTTCACTCGCATCTGTTAGAAAATACACTATATGTCACCTCCTCTTTAATCTTAACTCCATTTTTCATATTTGCCAGCTTCGGACATATATTCCATAAAATGTGAGTAAATTATACCAGGTTAAAATTGTTTCAAATTAGATTTAAAAAAATATATCAATCAAGGTCTATGTGAAAACTGGAAATTAAATAGTTAATGATACATCTAAAATATTTTCTGATTAGAAACCTGTTAAACCCCTTTTAAATTAAATCACATTTTATGGTTGGTTGGTTGGTTGTATTGGGTTTTATGGCGCAAGGTCCCTTTAGGGACATGCTGCGCCAAGACAAGAGGGAAATGAAAACATAAGGTTATTTAAAATCAGACAGCAATGAAATGTATGATAAATAACAGACTAAAAGAGGAACAAAAATCATAAAAAACACTAAGTGACAAAAAAAACATAGAAGTTGGTAATAAATGATAAAATATAAACAATGAATATGATGAGTGAATATGACAAAGACAAGATTAAAAATAGAAGAATGCAATGTCATGATAAAATTAAAATCAGTCAAAGGTAAAATAGGAATCTTAAAGGAGATATAACAAGTTAAAACTGTACAATAAACAGAGTAAAATAAACAACATAGTGTATATAAAATTTAAATTGATTAAAACACACAGTAATAAAAACTCCATTAGGTCAATTAAGTTCAAACTCTTGTAACATTGTATTTTCATCATCAGCATCCGAGTCATTGCTATATGACTCGGATTCCATAGCCTCTTCTACATATTGTTGCAGTTCCTTAGGGTTTTTCACATTTTTCATAAAAGGGCTAAGAGAAGAGTTTTTCTTTCCTTTCCCCACAGTTTTCCACTGTGGAGAAGCTGGAGTTGAGGATTTCTTCTTATTGGTTTTTGGGCAAAGTTTTTTTTTGTAAATTCTGTTTTCTGAGAGTATTAGATGATGTATTTGGACTTGTAACAGCTTTGGTCCTGTCTTTCAGAATAGATGTTTTTAGGCTTGGTGTAACATTTCGACCAGTATTAGCAAGATCAATTATTTTAACAGGTTCAGAGAATGGTATCCAGCGTTCTAGTTGCGGATTCCCAGAACATTTAGATGGAAGACAGATATCACGAGATTCTTTGATTGGGGTGTTTGTTGATTGTGTTTTCGCTGAATTATTTGATGACATAGACACGTCAGTCTGGGTGCTGATGTATCTTACAGTTTTTAAAGGTTGTTTGATTAAACTTGAGTAAGAAACTCCAACGGATGGTGTTCGGGATTCAACAATTTCGCGGGCGTCCGGATATGAGAGTTTTTGGGTGATTTTAACTGCCATGATTTCTTTTTCGCGAATCCAGTTTGGACAAGAGCGGGAGTAAGCTGTATGGTCACCTTTGCAGTTAACGCAGCATTCAGCGTTTTTACATGTTTTATCGTCATGGTCTACTTCAGAACATCGTGCACATGTTTTAGTGCCACGACAGTTAGTATTTGTATGTCCATAGCGCTGACATTTAAAACATCGTAGGGGGTTAGGAATATATGTTCGGACGGGGCAGCTTAGGTAAGCAGCTTTAATTCTAGTAGCTTTAATTCTAGTAGTTAGGGCAATTAGGATGCATACAGGCATACAGGAGTACAGTAAGGCATACAGGATGATATCGGCTCATACAGAATTGCCCTCACCTCCGAAAAGGAAACCACAACGAGAGTGAAACAAAGATTAAAGGAAGGCAAGAGTAGTAAGAGGAAATAGAAAAGAGAAAGATCACTCGGGTGCCCCGGGGTTGTGAAGCTCGTGAATACCTAAAGAAGGTATCCCCCTGGGGGGCACATTTTATGGAATTTATGTCCGAAGTTTGCAAGTATGCAGAATGGCGAGTGGTCAGGGTAAAACACAGCGAATAAAGTTGTTAAATACCATTATTTTATTAAAGAGAAATTCGCTTTATTTAATCTCTTTATAATATTCGAAGACTTTTTATAAGAAAATACTAGTAATTTTCTCTCTTTTTTGCTATATTTTTCCCTGACCACTTGCCACTCTTGTATGCAACTTGATTCCGAAATGCCACAATGACACCAGAATTCCGATCTGAATATTTTCCATTTATTTCTATGGGGGAAATAGATTTCTCTTATTTTCAAATACATTTCTACGTAAATCCCTGTGTCATGTAATCAATTTAACATTTTCGCAATGGAAGTGATCTGCACCGTAAAAGGTTAAACCACAAAAATCGACATAATTTAATTCAGATAAAGAATCCGTGTGAAACGGTGAAGTTTGTTTATAACTTGTATTACTATAGGCTATTTCCATGAGTACTTGTAGTGTAAGTCACAGACTACGATTTTTGGCCACCAGTATTATAGAACGAAAAAAAGGATTAATTTTATTGGGACATTCTTATTAATTGAAGAAGGCCAAGCAGACTTTTCGAAAATAACGGTGGCTAACAAGTATGGCAATTAATAAGTTATGTGACTTACACTACAGAAGCCATGGAATTAGCCTATAAAAAAAATCTTAAAATACGCCTATCTCTTACACTATTGTAAACTTGAAGACTATCGAAGCAAAAGATTGGTGAAAAAACATAAGGTAGAATACTTCAGCAAAACATATTTGTCTTAGATCAGACTCCTGAATAATTGAATCGGAATTATTGAAAGTCAGAATGATGTGCTTTGTGGGAAGCACTTTTTCATTCCGACGAATTGCTATACGTCTTACATCTATGACATCCTGATCTTTTAAGTTTTCCAAAAGTTCTTCTTTCGTAGAAAATAAAAGTTCTGGTTCAGATATTACTCCACGACTGGTGTTTAAAGTTTTATGCACTTGAATAGAAACCAAAAAAGGACCTATTTTAGAGCTATTTGAAAGAAGTTGTGACTGTTTGTATGAAGAGATCTCAACAAGTAAATTCCCGGATTACAATTTCTTGAGTGAATGACAATCCCCCAAAACAGACTGAAATGTTTTAGCAATAACAAATGGTGAAGTTTTTTTGAAGGAACAATAAGATTGGCTAGCAAGGCGTTTGATGACAAAAAAACGTGAGAATGCTGATTTCTGTACTGTTTGTTGCTCTCCACTTGGGAGAGAGTTAGAAGGAAATAGAGATTTTCCATCCATAATTGAAAAAACACAATTCGGACCCCTGCCGCACCACCCACTCCCGAGCCCAACAAGGGGATGCACATTCGTGCACCAGTGGTAACCAGGGTCTATACGGTCACAAGACAATCCTATGTCAGTCTCCACCCTTAACGAGATGACTAGTAATTGCTCGCTCGCTTGATCCCTAAAGCCAGTGACAAAAGTCAGCTGACCAGCCGATTGGTACATACGGGACCAATATGCACCTCCCGTCTACTTGAAGCAGAGGCCAAAGCAGTGTGTTGTTTTCCCTCAACTGCCAGGATCCCCCTTTCGAGGGACACGGGTCGCCACGCACGGCCAACACGTGGGTGGTTTACAATTCTCCATGAGTCGACATACAGGATGGTTTCGGCTCATACAGAATTGCCCTCACCTCCGAAAAGGAAACCACAACGAGAGTGAAACAAAGATTAAAGGAAGACAAGAGTAGTAAGAGGAAATAGAGAAGAGAAAGATCACTCGGGTGCCCCGGGGTTGTGAAGCCCGTGAATACCTAAAGAAGGTATCCCCTGGGGGGCACATTTTATGGAATTTATGTCCGAAGTTTGCAAGTATGCAGGGTGGCGAGTGGTCAGGGTAAAACACAGCGAATAAAGTTGCTAAATACCATTATTTTATTAAAGAGAAATTTGCTTTATTTAATCTCTTTATAATATTCGAAGACTTTTTATAAGAAAATACTAGTAATTTTCTCTCTTTTTTGCTATATTTTCCCCTGACCACTTGCCACCCTTGTATGCAACTTGATTCCGAAATGCCACAATGACACCAGAATTCCGATCTGAATATTTTCCATTTATTTCTATGGGGAAAATAGATTTATCTTATTTTCAAATACATTTCTACGTAAATCCCTGTGTCATGTAATCAATTTAACATTTTCGCAATGGAAGTGATCTGCACCGTAAAAGGTTAAACCACAAAAATCGACATACCGTAATTTCGGGTGTATAAGCCGCAGACCAAACAATTCTTTTTCGACCCAGAATTTTTTAAGAAATATATATAACTATAGTTGGGGAACGTTCACGTTGAGAGTACAGTTTATACTGTGAATGTTATACTTCCGCGACAAGAAAAAGTGCGTTGACTATTTTAATAAAATCTTACTCAGTATCCATTTTTTCTTCAAAGTTTTAATGCAAAAACGATTTATTCACCAAATGGAACTGATTTAAGTTTAAATTTTTCAATATTATGATATATACATATAAAATTTATATAAAAATGTATTTATTCGCTTTGGCGAGATTTTGGCGCTAATAAACATGTGTTGTACAAAAATTGCAAACCTTTTACAGATAACGGCTTCCCGCATTTTCCGAATTTCCGGTCAGTTAAGAGATAATTACTTAAAGATCGCGGTACTTAATCTGCAATACATATTTTTTATTTTTGAAACTTTTTAAAATACAGAAAATTTTTTTGTGGATTTGAATTTATCGGAAAATTTTAGTTGAAATGCATACCAAATATGACAATAAAATATTAAAGTAAAATTAAATAAATGAAAAGGTTTTTATTTAAGTGCTGAGGTTAAGGATCGACTGAAACAGGTTTTAAGGTCGAAACTGACACGGACTTTCGGCGATCTTTCTATTTTCGGCTGAAAACGAATGTAAAAAAAAAAAAAAAAAAAAAAAAAAAAAAAAAAAAAAAAAAAAAAAAAAAAAAAAAAAAAAAAATGTAAGCCATACATAAATGGGCATAATTATTTATTAATTATATGTATTTATTAAATATGCATGGTTTTTAATTAATTATACATATTTGTAAATATACATAATTATTTTAATTAAATGCATTTATTAAATATGCATAATTATTTATTAACAGTACATATTTATTAATTAATTATACATGTTTATTAATTATACACAATTTTTAATTAATTATATGTGTGACTCAAGTGCACTCGCTGTATCTTAAACCCAACAGTTTTTATTTTCATAAAATATAATATAATTGAACAACGACACAGAAATATTTTCTATTATGCCAATTTATTTTATTATTATTATTATTTTTATACATATAAAATATTTATTTAATTAGTGTTAGGCATACACAGGTCGATTAATCTTTTATAACATTTTTTGTAAATGATCGTTTGTTGTGCTAGAGCCTATCTCGAAGAGTATTCGAAGCACTTTTGCACTTTCAAAATAAAAATTTACTATTACTGTTTGTTAAGTTTTCAGCTTTTAATGAGAACATAAAAATAATCACATATGAATTGCTTGCTTTATAATTCGCATTCACATCTTGAATCAATGATGATTGTAAATAGTAAATTGGATCAATTGTAAACAATGAAGCTCATAGCAATAAATAGACTCATTTGAGCCTCGTTTTTGTTCTTTAGTCTTTATTTTCCCTGGATTTCGTTCTACCGAAATCCATTCAACGAATTGCTAGTTATGTTTAGAGGCAATAGTAGAAATAAAAAACATTACATAATTATGCTAATATAGTATAGAAGTTTTAACGTGAATATGGGATTGACTAACAAAAATAAAATAAAATAAAATAAATAAATAAAAAGAAAAAATATTGATTATAAAAATAAGTTTAAAAGTTTATTTTACATATTTTTATAGTGTGTGCATTCTATAATTTTTTTCCCTTTAGATTTGTTTTCCTTTTACATTCAATATTTAAAAATGTATCTTAAACGGAATTTTAGGAGGGGTGGCCTTCCCTAACGGAAAAGAAATTGCTGTCTTTTCTTTCTTTCTTTTTATTTTTTATTTATTTATTCATATTTTTAATGCCAGTAGAGAAATTCAAGTTTGAATATTTTTTTTCTTTTTCTATGTTAAATTTTGAAGTTGCTTTTTTTTATTTTTTTTTATTTATTTATTGGCATGTTATAAAAAATTTCCTGCGCGGATGTTTTAAATAAATATAAAATAAATAGCTTATCTTATGCCCTCTTTATAGTGAACTTTTTGTAAAAAATAAAATTAAAAAAAAAGTGATCAAGGCTGCAAACCACAATCACAAATCATATCTCATTCGTTCTAAAATCTTTTTTGTTTTAATAGTATGTTTTCTTAACTTAATATAAAATATGAAAAGACTTCATGTAAAATACAAATGTGAATTCGTGTGGTTCTTCAAAATTGCACATTGAACAATGTTAGGTACCTGGTACAAATTACACACATATCACTTTAAATCTGATTATTAAAAACACATTTATCAAAGAAAAAATTACGATTCCATTAGAAAAAAAAGAAATATATATATATATATATATATATATATATATATATATAGGTGATATTAAATTGTAACAATATGTTTGTTTTTAACTTTCAAAGCATTTTAATTCTAAAGATTACTTTCAAAGATGAAAAATTCTTGGAGTATATGTATGTTATTCTAATTTAAATAATGTGCTTTGGTAATAAATTGTCAATAACCGATTATATTAATCTTTCAAAAAACGACGTAAAAAAAAAAATCTTTAAAATCAGCTTTTTGCAAACACAATTCAAAATTCATATTATGTCGCCGAAAAGAGTGCTATAATGCGAGATATTGCAACCATGTTAAGCCAACGGAGTAAAAAGTCTCTATCAGGCTTGTACATACTCGCTTCTTTCTCGTTCCCTGACTATAGTTAGATCGCCGTAAATATTTGTCTTCAGTCACTAAATAAGATTTCTGGGTCCAAAAAGAATTGTTTGATCCGCGGCTTATACACCCGAAATTACGGTAATTTAATTCAGATAATGAATCCGTGTGAAACGGTGAAGTTTGTTTATAACT